>CAXKWD010000007.1:64121536-64771374 GCA_964059195.1 Ectobius pallidus | reverse complement strand
TGATTCTCTTCCTTTATCTTAGTTTTAGGCCTACCTCTCCCTTTTAGGATTTAAGCGACCCAAGCCGCCCGGGCCTTACAGGGCCGCAACCTGTCGGGGGAGGGATTATCTTTGGAACACATACATACTGTTTTGACAAGACAAGGGCATGAAGGGCCACCTCGGATTAGTGATCAGCCCAATGCCGTGGCCACCTCCGAGACAACACGAACACATAGGACGAGACACACCATTCACACACACACACACACTCACTCCGAACAAGGTGAACCCGAAATTTGTCTCAAAGGTGAGGAAAACCCCAGAAAAAAACCCACCTAGGTAACTTGTCCAGACCAGGAATCGAACCCGGGCCTGCTGCGTGAGAGGAGCGAACGCATCCCCTTTGCCACAGCGGTGGACAATGGCGCTGATATACCGTATAAATGGATATGTCCAAATATTATCACAAAATATATAATTTTAGTAGTAAAAGCTATTGTCGATCAAACTGTACTCAATTTCACACTAAAACTAACAAATGTTAACTTAACCACTTAGAAATTGTTAAAATAATTAAAATTGTATTAAATTTATATATCATGTATAACAATTGGTTGGTTAGGTTAAAAGCTGTGCACTATCATTCCATTGTCTGTTGCATCTGTTTGTTGTTAGTACTGTATATATATGCAGCAAAATGCACATGTAGCAGGTTACATGTAACAAGTTACACATTTCCCATCCCCTGCGGGAAAGGTATAACTTGTTATATAACACAAAAATCAGTTACGTAACACAATGTTATCTGTAACAAGTTACATGTATTTGTAACAATTTTGGAAAACATGTTATATAACCCAAGTTTTATAAACAAGTTACATAGTGTAAACGCAGCTAACGGAGTGTAAATGCAGAAAACTGGTTATATAACACAAAAATCAGTTATATAACACAGTGTTATATGTAATAATTTGCATGTATTTGTAACAATTTTGGAAAACATGTTATATAACTCAAGTTATATTAAACAAGTTACATAGTGTAAACGCAGCTTAAGATGACCAAAGTCTTCGTTAAGCTTTCTAGAGTAAACGTTTGCGTTTCTGTGTAAAAACTAATTACAGGGCACAAAAAGAAACGCATTTTGGACTGGAATGTATTTTTGAGACAGAAATAGAACTTCTAACACAAGGCGCACGAAGTAAAAGTAGCGCTATAGGAATTAGTGGCTAAAATCCACTGCAACCACCATTTATTTCAATAATATGGGAAATACTCTTTTATTTAAGATTGTTTATATATGATTATTAAGTTGACTCAGTATGATAAAATTTTAAAATATTAAATATTACTCCTTTTTAAATGTTAAATTTCTCACAGTGGTCGCAAGAATCGTCATACTTGCATGGTGAGCACCGTTCCTTATATTGGCAACCGTGCGCCAGAAAATCAATAACCTCTGTCTGCGAATGTGCATGTCTATATGCGGCGGTAATTGGCAGGAGAACTCGACGGTCCACTATGGATTCGTTAGAATACATGTAATATTTATTATTTCACAGATATTAGCGGTGTCTAATAATAGTGCATGATACACATCGTAAAATTATTTTATTTTGCTCGTAGTATGCTACCCTCGCTTTTACGGGCTCGTTTCGCAAAGTTATGGCACTTACTCGCAAAATAAAAATCTCTCTTTCACCACTTTTATCACTAATAACTATTATTGTAAGAAATGGACAATTTTGAAAGCTTTTTTGAACAGTCATTAATGTTGAAATGATCATATTTAATCGCTATAAAACCAACTGTTTGGAGTTAAATGTGTTATGAAAAGCATAAGTACAGACTTATTTAGGAATTTTAAAAAACTTAGGTTTTTACCTCAACTTAACTTTAACTAGGGAATATCAGTAATTTGATGTTTCGCTATCGTATGTTAGAAACGTTCCTTCGAAGTTTTTCCTGTAAATACTAATAAGATGTAGGAAGTTTTTGGTAAATCCCATCGGTTATTTAAGAACTTGTGATGAAAATGAAAATAGAAAAAGTACGAATGCATATTTTGAAGTCCCTTAAATACCCTGCCTATCCGCATGTCTGACTAACAGCATAATTCGAAAGGAAAATTGTATCACACCTATAAAAATTAAACATCTTGTTGAAGATCTTCTGAAGGTACGATGTGTTACGAATGTCAAAGCCTTTCTCTTACCTCAAGTAGCCTATTTCACTTATGATAGCGGTTTTCTCAAGAATTGAGGATAGAAATTAAGGAGAAGGGGAGGCGGCACATTCAGTACCAACGGGCGGGAAAATAATGAGATTGATCCCAGAGATTGCATAGGCTGTGTAAAATGACGTACAAAGCAGCCATACAACTGCTTCACGTATCGGGATACCTGGTTTCGTTGTACAACCTTGTTGAGGTTTCTTGTTTGGTTCCTGGATGTATGACGTCATCAGCTTGCCTTCGGGGATTACCTAATGGTATAATACTCTATGTAACAGGTGAATATGCTCGTCTGTAAACTTCCGTAGCTTACGTAAGATTGAGGAAAACCTCTGAAGAATGAAGCTGTTGGTTTTAAAGGGTCACGTTACCCTCCCATATCGGGTTCCCTTGCCACGCCGATGTCGACATGTCGATATTCTGAACTAGCAAGTGTCCACTGCTTCGCCCGCAATTATTTTGCTCAACTGCTAAATGTTTTATTGAAATAATTTGTTACTGAAAAGTAATTAAAAATGTTTCTTATTAACTAACATTGTTTTTACATAAATTGCATTAATCGCTTAATTTTATTCTTAATTGCACTGTTTTACGTAGTAAATATAATTAATTAAACGAATAAAACTAATTTTATGCTGCCATATGAGCACACAGATTCGAAATAAAGGGATTAGAACGAACCACATATTCATGAACCTTACCCAGATCATGATGCATAAACAATTAAAAGATTGATAATTTAAAATCTAAAAACCCAGCATCGAAGTGCATTCCACGATTCAAGTACGCCGCCCGGAGAAAAAAGACCTCAGAATCGAGTTCCTAGCCCCCCCAAAGACCTATATAATGAGTTTCATCCAAATCATTCAATGTTTTCTCATTTAGACGTGCATTCATGATCCCTTCTGTCCAGTGTCCACCTATGTAAAATAAATCAGATCTCTGCGTGTCTAATGTTATAAACAAATTAATCAAGTAGAGCGGGTTAAAAAATCGAAACGATTTACAAATTCTTGTGTTATATTGCAAAAAGTCGATTTCAGCGATGCTTTTTTTTCCCCCTGGTTGCTATCGAAATCGAGCAAGGCCACCTTCAATTAATTTCATAATATTGAATACGATCTACACGGAAACACCAGCTCAGATATATTAAGATTTGGTAGGCTCTTTTTCATTATCCTTCATTGTAGCCCAATTAAGTACAGTTATTTTAAAGATAGTTTGGTTAAATAGTGTAGAAAGGTAGGCCTACTGTTTTGAATGTTGAGTTAGAATGCCTATATATAAGGATGTATGCAAATCTAAGCAGTATATTTTTTCCCCCCACGAGTTTGAGCTGGGTTAGAGGCCACAATAAAAACACGGCATTCTAATTGAAAAATACTTTTAGAGAATAGGAGACTGTTTCTGAAAAGTCAATGAAAGTCAGAGACATTTAAATCGGTCATAGAATTTTGTAAAATCAGGGAAATTCGAAAAAAATGGAATTGTCAGGGAA
The DNA here is from genome assembly GCA_964059195.1 of Ectobius pallidus. NCBI lineage: Eukaryota > Metazoa > Arthropoda > Insecta > Blattodea > Ectobiidae > Ectobius > Ectobius pallidus. Next base: position 64,767,661 of record CAXKWD010000007.1, on the reverse strand, counting down.
AATAAATAGTTCCAGTGAGCGAAATGTGTTGGGCTCCAGTCTGCTATAACCTAGAGTGAGTAACAACTTTCTTTTCATTACTCGAGCTAATCATTTCTTACTTTTGTTATGGAGATGGAGGAGGCTGGATTTTTTGTTTGTTTTGCTTACAAAGAACCTTGAAAGCATTGACCTGTGTAGTCAGGGAAATATGAGTTTCTGGTCATGGAAAGTTAGGGAAATTTATTTGAAAATTTCTGTGGACCCCTGTTGACATTTTCCATTATTTGTCTGAAAGGCCTTTTGGTGTCGAAATTGCTATTTTTGTTAACCGTTTTTGAGTAGATCTAAATCCAGTCATTTTTAAGAAGGAAGGTGGATATGGTTCCCTTGCCGCCAAAGACAAACCGAAAACAACTTCGTTTTTAATTTGCACGAAAACTATTAACTTTATTAAAAAGCAGTCAATCGAAAATTTATTCCTTATTCTTTTATGATTGATGGGGAATCAAGAAGGCAGGGCCAATGCACAATAATCGATTCCCCTTTTCGTTGTCAGCGAAAACAATGCTTCTATAGTTTCTACAGTCTCGGGAATTTTCGGCACGGAAGTTATATATTTTTTTATGTGTGTATGTCATTTCCCGGACTTTACTCAGAAACTGAAAGAGGCTACTTGCATCACATCGGGGATACAGACTCACAAATACTTTAAAGCAGCGAATATTTTAGCTTGCGCATCAGGCCTTTGTAAGTAATATATGAATCTCTGTTTGTATGGCAGGAAGAATGTGTGTGTGTGTGTGTGTGTGTGTGTGAGAGAGAGAGAGAGAGAGAGAGAGAGAGAGAGAGAGAGAGAGAGAGAGAGAGTGTGAGTTTGTGAGTAATCTCAGTACCGGTACTTTGAAGTTTGTTCTGACATGCAGTTCGGGAACGGTTCACAAATCTGTTCTTATAACTAACGTCAGTGCATCATGGGTGGGATCTCTATAGAATTCTTATCAATGGACAGAGAGCAAAAACAATAATTCAATTACATCAGCGATTCCACGATTGAGAAATTTTATTTATTTAAAAACCACAGTGTCTGACCGTCTTCACTGTTTATACCGTATCTACAGGATTACTCTTGCTAGATTACGGTAGGACTCGAGGTAGAGGAAATATAATGTTCGAACTTAAAATTTCATATCATGACTTCAAGCAGTAATGCGGTACACGTTTTGAGACCCAAGGAGTACAGAATTATGTGACCAGAAAATGGTCTGCGAACTGCAAAATTCGAAAGAGAGAGAGAAACAAAATTTTATTTGGGTTACGGTATCTATCTTCCTTGGATTTGACACGAGCATGTTCTTGGTACCACTATATGGAGAAAATTTATCTTTGTTCAGTTTTATTGAAAACGCGTGTAACATATTTTCGTAATGTGAAGTAAGAAAATGACAGTTCATCATTTTTTTAAAAATAGAAATGTTATTGTTATGTAGAGAAACAGGTAGCTCATAACTGATTCCCCTCCTACAAAGGACAGTAAATATAAAACTTCAAAACGTTTTCAAATTTTTTAAACTAAAGGGCCATATTCTTTTTGGTGAAAGACTAGCGGGCCGTATTGACTTATTGATTATTATTAACATGATACTTACGTCACACAGATATATCAATTACATTATAATACCTGTATTGATTACTTTACATTAGATTTTATTATCTGTTTGCCGTACATATAGTACAGATAGAATCGTCATAATAATAACAAATACAATACAACACAATAACTTAAAAGTAAAAACTAAAAAAAATCATTTGGATCATGAAACGAATTTTTACATAAAAATGTCTTAAGTTATACGTGTCTGTTTGTTTTCCACTCTGCAATGTTATAAAAAACAAAGCACAGTAACATTCTTGAATTCAATGTGAGACGTGACACTGTTACTTGTCATTAAATTGCCAATGCAGTATTGGCATTGCAGTTAAAATTAGTATTTGTTTGCGTGCCGCATACGAACCCCTGGCCGCGGGTTGAAGGCCAGTGTTTCAGATCATTGATAATAGCCTATACATAATTTTTTTTAAAGTTCGTTTCCTGTTATATTATTGGTTCTTGCAACCAATCCTCCGATCACGAGTTACCTGTGCTGTTTTGCAAGATGGAGAAACTTCGATCATGATCATGAAGCAGAATTGCTTACATTTCGAGTGTACATTAACAGCAGTCACTCCTCCACCAGAGTTTAAAATTAACCAACTGGAAGCTTGTCTTATTGCCTATTTATAATTCCAAGTCAGCACCAAGTTCCTTCAGATATATTTGGAATATAACAGACATCACTGATAGACTGCTCCTTCACAAAGCTACAATTAAACTGCTATAAAATTACAATTAAAGTACAATTAAACTACTATAGTTACCCCTTTCAGAGGTTTTTTTTTTTAAGTAAAGAAATTGGAATTGAATATCCAGTATTGCTCCTTACTCCATTTGCTAGCGTCGATTAAAATAATGTCTTGGCAAAGTTCTTATGAAACTAGAAATCATGTGGCATACAGTAATTTCCTTCTATTGTACTGAAAAATTATTCAGTCATTTTGATAAAAAAAAAGTGTGAACTTTTGGATTTTAGTATAAAAAAATCAAGCATACCATGCGGCTCCCACTGGAAACTTTAATTGTTGTTTTTTCAGCTTCAATATGCATGTTATTTTGCCACATTCAAAATATATCTTCTCCCAGAAAAACAGAGATGGAGCTATTATTTTTTCGCAATGTACTTTACAAGTGTGCAATAAAATCTCCAATTAGATTTTCTTTATAGGCCTCAGTTCTTTAAAAACATATTAATATAATCCCAGTGCCATAGGCGTAACGAGGGGGGGGTTTTGGGGGTTAGAACCCCCCCCCATTGGTTAAAAAAAGGAAAATTGTATACATTTTTTAAGTCTGCCCATAAATTACTTAATACAAGTATAAAGCGTGGGAAGCTTAAAACTCGTTATTTAGCATCTTATTTTTTTAAATTTTCCGGGAGAGGACCCCCGGAAGCTTAAAACTCGTTATTTTGCATCTTAATTTTTAAAATTTTCCGGGAGAGGACCCCGGAAGCTTAAAACTCGTTATTTTGAGTCTTAATTTTTTAAATTTTCCGGGAGAAGACCCCCGGAAGCTTAAAATTCGTTATTTTGCATCTTAATTTTTTTAATTTTCCGGGGGAGGACCCCCCTCTTTATGGGGGGTATTCCATACTCCCCAGACCCCGCGGATGTTATAACCCCCCCCATATGGTCGGCCTGGTTACGCCTATGCCCAGTGCAGTTTTTTCGTTTTTCTGGATAAATACTAGTTTAAGTTTCCATTTTAATTAAGTGTTAAACATTTCAAGTTTCTGGGACAAGTAGTGTAGAAAACCTTCTCAAGACTTCGATCATTCCTTAAGCGTGGAATGTTTTGAAAACGTGTGAATAAAAAGAGACCATGACCACGATCGTTCTCATCACCATCACCTTCACCATTATCGGAATCAGAAATGTAGCCATAACAATGATTACATCCATTAACACCATCTCCTAATCATCGTCATCCCTATCACTATCGATACCAAATATTGCCGTCATCACATTATCGTAATATGGCCATTATTAGGCTATCACCTACAGTGTCATCAAACCCAGATACAACCATAACTTTCCCCAGATCCGTTATCACAATTGTCATCACCGTCATCATCAGTATAGTTAAAGCTTTTTCATCTTATTTATACCGTGTGTCCGTAAAGTCATGGTGTACTTTTGACCGGTCACAGGAAATCAAAGAAATAAGATAGAAATGTGAAATCTTCAGCAAATGAAAGGAAAACTTTCCAAGTTTCCAAATAACTGAAGTGGAGAGTGCTGGTGGTATGAAAGGGGGAAACGGGAGGATCCCCGAGGAAAAGCCCTTGCGCCACAAATAACACCCCCCGGATACCCAGGGATTTGAACCAGGGACTGCTTGAACGTCCCACACGAAAGCATGAGCCATCGCGAGGACGTGACTTCAATCAAATGCATTCTGTTTTTAATAACCCGCGGCACTACAATTCGGTTCATTCCTGTTTAGCAAGTATCATTGATTTTCTCGAGGTTGTTGAACTTTTCAGTTGTGAACGTTGTTCTCTCTGTTTAGGGTCCCTAATAAATTAAGTTTATTGATTCAAAACCTAACCACACATCACAGATATGGATATGAATAAAATGACAAACTAGGACTTATTTCTGATTTAAAACAAAAAAACTTGATTATGAATTTCGGGGTCGAATTTAACATGTCTTGGACCTATAGAACCTATTAAGGTCTTACTTGGACATAAAAGGGCCGAGGAATTTTGTCCAAAGGCTTTAATTTAGCCTTGGAGTTCTGTTACGTACCGTAAATCTACGACACGTGCCCCCTAGCTTAAAGCCCCTCCCGGAGGACAAAATAAGCCTTATTATCTGAAATCTGTAGTGGCCTACTATATTGATTTTTATTCAGCTGATGTGTTTATTGATTTGAATCTTTGTGGATAATGAAAGATAGGAAAGGAAGACATTGAGTTATGTGAACATCAATAATCTCAACAAAGAAACATTCTGACTACTGTCAAAGTATATTTTTTATTGATCGATCTGGATGAAATAAAACCGTTATAATAACTTGGGAGGTTTAATAGACTTTCTGCCGAGAATGGCGATGTGATGATTTTTACCAAGATCTTGTAATAAAGCGGCTCCTCCTATTTCGGTCACGCTGTCGCTAAAACGCCTGCACTGTTTCCATTAGACTACCCGCCCACCACTTTCGCTGCAGGAATAATATCGGTATTGCAGATTGTTTCAGCCGTATAGAGCTCGGGGAAAAGTTCCACAATTTAATGTTCGATGCTTTTTATGGTAGTATTACTAGGTGTTACAGTGAATATTATTGCATCAAACAGGGAAGTTTCAAGAACCTTGTATAAGCCACATAGCCTTCTTAGCCGTATGATTTTTTTAAAATTTATTTATATATTTGTTTAAGTTCGTGTTTAACAAATGTTAACTGTACTGAAGTTATAATTCGTGATCTACAATGTAGTCTACATTGTTTGTTATAGTTAGTTATATCGGTTACCTCTAAGTTTGAAAGTTATGGAATATATAAGGGTAATTAAATCACGGAGGATGAAATGGGCTGGACATGTTGCGCGCATTTGGGAGGAAAGGTATCTCAAAAGTATTGACTGGGAAACCCGAAGGGAAAAGACCACCTGGAAGACCTAGACGTAGGTGGGAGGACAATATTAGGATAGATTTATGGGAAGTAGGATTTGCGAGGGATGATTGGAGTTAGCACAGAATAGGGTTGAATGGCGGGCTCAGGTAAGCGCGGCAATGAACCTTCGGGTTCCAGAAAGTAGATAATACTCCTTTAGCTTGCTGAGGAATTGTCTATTGCCATTGAGTAAGTAAGTAAATACCTAACTTTTTAACTGCTTAAATATTAATTTTCATCGGCCCGGGTTCGATCCCCGGTACCTCCTCGGATATTTCTTAGGTAGGGAGGTCTGGTAGGAGTGCACCCAGCCTCGTGATTCAAATTGAGGAGCTGCTTGATAGAGAAGTAGCGGCTCCGGTTTTGGAAACCACCATTAACGGCCGTGGATGTCGACATGCTGACCACATGCCCCCAATCCTGCCGTCTGCCTCTGGTAGATGACGCAGCAGTTGGGTGGTAGGCCTTGTCCCTTCTGGGATGTTAGCGCCACGGGGTTAGTTAGTTAGTTAAATATTAACTTTATATCATTTATCTATACCGAGAAAAAATATTCAATATCACTAATTTTTTAGTTGCCAAAGCTGTACCTACCCCCTTAAGTGTTCTAAACTATATCAGTCGTTGGCTTGAAAGCATATCGATCCGATTGAGAATATAACTAATCTGTAATTTGGGAAGCATATGTTACATTGCCTATGGTTTCCACCAATCGTTTCATAAAACTTGCTAATGCTAGTTGAGAATGCTAATGTACAGATGAGGTACTAGAGTATGTAGCTTAATAATTTGTGGTATAAAGTTTCCTGCTTTGTTGTCTTCAAAATTGTTATTTAAGGAGTATTACATGTGAACTGTACACATATATTATTGTGTAGTAGCGTTTCCTTACTGGAATCACGATAATAATTATTGTGTTATTTCCTTTAAGAATATGTTCGGGATTTCCTCCCTTCTTTCTTCTCGTCACCAAGTTCCTCATGTCATTTGTTTCATAACAGCCTGACAGGCTTATTGATTTATGCATTACCTTATGAAATAATTTACATGTAATGTCATAGCAATGCTTGTTCCTTTTGATTCACGAAAAATCTGTGGATCAGTCACGAAGGCCTCTATTGCAAAATGGATATTTTCCTACTTGATTATCCCAAACCATTTCCTGAAAGTAGAACTTAAAAACGCAAATAATTCAAAGATATAAAGAATAAAATAAGTAATACATAGCTTAATTGTTGTTGCTATGATGTAAATACTTATGCTGTTATGGTATAAATTTATTAAGTGCCAGAATGGTACTTTCTGAGATCGTGGTGTGGACAGGAAAATGTATGTCCGTGTGTCTGTATGCGCAATAACACAAATAGGTCTACGCTATGTAGGATTTTCATGAAACTTGGTATACGCATTTATAACGTCCATGGCAGAAGCCTTTTATTTTTAACCAAACCGGTTGACCGGAACCGAAGTAACGACTAATTAAAGGTCACATGCTTTTTAAATGGGAAATCATTATTATAATACAAAGCCGCGTTGCTAATCACTGAGGGCCTTGACTCCAATTCAGTCAGATTTATGTAAATTTATTATATCACGCCTTGCGTTAGATGTGAGGCATTTGTTGTAATTTCGTTCTGTTGTTATTCCTTCACATATACTTATCAAAATAAATAAATAAATGATTTAAAACACATCTAGCCGTTGAACAATTAAACGCATCTACTGTTGATATAATACTGTGCATTCTATGGAAATGTATGGCTACCGATATCTACATTATATTTTAGTGTATTTTTCAGTTTAAACGTTGATGTGAAAGCAAATAACCTAATGTAATTCCTGACAGATTGAGTTCAGATTAAATTTAATTCATTCATAACCTACTTTGAACCTGAAACAAACATGTCATCGAATTGTGTATAATTAATATTATTATATAATTAACATCATTGCCAGTGAATTTTGTGAAATATTGACAAAGTTTAAGAATTTTTTATATCAGTGTATGTGAGTATGAATTAATGTTAAGAATCAAACTTTAGACCCTTGTTCTTCCGTAACCCCTGCTTAATGAATCGATCTAGAGCTTAACTCGGAGATCTATTACAAAAATAACTTCTTTTCTGCATTATGGCCCTTTGTTATATCAGTTTACCTGATTTTATTATTTTTTATATACAGGGTGTTAATTAATAACACCGAAATATTTTACCTGTGTATAGAGGGGAATTTTTAATTTTTTTTTATTATTTTTTTATTGCCCAATATGAAATTACCCAGGGTCCCTGAACCGTAGGCGATACCCCTAGATAAACTACAAGTTTTACATTTACAATTAGAATGTACACTAATTAATTAAATGTTTCTTTTCTCTTGGCTGTGAAGTGTTTCTTGCGTCCTTTGTCACAAAGACAATTATAGTCCTAAACACAATTACAGTCCTTAAAAGGCAAAAACTAGTGAGAAGACATAAAAATTATGAGGAAACGCACAGTTCTTCGCACTACACTTATCACCCTTGTGTATAGAGGGGACATAGATAAGCAACTTGTATTATGAGATTTTTGTCCTATGGATTCAATTTTTCTGTTACAGCATAAAATCTCCCAGGGCATGACCGCCACTGACTTCTAACGTTTGAAAAAATTCAAAACAAAGGAACCTCGTTGTTAACACTGGGATTGTGAAGAACAGAACTAATGCAGTGTCGACCAGTCATGTGATTAGTCTGTACATGTTGCAAATTATGGAAACAAATTATGATATAGGCCTAAGTGTTGATGAATGATTTAGAATCAGGTTTTTATCGATCACTAAGAAGGCATGAAGTCAATTTAATGAAAATTTTAACCCTATTTCGCGTTATTATTGACTTACGAGCACCAAATTGTAATGGCTTTAATGCCCTGTAGCATATACGTTTTACGTCGTAGAGCAGAAATCTCCTAATAATAAAAGTTGCTTGTCTATGTCCGCTCTATACACAGGTAAAATATTTCGGTGTTATTCATTAACACTCTGTATATCATTATTACATTATTTCACACGAACAAAATGATAACTTGATAAGGACATTTCCTACTGATAGTAAAGAAGAAAGTGAAAGCTTGGGGAAACGTAAACAGTAAAGTCGGGCTGATATACTAATAAGCGATTTCACAAAAGGTAATGACTGTAGACTATATTAATTACTAGCTGACCCATCAATGCTTCGCATTGTTAGATTTATGTATATACCATAGGTTAAGTGAACACAATTTAAAGTCGATTAGATGTACTTCTATAAATCGTCAGCCATCCAGCCAACACGGTGGACGTATTCATATTCCACATACTTCTTCACCCGCAGTTTACTCCGATTATGTAAAAAAATTAATCGTTCTGTTTCAATTTTGGCAAACATACAGTAAATAGCTGGGCATAGGGCATGCGATCGCTCATCTCATGCAGCGGACTCCGATTCGAATACTGGTCGGGACAAGTTACCTAGGTAGAGTTTTTTCCGGGATTTTTCCTCACCTGTGAGACAAATGTCTGGTAACTCTAGGCTCTGGTAACTTTAGGCCCTAGTGGTCTCCGGATATCATCTGGCAGCCATTATCATCATCATCCCATCCTCGCCTTGTTCAGAGTGAGTATGTGAATAATGTATCTCGTCCTATATGTTTGTATTGTCTCGGAGGTGGCCCCGGCATTTGGCTGATCACTCATCCGGGAGGCCTTCCATGCCCTTCTCTGGTCAAGAAAGTGTGTATGTGATCCATAGATAATCCCTCTCCCGACAGGTCGCGGCCCTGTAAAGCCCGGGCAACGTGGGTCGCTTAAATGACCCCAAAAGGGAGGGGTAAAAACTAAGGTAAAGATAGATAGATAATAAGGTAAATATAAATTAATCAGGAAATTATGTCTATTGATATTGTGTGAACTACCTGGGGGTAAAGGCGGCCGGTGCGTAACGCTGACAACCTTACCACCTTCACGGTCCGATTGTCTAAAAATCCGGGAATTTTTGACTCACGTATTTTTTGTTGGTATTGCCATCTAATTTAAGGTTTCAGTTGTTTGCCTCTTACCAATTACAACATATCCCCGGAAAATCCGGAATACCACTTATTTACGGAGAAGATGACAGTGTTTTATTTTTTAATTCTTTGTTATTTGCTTCTAATATTCAAAGGGAATTTCTGACTCATATGTTTTCTTGTTAGTATTGCCATCTAGATTAAGGTCTCAGTTGTTTGCCCATTATCAATTACAGCATATCCCCGGAAAACTCCGAAAACCACGGAAATCCGGAGAAAATTACCTTGTTTTAATTTTATAAATCGTAGTTCTTTGCTCCTAGTATTCAAAGGGAACTGGAGACTCATTATGTTTTTGTATTGGTATTTCCATCTAGATTAAGGTCTCAGTTGTTTTCCCATTATCAATTACAGCATACCCCCGGAAAACTCCGAAAAAACACGGAAATCCGGAGAAAATTACTTTTTTAAATTTTTTAAATCTTAGTTCTTTGCTCCTAGTATTCAAGGGGAACTGGTGACTCATATGTTTTTGTATTGGTATTTCCATCTAAATTAAGGTCTCAGTTGTTTGCCCATTATCAATTACAGCATATCCCCGGAAAACTCCGAAAACCACGGGAATCCGGAGAAAATTACTTTGTTTTAGTTTTTAAAATCTTAGTTCTTTGCTCCTAGTATTCATAGGGAATTGGTGACTCATATGTTTTTATATTGGTATTGCCATCTAGATTAAGGTTTCAGTTGTTTTCCCCTTATCAATTACAGCATATCCCCGGAAAACTCCGAAAACCACGAATATCCGTAGAAAATGAGTTCGTTTTAATTCATTAAAAATCTTTGTTCTTTGATCCTAATACAACCAGGGAATTTCTTACTTAAATATTTTTTGTTGGCATTGTCATCTAGATTAAGGTTTCAGTTGTTTGCCCGTTAACAATTACAACATATCCCCGTAAAACCCGGAAAACCACGGAAATCCACGGAATTTCTAGAACTCGGAACTTGTGATCTACAGTCACTGAAACCGTAATTGCGAAGTAATTCTGCTTCAGGTGTGTTCTTTGCAGGTTCAAAAGGGTGAACCATAATTGTGCCATAATTGTGTTGGTCACATGCAAAGAAAGGGTTAATCATATCTTCTAACATGCCAAGTGTAAGTCAAAGTTGTTTTCTTTAGTTGCTCGCTGAAATCTCAAAATCAAAGACACTTTGTCGATATTACCAATCCAAAATTGTGCTGTTTTACCCAATGTCCCTTCTATAACTCAAGTCAAGAAAGTTTGATAGTGACTGTGGAAGGTTTGGCAAGATAAATTATCATTCACAGATGTCAAATTAGAATATGAAAGGTGTGCTGCCAGGTTTGCAATCGCTTTCATCCCTTCAGAAACAGGATTTTTTCCAGTATTATTTGTCATGCTGTAATTGGTAAGGGGAAAACAACTGAAACCTTAAACTATAGGCTATGGCAATAGGAACAAAAGGTATGTGATTCGGAAATTCCCTGGGATTATTAGTATCAAAGAACAAATATTTTTAGAGAATTAAAAAAATAATAATTTTCTCCGGATTTTCGTGGTTTTCGGAGATTTCCGGAGATATGCTGTAATTGATAAGGGGAAAACAACTGAAACCTTAATCTAGATGACATTACCAACAGAAATGCATGAGTCACAAATTCCCTTTGAATATTAGGAGCAAAGAACTAAGATTTAAAAAAATTAAAACAAAGTAATTTTCTCCGAATTTCCGTGGTTTTCAGGGTTTACGTGGATTTGCTGCAATTGATAACGGGCAAACAACTGAAACCTTAAACTAAATGGCAATACCAACAAAAAAACACATGAGTCAGAAATTCCCTGGGAATATTAGGAGCAAAGAACAAAGATTTTAGAGAAATTTTTAAAATATCAATTTCTCCGGATTTCCATGGTTTTCGGAGTTTTCTGGATATATACTATAATTCATAAGGGGCAAACAACTGAAACCTTAATCTAGATGGTAATGCCAACAAAAAACATATGAGTCAGAAATTATCTTCGAATATTAGGAGCAAAGAACAAAGTTTTAAAAAGAAAACCTAGTCATTTTCTCCTTATATAGGTGGTTTTCCGGGGATATGCTGTAATTGGTAAGGGGCAAACAACTGAAAAATTAATCTAGATGGCAATACAAACACAAAAACATATGATTCACCAATTCCCTTTGAATACCAGGAGCAAAGAACAAAGATTTTCAAAAATTTAAACGAAAATTTTTTCCGGATTTCCGTGGTTTTCGGTGTTTTCCGGGGATATGCTGTAATTGATAAGGGGAAAACAACTGAAATTTTAATTCAGATGGTAATGCCAACAAAAAAACATATGAGTCAGAAATTCCCCTTGAATATTAGGAGCAAAGAACAAAGATTTAAAAAATAAAACATAGTTATTTTCTCCGTATATACGTGGTTTTCCGGGTTTTCCGGTGATATATTGTAATTTGTAAGGGCGAAACCACTGAAACCTTAAACTAGATGGCAATACGGACAAAAATGTGTGAGTCAGAAATTCCCTGGGAATATTAGGGGCAAAGAACAATAAAAAATTAAAACAAACTCATTTTCTCCGGATTTCCGTAGTTTTCCGGGGTTTCCAGGTAAATGCTGTAATTGATAAGAGGCAAACAAGTAAAATCTTAAACTAGACGACAATACCAACAGGAAAATATGTGTGTCAGAAAATCCCACGGGGGGGGGGGAGGAGAGGGTTTGCTATTGGTAGCCCATGGTCTAATTTGTTCGGTGATAGAAACGGAAATTGTTGATATTCATTTAGGCTATAATGTGTAGCAAAAGTCTATTTGTGCTGCTGGTAAAATTCCTTTAAAAAACATCAATGTTCTGTGTAGATGAGATCAATATTTTACACATCTATTAACTATTTAACATTTACGACACTCACCACTGATTTGGTAATTCGAAATTTCAAACCAGTGTGAGTGTCGTCAGAAATGTTAGCAAGTAGTAAATAAATCGTTCTGTGGTTAATATTTAGTTTTTATTTTAAAATTGAATTAGCTTACATATTACTGTATAAAACTGTTATTTGGTTAGTGATTACAAGTTAAACTAGTGGTTATAGAATGTAACCACTATTATAGCCTAGGTAACGTATTTTAATTTTAATGCCACTTCTGTTGCTATGATTTAACAAAGAAACCCTGCAAGGAAAACGTTGTTCGGAAGAGAGCGCAAGTTATAAGGGTGAGGTTGTTTTCGAGTGCTGTTTGCGGACGGATCGTTTCTCTCAAGTGTGTGCTACACGTTCCATTATACAACGCTGTTTGCGTGTGTGTATATATATATACATACACACACCGATATTTTTATAACAAGTGCAGGGGATGACGCGCATTACTTTTTTTTTTTTTAATCGCGACATAGAAGACTGACTGCTTGACTTCCAATTGGCGATTACCATAGGTGTTCGAAAAGAAATCTAGAAGTTGTCTTGGTTGGGTGGGTACCGACTGCGCGCGAAAGGGTCAATTTTTTCCCAACTGCGCGCAAGCTACTGAATTGTAAACAGCCCAACTGCGCGCGAGCGGCTATAGGCCTACCACAAATACGTCAAATGCTTTGGAGTCTTTCTCATCTAAGTAACACTAGTAAATAATGTTAGTCATTTGTTTCGAGAATAGTTGTGGCTATAGGTTATAGGAATGGTAGCACTGATATTGACTATCGATTGCTGCGATAGTTCTGACTGTAGGCTATAGGGATGGTAGCACTGTTGTTCTGAGTGTACATAATGGAGTGCTATGTTTAAAACGATGTACTCATCGTGTGTGTGTTACATAAAAATGAATGATAATAGTATATTGCGACACAAGGGCGGAAAGGCACGCTTACGGGTCGAGGAAACAGATTGAAAACCCGAGGCGCAGCCGAGGGTTTTTAAGTTTTCGAGACCCGTAAATGCCTTTACGGTCCGTGTGTTGCATGCTATTTTTTGCACGACGGTTACTTATATCAATTTATTTGTATTAATTGTGATATTACCTGAAAATATTATGTATATACAGTCTTGAAGAATGGTGCTTATTTCAGAAAGGGATTCGCATTTGTTATTGTTTATGGCAACCGAATATTTATAAAGCGGGGAGGCCTTGGTCATTTCTGCTCGCAAATGAGCATTTGCGGGCGGTAAAGTAACTTTCCGCCCGTCGCCCCTAGCAACAAATCTAAATCATTATTAATTAATTAATAATTATCTCACGATTTCATTTCCTAAAGAGTGGTTGTTATTATTACAAGAAAGGCACATAATTTAAGTGTTTTTTTTAACTTCTTGACAAATGCCCTGTTCTAATATGGGTATGCTTATATATTTTAACTACTTGACATATGCCCTTCGGCATATTATGACACTGCATTTTTAACCATACCTATGAATGGCAAATAGGCCGGCATTCATAGAGAGTCCTAAGTTTCCAAAAAAATGGGAAGGAAAATGCAGGAATAATCGCCGCGCGTAGTTGACCTATACCAAAACTTACCGCCGCGCGCAGTTGACCTGTACCAAAACTTACCGCCGCGCGCAGTTGACCTGTACCAAAACTTACCGCCGCGCGCAGTTGACCTATACGCAAAACGGACCTCCGCGCGCAGTCGGTCACTTTCAGTTAGAAATTTATCTTGCGCGCAGTCGGGGTCCTCCGTCTTCGCTCATGTGTTTATGGTCGGGGAGCCGGCGGCGCAAATAGTTACATCAACTTGTAACATGTACTTGTCTGGATATTCTCTAACAGAGATTTTCGTTTCACGCTGTACTAGAGGTGTACAAATCTCGATTTTAGCTTGCCCATACCCGCTTGAACGCCAGGCATGCAAGTTGCCAGCGTCACATTAGCAAGCAGGCAGGTTTCTTTAGGCTTGCGTGGGTCAGGTTAAACTTAACTTATCCAAGCCAGAATAAGCTTGCGACAGTCCTATCAGCTAAACAACTGTAGTTGCAAAGTGTAGGTAATACTTTCTTGCTTTTCTACATGCTGGTAGAAGAAATTCATCATGGAGATAAATAAAAGGTGGATAAAGTATTAAAAATCGTTTAAGCGTCTTAACACATTTATTATTTTTATTATTAGGTAGATTTCGAAGTAAAATCTACCAATTGCAATCGATACCATGTCATGACTTTCGAAAAATTCTTTCATATCTTTACGTTTCATGCCTCCCTATGTACGAAACCACCGCCTGTTAAAAAAATTGTATTATTTATATATATTTATATATCTATTATATATATATATATTTATTTATTTATTTATACATATATATATCATTATACGCTAGCGGCCCTAATTTTGAAGATATTTGAACCAAATTTTATTACGTTATTTCTAGGCCCAATAGTTCGGACAAGTTCGTTGATGAGCAAAATTGGCGCAAGGGGGTGGTCGGGGTAGGGGGTTGAAATTTTAAAACATTTATATCTCGGTCCCTATGAAGTAGCCTATAGAGGAAAACTTTGTTTGAATAAATTAGAGTACTCCTTATGGAGTTCACAGTGACACCAACGATTCGGGGGTTTTGGGGGTAGAGGTGGGGGATGGAAATTCGAAATTTTTGAAACTACGTCTCGTGGGGTATCGTTGAAAAGCTCTTGATGAGTACTCTACAAATCGATAACTAGTTTCTTGATAGTTCTCATATAAGGCGAGGTTTGAATGTTTGAAAAAGTTCTCTTTCCTCTTTTTTGCAGTTATTATTGCGGGTTTGTCATGCCAAGGCTAAAGAAGAAGAGTACTACGCAGCGACAGTAAAGTAAACCAAAAGCACTTCGAAATCTATCTCAGCCTGTAGGGATTTTTGTTATTGTTATGATTGATTTTATGATGTTTTCTCGAAAATGTTTGAAAATTTTTCCAATGCCGGACTAGTACCTTTGTTCGTTGATAATTCAAACTCTCCACATTTTAGTTTCTCCTCGGCTTCCTTCACGGTAAAATTCTCCATTCTCCTTTTGCTTGCACTCTAAACACATCTAAAGTTCCTAAACTATGTAACTGCACGACTTACCAGTGCACTGATATACCCAGTTTCATATTCTTTCCGCCAGGCCTTGCAGTTTCCTTAGGCCCTGTGAAACCCACCAAGTTATGAAGAGCTTGTGACTCATAGCGACAGTGTTTCTTATCATCGTTGTAATCTGGCTTGCTGTCTTGTCAAACAAGTTAAAAGCTGTGGTTGGTTGGAGAATTTCAAAGGGGCAAGCAAGCAAGCTAAAATCAGAATATGTACACCTCTACTGTACACCCTGTAGGAGAATAATCTAGCTCTAAATGTAGGTTATTTTCTATGCACGCGCGAGACTCATTGTGACTGAAAACCACTGCAGATAACAAAGCTATTGTCTCACATATTCTAGATTTAAGTGGGGGAATTTTCTTTCCATCATTAGATTGTTTATCACTATTGGACAAATCCGTATTACCTCATTTGGTAATTTACTAATGAACCGTTTATATTAGGCTATACATGACGTGTTACGCAGCTCATAACTTTCTCTACCTTAAGCTTGGACAACACAGCTTTCTAACTTCACATTCTGATACGGAATAAGAGGCTACATTGCAGAGAGTGCCTATTCAGTTCTCTCAGCCTCTTGCAAAGGTGTATTGTTCACCATGCATGAGTTTAAGCTTAAAAAGCCTGAATTTGTCCAATTGACGGTCTTATAATTAACCCCTTATGCCTGTTGCTCACGGTCAAAATTTTCATTAAATTTATTGCACAACTAATTTCGACAAACACGTTGTCAAACGCGTACCTTGTCAACGATCAAATGATTCACGAAATTCGAATTAGAGTTGGATTACTCCCACAAAGTCTCTGGCCTTGAAGACTAACCCAGCCAGCGAGCTTCTCGTTACGTCTCGTTACCAAGATGCGCGAATTCGCTGCGCGTAAGATCAGTAAGCTACCGCTGGGCAGAGAGTAAAGATCATGCTGCATATTGGCAGCGGTAGAAAAGACTGTAATAGTTGAGTGGAGGGATAATGCCGCAGACACAGAGACAGACAACGCGTGGAGTGGGATAGCCAATCAGGGTGCAGCTACCTCCCCATCGCAGGAACTCTATGAACGGTGAGACTCGCTCCTAAGGTATATGCGTAAAAACCCAGAGACTTTGTGGAGGTAATCGTACTCTATGTTCCCTCTAGTGGGTAAATTTCACACCACCATTGATTTACCCTACCACCTGGTGTTAAATTCTTGTACTCCATCTTAACCTCCTACCTGGTGGCTGATTCTTGAACTGGACTCTGTGTACTAAAGTGAAAAATTTGTTTAGTATGCTTCCAGCAAAGAAATCGGGGCTTATAATTGCTGTTGCTGCAATTCTTGCTTGTGTAGCAATTAAAAAAAAACTAGGAAGAGTTGGACGCGCGTTGCGATTATGATATAGAGGTATCTTGACCTCATAGAGACAGGGGTTCTTCTGGTATTCGTCCAGCAAGACGCATACCGCTTCCTTCGTCCAACCTGCACCAGCCATTTTGGAAAAACATGCAGGAGGCTTCGCTTTCCTCAGTTACCGGCAGATGGAGCGGAAGTTGCGCTAGACGCTGATTGGTTGGATCAACAAATGATTCAAGTTCTCCACAATACCGCCGAGGGCGCGGGGTGTTCACGTTCGTTGCGCTGATTGGCTGTTTGACAGCGTATTTGTTGGAATTAGAACAAGTCCTATATGCCGACGCGAATAACCAAACGTTTGCCAAAAGGCGAATTTGATCGTTAGCAATACCAATTTGTTGAAAAGTGATAGTTGTGCAATAAATTCAAAGAAAAATTTGACCGTGAGCAACAGGCATTAGAAATATATTTGGAAAAAATATATAATAAAAGTTTTAGCTCTAGTATAGGGAAAGACTGATATAAAAATGTTTGGTCCATTTTGTAGAAAATAACGAAAAATGACCCTTTCTTCGTGTAAAGTGGCACTAAAGGTAAAAGAGGAAGTCGTCGCTAATCTCCGTCTTACGTTTATGCTATTTAGCCCAAATATAAAATTTCATTTTGATAAAAAAATCATTTTCTAGTTGCAACCTTACCACCGTGTCGTGCCGAATTTCTAAAAATCTGGCTGAGTGGACCCCAGAGCCATATTTCATGGAAACGTAAAGAGGCAGTATCACATATGCGTGCTGTAATGGACTCACTGTTACATAATATAGTAGAACCTTCATATTACAGTGGCCTTGTGAATTTTGTCTCCATTGTGTTTCTCTGAATGATGGGAGTGGGACTTCGCGACGCGTGAGGTGTCAAGGCTTGAAGCTATTATTACGGGTTTCTCCAATTCTTGAGAAGGCTTGTGACTATTTTAAACTGTGCTAAGTGGATTTAAAAGGTCTGTTAAACTTTCTAAGTATCTGTGATAAGAATAACTTGAAATAAATAACAGTAATCAAGCAAATTATCAGGGCTAGATTTTATATGTAAATAGCCTACACAAGCCTGTCTTTAGGTAGACGACTAACGATTTTGTAATATATTTATGAATTATATGTTTATAGTGATTTGAAAGACTTTTTACTGTCCATATTTTTTCCATATTTCCACCTTTATTTCATTATTTTACATATTTAAGGAAAACGTACTTAATTTTACAGGTATTAACAGATTTTGTCGGCCTTACGGGTCTACTTCCCGTAGTGTTATCTCAGTTTGAAGTGATTTAAAGGAATTCATAGCCTGAATCTTTCCAGAGTTAAAATGAAACAGACCTACCTTGAGCGGAATGGTTATTATAGTAAAATAACTGGTGCCTTATTTGCGGTTCTCGTAATATGTAGCAATAGTGAGTTGGGCTTAGCTATTTTAGGATACTAAAGAAGGCTTAGATGTCTAGATAGCCATACTGAGTTGGGCTTATTTTAGAGGGTTAAAGAAGACTTAGATAGTGAGTTGAGCTTATTTTAGAATTTAGAGCATTAAAGAAGACTTAGATCTCTTGATAGCCATAGTGAGTTGGGCTTATTTTAGAGAACTTAAGAAGACTCATGCCCGAGTGCACCATTCTCCGGTTTTCTCAGCCGTTTCGTTACCGCGGTAAACGTAATACCGGGGTATTTTCAAAATCTCTGTGCACCATTGCTAAACTATCGCGGTTTGCTAATGCTTGGAATTATCGCGGTTACTCTGCTATGAAGCCAATCCCATCGAGAAATTTTGTGTTGGTTTGTGTTGATTTGTGTTGGTTTCTTCCATGGCCGCTAGGTTCGCTCTCTCTCTGCACGTCTTCCAGTCACGGTGACTCAGCTAGGCCCAATTTAATTTATTTTTTGCCTTATTGTTCAATAACACTGGACAACAGTCAAAAATTTTTTTGCATGAAATTGGGCGTTTATTATGTGGATTTTAGCGCTGAATTCAATTATGCAAACAGTTTTTCTCTGGCACCCTCAGTTTCAAAAAGAAAGCCTGTTTTCTGAATTAGCACTGGCTGTAAATGCTTAAATTTCTGTTATAGTTATTGACATAGTAAACAAAACCTAATAGCGATAAAAACATTTATTTATTATTATTTTACTGCTTTAGTTAGTGAGGACCGTGGTGTCACGATAATTTTGCCTTTGAGAATTTATTTCCTGTTTTTGTCAGGGAGAGTTAAATGATTTGGTTCGAGACTTAAATCTTTCCAAAGCCCAAGCAGAACTTTTAGGTTCTAGGCTAAAGGAATGGAATTTCTTACACAGAGATACATCCATATCAATTTTTCGAAAACGAGAAGAGAGAAAATATTTCAGAATGGAAGAGAATTTGAGTTATTGTTGTGATATTGATAGTTTGATGAATGCTCTTGGTAAAATCCACAACCCAAATGAATGGAGGCTCTTCATAGATGCTTCAAAATTAAGTTTGAAAGCTGTGCTTTTACATAATGGTAATACACAACCATCGGTACCCATTGGTCATGCAGTTCAAATGAAAGAAAATTACAAAAATATGCAGCTAATATTACAAAAAATGCAGTATAACAAGTACAACTGGTCCATCTGTGGCGATTTCAAAATGATTGGAATACTGTTAGGATTGCAAAGCGGATATACGAAATATTACTGCTTTTTGTGCGAATGGGATAGCCGTGATAAATCCAAACATTACGACACTAAAATATGGCCTCCCCGGAAGAATTTTGTCCCTGGAGAAAAGAATATCTCAGCTGAACCATTGGTTGATAGATCAAAAATTTTATTCCCTCCACTTCATATAAAATTAGGCCTAATGAAGAATTTTGTCAAGGCATTATACAAATCTGGAGCAGGTTTCAAATACCTAGAAGAAAAATTTCAAAGAATCAGTGCTTCTAAGTTGAAGGAAGGCATTTTTGTTGGGCCTCAGATTCGAGAACTAATGAAAGATCAGCTGTTTGAAAGTAAATTGAATCATGTGGAACTTGAAGCATGGATATCATTCAAGACCATTTGCGAACAGTTCTTAGGTAATACTAGAGCACAAAATTACGAACAATTAATTGAGAAATTACAAGGAGCCTATAGAAATCTAGGTTGCAACATGTCTCTCAAAATTCACTTCCTGCATTCCCATTTGGACTTTTTCCCTGCAAATCTAGGACAATTAGTGATGAACATGGAGAAAGATTCCACCAAGATATTTCCGAAATGGAGAAAAGGTATCAAAGAAGATGGAAACCCAATATGCTTGCAGATTACTGCTGGAGCCTCAAAAGAGAAACCACAGGAAAGTACAGAAGAAGCAGCAAACGGCAGAAATTCAACTGACAGCAGTAGAGGATGGACTTGAAAACGAGCTGGCAATGTTTTAAGGTATGTTAATTAGTTACTTTTACAAAATTAAATATAATTTTATTATGAAGGATTCTTCTACATACGAATATTACCAGTTAGTCTTTGATATTACGGTGACTTTTCGTTTTATTTATAAACGACTAGAAGTGTAAGTACACGATTTACTAAAAAACTGAGGGTGCTAGACAAAAACAAAGGCCATATTTGAACTCAGCACATCAAAATACATAAGAAATGATATGGTTTGTGTAAAAAAAATTTTTGAAGGTCAGTTTTGTTGTCCAGTGTAATTAATGTTCGTAAGGATAAATGGAATATTATATTGGGCATATATGTCTGACTTTGAATTCAAACAACATAGATACTGTAACGATCGTGAAAATCAGTTGATTACGCCTACTGGATGGACCTGGTTTGGATGAGGTCATTTCAATCGATGTTACATACAACATTTGCAAATATATGTAGGCCTACCATCGTTCATTCTTCAAATAGATCCCACCTGTCTGTACATTTCAATAAAATAACATTTGTGTTTTAAAGAATAATTCTCACACCTGTGCCATCTAAGGCAAAGCAACACCATGAAATCTCTGTTCTGAGTTCGACATAGCCTCACTTTTATTCCCGTTCGACTAGTGGAAATTTTAGGTGCAAAGTCATGAAAGGGCTGTTATAATTATGTTCGTGTGTGTGTGCAAGTATGAAAAATTGATTACATACACTGTATACCGGTACATGGGCGTACGGTAAGGGGGGGTTCAGGGGGTTGAAACCCCTCCCGAAATATCTGCAATATTTTGAAAATTATAAATCATGGAACGAAATTATTTAAAAAAAAATAATTAAAAAAACTCTGATTCGGTTGTTAAATATTTTACAATTTCGTACATGTCAAAGCATTATTTAAGATTTATCGTAATTTATTTAAGATTCAAATTTCAAAACCTCGTGGTGTTGATAGTTTTTCAGCTTAATAACAGTGATATATTACTAGTAAACAAAAATCCCTTTGGAATCTGTCAAACGACAACTCGAATACTCCCGCCGAAATCCGTCAACCTGTTTGTAAAGCCAACAGTAATCACGAGCTCATCACAAAATTATCATGAAGTAATCAGCATTAATCAGGCTTTTCCACCGGTGGATTTACAGATAGATGACTTTAAAAATATGCCCTATGCACCATACAGTGTTATGATAATTTTTCAGAAGAAAGTTTTTATTTATAGACTCTAGCTTAAAAGAGAAATGGATAGAAATCTCAAGAAAAACAGTTTCAAAGACTGAGCTGTATATTAATTTATTACAGTGTATTAATTATCACAATGCAGCTGATTAGTAATTAAAAAGTAAGTTAATAATCCACAATGTGCGCAAGGACATGGAGCTGAGACGACTTTACATTGAACCCCTCCCGAATAGGATTTCACCGTACGCCCATGTACCGGTACATAGGCTATATCGTGATGCATGTAGCCATTCACTGCGAAGTTGGCCTAGGCCCACGGATTTTCCATATTTCATTTATTTGTTGCCTTCTTGTTCAGTAATAAATGTTCATAAGGATAAAATGGATTATTATATTGCGTATATATGTCGTCTGAATTCAAAGTTTGAATCCAAACACCATAAATACTGTACTAATCATACTAATCGTGGTTACGCCCACTAGCCTACTCGATGGACCTGGTTTAGTTGAGGTAAGAAAGGAAGGTAATTTCAATCGATGTTACAGCACAGTATTTGCAAAGATATGCACCAACGTTCATTCTTCAAATAGATTCCACCTGTCTCTCATTATTCTTTATATTCAATTAGCTTTTGGCCTAGATATCATAAATATGATACATTACGCTGATCTCTATCTTGGAAAGAAAACAGCGGTTTTCTCACTTTACAGCTCCTTCACGGCCGGTTTGCATCTTACCGCGGTAAAAGTCGAAACCGAACACGATGCAACGAAAATATGACTTTACCAGGGTAAACTAAGCAACTTTACCGCGGTATTCTGAATACCGAGATTGGTGCACTCGGCCATTAGACGTCTAGCCTACCTGTATTAATACAGGACATTCCAAGCAGTTGTTTGTGCTTGTTGAAGAGGTGTCCCATTATAAACCAGCACACTTCCTTATGTGAGGTGCATAATAAGAGTACATTATTCAGTCCTAGCATCGTGCTCTTATGTAATAAGTTATGTTTACACATTAAACCTACAGATATTACCATACCAATATGTTGCAACTAATCTATTTTTGAATGGGTGGTGTTAAAACTGATCAATAGCCATGTCAATTTCAGCTTAACGAAAGAACCTGTTAAAATGTATGCTGCAGAGATTGAAATCCGTCGTGTGTTCTCGGCAGCTGCCTGCTTAACGGACTACTGATCAGTGATCGTTTCTGGATACCATAGGGTAAAACATAAATTGATAGGACGTCTGACTGCCGTGAAGAAGTTTCATTCTAAGAAATGGAGACTGAAAATTCAGTGACTCAGTAGGCTTTCAAAATATATTGATCCAACCATGCCGGATCATTAAGTACCGTACCCAGGATTATATAACGCTAAAGCACAAATATTTTATTCGCATAGGTCTTTTGACACGAAAAACAGGACAGTACAGGCACCGCATTCTTTATGTAAAATGAAGATAGTGACTTTAGGTTTTTCCACGTTTAGAAAATAGTACAGGACATCTTGTCTCGTGGATGTATCCCTTTTTCTCAAAGCCTACAGAAATGAATAAGGTTTCAGCGGATAGAATTATTACTTACTTCTGACATAGCATACTCGATTTACAGTAGAACACATTGTTTAAAATTTCCATGTGCTGCACTCACCACATGAAATTCACATTGCATGGTAATGGAGCAATGTACAGTCTCCTTAACAGCACGGTTGTTTACAGTGCACAGCTGCCTTGGGAAATCGCATCATACTGCGAATTGACGTAATCGATCGAATTAAGGAAGCTATTCGACCGCACGATTCTTAGAACAAAACTTGAAAAGTTTTATATCAATTTGCATTCGAGTCAGGATTCAATCATTAAAAACCTCGGGAACTATAATGTGAAGGATTTTTCTATATGTAGTACCAGAACTCTTTATTTGAAACTGTCTAAAGTTCTCCTTTGAGTACTGATTGTTTTATGTAACTTAACAAAAAAGTAACAACTCCTCTCAGATGTGAGGGGTTATTATATCAAAAAATTGTGACTGTATTGTATAGTCAGGGGTATTTGATCCGATATAAAACGCTCTATGTTCATAAGTTATGGAAGAAATATTATCGAAATCTCGTATCTCAAATCATAGTATCAACGACGTACAGAACACATAGCTATTAAATCCATAGCTTCAAATTTCAAAAACCGGGCAATAGACGATCAGTTGGGTAATAACAAAACAATACATTATTTCTTTCTGCAAGAAACATGGACTGTCGTAATATGACCTTATAAATAATTAATATGTTTATAAAATTATCATACTGCAAGCAAAGAGGCAAACCAAGCGAAAGCATGTAAGCCATACTCTCGAAGGTAGATGTAATGTCTCAGCCAATGGGAGCCAGGTAACAAGTTGAAGGCACGCAGAGGGTAGTTAACTTTCTTCCAGCTTAATTTAAATGGAGTACAGTCGAACCTCGATAAGTCGAACCTCTATTACTCGAATTTTCGATTTTTCGAAGTTGTTTATATTTCCCGAACAAAATCCCTATAATTACCCTATGCACTGGTCTCTGTAAGTCGAACTTCTACAACTCGAAATTTTCGATATCTCGAAGCTTTAATTATATCTTTGGCACTTAAATTAATTCTATAACTCGAATACTTATTTATAAGGGTATAATAATATTATCATAAAGATTCGTTACAATATAAGATAACGAATTACTGAATACAGCGCGAAGTCTAGAGCAAACTTCCTAGTCTTGTAATTTTACAACCCCAAATAAGAATGTTGTTAGCCGGTCAGGTAATGGACGAGGGTATACAATTGAATGGAAAACAAGGAAGTTGGAGCATTGACCTTGGCAATTTTTACTGTCCATCTGTCACAGATGCGGTTTCAGATGAGGGTGTTTCACTGTCTAAAATTGCTAGGGTGAAAGGAAGAAAAACCTTGAAGATTCAGTAGGAGATTTGTGTTAAACAGCATGTTCAGTTAACACTAAGGCTGGGCGGCCACCGAAAGCGGAGTTGAGCAGAGCTGAGTTGAGCGGAGCAGAGTGGAGTCAGAGGGGGTCAGCAACCGATTGCGTAGTGGACCCCAGCTCAGTCAGCAACTTTCCTTGCTTCAAAACAGAACCTCGGTCGAGTCAAAGCGGAGTGGAGTTGACCCTTGCGACGCCGCTCAACTGCGCTCCGCTCCGCTCCGGATCTGGTGGCCGCCCTTTCATTAAAAACCTTTGATTCGGTTTTGAAAGCTGACTCAGCTTCACTCAACTCCGCTTTCGGTGGCCGCCCAGCCTAAGGCCTAAGGCCTAAGGCCTGTGGATCAAAGCAAGCAATGTGACTAAAAGTAGTTTTTCTGAGTCCCGTACATCACAGAGAGTTTTTATTATTGTTTTCTGTATGTTCTTATAAAGCTAAATGTTTCTTTCTGGTACACATTACATAGCAACTGATCGGTAAGGTATCAAAGCTGGCTGGCAGCAGTTACCTTATCCTAATAAAATTAAGGTCATTTGAATGTTTGCAAATGTCCCGTGCGTCACTCAGAAAATTACCCTAATGTGTCTGCTTTGCAAACTGAACACACTGCTTCCTCATCAGAACGGCCCTTTTTGAAGCATTTGTACAGTCGGTCAAATAAAAAACGTCGGGACTCGTATGCAGTTAAAATTAAAGTTTTATCACATTAGTTCACAAGTTTCCTATAAAAAACATAAAATACTGGTCATTCTCCGAACACATGAGGCCATGCGACAGGAGGGAAGAAATGAACAACGAGGGAAAAATGAAAAACGCGGAAAGCGCAATACACGATATTCAACTTAATGTATTGTCAGAATTCATTTTGCTTTGTCATCGCACCACATACAAATGCTAGCTTGAGAGAAAGTGTAGTTAGGGCTGTAATTAGGGTGGCCATTTCTAGAATGTCAGAAAGGAGGACACACTTCTTCGGTAATCTAGCATAGTATAAAACTTCGGGCATGGGCGGCTGGACAGCAGATATTACATGGTATAACCCTGACTAATTTTACTTAATAACTGCATTTACATAAAATAAATGATAGTACGCTATCATCGTATGGACAAGCGTGCCTTCCTTAGGAATAGATTCAGATTTTTCCGCGGCACCAACTAAACAAATGATAGAATCGACAAGCGTGCCAACCTTAGGACTGGCAGGAACATACGGGAAAATACAACTTTTATTAATATGCTTTACCGATCCATCAGAGTCTCGAAAAGGGGGACAAATCAACGTCCGGCATAAAGCCGCGCCGGATGGAGGACTGCTTAGCAAAAAGCCTTACAGTCCGGCCGAAAGCCGGACGTCTGGCCACCCTAGCTGTAATTGACCTGCATTTTTCGGCCTCTGAAGCAGCGAGAAGGTTCCATATTTCTTAAAGAGGTGGGTACTTCACTATAATGCGACCGGAAGTTTTCATAGGAATCGTGGATCTGGCCGGCTGTATTTCGATGCTAGATTGGTGGCAGAAGTTGAACGTAAGTTATTGATTTTGCACTAGAAGTACCGGTATTATAAAATAAAATCTTTAAAAAATGCTCCTTGAATAAACATATTCCTTGCGAATTTATTAATTATTAATATTATAAGAATTTGCAACCAAGAATATGACGGATGTGAGACATATAGCCACAGCCTTCTATACATGTTCGTTTTGGAACAAAACTGACTAAATAATCAAGAAAATACATGGAGAGACAAGAGGCAGGTGTGAACCTAACCTTAAGTCTTCCTGTACATGCGCATATGCTCGTTCGTGATACTTAATCAAATACCGCCCGACATTTTTTATTTGACCGGCTGTACTTAGTCTCTAAGTCAACAGTAAATTTTCATTTTCTTTTCTCCATTGTAAACTGAATTTATGGAAGAAAACTCACAACATAACACGGCACCGTACTTAATATCACAGAACAGCAATATTATTATTATTATTAGAAGTGAACAGCGCATGTCAAAACTCGGAAACAAAAAGCTATTACAGCGCCCCAACGGGTCGGGCAGTTAAGCTGTACGAATAAAAAATTTACGTGCCAAAACTCGTGTATGAAAATGCATTCCAAATTCTGCAAAACCGTAGCCCACTAGTATTAGCGGGCTACGATAATGACCATAGCCCACCAATACTATCAGTCTATATATTTTAAAAGCATTGACCACAAATGCATTAAATGATAAATACCTTAAATAAGAAAAAATAATAATTTGCAAACAATATGCGTCAGATCTTATACAAACCATAGCATAGAATCCCTTCTAGAATTTCTGCTATTCGCAACATACAACATACAAGGCTCGGTGACTGCTGAAATACGTATTACTTTAGATGACTTTATAAATATAAAACAAACATCCTTGATTATTGAATTATATTTATTTATAAAAAACTTATTTTAAAAAGATTACATTGGCGTAAATACTAGACAAAAATTCATACTTACCCCTATCCTCATCTAATGTGGCACTATTTGAACCCTTTTCTTCCACACCAGATCCTGAAATATTTAGGCCTACAGGTTTTGGGAAACATGTAGAAATGTTTGTTTTTATAGTTCACGTTGGATTTCATACTGAAGTATCTACTTCCGCAGCCAAGGAACTTACAGGAATATTTTACTTGTTTCTGAAACAAAGAATACGAAACATTAAGCTTAATAATTCGTAGAACATGGAAAAAATATTAATCCAGGATTGTTTTAAGTAGTTAATGTATTTAACTTACCTTCGATATATCGGTACTTGACATCTTTATAATCTGTTAATATTATATCTCCCCTTTTCCAAAAACCAGATAATATGCCTTTGCCTATATTGCTGTCACATGTTTCGAAACAAACCTGCCGCCATGGCAACAACGATCACAGTGCACCAACCGGTCGGGCAGTGAACTTGCGAGCTGTTACTATTCTTTTAATGTTACTTTCACCCCCGTGCTTAATATCCCATAGCTTCCTGGTCACACGGAGGAAAGAAGTGCTTGCGTGTTGTATGGGAAACAGATGAAGCCAATGACCACGCCCCCTTAGAGTACCAAAAGGGAGGCTTGCTATATACAATAGCACACAAATACTCCGAAGTTTCACGGGTTATAACTAGGGACCGGATTCTTAGGTTTTTACCTATTTTTTTCCTTACTTCCAAAACAAAAAGCGCTCATACACTTTTTCGAATCATGTCCATAGGATTCACCCACATTAATTCTGTGGCACCTAAAAATACCTAAATGGGGTATAAAAACCTAAATATACCTAAACGGGATATAGAACCTAAAATATCTAATTTAGGCTACTTTTTTGTCTTTTTTTGTTTGTCGGTTGAGAAATCGATATTTTGCGGAGAGACAATTTTTGTCGGGTTGATATTATACCAGCGTTTCGTTCAACCCATTGTCGTCTAGGATGGACAGTATCAAGAGGGGAAGTGTAAGAGTAACAGCGTTTTCCTTTTAAAATACTAGTACGAACAACCATTGTTGCCGTGTATGAACAAGGATATAGATATCTGTTTTTTTAAAGCGCTTGTTTTTGTTTGCCTTTAGTACTTCCCTGTTATTCATACTGAGTGGTCACACTGTGGGTCTTAAGAAGACGTGTTAATTATACCGAAACAAAAATCAAGTTTATTACGGCAGTGGATTGGCGACAACCTGAATTTCACTACACATGGCAAAGTAATATTTTGTCAAGTCTGCCAGAAACAGGTATTATTTACCTTTCTAGAAAAGGGGGAAGTTTTCGTCCCTAGTTGATCTGTTGTGCGGTTAGCATGCGTAACAACCGAAAAAAGGAAAATAATCAGTTTCACATTAGCCACATCCAACCGTAAAGTATTTTACTAACTAAATTAGAAGCATCGGATTCGAATCCTGAGAAGGGTATTGTCTAGATACAGTATTAACTGTTAACTAAGAGAAAACAGGAAGAACTTCACAGTTGAGAATCTTGAAAGATATTTATTGATATACTGTAACCAGGAAATGTGAGGCAATCTTATTTTCACTGCTTCTTTTGATTGTTTATGCTTTCTTTCTTCAATTGTATAATATTGTACTATAGCAAGTTTACACAAATTTAAGTCAATTTTGTTAAGTTAAACTTTACTAGTATTATGTATTGAATCCTATGTAGCACATTCAAATTCATTAAACCAATTATTCTACAAGAAAACGATATTTTGGACAAAAACCTAAAAAAAACTATTTCACCTAATGGAAAACCTAAAACAGTGTTTTTAAAAACCTAATAATCCGGTCCCTAGTTATAACAACGTAACGGTAGGGAAAACATGTAATACCCAACTTCATATATTAACTACATACTCTGACATCATAATAATTAACCTATCTCAGAAGAGCTAAAACTGTAACTTTCAAATGAGCAACTTGACATGTGCGAGTATAAATACTGAGTAAGAAAATGATTAAGTGACCGTGCGACTATGATCATTCAGAACGAGAAAAATATTCTGGACAGTTATATAGCTACACCATGTGGTTATTGACTCTATTAAACGCAATAAATGACAACTAATATAATTATTGGAAATCTAAAGCAATAAATTACTTAGTATTACTAATAATTCAGATAAATGCACTTTATTTGATTAATTACAAGTAGCCTAAGGCGGTTATAAAGAAAATACATCAATAATTAGCAGCCTAGTGTAAAATACAAGTAAATTATGCTTAGCAATTATACCCATATTCATTCATCCCAAAAATTGACTATTTTCAGTACCTAAATTTTACAAAATTATTAATTTTTAAGGTAAGTTCATAGAATAGTGCACAACATGCACTCATTTTCACTTCTGAATTGTTCAAAACAAAGAAACAAAGACGAGTAACCACGCTATCCGTGCACGCTATAAACATATAAACACAGTGACACGCCCCCTTAGAGTACCAAACGCTCGGACAGTTGGCTTCACGCTTGCGGTCTCAGGGCATCTCCGTGTTTTCTTTCCTCCGTGCCTGGTCATTCGTTCTACCAACGTACTAGCAGCTGAATGCTGAATCTAAATTAGAAATTTCCTGCAAAGAGATTAGTATCGGTAATAGTAAAAGTGAAATAGGCACAAGTGCTCAAAGATATTACGATTTCAGTGAAATACAATATTGTATTTGGTAAAATTAAGGTTGCAATACTATGCTCAGAGATATCCTTCGGTAAATATGGAAACAAAGCATCCTTTTTGAGTTATTAAACAAATAATTGCTTATAACTTACGCCGGTTTTGAAAAACAAATACGGACGCCACGACAATCTTTAAATATAAGGACATGTCCTGGTAAATTACGTCTATTTGGTAACTATGTAAACACAATGCACGAGCCGACAATGGTTCAGCTCGCACTCGCAGCTTAGTGAGCACATACAACTCAGTGATCGATTTCTCTGGTAAGGCACTTAGTTACAAGCAAAATGCGTTTCGTAACTATGATTACAACTTTAAGCCTACTATACTTGGTCCAAGATATGTACGGGTCATTCCATGTCAAGTGAACCAATGGAAAAACGTGACCACCTCCGATTTTAGTCATACTTGGTTGTCATGAAGTACCACCTGAGATATGTTGAAGTACAAAATATCAGATTTTTATGTGTTGTAGTTTTCCAGTTATACCCTTCTGAAATATGGAAAAAAACCAAATTTTCTGCATAAGTGCAATCACAAAATGACGCATAAATCAAGCTGGAATTGACATAGATGAGTGGGAAAAGTATCAAAATGTAGCTTATATTATGAGCTTTAATTTGATACGTCACACGACTACTTTCGAAAAAAAATATTTTCAAGGTTACCCAAAAAAAATTTGAAAACTGAATTTTTCAAAAACCTATATTTTGAAAATTTTGAAACAATTCTCATAGAAACATACATATTTCAGCATCATGTCCTACAAGTTTTGATAAGGGATCGCAATGGGATCATATTTTTTTACATTTATAACAAATACTATGCACGCTGGGTAAGAATATATGACACAGGAATATTGCACTTAATTCTAAAATCCATTCCTTTGTCGAGGGAGTTGTTTACCAACATGCATATACCAACTTGTGCAAGTGGTCAAATGGGTATGAGTAAACACAGTCTGCAAGCATGTGAGTCAGCCAGGGAATGCAAGTTGTAACCTGTTGGACCTGGCTTCAGTTGTGCCTTGACTCTCATGCAGTGTGCTTCCTTTCTTCAAAGGCTGTACAAAGACTGTATTGCTGCATGTAAAGTAGTGGGTTCAGTGATTAAAATAGGCATTGTGTATTTCCCCAGTATGGCTGAAAAAGTAAGTGAAACAGCAAAGATTTTCTGCTGCAACCCTTTCAAGAAAGACAGACATCAGGGTGTGAAAAGAAGTGTGAGGCCTGTTACTGACTGGATGTGTGACATGTTTGACACCATTGTGGTAGGTATGAAAATTTGTGACAGTTGTAGGAAAGAACTATCAAAGCAGAAACAGGTTACAGATACAACAGATGACTGTTTAGTACCAGTAGCCAATACCACTAGGCCTACTAATGTTGATGAATCATTTGTAGCTTTAGATGTTACCTTAGAGTACCTTAATAAGTCTCTAAGCTCTCTAGAGGAGTCACCTGTTGCTAAGAGGAAGTTGCAAATGAAATCATACTGTGATAAAAAATACAGTAAAATAAAAAAATGTTTGACAGAAAAGGTACTAACAGCAGCAAGTACAAATACAGAGAAAACTGTTGACCATAAATCAGAATCATGTGAAGTCATTTGTCAGCTAAAAGAAAAGTTTCAAGAAGAAAATATAAGTGTTAGTGAAAAATTGCAAATTTTAACAGTACTACCTAAAAGCTGGTCATGCAGTGAAATACAAAATGAATTTCAGGTTAGCAACAGAATGGCAAGAAAAGCTAAAGCATTGGTGAAAGCGAAGGGTATTCTGGCAACACCAAATCCTAAACCAGGAAAGGTTTTAAATGAATCTGTGATTGAGAAGGTAATAGGGTTCTACAACAGTGATGATGTCAGCCGTCTTATGCCTGGAAAAAAAGATTTTGTTTCTGTGAAAACGGGTGACAGTAGTAGAATTCATGTACAGAAGAGGCTAGTGATGGGCAACTTGAAGGAAGTGTACGAGCTGTTCAAAAACAAAAATCCTACTGATAAGATTGGATTTTCGAAATTTGCTGATTTACGACCTAAACATTGCGTCTTGGCTGGAGGAAGTGGTACCCACACAGTATGCGTTTGTACAGTGCATCAGAATGTTAAATTAATGCTACAAGTGTTGAAATCCAAACAAATTACACTGAATGATGGCACAGATATAAGTAATTATAATTCCTGTTTAGCGAAGTTAATGTGTGAAGAGCCAGGCACAGCATGCCACCTTAATGAATGTCCTTCATGTCCAGGTGTAGATAATTTGAAAGATGAGTTACAGTTGCTGCTAGATAATGAACTGGTGGACAACATTACATACAAGCAGTGGGTTTCTGTTGACAGATGTAATTTAGTAACCTTCATCAAAACTGCAGATGAGTTTATAGAAACTTTGTGTGAACAGTTGTTGATTTTGAAGAGACATTCTTTTATTGCAAGAAGACAGGCAGAATATTATAATCACTTGAAGCAGAATATTGGAGTAAATGAAGCTGTGGTATGTATGGACTTTGCAGAAAATTATTCGTTTGTACTACAGGATGAAGCCCAGTCTTTTCATTGGAACAATGATCAAGCAACTATTTTTCCTATAGCAGTCTACTACAATGATCATAATATACACTACAAAAGTATTGTATGTATCTCTGAATGTCTACAGCATGACACCACTGCTGTTCATTTATTCCAGAAAAGGCTTATCTCTCATTTGAAGTTGGAAGTAATTAGAGATTTGAAAAAAATTTACTACTTCTCAGATGGTGCAGCTGCGCAATTTAAAAACAGAAAAAACTTTTCAAACTTATGCCACCATGTTCATGATTTTGGAATTGAGGCAGAGTGGCATTTCTATGCAACAGCCCATGGGAAAGGAGTATGTGACGGTCTGGGTGGTACTGTGAAAAGACTTGCAGGAAAGGCAAGCCTACAGCGGCCATACGAGCATCAAATCATGACACCAGCACAGCTGTTTACATGGAGTGAGGAAAACATCGACTCCATGCAGTTCTTCTTCTTCAATGAAGCACAATACAACAAAGAGGAAAAAATACTTGCAGACAGATTTCTGTCTACAAAAGCAATACCAGGCACACAGAAGTTCCACAGTTTCATCCCATTGTCAGATAAAGTGTTGTTGACAAAGGTATTTTCAAGAAGTGAACAGTCATCCACTTTTTCAGTGTTAGGACCACGTGTGCAACAGAGGCTGAAGCTAGCAGAAGTAAAAGGATATGTTACATGTGAGAACAACAATCATTGGTGGCTTGGTGTAGTTGTGGACAAAAATGAGACAGCACAGATAGTGGAACTGATGTTTCTGCACCCTGCAGGTCCTTCTCCATCATTTACTTTCAAAAGTGACTGTCCAAATAAACTGACTGTGCCTCTCTCTCAGATCCTCACCCTTGTGCAACCTACATGTCCCACTGGCCGTAGTTATTACCTCTCGAAGGAAGAGATGGATGCGGCAACCATGGCTCTAGAAAATTACTGTAGACAATAAATTCACGTTTTTGTCATTGAAGAAGGGAAGGTAACATGTTTTCTGTAAGTTTTTCTTTTTGATTGTAATGAAATTTTAGAATTAAGTGCAAGATTACGGTGCCATATATTCTTACCCAGCGTGCATAGTATTTGTTATAAATGTAAAAAAATATGATCCCATTGCGATCCCTTATCAAAACTTGTAGGACATGATGCTGAAATATGTATGTTTCTATGAGAATTGTTTCAAAATTTTCAAAATATAGGTTTTTGAAAAATTCAGTTTTCAAATTTTTTTTGGGTAACCTTGAAAATATTTTTTTTCGAAAGTACTCGTGTGACGTATCAAATTAAAGCTCATAATATAAGCTACATTTTGATACTTTTCCCACTCATCTATGTCAATTCCAGCTTGATTTATGCGTCATTTTGTGATTGCACTTATGCAGAAAATTTGGTTTTTTTCCATATTTCAGAAGGGTATAACTGGAAAACTACAACACATAAAAATCTGATATTTTGCACTTTAACATATCTCAGGTGGTACTTCATGACAACCAAGTATGACTAAAATCGGAGATGGTCATGTTCAAAATTGACAAAAAATTGGTTCACTTGACATGGAATGACCCGTACGGAGCAAAAGTAAACAACAGACTTGCCTTGACTAACTGTGTCCTGTCGTTTCATTGGTTAATCCCACCAGCGCAAGATCAGTCAGATGTTTACTTCCATTCCGCACATATCGTACAATTATTTATATCTTATGTAATTGTGAAAACATAAGTTCTGTTAAGTGAGTTGCTTGCTTTCGTATTCGTATCATAGGCTTACATG
Organism: Ectobius pallidus; assembly: GCA_964059195.1. Lineage (NCBI taxonomy): Eukaryota > Metazoa > Arthropoda > Insecta > Blattodea > Ectobiidae > Ectobius > Ectobius pallidus. The sequence goes on along the minus strand of CAXKWD010000007.1, from coordinate 64,733,894 downwards.
TTTTACAACATATATCTAGCAAACAAGATTTCATTTGTTTTTATCGTTACCTTGGCAAATCTGTTGATTCTGAAGAAAAACAAGTGACATAAGTTACCAAATACAAGACGTATTTTATAGCATAATTAATTAATTCGTTGTACTTTTTATTTACATAATGTGTGATGATGTATGATACGTGAACCACATATTGTAAGTAAAAATAACAGGCATAGCCTTATAATTTGTATTATAGAAGAAAATTGCGAGCCAGGGCTTCAGAACTTACGTTACCAATAAAGAAACATGCGAGGAAAAGGTTTGTCCAGCGGCGAGAAGATACAGATTGTAAATTTATACAAAACATTTGGAATCGAACTCAGGACCCTTGGCGCTTAATATAAAAAAAGAAAGTTCAATTGACGTTACTGTATGTAATCGACCAAACGAACTCTTGTGAATTGTGTTTTGCACTTTCAGATTCGTTTTACTTTTGCTCCGTACACATCTTGGATCAAGTATAGTTAAACAATATATTTTATTCACTTCTAAAGAATAATAAACTGTTTTTATTACCTTATAAAGTTATAAAACTTTACCGTTTTTATTTTTAACATATAACATGTTAATTTTGTAACAATTTTCAATCCCCAATAGAAATTTCACTCTGCCTCTTAACCCAAGGAAGTTTCCCACGGGTGCCTAATGAGCACCCGTGCTTGAGGTAGACTAAGTTACGTGAAATGTGGGTATCACATCAGCTTCTTTTCCATTGTGCAAAGCATTTACATTTTACTGTGTTGTGTACTACTGCAACTTGATGCCGTGTCATACCGTGAGAGTGAACCATCGAGGGAATGCTTCATTCTGATTTACACTGTCGTGTTTCCGGTGCAGATGCACTGGCCGCACCTGTTCAAGGACGCCTGTGTCGGAAATGAAGAATGTCAGGCTGCGTGATAATAATCGGTCGAGCAGACTACATAGTAGTACAATAGCAAGCACCGGATTTGCAGTCATAATTTTACATCAGGGGTTGCTGTAAAAGGGATTCCTAGATTTTAGATAAAGCCAAATACATTCCTTCTGTCTTCTTCACTATTATTGATGTTGCGTAATGAAAGATTTTTATTTCAGTTTGAATTGACATCCTTATATCGCATGTGTGACTGTTTTGATAGGGAGACATAATTCAAACTGGAAAAAAAAAATAACTTTCATGCTCATTTCATTCATGTGTTTTGATCATAAGAGATCGGTAAAAAGAAAGTCATGATAACAATTGGCCGGTAATAGGGAAGATACTTGTAATAGAAATAGAACTGTGTGATTAGCCAACTTAAAAAAAAAAAAAAAATATTGCACGTGATTAATAAATTGTAAGAGTGAAACTGTCTCGAGAAGTTCTGAAATGTACGGTAAGGATTGGGTGATTATAGCAGTCTCGATTTTGAGAACTAGACAACCTTAGGAGGCTGTGTTGTCTGTCTCGTTGCACTTTGTAAACTTGACATCTCCTTGTCGCTATAAAATTATTTTAAAACAACAAATTAGCGTAATAAAACATCTTTAAAAAATGGTTATTAACGACCAGGCGAGAGTGCTGTCATAAAACGAGATGTGGAAATAAAATGATAGAGAACATTACAGGATATAACTCTTGTTGCCAACTCCGCTTCTGTGATAGCCTACTAGGATGTAGGATTTCAACTCTCCCCTTAATTTATTCACGTGGCTTATCAGAGAAAAGGTCTAACTTGTAACAAAACAAAGTGGGAAATTCCAATCATATGGTAGCTAGTTCATGCCAAGCAACATTACAGTATTTAAAGCTTCTGGAGAATTTAATTTGTATATGAGTATTTGTCATAATAATTAGCTTGGATGAAGACTAGGTTCGTAAAATTAGATACGTCCAGAACTGTCTTTTAGCAGTATTGTAGGTGTATGGGGAAACTTCTACTAGAATTAGCGGCTTCGAAGTAATTTATTATGACTTATTGGTTGCTAGGTTCTGGCCTAACTTCATTGCCACCCTGGACTAACGTATTCCTTCGAAGAGCTCATAATGGCTAATGCCGAAGCGGCTAAAAACCGAGTAGACCTATTAGTAATTTATCATTACTTTCTTTGTCCTTGTCGTCGTTAGCAGAGTCAGTTTGTTATGCAGAGACGAATTATTATTTACAAGTTTAATAGTAGATATTACAGAAATAAGTATCCACACAAGTTTTAAAAAATACAAATTTTCCTTGTTTTCACTTGACTATGAGTTCAGAAATTTTAGTTTCCAACATTGGGTTAAGAAGAACTGATCTTTTAGTGTGCCTCATTCTAGCTAAGACACAGAACAATTTTCTGTTTAATAATTCTTGATGAAACATGTGTACTATCCAATTACGGTTTTTTGGGCGCTCGACTCCCTAATCCTCATTCGGTAGGTAATGCTGACAACATTGAAACACGAAGTACGCTAATTACACCCTGACATCTAGTGGCTTCAATACGAACCTTTCACTCTGTTTCAGGATCCTTATTTACAGTTGACATTACCTTTTCTGGCATATGGAGTTCTTATGAAAAAAAAAACATACTTTTGCGAATTACTGATTTCACAAACACGTCACATTGTACATCCAAATTAGCATTTGCTAATTTCTGACACTCCAGTGAACTCAGATGCCAATTTCACGGTCTGAAAGTTGAGCGAACTTTTCACAAAACGTATTGAATACGTTTAAAACTAGGCCTATAGTTTTCTCCACTTTTAAATGCCTTATCTCTCTTACGTTTACAACACGAAATGGTGAACCGTGCTTAAAACAAGTTTTCCAATGTAAAAATATTGAGCCTATATTATTTAATATTTCATTCCCGGAGGAAAATTACTTATTTGATAACCAAACCCTTATGACGTGTAATTAATTGTTACGCAGTACAGTCACAGTATTGTTGCAGTATTGTTGCACTGTTTTAAAATCGTTATACATTAACATAAGAATTGATAACTTTATTTTAATTTTCTCGCGGCAGACTGGTTGGAAAACGCTGGTTTATACAGTAGGCCATGCAACTATTGATTGTAAACTTTTCTATTGTTTGTGTATTTTAAATTGTGTATAGTAAATTTCAACTGATATCAATTTAAATGAATATGGTACGGGATGAAATAGCGAGGATGTTTCATGGTAAGTATTTATCCAATTCGGCATTCAATTTATTGTTTATCCACATACCTCACACTTAGCTGTTGATGCGTGCTTACCATAAGCACAATTCTGCTGAAATGTGGTTTCTTTGGTTGTGACAACACTGCATAAAGACAGGCGGGCTAGCTGTCTTTTCTTCCCTCCGACCCTCGCTTCCCAGTAAAACCAGCGCCCAAGATATTGTGCCTGGATAGTACGTGTGTAGTATTACGCCAAAATCCTTTTTTAAGAACCGGGGATTTCAAGTAAAATGATATGCCCGTAAATATTGTAGGAAAATTCCGTCCTGGGTTTTCGAAGGTCATTCCGTGGATAGAGTACTCCCTTATTGCCGAAGTTATGTGCTTTATACTATGTTGGGTTTAATTATATTCACACGCATGTCTAAACTCTGCATTATGCCATGTACCGTAGATTAATTTCTGCTATACAGGATGAATCCGAAAGGCGATCAGCGTTACTCGGTATACGTATTCACAGACGACTCTCATGGGTCTCATTGTATTATTTAATATTGTTCACATCATCATAATTATATGACATAGCTAAATGCTGTCCATATTTTCATATGATACTGAGACTTTTTCCATGCTTGTGAAGTCCCTGCTTAAACATGGGAGTGCGACCAGCAGGTATTTACAGTCTGATTTAAACAACCTGCGACTTGAGACAGATCACTTAAAGCAGAGAAGTAGAAGAATTGCGCTTTATTACGTTGTATTACTTATATTAGAGCTTCTGTCAGCTGTTTAGCAGTACTCCAAATTGCAAACATTTCGCAATTCTTTAGCAGAGCCATTGAAAAATACCTTTCCACCAACTGTCACAAGTCGCAGGTTGTTTAAATCAGACTGTAATCGAACTATAATCGGCAGTCTTTTCATAGACAATAATGGCCATTCTGTGGCATAGCAACGCCGACGCATTACCTAGAAATTATAAAAGCCTGGATTGATCTTGCTCCATTGACTTCATCGGAATATTCATAAATCTGTTGAGAAAGTAAGTAGCCTGTCACTATGAGTACGCAGGACTACACTATATTATTTATCTACAATATTACTTTGTGGTGAAAGAAGTGTTGTATAATGCCGTATTACGTTAATATGCGAGTTACGGAATTGCTGTTCGTTCTGAACATTGATACATTTTGACCCAGAGTAATATAGGCTAAAATTATATTCCATTCATACATTGCACATTGAAGCTTTTCCAATATAAATTTCAAATTTTCATATGTTTCTTTCATATTAGCAAAGTGAGCCTGAGGTACTGATGGGAATTTATTTCCATTGTGCAGAAGCACAGCCTTTAAACTAATTTTAGAGAATCAATTAACAAGCGCCATTCTGTTGGATTATGTCCATTACCAAGTGTCTTCATAAGAGAAGAAATATCATTACAAAACATAATCCATTTTCTTCAGAAAAATATTCTTTAAATTCAGAATGACGATTACGCTAAGTACATATCTATGTATTCTTTTGAAAAAGATTCCATCCTTTTAGCCGGGAAGCAAGCATTTCAGATTGTTTTTGGATAACTTTAATTCTCGTACGAGATCGTTAAGATCTGGAGTCAAGAAATGAGGCTCAAATGAACAGCTTTGTTCAAAAGTTGTAAGTTGTAAAAGTTGTATCTTTTTCTTCTTTACTTTCATCAGCCCCTGAGCTCTCTTCTCTCACGTCATATGTTCTGGAGACTTTGGTATGGGCAATATTTCGCAGTGTTTAACTTGTTTCATTGCAGATTGCAAGTTAGGGTACACCACCGTATGTTTTGATTTTGACGTAATCCCTGTAACGTTTATTAAGCAGAAATAACAGTCAGAAGAGCGATCTTTAGGTTCCCTCCAAATCATGGGGATAGCAAATGACATGTGTCGCGTGCCTTTTTCCGTGCAGTGAGAAGCCTAGAACACAATAAACAACAGATATGTGGGGCCCAGGGCCTTATTTGGTCCTCCACTTTATGCCCAAAATAAAGTTCATTTGGTTCCATCATATTTACTAGAAGCGTTTACTTAACAATGAACAAATGGATGAAATAGGCCTACGTTTTAAAATATATTTTTTTATAAAAATATTAAAGAGACTGTGGGTGATGGAGAAATTCTTAATACATATATACAGGATATAAAAAACTGCATTAAATATACCTATTGGTACTCGTGAGACAATAGTCATGTTGATAAGTGATAATTAAGCCATTGTGCAAAAAGTTTTAAGAAAAACCCTTTACATCATGTTATTTATTGCCACAATATTGAAATGGAAATAGTATTCTCACAAAAGAGTGAAACTTAAAATACACTAGTGTCCAAAATTACAGCAACAAACCGAAATTTCAACTTTGGTGGTTTATTTTGCCACAAAACAGTATAAACAGGTGATAGTAACGTATAAACAATATGAGAAATAAAGAAAATAAACTATTGCAACGCTTGTGCATACCAGTAAAACAAAACGCCCTTTGTTTGTTTTTTTTTTTTTTTTACACGTAATGACTTTCGCACACATCCAGAAAAACGCGTTAATGTGCTCAGTATGGGGTGTGACCACCTCTGGCAGAAATACAGGCCTCACAACGGCGTGACATGCTGTGAATAATGTCATCAATCTCATTTTGAGATCAGAGCAGCTCGCAAGGCCTGGAAAGTGGTTGGTGGATGTTCACGTGAAGCAAGTCGTCTCCATAGTGCATCCTAGACATGCTCTAGGATTCAAATAGGGAGAGCGAGCAGGCCAATCCATGCTTGCAGTATCTTCATTTCCAGGAAAACATCCACCACCTGAGCTCTATGAGGACGAGCATTATTGTCCATCAGTACGAAGTCTGGGCCCACAGCACCTCGAAACGGCACATGAGGTGCCAAGATCTCGTCACGATACCTGACAGTAGTTAAACCTTGATGATTTACCTGTACAACTTCATGAAGAGGTGTTCGGGTAGTCAACAGAATTCCTGCCCACACCATTGTTGATCCACCTTCATATCGGTCTCTTTCCACAATGTTTGCGTCCCGAAATCGTATTCCAGGTTCTCTCCACATGGGAATCCGTCGAAAATCATTTTCAAGACAAAATCTGGACTCATATGTAAAGAGAACATTGGCCCACTGTTCGACCATCCAGTTGGCATGTTGCTGACTCCACTCTAGATGTACTCTTCTGTGAATACGCGTCAGGGGTACACATACAGCAGATCTCCGACAATAAAGGCATATCTGCCGAAGCCTTCCGTACACTGTTTGGCTCGATACAACTGTTCCAGTGGATGTTGTGAGGTCGGATGCCAGTTGTGCAGTACTACGGCGGTACCGTCGTGCCCTAACAACCAAATAACGGTCCTCTCTTTCTGATGTCACTCTTGGTGGTCCTTGCCGTGGTCTTCGGGATACATTTTCGGACTTTACAAACTGTTGCCACTTCCGAGAAACAACAGAACGATTCACACTAAGCCATCTGGCCACATCAGCTTGAGACTGTCCTACTTCCATTCTTCCTATGGTCCTCCACCGAAGATAATCTTCTAGGCGTTTTCTCTGTGCCATCCTGTATCTGCAGTGCCCTTTTTGATACGTGCATTGCCCTTTTGATTGATGCAATGACGTCATCGTTTGCATGTTTGTAAGATGACAGGAATGCCATCTTCAAGCCAGAACACGACTGTACGGACATAGCTTTACATTTGATAAGAATATCTCGTATAGTAGACACTAAAACCAAATACTATCTAGACCAATACAGGACACTTTGCGATATATCGGGGGACAATATTTTGAGCACCATCTAGCGGCCCAACCTGCTACTACTGAATACAATTGCAGTATCTAGATACATATATGTTAAACAGTTTTTAATAGAAGAGCCGAAATAGCCAGACTCGGCATGTTATGTATAAGGGGTATCTACCTAATGGCTCAGAATAGTATATTACAGTTTATATGTTTTGAATAATATATTAATTTTGCCCCAAGTTTCTAGGTTGTGCCACCAGGAGTGCTGCAAAATCTGTCCCCCATTTCTCTACCAGTAAGTGTCCGGTATTGTCTATAGTATTTGCTAAAACTAAACTAAACTCCGTGGCGCTACATCCCTGGAGGGACTTGGCCTACCGCCTGACCGCTGCGTCATCTAGCACAGGCAGATGGCAGGATTGGGTGCATGTGGTTAGCATGCTGACACCCACAGGAAGGAGAAATGTCAGTTTGTTGCTTTAATTTTGGACACAAGTATAGATACCAAATACTGTACGTAAATCAGATATGCTAGCTCATGTAATAACATTACTGCTTATTGAAGCAATTTGTAAATTTGCCCTTCAGTAACTTAAAACTGCCAGTCGCATAGGCCTATATGAGTAAACGCCCCTTTTACGTGACAACAGGATGGAGTAGTATGTCGCCAGTCTGTCCCTTCAGTATCGACAGTTTTCTTTTAATTATCCTGCCATTACACGCCATAGTTGAATATCGTGCCGTTCGATCAGGCTTTTTGCTTGCCCAGTGCAGCAAAATGTCTGTAACAGTATAAGGTTTAGTTCGTAAATTAAAATAATGTAATCTAAACAGAAATAACTATACAACATAGAATATTAATATGAATCTTTACATTTACATTTTACATTATCGAAATTTTGTAGACGTAATTTGTTGTATACTTCACAAAACTTGTCGCCATTTCATAAAAAAAGGCATGAAAACAGAATGTTGTCTCTCTTGGTGGATCAGATGGGTGCATTTTGGCCTCTTGAACTTTAGATAACATGTTTAAATCTTCAACATGGATTCTCAGGTAGGGATTTCATGCTGTGAGCCCCCTGTTTGAAAATTCGGCAAGGACTTTCAAGTGGCACTTGAAAAAAAATGCTTAATGTTGTAAAGACCTTGCTACTACGTAGTGGAACTAGAATCTCTACACTGAATAATTTACATATCTGTGCAGTGAAATGGCTTCGATTGGATTTGACAGATTGAGTTGGTTTCAATCGTCCAAATTTTCCTGGGCACTCCGGAGAAGTTCAGATAGAAACATACAAGTCATATTATGAAACTAGCAATTCGGCCTAGCTAAAATTTAGCTAAATTCGTAATGTTGGTATAATTATTTTTCCTTAATGATTTTCAATTGTGGGATGTAGTGTATCTACTCTGTCACAAAACTATAACACGAATGATAATTGCATTCTGTTGGCAAAAAGTATTTTATTTAAATTACATCTACAAACTTGTGTAAAACTTATGTTTATAGTAGCTACGAGGGTTGATCTGTATGCTCCACCCCTGACCCACTTCCTGTTGAGATAAAATTATCAAAATATTCATGCAAGCAGCTTCATATCTCAAGGTAAACACTGCACTGTTTCAAGCTTTCATCTTTCTTCCTTGGGTCAGGGGATATTTTTCTTGTGAGGGATGTGTGTGTCAGTCATAAAATGGAGCCTGTAGAACAAAGAGCTGTTATTAAACACTTGCAGAAAAAGGGAATGGGTCCAACAAAAATCCATTGGGATTTATGTGCGACTTTAGGTGAAAGTGCAGTATCATATGACATAGTCAAAAGGTGGTGTCGTGAATTTAGATGTGGCAGGGAATCATGTGAAGATCAACATGCAGGAGGACCACCAGTGAGCGTTACAACTGTATACAATGTCAAAAAAGTCCACGATCTAGTGATGCAAGACCGCAGACTGACTATTAGGTAAATAGTGGAGCTAATAGGCTTCTCCTATTACACGGTTAGAAATATTTTAGTTATGGAACTGGACATGAAAAAATTGACAGCAAGATGGGTTCCTCGAACGTTGACAGCAACAGAGAAGAGGCAGCGTGTGTTGATTTGTGAACGTCTGTTACAAATGTACAGAGCAGATTCAAAAATATTTATTGACAGATTTATGACTATGGATGAAACCTGGATCCACCATTATGACTCAGAAACGAAACTCCAAAGTAAAGAGTGGAAACTTAAGGGATCTCCCCCTCCCCTCCCCGCAAGTTCAAGACTCAATCAGCTGCAGGGAAGTAATTACCACAGTATTTTGGGATGCTAGGGGAGTAATTCTGGTTGATTACTTACCAAAGGGTTCTACAATCACAGGAGCATATTATGCTAATTTAATTCCAAAATTAAGAGATTCTATAAAAAGTAAGATACGTCGGAAGTTAAGTGCAGGAATCCTCTTTCACCAGGACGATGCCCCCAGTCACACCTCTTGTGTGGCCATGGCTGCTATAACCAAAGCAGGCTTTGAATTGGTGGAACGCCCACCATACTCACCAGATATGGCCCCTAATGACTTCAGATTGCTCCCAAAACTCAAAGAAGATATTTGTGGAAGACGATTTTCAACTCAACTCAATTTTATGACTGACACACACACCCTTCACAAGAAAAATATCCCCTGACCCAAGGGAGAAAGATAAGAGCTTGAAACAGTGCTGTGTTTACCTTGTGATATGAAGCTGCTTGCATGAATATTTTGATAATTTTATCTCAACTGGAAGTGGGTCAGGGGTAGAGCATACAGATCAACCCTCGTATATTGGGAACATTTTTATATCCTAAACTTGTTTTTGGATTGAAATAAGTACGTATCAGCGCAATACTTAGAACAGCTCACATAGTTAACGTAGATATGCTTCTTCTTACCCTTAATTCCTATTCTTCAAATATGTAAAGATTCCACTAAATGCACTGGCAATGATATTAATTATGTAAGTGTAGGCCTACGAATCGCTAGCATGTTTGTTAAAGGTTTAAAAGAGCCGTGTTTGTTATAAATGATTTAAATTCAGTCTGAAAGCAATGTCAGGAATTACATTAGGTTCATTTACTTGCACAGGAGCGTTTAAACTGAAAAATACTCACATTAAAATAAAACGCAGATATCGGTAGCCATACATTTCGATAGAATGCACAGCATTATATCAATAGCAGAAGCGTTTAATTATTCAGCGGCTAGATTTTTAAACAAATATTTTATTTATAACTAGCTTAAAAGATCCGGCATCGTCCTGGTTCCGTATTTTGCATGCACTTACCCACAAGACTGTTCCGGGTGTTCGTTTTTGTTATAGGCTGAGAACAGCGTGTATCCATGCTGTAGAGGTAGTGTTTGCAAGAGGTAATTACAATAATTATTAAATGCCAATGTTGCTGAACATGTATAAATTAATAAATGGAATACTTTTCCCATAATACATTAAGCGTAATAGTCACTGTGTTTCCAGAATAAATCTTAACGTCCAATACAGTTATTTTGTAATGCTGTTTTGTGATACAGGCCTACCCTGTGATTCCGTGACACCACTGTATTAACACGAATAACTGGAATTTTCTGTTGCTGGTCTGTATGGCTATTTATAGTAAAAACTTAAATCGAGTACATAATATCCTACTGCCCTGTGCCTATGTCTTGTAATAATAATTTTTCATAATTTTGTCACGAAATCACTAAGTATGCTATGTTGCTATATACAATCCTATAGCAGATGTTCTGTACGTTTTTAATAATACATACCTGCTTCAGCATGTGTATTTTCAAAAGTGTATGAGTTTGATTCAATGAACCCACCCGTACTTGGAGATTTGCCTGTGTAAATATCACAAACCATTGGTTAGTCATAGGGCAACGAAAGTAATACTAATAGGCCTACAGTGCTGCCAATTCAAATAAATAGCGATAAAAGACTGGGCATATAATTAAATATGGATAGGCAGGAGATCCACTTTATGCGTCCACTTTAACTGTAAACGTACGTTTGTATTTTGGGTCAAAAGTTGACTTATTCGTGATTCGTGGTTTTACCCATATATTCATTTAGGTTAGTGTTTATAATTCTCGGGATGATTCAGTTAGTGCACATGAATATGTTTAGCTATGTGATCTGATCCAAGCTGCATTACGTCATTCGTTTCACCTTAGAGTATACGCCTCTTTAGATACCATGTTTATCTGTGGAAACACCCACTTTTGAAACGGATCCTTTGTGAAAATAACCTCCCTCCTTGTAGTATCAGCTGTTATGCTTTTTCGAAAGACTTTTAAAAAAGAGGTTAGCAAACAACTCTAGCTTAATTGTACCGTTGCTCAATAAATAGAACAAATAGCTTTTTTATATTAGTAAGCACTTCTGCCTCAAAGACACGTGTATGCAGAGATTTTATGTTCAAAATTCTCTCGTCTCTCTCTCTCTCCCCCATAAACTTATGTTTTATTGACATACTTGTTGCAGTATGTACTAAACTACTAAAGTGTCATAAAATGTTAACCCCACGTGCATATAGTTGTTAGTTGTGTTTTTTTGCAGGTGCTCAGGCTGTTTACAGATGTTCAAGTTCTATCCTAAGGAAATGACTTTCGACCGAAATGATCAAAATGGCATTACATTCTGAAGCACCGACATTATAGCAATGTAGCCTATCAAATGGCTTTACCGAAGCGCCTATGTTGTGACATATTCGGGATCCCTTTCGGTCCTAATCCCCAGCGCTTGTAAATGTGAGGGTGCTTGCGGGTGAAGGAACCTACATGGCCCCACACGCCATCCCTGTTTGCTAAGGGTATAAGTGGCAGTTTTGTATTGATGGTGTTGTGAATGTGTAAAAAGTGTTTTTATTTTTAATGTGTATAATTTACTTTAATAGGAACATAGGACTTGAAGGCAGTTTTCTCGTAACTTTTATTTATATAGCTTTATGTACTTTTTCTGAATTTGCAATTAGTTATACCTTGTTTGGTATCCTCCTTTTATTGACGTGGAGAATTTATTGATATAAATCATTTAAAGATAAAACTGCAACTTAAAAAATCTTGGTATGATTGGGTAAGTACAATACGTGACTAATGGGGTGGAATACGCGAGCGGGTACTGTATTCGTATTTAAAAATTTAGATGTACCGTACACAACAGCTGTTTTAAATTCATTAATGAGATTTTTAACCATATGACAGTAATACGACAGAATTGTTAGGGGAAACAATATTACGATTAAAGTCCAAATATATTTATAATATTTATCAACAAAATATTAAAATATTTGTACTTAAAATATATTTATATCCATAGGGATACTGTGGAATCGAGGTACCTAAAGAACATGCTTGCAGGCGTATAATAGGTTTAGAGCAATCGCCTAGATTAATAACTATAACTGACATGAACAAAGAAGCACATAGGCCTACGTACTGAACAGAAACGAAAAATCGTAAAAGCTACTGCCTAGTCCAGAGTCTAAGATGTTACTGAAGAACTCATTTGTTGGTACAGAAACATCAAAAACATTATGATTCACACTTACGAGTCGTCTTAGTGGCTTACTTCATCATTTGTTAGAAGTGTTCCTATTAAAGTAAAGTATACATTGTTTGGTGTCATTTTTCTTGTTATTATTTGTAGAGTTGATACAGTATATAACAAACATTTTAAGATAAAATGACATATTAAAAATCTAAGGTTGATTGATTGAAGTAGACTATGTGACTCATGGGGCGGAAATTACGGTCGGTCCTAATCCCCTGTGCTTGTAAATGTGAGGGTGCTTGCGGGTGAAGGAACCTACCTGGCCCCACACGCCATCCCTGTTTGCTAAGGGTATAAAACTATTAAAACTTGACGATAAACTGGATTATTCCCTTACTATTCGTGGTGACTTTCACCCTTGTTCAACACAATACCGTCTGTAAAGACGATCCTAGCGGCAAACGTTTATTTAAATTTTCGCCGTTTGGAATAATTTCCGAAATTTATCGAATGTTCCCCTCAGATATTTTTTTTACTCTAAGCATGGCCTAACAATACGTCTTTCTCACTTCACATTCTTATATAGAATAAGACGCAGTGAAAGAGCGCGTATTCAGTTGTTCATATCATCGGACAAGATAGTTTCTGCAAACGGTGGGTGGCTTATAACCACCCTGAATTTTTTTATATAGCTCTTGATATAAGCACTCCATCTAAAAATTTAAAGGAATTCATTAGAGCCGTTTTGAGAGAGAGAGAGAGAGAGAGAGAGAGAGAGAGAGAGAGAGAAAACTAAATTTTCTTCATGTAAAGTCCCCTTAAATATAAGACAAAGTTGTCGCCAATCTTCGTGTTACATCCTCAGAAATACAAAATTCTGTTTTCGTACGATTTTCCGTTACAAGAGGCCGTATTGCAAAGAGCGCGTATTCTCAGTGGGTGTCTTATAACTACCCTTCAGAGAACTTATTCGAAAACATGTTTCAAATAAAAGCTTTAGCTCTTAGTATAAGCAACCCATGTGCGAAATTTAAAGAAAATCGTTTAAGCCGTTTTCGAGAAAATAGCGAAAAACGAAAATTTCTTGATGTCAAGTCCCCTTAAAAATAAGAGAAACTTGTCAGCAATCTTCGTGTCACATCTTCAGAAGGTACCTGACCCAAATACAAAATTTTGTTTTCATACGATTTTCCGTTTTAGAGCTAGGCTGTTCACAGACACACACACACACATACATACATACATACATACAGACGTGTTTCCGAAAATAGTATTTTGGTTTCTGGGGACCTCAAAACGTGTATTTGTTTTAAAAACTCAACTTCGAATTTGGGGGTCGAAAACAATACATCCTCTACCTATAGTACCTATGTATGGTACGGACAGAGGAAACAAAAAAAAAATATTTCAGCGATGCTATTTTCCCAGAAGCTATGGCAACAGAGTGAGGCCACCAGCAAATAATTTCAAAAAATAATGTATTAGCGAAATCTGGTGCTAAAAATCACGTTTCTACCTGTTTTTCCCTCATAGCTCGCGAACAAAATTAACAATCCGGTTTCGAGATGCATTCTGGCACCCTTCATTCAGTATATCCATGTTCAATTCAGTTCTCTGCGTGTCGTAGATTTGACTGAGCTTCGCACACAGACTGACGACATACACTTTCTCTTATTATATATTATTATTATTATTATTATTATTATTATTATTATTATTATTATTATTATTATTTTCAAAATTTTTAGATTCACAGCGTTGAGGCTGAATTTAAGATTCTGCTCCAGGTTGCCACCAGCCCCCTCAGGAGCAGATTCTTCATGGGTCTCGGTCCTTATAGCACCTTCTTCAAAATGTGAGCAGTTCCGAGCAGGGCGATCTCTTGAATTTTGGAAATTTGCGCTTCTCCCATTATCTGTGATAGATTGTTTTCCAGGTTTTTTGGTATCGTACCCAGTGCTCCAACTATAATAGGTATGACTTCAGTTTTCACGTTCCACATTCGACTTGTTTCTATTTGAAGGTCTCTATATTTCAACTTTTTTCAGCTTCCTTTGAAACCACATTCTGGGAGTATGGGATTGCAACATCAATTAATTGGCAGGTCCTATTCTTAGCGTTTCGTATTACTATGTCTGGCTTGTTTGCAGCGACTGTTCGGTCTGTATGGATTTGTCGATCATACTGTAACATGTCCCATACATTCAACAGGGTTTGGGATATGTTCATACCATCTATTCCATGTTTCTGGGCTTAGGGATTTGCATACTTGCCAATGTAGATATTTACATACATTATTATGTCTCTCCAAGTATTCTTTTTTTGCTAGAATAGGACACGCTGAGATAATATGGTCAATAGTTTCTGATTGGCTCTGACAGAGACATTTATCATCTTGTGAATTCTTCAGAACATATTTCTCATAACGATGTGTTCTTAAAGCTTGATCTTGAGCAGCAATTATAGTGGCTTCAGTCTCTGGCTTCAATTTGCATCTGATTAGCCACCTGTATGTCTTTTCTTTGTCTATTTGTATTCCATCCAACCTTTTCAGGTACTGTCCGTGTAGTTGTTTATTTCGCCATGCTTCTTTCAACCTATTCTGTGATTCTACTTTGCTGTTAAATTTATTCAGCATAGAGTTATCATCTGAAGACATCTTAAGACAATATTTCTTGCTTTACTTATGATTCCATTATTTCCATACTTTAAGTCCATAATATTAATCTGCCTCATATATGGATCATCTAAATGGTTTGCTACATATCTTCCTAGGTTAAATATCGCATTTTGATGTGCAGCTTCAATTTGTCGGAGTCCTCTTCCTCCTTGTTTTCGTGAAACATAAAGTCTGTCAACATCAGCTCTAGAGTGAATTAACCCACACATGAAGCATTTTATTGGCGAAAGATAAGATTAAGTCGCCCCTTACGCTCCGAACAATGCGTTGCTATTGGCGACCAGACGCTTGTTATCTCGGCACTCCCGATCGTTCCTTCTCTCCAAACTCCCGATCGTACCAAATACCAGCTACCAACCCTTGCACCAAAATGACAACCCTCTAGCTCACTCGGCACTCTCGATGAGACCACAAACACCTCTTCACATAGTCTAAATAATGCATAACACTATCCACATAGTTAAGTGCGCGAGCGGAGGCGGCAGCCGAAGCGAAGCGCCCTTGCATTTTCGAATAATGTACGATACACTGTTTGTAGGTTTCGAAAATGTGGCATATTATATCTTCCACAAGTTAGTAAGCCTGTCAACTTTTGTTTACCGGTATGACGTCACACTACCAACGTCCAATCACGAGTTTCTACGTAATATGAGGACAGAAGAAGTGGTATAAAAGAAAGTGCATCGCGAGGGAGTGGTGGGCGGGAACATTCATCCAAGGTGCGACGTAAACTTATTTTTTCCCTCGAGTTTTACGATCCATGCAATAAATTTCGTGTTTTGTCCATTTAATTAGTCCAAACCCATATTCTACTACTGGAACAGCTAATGTGCCAATTGCCGTAATTTTATTTTTGGCACTTAATTCAGTTCGCGTGATAATTCTGACTCTTCTATAATATTCTTTTTGTATCTTATCTTTCATTTTTTCTGTACAGATTCCAAAATTTTCTTCTATCCTAGTTATTATTATTATTATTATTATTATTATTATTATTATTAGAGAGAAAAACGCACAATCTGCATGTTAGTCCAGAGATCAGTTCTCGCTCGTGCAAAACTTAGTTAGTGACACTGTGCGTTTTTTGCAGTCAACTACAGTCTGTCAAATAAAAAACGTCGGGACTCGTATGCAGTTAATATTAAAGTTTTAACGCATTAGTTCACAAGTTTCCTATAAAAAACATAAAGTACAGGTAATTATCGGAACATATGAGGCCATGCGACAGGAGGGAAAAAATGAACAACGCGGAAAGCGTAACACACGATATTCAACTTAATGTATTGTCATAATTCATTTTCCTTTGTGTCATCGCGTCACATACAAATGTAGCTTGAGAGAAAGTGTAGTTAGGGCAGTTTTCGGCCTCTGAAGCAGCGAGAAGGTTCCATATTTCTTAAAGAGCAGCTCAGATGTTGGTACTTCACTATAATGCGACCGGAAGTTTTCATAGCAAACGTGGATCTGGCCGGCCGCGTAGCCTATTTCGATGCTAGATTGATTGCAGAAGTTGAACGTAAGTTATTGATTTTGCACTACAAGTACCGGTATTGTAAAATAAAATCTTTAAAAAATGCTCCTTGAATAAACATATTCCTCGCGAATTTATTCATTATTATTATTATAAGAATTTCCATGCGAGAATATGGCGGATTTGAGGCATATAACCACAGCCTTCTATACATGTTTGTTTTGGAACAAAACTGACTAAATAATCAAGAAAATACATGGACAGAGAAGAGGCATGTGTGAACCTAACCTTAAGTCTTCCTGTACATGCGCATATGCTCGTTCGTGATACTTTATGAAATACCGCCCGACGTTTTTTATTTGACCGACTGTACATGGTAGGCCTATCTTCCACATTCTTTATCACATAACGAGCACACACAGTCTGCACTGGGTTGGTGAAAATTCCTTGTGCGGCATATCTTGAAATGAAATCCATGGACCGCGAAACGGGTCACCATGTGTCGCAACTCGTAGCAGGCTTTCTTCCAATCATCACTGGTCATTGCGTCTGTGGTATAGAAGTCCGCTGGTATCTCCGTCTTCTTCCTCCGGTGTTCGGCAATGAGATTCTCGTAAGCTGGTGTCGTTGGGAGTAATAGCTGCAGTCTTAGATCTTCCAGCAACATAGTTTCCCTGCTCAGCTCGTAAGTTACACAAGCCGTGATGACAAGAACTTTGAGAGGCATAATGCATGTTTCAGGAACGTAGTTTTCATCTTTTCTAAATCTTTTAGGTTGCTTATTGAGAGGTGCCTCCAGATGGAGTGAATCCGATATGTGATGACAGGTATAATCTTTACTTTGAAGATTTTCATTGCTGTCTGCAGGGGTACCTTCGATAGGTGTTTGATATCGTTCATACGTCTAATCGAGGCTATCATTCTTTCTTTTATGTTATATGTTGTTCCTTGAGATTGGAGCGTTATCCCCAAGTACTTGAAACTCTTCACTTTGGTCAGTGGTGTGCTTTCTAAATAAATAGCGTCTGATATTGCTTCTTTTCCTCCTCTCTTAAAGGTCATTTGTATGGTTTTGATTCTGTTCAGTGCAAGATCATTGTTTTACCCCACTCCACTAGTCGATTAAATGCTGCCTGCAGTGAGTTAACTGACGTTGAAACTATACCATGTCGTCTGCTTATATGTACGCCTTTATTCCTTCTGCTTGTATTTCCTGCATTACGTCATATGTTGCAATGTTAAATAAAAGTGGACTTAAAGGGTCTCCTGGAGCATAGGCGTAACCAGGCCGACCATATGGGGGAGGTTACAACACCCGCGGTCCGAGGAGAGGGGTGTCCGGGGGTCCTCCCCCGGAAAATTTTAAATATTAAGATGCACAGTACCTAGTTTTAAGCTTCCCACGCTTTATACTCGTATTAAGTAATTTATAAGCAGACTTAAAAAATTATACAATTTTTCTTTTTTTTAATCAATGGGGGGGGGGGGGTTCAAACCCCCAACCCCCCCCCTCGTTACGCCTCTGTCCTGGAGTACTCCTGTCATCTGGTCTATTGGATCAGAGGTGGTGATTCACGGCTATGCTCAGGTAAAACTTCATGTGGTTAGCAGACTTCTGCGAATTCCACAACCACCCTGCGTGGAATGTTGTACTCTTAGGGCTTGTACGACGAACACCTGATATCATATTTATCTGCCAGATAGAAAACCTATCTGGAAGTTGGCCGAGAATTGCGTATTGTGATCTCCTGACAAAATCTGTCTGGCAAGACAACTTCCAGATAAGCTAGCAGGAGGATGGAGTGGCTGACAAATTTCCAACTGCTAGTTAGGAAAGCTTGGTTGAAGCAAGATGGCAGCACCGCGAAGCGTTCTTGGCCATCTGAATTTTAGAACTGATGCCGGAAGATTTAATTTACACAAAAACGTCATTTTATGCTCACTTATGAATGAAATAGAATTGCACGAATCGATTAATGCACTTAAAACGATATGTTCTTGTGTAATTCAATTGTAGAAATACAAATCCGAGCTGCCACCCCTAGCGGACGCCTACCGAACTACAACAAACACACCTCTCTGCTCAGCGAGGTAAGGTCCATTTTACAAATTTTTACTGCGTTCTTGCCGGTAGCAGTTCAGCGGTGGTATTACACGCCATCTTCCAGTTAAGCTATCTGGAAGTCACGTATCTGGAGGATTTGTCGCCAGGTGGTAATACAGGCCCTTAGGGCTTGTACGACGAACACCTGATACCACATTTATCTGCCAGATAGAAAACCTATCTGGAAGTTTGCCAAGAATTGCGTATTGTGATCTGACAAAATCTGTCTGGCAAGACAACTTCCAGATAAGCTAGCAGGAGGATGGAGTGGCTGACAAATTTCCAACTGCTAGTTAGGAAAGCTTTGGTTGAAGCAAGATGGCAGCACGGCGAAGCGTCCTTGGCCACTTGAATTTTAGAACTGATGCCGGAAGATTTAATTTACATAAAAATGTCATTTTATGCTCACTTATGAATAGGATAGAACTGCACAAATCGATTAATGCACTTAAAGCGATATGTTCTTGTGTAATACAATTTTTTTTTCAAATACATCAATATAAGAGGTAGTATCAAAACCAGTAGGTTTTCTGACTACGAGCTAAGTGTTTGCTGTCATAGTACAAAAAGAAAACTCAAAAGATTTAGTCACCGCCATCAAATTAGCAGCAGCTAAATAGCTTGTAAGTTACTGTCCCTTTCTGTTCTTCATCTGGTTTAAAAATTCTGTAGAACTGACTTCGGGGTTCTGTATATTGGGTAATTTCTAGGGTCGTATTGTCCAATAGCTGATATGAAAGGGTTTTCATGATTTTTGATCTTATCATAAAGTTTTTCTAAAGCTTGTAAAAGATGAGGACACAGATATGGAACTTCGAGATCTTCGTGAATTTGAGAGTTTCTTGTGCTCCAATCACTTGCATGAATTATTCGAAGAACTTTGTTTTGTACAATTTGTAAAGGTTTGATTGTCGTCTTAGGGGCATAAATCCAGGCAGGATAAGCATATGTTATAATTGGACGAATTAATAGAATATATAAATTTACCTTCTGTTTTAGGCTAAGCACTGGAGATTTCAATAAAGAGTATATATGAACTATTCTAGCTGTAGCCCTATTGGCAACTGTTTTTATATGATATGTCCATAACAATCGTCTATCTAGAATAACTGCAAGATAGCGAACTTGATCAACAAAATTAATCTCTTTTCCAAACAGTTCAAGTTTCTTTTCTGGTTGTTTGGAGCACTTGCTAAAAATGACTGCTTGGCTTTTGTCGGCATTTGCTTGTATTCTCCATAGAAGTAACCATCGTTCAATCAAGCCGATATGAGTTTGAATTTCTGCAACTGCTTGGCTTGGATCATATTTGGTACAATATACGAGTATAACTGTATCATCAGCGAACTGAGAGACTGTTGTGTCTGATACCAAGGGAAAGTCTGAGGTATATATGCAATAAAGAATTGGACCGAGCACAGATCCTTGGGCTACTCCACCCTTGACAGCACGAACTGAAGAGTATTTTCCATCGATGCTTACTTGAAAAGTTCTTTGTTGAAGATAGTTGGCTATGAGTTTTGTAAGAGCATCTGGAAGATGAGGAATGAGTTTATAAATTAAACCACAGTGGAATACCGAGTCAAAAGCTTTGGCAATATCCAAGAAGAGAGCTCCAGTGTAACATTGTCTATTGAATCCTTTCGTTATTTCTTCAACAAGAGATAAGATGTTATATATTACCGATCTATTTTTCTGAAATCCCATCTGATAATGTGTTATAATATTTGGAGTATATTCTAATAGTCTGATAAGAATGATTCTTTCTAGCACTTTTCCATGGGTATCCAATAAGCTGATGGGTCTGCGATTTTGAGGAAGTTTTGGGTCCTTTTTTCCTTTAGGAATTGTTATAATAACAGCATGCTTCCACGCAGTTGGGAAAATATGAAGTCTAAGTGCACTATTATAAATCTTGGTAAGGTAACAAATAGCTTTTCTTGGGAGATTTTTCAAATGTAAGTTAGTAATCCCATCTTTCCCTGGTGATTTTGAAGACTTTAGTTTTTGCATGATTTTTGAGACTTCAGTAGGAGAAGTATGTCTCAGATTTGATGTGGCATTCTGTTGTATAAAGCCTTGAACTTCTGTAATTATTCTGTTAGTCTGATATTGGTAAATAGGATGTACTGGAGCAGGTGAGAACTGTAAGACGAAATGTTCAGCTATTGCTTCAGCTTTATCACTCGGAGTATACACAAGACCAGCCGGGCTTATTATTGGTGTAGACTGTCCTTTGGAAATTGGTTTTGTTAGCCGACGAGTTATGCGCCATATGTTATTTGAGGCTGCCGAGTCTCTGACATCTTGTTCAAATTTATTAATATTATAGCTTGAAACCAATTTATGCACTTTGTTTTTAAGGTTATTATAAATGTTCTTTGCTGAAACAGTGCGATATTGTTGCCAATTTTTTCTAGCTCTTCTTTTTGCTTTTATGAGATCAGTAATTTCCTGGGGTAAAGTCTCAGTATGAGATATTATTTCTTCCTTAGAAGCATAGTTGATAGCAGCTCGTATAGTCCTAGTATACATATCAACAGCTAGGTGAAGATCGTCTTTATGTTCAATGATTGGATTGCATATAAGTGAACCAGATATATAATCACGATACTGTTTCCAATTCATGAATGTTTTTCCGTTAGATTGTAGAGGAGAAGATGCTGGTGTATGACCTAGGAGTAGGAGTACTGGATTATGATCAGAAGTCAGCTCAGGTATTGTTTCAATAGATAATATTCTGTAAGTGCATTTCATGGCAGCTATGTCAAGTACATCTGGAAGATGTTGATTGTTGTAAGGATAATGAGTAGGAGTGAGAGGGACTTGTATGATATAACCGTTCTTTATTGCATGGGATTCTAATAATTTTCCACGTGTCGTTGTTATATTGGAATTCCAAACAGTATTCTTGGCATTAAAATCTCCAGCATGAATGTAATTTATAGCCGATTGATGCAGGGTGTCAAGATCTGAGTTTAGCAGAGGTTTTGAAGGGGAACTATATATTGCGCCAAGCTGTAAAGTTCTGTTGTTATTTAATGGAAGTGAGATGAATGTTCCTTCCATTTCAGTAAAAGTAGGAGTTGAGACATGGCCATGGTAAATAGACAGTTTTATTAGAATTGCAGTCCCTCCATAAGGTCCTCTAGGTCCATTAGTTCTGTATATGGCATAGTAAATCTTTTGTTTGGAGTTAAATGTGTTTCATTTACCAGTAGAATATCATCATCGTTAGTACACAGAAAAAGTTCGAAAATGTCTTTGTCACGTAAGATGCCGTT
The DNA here is from genome assembly GCA_964059195.1 of Ectobius pallidus. Taxonomy (NCBI): domain Eukaryota; kingdom Metazoa; phylum Arthropoda; class Insecta; order Blattodea; family Ectobiidae; genus Ectobius; species Ectobius pallidus. The sequence goes on along the minus strand of CAXKWD010000007.1, from coordinate 64,711,920 downwards.
GGCATTCCAATAACATATACGAAGAGGTCTTTTAGCAACTGCCATTTTCAATATTTGTGGTGTCAACCAGATTTGAAAATCCTTCAATAAAGGAGCTTATTTTGCTAAATATGTCCCTCTGCTCCCTTACCTTATTAACTATATGACCGATTTTAGTTAGGTATGGTTTTAAATCTTTGATGAAAGCCCAAAGATATTTCAAATCTTCGAGGAAAGAAGTAGATTCTGTGACTTCCTGCTCTCTTTGTGTACTTCTGGCCGAAAATCCAGGAATTATTCTGTTTGTTTTAGGAAGATCTGGAAACTCTGTTGTATCAATCATGTTCCTACTATCAGCAAGTCGTCTGTTCCGTAGATTTCCATTTACATATGCTTGTCGTTTGCCACATTCTCTTGAATTAGAAGTGTGATTGCCTGTACAATTAGCGCACTTTGGTGCTTGGTTTGGTAGAGCATCACATATACTTGAAAGGTGGCCCTGCCCACATTTTACGCATTTAGGAGAAACATAACAAGCGATGGCTTTGTGACCGAATCCCTGACATTTAAAACATTGAATAGGACCAGATACACTTCTGTACTCTTCTATTGTTACTCTAATGTGAAATATTCCAGTAAGTTCTTGAATATTGGGTGCATCTGGGTTTTGATATACTGACACAACCCACAAGGGAATCATTTCTTGACTCCGCTCTTCTGTAACAGGATCAATTCGTGTTCTTTTCATTTGTCGGATAGATTCTACAGGATAATGAAGAGATTTCAATTCGTTTTCTAATTCTGTAGTTCCGACGTCTATTGGTAGTCCCCTAATTAATACTTTACGGGTTTTTGGAGCACCATATGGGAAGGTGTAATATTCATATTTATTGTCTTTAAGGTAGGTGCCTAGTATATTGTAATCTTTTTCACAATTTGTCAATATTTTAATTCCGTTCGGACAGTATTGAGCTGTAATCTCTTCTTGCATTTTTGGCATTAATTCCTGTCTTACTTGTAAGTAATTGCATTTAGATACCACTATTATTGGTGGCGGCTTCTTTTTGGTGATTTTGTTACTACTATCCCTGACTTTTTCGGTCATATTTGATGACTGCGTTGTATTTGTAGTAGTAGTTCGTGAATGACATGACATAGCCTGTGTAATTGTCGTATTTATATTCATGGAATCAGTTGTAGTGAGAACACTGAAACTGTTATTTAATGTTACTGGCATTTTTTGTGCCATGTGCTGCACTATCTTTTTAGAGGTATCAACTTTAATAGTCTTTTTAGCAGGTTCAAATTCGAAACCTGGTCTCTTCAGTTTAGCATAAGTTCTCATTCCTTGGAGAGAATGCGCAGAAAAAGAAGGAACTGATAGGACTTCAGCACTAGGTAAGCTAACACTATTAGCACTAGGTAAGGCAAAGTCACATTTCACGTCATTCGTGAGCATATTCACATGCTTTATCTGATCACTGTCACAGTTATCCTGATTATTTTTTGCAATTTCAACATCATCCATGTCGTCCATTTGAGGAATCAGAGATCCCTTCAAATTCGCAAATAAACAGTCTATATGTATTGTGTCTTTAAAATCTGATGAATAGAATAAAACACAGAAAATCCAACTCTCTAATGGCCGGTTTCTATAAACTCGCGAATTACCTATGGGTAAATTATCTAATGCACAGAATTTACACAATTTACACAAGAATAACACCACACAAACACAAATAATTTAAAGATAGCAATCACTTACACTTGTGGCGAGTTTCTAGATAAATGTCCTCTAGGTAAATATGAAAATGACAGAAAAATGTTCCTACAAACTCGGGCTAGATCTGTCCAAGGGTAAATCTTTGGGTTAATTTGTCCTTTCATGGATGGCTGGATAAAATTTAACCTTTCATAGGATCAATAACAATGAGAATCAAAGCCTTCTGAATTAAATTAACTGTACAACTCCAAGGCCTTGCTCATTATACCATTGTAGGTTAAATGGAACTAATTTGTCCATGGGTAATTTACCCATAGGTAATTCACAAGTTTGTAGAAACCGGGCATAAATAACCTTTATCAGAGCTTGTAGCCACGTAACCAATCAAACAAATAGATAATTGCACATTCAACACAACAATCGGTTTATATTCGCCGCCATTGCTGATCAGAACTCGTAATTCAATTGTAGAAATACAAATCCGAGCTGCCACACCTAGCGGACGCCTACCGAACTACAACAAACACACCTCTTTGCTCAATCAGCTAAGGACCATTTTACAAAATTGTACTGCGTTCTTCCCGATAGCAGTTCAGCGGTGGTATTACAAGACATCTTCTAGTTAAGCTATCTGGAAGTCACGTATCGGGAGGAATTGTCGGCAGGTGGTAATACAGGCCCTTAGGTAGATATTCGCTGCAGTGTACTCTACTTGACAGGACTATCCACTGGTTGGGGACCTGCAAGCTGGAGGGACGGCTAATCCGTATGAATAAACACTTAGGGCCGGAATTATGAAGCTCTGCCAGGTAAGGCAGCGTATCCACACCTGGCTGGCAGTTCCTTTGGAGCAAGGTACCGGTACGTAAAAGCCTTGGTACGTAAAAGCTTGCTTAGGGTAACTATAAAGCCCTGCCAGCAGAGGTTCCTGATTTTGCAGCGATATGGCAACCGTGGGGTAGACACGTGACGTCAAGCTAAATTGACTACATCATACTGACCAATGTGATAGGGGAAAAAATCAATATAAATTTTCACTAGTTGTATTTTTTAAGAACATTTGTGAGGAATAGTGAACATTTTCTGAAGAAAATCATCTAGTGTTACTATTATAAAAGATTATCTTAATAGTTTTAAGCATAAGAACATTATATTATTCAAAGTGGATATTGGCCGCGCCGAACATCTCACGATCTCTCACATAGTTCACGCGGAAGTGAGCTCGTGCCTCGTGGCTTGCAGGCGGAAAGCATGTTGTTGACAGTTGTGGCCGATGATCTGACAGCGCTAGGGGTTTGCCAGCTGGCAGGCCATTATAGATAGCTTGCCTTGCTTACCTGGCAGAGGACTATCGTTATGGGGGTTAGAAATACCCGAAGGAGTTGTGGGGTCGATATGTCCTCATTTTCTCCTGATCTTTTCTAATGAAAAAGGGGTCAACACAAAAGGTAGTATGCATAAGTGACCACAGTGCTAATTGACTGTCTCGTCTTTTTTCTTATTCTTAATCTTATTGTTTGGGAGGAACAAATGTAGACTATAATAATAGCATTTAACTGTACTAATTCTTAGGCCTTCGTACCAGTCGTAATATTATGTACTGTAGTTAACTTGACTATAAACCTGGTATCATATTATATTGTCCTCTTTTCTTAGAACTGCTGCTCATACTTTCACCCACTCCTCTTAGACCTATCAATTAGTTTACATAAACACAATTAGCTGTAAATAGACTGATCTTAAGTTACCTTATTTAGTTCTAGAAATCATTTCCCCTCTTCTAGCTGCAGTATAAAGAAGTCGTTCATCGTATGGTGCCGACACCAATGCAGAATGACTTCTAGTTGTGAAGTGATTTGTATTGTTTATAGTAGCCTAATTACTGCAATTCAAAAATCGCAAAGAAAAGAAGAAGCCGCACTACGAGTATAAGGAGACCGCAAAGAGACTACATCAAACCCTGTACATAATCAGTATAGATTTTCTGATTAGGGAACAATACTATTGTATTCTTTTGTAGAAAAACGGGTGATATTAAGGGGAAAAGTCATTTTAACGAAAACAAGCTATTTCGTTATTACAAATTTATGTGAAACGATCATTGGCTGCAGCAACCAGTGTAGTAAGTTATGGATACTATTTGTTGTATTTGAAATATCTAATTTGATGGCTCTTATGTATGACTTGTATTATTCGTGAAATAGTCACTCATAACTAGGGCCCGGATTTTTAGGCTGTTATAAAAGGTATTTTAGCCTTTTATTTTCGTGGAATGTCCCTTTTAGGCTTTTATAAAAGGTATTTTAGGCTTTTATAAAAGGTATTTTAGCCTTTTATTTTCGTGGATTAGCCCTTTCTAGGCTTTAAACGATTTTAGCCATCTTAATAAAACATAATGAACACTAATATTAGCACCAAAAATTGTATTATAATTTTGACACGGTTATTCTAGTTGTTTTACAAAATAAACAAGTAACTATTTCTTATATCGGCACTCGAAAAATAGCACAAACAATTGAGATATTTATCCTTTAATGATACAATTATTATACATCACTCTTTCACTTCCGATCTACAAAAATAAGTAGACTCGAGTGTCACGAATTTGTTCCTTTAATATACTTCTCTGTCGTTGGTCGGCAACTTTTATTTTAAAGTTGAAACGACAATGGATTAGTTGCAGATTTCAAAGTATTGCAGATGGCTCGATTTCATTTCCTGCGACGGCGAGGCGGCACATTTCGAGTTACAAAGACAAGCGATATTGTTAATTTCAATGCATTGTATAAATTTATTTTATTATGTCTTTTCTTAAGATGCACCAATTCACATATTTATTTTCCTTTGCATTAATTGGGAAATCTAGGTTTATTTAAAAATAAAGCCCCTAGCTTTTCAGCGAAAGTCCTCCTTAGCCCCTTTTAGGCCCTTCAGTCCGATTTAGCCCTTTTAAGGTTCTATAAGATTCATATATTCGGAAGCAAGGGGCATGATATGGAAAAGTACGTTAAAATGTTCTAATTAGGAAGCTGGGGAAAAAAGATGTTAAAAACCTTCAAATCCGGGCCCTACTCATAACAAGTACTACTCGTGATTTTCGATTGATAAGGATTTGTGATTTATCCTGAAAAGCCTTGAAAAGCACTTGTGGTATTAAGTATAAAATTGTTGAGTTGGTAACGATTTCATCAATAATAACCGCTGCATGCTGCTTTCTGTGTGCCTCAAATTCTTCCATCTGTCAATGAAGTCGAAAGACGGTAAAATGACGCAGCGGTCAGGTAGAAGCCCTGCCCCTCTATGTGATGCGCCTCAAAGGGGTTTTTAATGGTTAAAGCTATACATACGCGTATTTAATCTTATTTATTGTTATACATCGAACTTAATTCCTCTTTCTTATTAAAAGTTGTTTGTTTATCCTCCAAGACTTCTCTCATGTATAGGCAGTGCATTCGCTCCTATCTTGTTAGTTTGATTCATTTTTTAAAACTTGAGCAATAGGATGAAGTCACAGTTTCCGATGGAAAATATATCTTTCAAAGTAATGTCTTAAATATTTGCTTTGTTGATTGTGTATATTATCTCATTATGAAGTAGATAAGAAGCAAAATATATTTTGTGATGGGAAAATTGCAGTTATCTTTCAGCCGTAGGTGTACCTGGAATTCGTACCTGTTTTTGTAATCCATTCATTGATTAGTCGATAAGAGTTTCTGCTTTGACATTTGGGGCGTCATCTCGTGTTTTCAGGTGAAAATGAAAGATATCGTTATTAATATCGAATGATTTGTTGTTTAACTATGCTCATTTCACTGATAGCTTATTAGGCCTATAAAAACGATTACAGAGAAGCATCTTATCATTGTCATGTCAAATCATAAGCAATTAAAACAAATTGAACTCGACCAGCCCCTTAAACTAAAAGTTTCAGAGTTCGATTCCGGGACGTACCGTAGGAATTTTTCTCTTCAAGAGAGTTTAAATTAGAAATAACTCATAATTGGCACCATATAATACTCATATTCCCCGCCATCACCCACAACAAAACGACAGAGGGTGGTGTAGTTACACCTGCAGAGAGCCCCAGCTTGAGAATACTAGACTAGAACGCAGCTCGGATGGCGGTTCGTCTCTTACAACTGCGCAGAAAGAGACAGAGCTACAATGCTTCTTAATTCATGCGCATCCAATTACAAGCCGTATTCCGATCTATGTTCTATTCTTTGAATGCTGCTATTGGTTAAGAACGGAAGGGTCAGAGAAGGGCCCCCACCTTATTGTGCTTCTTGGTTCACGCGCATCCAGCTCCAAGCCGCCTTCCGAGCTGCGTTTAACTCTACTTACTTTTCAGCCATTTCCTGTAAAGAACACTAACCATCGCTTTGGAGAAATAAATATAAACTTTGGGATGAACGAAGTGTTGCGAGTAGTTTTCTAAACAACTTACAGTAGAAACATGAAATTTTGCACATTTAATTAAATTGTAAACATAAGTATAAAATTTATTTCTAATATCTAAATTTGTTTTTGACATATTAAATCATTTAATTTATTTTTAATCAAAATTGAAATCTAATTCCTTCGACAGATATTAAAATATGAACCATAATTTTTATGTGGGATTCTTTGATGATTGCATTACAATTTACTTACGGATTTTTTGTGAAAAAGTTTACCAGAAAAATGGGAAATAAACCCGCCCTTTGATGGATTTTTCTAAAATAAGAACTGATTAGTAGGGACCTAATTTTTAGGTTTTTAAAAACACTGTTTTAGGTTTTCCATTAGGTGAAATAGTTTTTTTTAGGTTTTTTGTCCAAAATATCTTTTCCGGGTAGAATAACTGGTTTAGTGAATTTGAATGTGCTACATAGCATTCAATACATAATACTTGTAAAGTTTAACTTAACAAAATTGACTTAAATTTGTGTAAACTTGCTTTTGGACAATATTATACAATTGAAGAAAGAAAGCATAAACAATCAAAATAAGCAGTGAAAATAAGATTGCCTCACATTTCCTGGTTACAGTATATCACTAATGGCCGAGTGCACCATTCTCCGGTTTTCTCAGCCGTTTCGTTACCGCGGTAAACGTAATACCGGGGTATTCTCAAAATCTCTGTGCACCATTGCTAAAATACCGCGGTTTGCTAATGCTTGGAAATATTGCGGTTACTCTGCTCCGAATCCATTTCTCTTTGATGGTTTCTTCCATGGCCGCTAGGTTCTCTCTCTCTCTCTCTCTCTCTCTCTCTGCACGTCTGCCAGTCACGGTGGCTCTGGTAGGCTATTGGTTTCCCGAATTCAATGTACTTGTTCCCTTATTATTCAATAAAATTATGTTCATAAGGATAAAAGGGAATATTATATTGCGTATATATATCGTCTGAATTCATACTTTAAATACAAACACCATAGATACTGTACCAATCGTGAAATGACTTTATTTCGCCTACTGGTTTGGTTGAGGTGAGAAAGGGTCATTTCAATCGATGTTACAGCACAGTATTTGCAAAGATCATTCATTCTTCAAATAGACCCCACCTGACTGTACATTTCAATAAAATAACATTGGTGTTTTAAAGAATAATTCTCACGTGTGCAATCCAAGGCAAAGCAACACCACGAAATCTCTGCTCTGAGTTCAACATAGCCTCGCTTTTATTCCTGTACAACTAGTAGAAATTGTAGGTGCAAAATCATGTGCATAGCCATGAAAGGGCTATTATAATTATGTTCGTATATGTGCAGGTGTGATAAATTGCTTACATACCCTATATACCGATACACAGGCTACATCGTGATGCATGCAGCCATTCACTTAAATTTGGCCTAGGACCACTGGTTTTCCATATTTCATTTATTTTTGCCTTATTGTTCAGTAATTTAATGTTCATAAGGATACAATGGAATATTATATTGCGTATATATGTCGTCTGAGTCCAAACTTTGAATTCAAACACCATAAATACTGTACTAATCGTAATAATCGTGGTTACGCCCACTAGCCTACTCGATGGACCTGGTTTGGTTGAGGTAAGAAAGGAAGGTCATTTCAATCGATGTTACAGCACAGTATTTGCAAAGATATGCACCATCGTTCATTCTTCAAATAGATCCCACCTGTCTCTCATTATTATTTATATTCAATTAGCTTTTGGCCTAGATATCATAAATATGATACATTACGCTGATCTCCATCTTGGAAAGAAAACCGCTGTTTTCTCACTTTACAGCTCCTTCACGGCCGGTTTGCATCTTACCGCGGTAAAAGTCGAAACCGAGCACGATGCAACGAAAATATAACTTTACCGGGGTAAACTAAGCAACTTTACCGCGGTATTCTGAATACCGAGGTTGGTGCACTCGGCCATAAATATCTTTCAAGATTCTCAACTGTGAAGTTCTTTCTGTTATCTCTTAGTTAATAGTTAATACTGTATCTAGACACTACCCTTCTCAGGATTCGAATCCGATGCTTTTAATTTAGTGTGTAAAATGCTTTATGGTTGGATGTGGATAATGTGACACTGATTATTTTCCTTTCTTCGGTTGTTACGCATGCTAACCGCACAACAGATCAACTAGGGATGAAAACTTCCCCCTTTTCTAGAAAGGTAAATAATACTTAGGCCTACGTGTTTCTGGCAGGCCTGACGAAATATTACTTTGCCATGTATAGTGAAATAATTCAGGTCGCTGCCAATCCACTGCCGTAATAAACTCGATTTCATTTGTTTCGGCATAATTAACACGTCTTCTTAAAATTCACAGTGTGACCACAAAGTATGAATAACCGTGTAGTAATAAAGGCAAACAAGCGCTTTAACACAGAAATCTATATCCTTGTCCATACACGGCAACAATGGTTGTCCGTACGAATATTTTAAAAGGAATACGCCGGTACTGTTACACTTCCTCTCTAGATACTGTCCATCCTAGACGACAATGGGTTGAACGAAACGCTGGTGGTATTAATTTCAACCCGACAAAAATTATCGTCTCTCCGCAAAATATCGATTTATCAACTGACAAACAAAAAAGACAAAAAAGTAGCCTAAATTAGATATTTTAGGTTTTTATACCCCATTTAGGTATTTTTAGGTGCCACAGAATTAATGTGGATTAATCCTATGGACATGATTCGAAAAAGTGTATGAGCACTTTTTGTTTTGGAAGTAAGGAAAAAAATAGGTAAAAACCTAAGAATCCGGTCCCTACTGATTAGACATTTTATTGCACACATTGTAAAGCAGGGGCGTGGCGTTAATGTTGCCTCTGTTGCCGCCGGCAACAGCTAATAAAAATGAATAAAGTGTTTCCAAATTTTACATGATTTTTTAAAAAGAATAATGGAAGGTCTGAGTAATTTCACTTTCAGATTTCTTCACTTGTGATCGATCCGCCGAGACCGGTCGATGACAGCATCCTCCAGTTCTAAATTGCTCGTTATTTTGCCAATGGCGCTTACCGGCAAACTCTAAGCTTATAGACTCGTAGGGATGTCAGTGACCCTGTGAGACTTCAGTTCGCTGTTTGTAGCACCATTGTTGCCTGTCCAGTGAAAAGGCAAACCTTGAGTTTTAGTGTCAATTCTTAATGTATACGAATGTAATGGTGAATGGTTTAATGTTAGTAGTACAATAAGAATAATGACATCACAATTTGCGGGTAAAAGTGACTGATTATGTGATCGAAAACCTTTTAAAACTGTCCTTGAGTTCGCGTTCTTTTGGCGAAAAAATCACATAATTTCAACAGGAAGACCAACTCCGGATCTTAAACCATTAAAAACTAACTCACACGGGGGTTTCGAAAGACATTTTAGTAGCTCTTGGTACAAGGAGTTTCCTTGGCTGTGTGGTTGTTACAAATTATTGAAACTATTTTGTTGGCCATATCTGCTTTAATTCTAATGAAAAGAATGCGTGGAAAACAGATGGCATCAGTAACATGGATAGTTTTCGCACCTTGAGGGTTTGATGTCATTTTCAGCTTGAAGACTGAACTTGCCGCCCTATTTAAATTAATGGCAAGAGATGATGATGATGAATGGGATGCTGAAACAAGAGCTTGTGCAATGGGCTACTACCAGAACCTCCTAAGCTTTGATTTCAGATTCTTGCTTTTGGTGTTTTCGCTTGTATTTCCTAAGTCTGATGCTTTGTTTAACTTTCTTCAGAAAAATATTTTTGATATTGCTTTCTGCAAACAAAAAATCAATGACTTTAAAACAGTATGAACGACTTGCGTGACAATTTTGACGAGTTAATTTGGTCAAGGATAGAATCTGATCAAGATTGCCACGAAACACCAATACTTTCAAAGAGATAGAGACTGGATAAAGGAGAAAATGTCACAAAATCATCGTATCGACGAATATTTTATGAGATCATAGATACGATACTTGGCAAAATAACCAACAGATTCTCGGATATAGACAAACTACAGTTCCTATCATTGTTGAACAGTGCTTCATACGCCGAATATGACAAGACTTTCCCAGAGAGTGCGTTTAAGATTTTCCTTACTTATTACGGACAGTACTTCAACTCAGTGCGATTAAGGAACGAACTCTGTTATTTGTACTCTTCCCCTGAATTTCGAAACAAAGCTTCCTACGAAGTTCACCAAAAGTTGTATGCCTTGGAACTTAGAGAAGCTTTGCCACTGGTGTATAAACTTCTTGAATTAATTTTTACTATTCCTACCACCATCAGCAGAACGATCTTTTTCAGCGCTCTGTAGAATACACACTTATCTAAGAAACACACAAACTCAAAATATACTTTCATATCTGTCTCTTTTATCAGTGGAAAATGGGTTGCTTAGTAAACTTAAAAAGCAACAGCAAGCAACATTTGAAAATTCTGTAATTGATGTTTATTTGGAGAAGAATCGGCGGATTGAACTGAAGTACAAATAGACACTGTAAATTAGAGATATTGTAAATACATTTTAAATTAGGTATGCCATTATAATTTTTATTTATATACTTGTTTGAGTTTGTTTTGTTTCATACAATTGCATACAACCTATATAATATTAACTTAGAAAACCTCGGAATTCGCGACTGGCACTCCCCAAATTAAGTGTGAAGCAACTGGCAACACTTATGGGTCACCCACGCCACGCCACTGTTGTAAAGTAGATTGTGAAAAAAAATAATAGTTTTTCCCGTATTTTTGCGGGAGAAGATAGGTTTTCAATGTGGCAAAAGAGCATGAAGCTGAGAAAACGGCTATTGAAGTTTGAATACACTGGCAGTTTGAAGCACACTGAGTTTGGAACATGATGTTAACACCCCTGCGTCCAAACGGCATGAAATTTTGCACAGTTACACTTTAGGGTACGCTTGATTTTTTTAATACTGAAATCTAGGAATCGCACTTTTTGACCAAAATGTCATCCCTTAACTATAGTGTGATTTTCCTTTTCCTCCCACTTTCAGAGAACATCTTTTACGTTCAACTTTGGTACACTTGTAAAGGCTCTCTATTCGTGATGAATTTATTATGAGCACGGGAAATTTTGGAGACCCTGCAAATCTCTTGGTTGAGCTCGAGGGCTGGGCCACGACACTATGACACGGGCATACAATTGTTGGTAGGGTACGATTACTTCCAAAAAATCTCTAACCTTGAAGACTTAACCCAGCCAGCGAGCTTCTCGTTACAGCTTGCGCAGACTCGCATGCGCGTAGATCAGTGAGCTACTATTGAGCACAGATTGAAGATCACGTTTGCAGCACGTTGCCAGTCGTAGAAAATACTATAATAGTTGAGTGGAAGGATAATGCCGCAGCGAGACAGAGACAGACAATACGTTGAGTGGGATAGAAGAGCTGGACCAATCAGTGTGGAGCTACCTCAAAAGGCAGGAACTTTAGGAACTGTGACAGTAGCTCCTAAGGTATGTATGTAAAAATCCAGAGACTTTGTGGAAGTAATCGTACTCTACACCGCTAACATTAAGATAAATTCCTCAATAACGGTGGTGACTATGTACAGATGTAGCCAGTGAATCTCTGTAAATAATGCAATAAATATGTTTTTGTTTACTTTATCGGCGATCGGAACTTACTTTCTGGATGATCCTTGTGGAAATAGCATACAATAATACTTTACATGTAATTAAATTATTACAATAATTGCAGAAATAGATTTGAAACAAGGACAGACATCCGAAAACTAAATAAACATTATAAAATCGAGTCTTTAGCATAACAAATCAATCAATTGTATCATGTACGATTGAATATAAATATTACACAATTATTATGCGTCCAGTGTTTATTTGAGTGATTACTAGAGAATTTTTTGTATGGTATTTTGCGTAATTTGACAGCATTGTATAGGCGACCACTAAAGAGGCTACATGTTCCCAAGCCCACCTACGTTGATCATCACAAGTAGAGCTATGTTGTCTGCAACCCATTCGTTAGGCAATTTACACTCGTCCCACCCTCTTCACCCAGATCTGTATATAGCAGGATGTGATCCCCTTCATTTCTTCCAACTGATAGCCTACACGTGTTGGTGTTCCAACACTAATAAATCGGTTTCCGTCCTTCGCCAGATTTAACTGTGTTCCGTCAATTTGCATTTAAAGAATCACCGCTAACCACAATGTTCACATGCGTGATATTTTAAGCTGTTGACTTATTTGTGGATGTTCTGTACCGAAGTGACCTGTATGTGCTGGTTTATAGTACTGTAGTACTTCCTTTGCTCATACCATAGGTACTATAGTTAGAGGAAATATTGTGTTCGACCCTGAAATTCGAAGTTGAGTTTTTAACATAAATACACGTATTGAGGTTTCCTGAATCCAAAAACACTATCTTCAGAAACATGTTTGTGTGTGTGTGTGTCTGAACAGCCTAGCTCCAGAACGAAAAATCTTATGAAAATAAAATTGTATTATTTGGGTTAGGTACCTTCTGGGGATGTGACACGAAGATTGGCGACTGGCGACGATTTTCCTTACGTTTACTACCATTTTACATGAAAAAAATTTCGTTTTTTCTCAGTTTTCTCGAAATTTTGTAGATTTGAGATGCTTTTACTAAGAGCTAAAACTTTTTTTTTTGTCAAAACTTCTCTGAAGCGTAATTATAAGCCCTTACTGTTTGTAGAAAGTCAGTCTTGCCTGGAGAATTTAGCTTTTTGCAATTCGACATCTTATTCTACATCAGAATGTGAAATGAGAAAATTGTATTGCTCATGCTTAGGGCAAAGAAAATTAAGTAAGTGGATTAATAATATTTTATTTGGGTTGGGCATCCTTCGGGGATGCGATACGATATAGTAACGGCATTCTCTTCATTTTTACAACCAATTTACATGAATTGAATGTCATACACAATAATATATTATACTAACAGGCAATAGCTTTGTTTATGCAGGTAAAGTTATGTGTTTTACAGTAGATATTTTAGAGAGAAAAGGAACATAATCTTGTCAGAATTGCCCATTTTCAAGAGTCAAAAATGCTATATTTTTACTTTTTACCAGTTTCTTTGACACTTTTTAGTATGATGTGTTACACTCACATAACTTTCTCTACCTTCAATACAAGCAATACATTATCGGTTCGTGCTATCTTAGAGTCCGCTTTTTCCACCAAACAACACAATATAGGCCTAAACTCATGTCTTTCCCAAAACTATTGCAACATGTTACAAATATATTGTAAACTCGAGTTGTTGGCGACTATTTTGTGTAGTTTTCTGAGTTGCAGTTGAATGAGTTTAGGGTTTAATTTGTTTCCACCAAACACACAAAACAAAAGAAAGAAAGAAAAAAAACACTTTTTTTCGTCCCTGCCAGTTCAGTCGTTCACTACACTACTCTTCTATTCGCGTTCTAGGGGACTGTTGTGTTTTTGTTTTGGGAGTTCCGGTAGTACTGTGAAAAGTGAACTGTTTTTATATTTGTGTAGCGAAGGTCAGCATGGCATGAAACATGTATATTGAGGCAAACTTTAGCTCAGAAAAAAATGATGGAATGAAGAGAATGTAAACACTCCAAGGCGTCGGTTTAATTGGTGTTTTTCGCAAGCTTCTCAATTTGTGGAAATCAGAAGACATCAATTACAAAATCCGAATTAAGAAAATATACTTATGCGAAGAAAATGCAGTCATTTTTACACCACGTTTAGTGAGTAGGGCAAGGATTTTTTATGACTTAAAATCGCCTATATAGCAGAATAAAATGCAGTATGCACAAAATACAGAATGCTGCGGAGTTTTCACCATCTTCTTTAACATTATCTATTTTATCATACGTAAGTTGCAATATACAATTAATACCATTAATACAATTAATGCTGCAGCTAACCAAGAGCGTGTACACAAAAAAGATTGATATTTATATTGATGCAATTGATAAACTAAACCATATCACTTGACTTTAGCTCTGGATTATCATACAACGTCTGAGGAGTGGGTATTGGAGAAGAAAAATGATTATGAAAAGGGAATTTGTGTTGATAGTGTTGATATCAGAGTTTCCTCTTGCAATTAGTAATATGCTTATGTAAAATTCAGCTCATATGTTTTTCGTCATTATGTATAAGTGAATGAACAGATCAAGGCCCAAAGCCTTTATGCTTATGATTTTAAAAAAAACTGATTGATTTGTTCCTTGTAAAGAGGACATCCTAGTAACATGATTTATATCCCCTACGGCTCCACAGTCACATAGGGTAGTATCTATCTGCCGAATTTGTGAGGGCTGTGTTCAATTTTAATATGGAAATAATAAAAAATTCTGTGCAAGTAACCATGGTTTGGTGTGTTTGGTTAAGAGACCATGTCTATGTTTCATGACTTTTATTAAGTGGCATGAAATGTCTTTGCTAGGGGAAGAAATGTGTATGGTGTGGAACGTCAGGATGCTGTGTTGGTTAGTGTGTTAGCAAGTTCGTTGCCTGCAATATTTTTATGTGCTGGGATCCATATAACTTCTTTGTATATGTTATAACTTCTTTGTATATAACTGCTTATAATTAATCTGCCATCATCCACTCCTAGGGTTAGGTTGTAAGACTGTAATATGTTGTATAGCACTTTGTGAATCAGAACAAATGAGTATGTGGGCATGTTGTATCTGAATGGATAGTGGTGCCTGTCGAATGGCTATCAGTTGTGCAGTATAATTAGAATAGAGTGAAGAAAGAGTCGAAGTCGAGTTTTGGTGATAATAGGCAGCCCCTACTTCGACTGTTGTTTTAGAACCGTCAGTGTAATAAATGTGAATATTATGAGTGTTGTAATTACGCTTATACTGTTCCAAGTATTGAATTAATTTTGCTTGGGGGTCAATGTCATTCCTGGAAGAGGTATTTGTGTCATAATGAATAGGGTGAATAACTTCTGAGTAATCAATGCAGTATATAGGGGGCGGGGAAGTACGTGTAAGGGTGACAGATTCTGACAAATGTTAAATGCGATTAAGTACTGTGGGGTGTACGGAAGTGCTTGCAGGAGTTTGATGTAGGAGTAGTACCTTGTTGTATAGTGGTGATTGAGTCTGCAGAAAGAGGGAACCCATGATCTTAGTAGCCATGATCTGTTGTCTAATGAGGAAAGGTTTCAACCGAAGTTCCTTTAAAACCGTGATGGTGGCAGGTTTACCTGATACACCTAGGATGATTTTAGATATTTGATAAATAAGTGATGTAAGTTTCTTTTGCCAGAATTTCGTAGGTATATGCAGAATGACATTCCCATACTCCAGTTTAGAGACAATAAGGTTTTGATATAATGTAGTTAGTGATTGGGGTGGAAACCCCACCTGCTTCCCGCAATGCATTGGAAAAGGGGAATCATTGACAGAAGGTGGTCATAAACATGACTGTAATGTCTATTCCATTTAAGGTTATGGGAGAAGTGGATACCCAAGGATTTAGTGTGGGTGACTGAGGGGATAGTATGATTATCAATTGATAATTGCGGTTGATTATGCATAGATCTGGTTTGAAAAATGATTGAATGGCTTTTGGTGGTGTTAACAGTTAAGCCTAAATGGCTGAGCTGCTGTGTGAGGGTGTCTAAGTCTTCTTGTTCAGTAGCTTGGTTATAACGAAATGTGGGGGTGTGGATTTTAGAGTAAAGCACAATATCGTCAGCATACGCGAAAAATCTGCTGTTATGAAAAATACTGTTAGAAAGATTGTGAATACATAGGACGAAAAAGATAGGGCTGAGTGCAGAGCCTTGTGGAATGCCGGTGGAGGTCATGCGAACAGTGTGGTTAGAATAAGAAGGTGGAAGAGATACGAACCTGTTAATAAGGACTTGTTGAACAACGTGTACACAATTTGGGGGTAGATTGAAGTATTGAAGTGTTTGGAGGATAGGAATGTGGACTGTGTCATAAGCTTGATGGAGATTGAGGAAATGGGAAAATATAGATCGTTTTTGTGTCCAAGCATTACATATTTCTGTCATGAGATGAAGGAGCGCATGGTTAGTACCGTGGCTTTGCGAAAACCATATTGGTTCTTAGGCCAATGTCCGTATCGTTCAAGCTGGAAAACAGGTCTTCATGTTAGTAGTTTCTCAAATATTTTGCGGCATAAATGTTAGGTTTATTGGGTTTAACTATAATTATAGCATAAAACCTGTCCCAACTAGTCGGGATTTGGTGATGTTGAAAAATGTTATTGTATGCTGTTAAGAGTAGCGTCTTCGTGGAGTCAGGTAGCTGATCAGTCATTTGATAAGTAATATTTCCGGACCCGGTGCGGTATGTCGTTTCTTGCACTTAATCACAGTGTCAAATTCACTTCAGGAAAAAGGTGCGATCAGGAGGGTCTACAGGTGTATATTGTGGAGTGTGAGAAACATACTGTTTGTGAGAAACTGGGTCGGGTGCAATGTTTTGGACAAACTGGATTTGTAATGAAGCATCGTACTGGATATTGTGAGTTGTGTGTATTTTATGGTTGGCAAACCATTTTATTTTGTGCCAAGCTGTATGTGTGGTGGTTTGTTGTGTAACTTCAGTACAATAATGTCTCCAGGCTTGTCTTTGGTTTTTTTTTAATTGTACGGATGGTGTAGGCACAGGAACATCTCAGTCGGAGATAGTTCTGTAGTGTGGGATGACGTTTAAAGTAATTTAAGGCCAGTCGACGTTGAGCAATAGCATGAGGGCAGTCCGGATTCCACCATGGAGGACGGATTGGTTTGTTGGGGCGCTTAATATTGATAGGAGGTAGTAGGTGCTGAGGTATGAATGTATAAGGTTGTGAATATCTATGACTGTGACCTGCTCAGGATGAATTTCTGATATTTGGGTGGTGGTTTGTTCAAGCGTACCGGAGTAGTGGGTCCAATCTGTAATTTTCGGGTGGATAATCAGAGACGAGGCAGTAGAATGCTTGAATATCTTATTGATGACAATTTTAATAGGCAGATAATAGATGGACCAGTGTGTGTGTATAAATAAAGAAGTGGAATTGAATTTAAGGTCTGGGGAGGTATGTCGCTGACATCTGTTATTCAATCGTGTGGGGTGGTCTGTGTTGAGAAGGAGGAGGCCAGTTGTATGCAATGTGTGCAGAAAGGGGTGACTATGCGCATGAGTTCTGATCCGTTGTGGAGACAAGGAAAGGTTGAAGTCTCCGCACATCAATGTATATTGATGCGGCGATAAATCAAAATGTTGATTCCAGAAAGTATTGGTGATGGGATTTTGTCCTGTGTTGTAAACCGCAATAATATGAATATTTGAGAGGGTGACATGCATGGCTTGCAAAGTAATTTGTGATGTTACGTGTCGAAGTGATTTGCTAATGGGGTTTCAGTAGGATGGCTATGCCTCCACCTTTGTGTGTTCTGTCATGTCTGAGAATTTTATATGGTGGCAAATTAAATTTTTGTGGGAGGGGATGAGCCAAGGATTACGATAGTGTCAACAGTTGTCGTGGTGAGTAAATGTTGTAGTTGGGTGTTTTTTGTTACGAATATTACGTGCATTCCATTTAAGAACTGTTAAAGAAGGGAACTTATGGTTTAGCGGCTAGGAGCTTCGTCGTCTTCATCTTCAAGAGTAGAGCTTCTAGAGTAAATTTAGTGGGCACATCTAGGGCTTGGATGCCTTTGTGGAGGTCTGTGATGGCTGTTAAAAAGTTTTTTTTTCTGTCCACCATAAAAAAAACTGCGGAGTATCACTGGACTGTTGTACATTTTGAATATCATCCTTCAAGCTGGACTGTTGTTGATGTGGAATCCTCCGGGTAGTAGGAGTGATGGAATGTTGTTCTTGTTGCCAATGAGGTAGCCAAAAAAGGTTCATTGCGTACATGTGGTTTCTTGACTGTCGATAGGTTCGGCTGATATTCTAGGATTTTACGTGTTTGTGATGAAAAGGTGCATTTGACGATGAATCAGAAAGTTGGTTAGTAGGACTAGGTAAAATGGCAGTTCAGAGACATATGGAGTTGCTACTGTTTGATGTAATGGAGTAGGTCTCGATAGTATTGGAAAAGTTGGTTGTTGTAGAGCTACAATTGCTTAGGATTTCCGCTCCTTGAGGATTTGGATGGCCTTGTAGCAAGACTTTTCAGGTTATTCACCTTCTCATTGATAACTTCTTAAAGTTTCTATGCTGGACAGAGTTGGGAACGAGAGTCATGAATCTGTGAGCAAATTACACATTTTTTTACTGGTGACATCGCATGTAAATGTAATGTGTTCCCCTGAACACTGAAGACAAATTTGTGGATTACGGCATACCTTTTTAGAACGACCAAATTTGCCACACTGGTAACATTGTTTTACTTTCTCAATATATTTCTCTACAGGGCAATTATAATAAAATAGTTGTATTGCTCGTGGCAGTACTTGTGATCTGAAAGTTACCAGACATGTACAGGTAGGCTCAAATTCAACTTTACCATCATTGCCGATTACCTTTTTATTAAATCTATATACATTGTGTATGGGCATATTTTCTAGCGTTTTGCCATTAGTTTGGATTTCTCCATTTGTGATACCCAAGTCCACATTCTTTATGATTCCTTTCGAATGAATATAGTTGAAAGGAATATATGAAATAGTATCGAACTTTTCGTCAAAGGACGAAGTAAGAAAAGCATTAGCTTCGGTATGATACTAAAGTCTAATTTCCAATTTATTCCCACCTGCTCTCTGTATTTCTTGAATATGATTGTTATGGTCATGTTCATAAAGAAGTCGACCTAATTTCTTTGGTTGCGCCTGGAATAATGAGTCTTTTTTTGTTTCACAATTACTTATATGGACCAGCATCTGCGTAGTTGTAAGTAAATTTGGGTTTGGACTGAGCCTTAGAATGCGACACAATATTTTCTTCTGTGATGGAATTAACTTTACTTACAATTTCACAATCATTATTTTGCACAATCATCAATGGTCACGTGAGAGGTTCTGAAACGATATCTTTGGAGGCCATGTTAGGAATGTAAGTCTCTTTTCCAATGTCACCACACGGAAAAACAAACCTCCCCACTCGGGGGAGAAAATGCATTTGACAAATAGACACTAGAATGAAAGTAAGTCTAATAACACTTCTAAATAAGTCATTTATGAATTTCCCGACTCACACCATAACAGTAAATGAAAGATAATAGGCACTACACTCACAAGATCAACTACACACATTAAACTCTCAGCGACAATGGAATATCGACTGCATATTGTGGATAGCTCGAGTGCTGCTCCCAAGCGGCCTACTGCAACTGCCGACTACCAACTGCCGACTGCACATTATGGATAGAGCTTCAATCTCATTGTAATGCAGTGCAACATAACTCTACAACATAACCTCTATAAATTGCTTACGTTATTATCATCTCATTCCAATTTTACAGATATTTCTTGATGATAAAAATGATAAATTTCGTCGGGATCCCCCATGTTTTACCCTGTCTAAGCAAATGCTTTCTTCGTTCTGTTTTTTATGTGACCGATTAACTCTTTCAGAGCTGAGATTTACTGGAATAAGGCGGTCATCAGGTAAAAACATCAATGGCCTCTTAAGTTTAAAAACGATAGGGAAAATTTCAGTGGAATACCTGGTTTCCATGAATGAGATAAACACTGTAAAAGATGAAGAAAATTCCTCACGTTTTACATAAAGCATTGGTCTATTAATCTTACATATCTGCTTTTATACAATTCTTGAGATGAAGAGTTTAAACGTCAGTAGCACCTTGTAAAAATTAGGGGAAAGGTTCTCTTTCTGCTTAATTTCGGTCATATTTTCTCTTCCTTTCGCATAACACATAGTCTGAATACGAAGGAAAACAGAGTAACGATGCTCTCGCCTCGCGAAAATCAGCTGTTTCTGCGATGTTGCCAAGAGCTCATATACGAACTGGGATGAAAATATAACTTCGATTAGCTGATCTTAGATCGGTGTTATACAAGGTGCGGCAGAGGAAACGGACGTTTTTCAAATAACCATAACTCAGAAGATTTTCAATTTAAACAAAATTTAATTACACAGAAATGAAGCTTGTATAATGCAGTTTCTATTGACTATTTCAGAATTACCTCCGAAAAATAACATCCGTCAAGTGACAACCTTCTTTCTGTATACATTCTCGTAACCTCACTTCGAAATTCTGCATTGCTCTTCCCAACATTTCTTCCTCCACATTAGTGATTTCTACACGAATGAACTCTTTTAGTTCTTGGATGTTGCTGGGTTTGTTTAAGTAAACGTTTGATTTGAGGTAACCCCACAAATAATAGTCACATATAGACAAGTCAGGGGAGCGAAGCGGCCAATGAATGTCGCCAAAACGGGAGATCACATGTTGAGGAAACATGTCGCGAAGCACTTGCATTGATGCTCTCGCAGTATGCGCTGTGGCACCTTCTTATTGGAACCAAATTTGCTGCATGTTTACTCTTCGTCTGCGTAGTTCCGGAAGCAGGAACCTGTTGAGCATTTCAATGTAGCGTGCTGAAGTCACTGTCACTGTGGTATTGTCCTCTTAAAAAAAAATAAGGACCAATGATTCCAAATTTAGCAGCATTACACTGTTACTGGGTATACCCAGAAGAAGGCCACAACATGAGGGCCGAAACGTCGG
Source organism: Ectobius pallidus (assembly GCA_964059195.1). NCBI lineage: Eukaryota > Metazoa > Arthropoda > Insecta > Blattodea > Ectobiidae > Ectobius > Ectobius pallidus. The sequence goes on along the minus strand of CAXKWD010000007.1, from coordinate 64,691,124 downwards.
TCTTAGACATGATGACACGGCGCCACCCGGACAGTCAAGGTTATTATTGAGATTGCATGTTAGATTATTCCATTGTTGCGTCACTTGACGGCATTTATTTTTCGGAGGTAATTCTGAAATAGTCTACAGAAACTGCATCATACAAGCTTCATTTCTGTGTAATTAAAATTTGTTTAACTTGAAAATCTTCTGAGTTATGGTTACTTGAAAAACATCCGTTTCCTCTGCCGCACCTTGTACAACACGAATTCAGTCTGAACTCAGATCTTTTTCTGGACCGAGATCATAATTGATCTTCAGTCAATGATGTTTATACAACCGGCCCTCGGCCCTAAGCGGCCGAGACCGCTAAAGTTGCCATGGTAACCTATAGCGGACGTAGTTTCAATTATGGCACCTAGATGTCTCTACAGTGTCTTTCAGTGAAAGTTCAATTTTACATATTAAGGGGTTTTATGGTTCATTGTCTATTAACAAACATAGTAAACCTTGTCATTTAGAAATACTGAATTTAAGGAATAAATTCGATAATAATTTTTTACACTTATTATGACTGAGCGCGAGCGCGAGCTTTACTACGCCGTAGTTTAGTTCCCGAGACCACGCGTGCTAGTCGAAAGAAACGAGTTCAGATGAGCCTCTTGTACGATTGCTTCTTGTAACAAGGGATAATAAGTTTTGTTGCAGAAAGTATGACAAAAATGACGTGTAATTTCGGTTGAAGTAAATGTATTTAGTTTAATTAGTCCGCATTATTATCTTAACGATCACTTAAAAGTTTTTTTAAAGGAAAAGAAACAATACACAGCAATCCAAGTTTATAAGCATGTACTACTGATCAAAGTGCATTATCTTTGCTTTCTTTACGCAGAAACATTTAAAATGAGTGAAAAACTCAGCTCGTTGTAAAATTTGAGAACTTTTACTAAAAACTATTGTATGCACCACGTATGCAAAAACTTGAGCGGACTTATCATGTATTTCAGACTCGTCTACGTCTCGTCCGTAATACTAGATTTGTCCGTTAAAGCCTCGCTTTGCGTACTTGTTACATAAATAGCTGTTTTATGACTAGGGGTGGGCGCGAACGCGGGAAGTTTGTATTACTACGCCCTAGCTTAGTCCCCGAGACCACGAGTATGGGTACGCGCAAGACGGAACCGGGATGGTCGCATGCCGCTGGCAGCAGGAAGAATGAAGCCATGTTTTCTTACGAGGGTGAACAAGACGCAGCTTGGATGGTCTCTTGCCAGCCATCTGGACAGGCCGCAGTATGTTGGTAGATTGCTAGGTCTCTTTTTTCATGCGACCAGCCGCTAGCGTGTAGTCTAGATTCAAGCGTTTCACTTGTATACTTACTCAATCGCTACACAAACAAAGGACTGTTTATAAGTTATCCTTTGTCATTGGCTCAGACCACCAAAATAAATATTGTTACTACTCAGTGAAGGGATTGTAGAGATCAGTCATGGCTACAGTCACTGACTTGTATGGTTTATATTCAGTATTTTGTATAATTTATAGCAACCTAATAATTTTATATTATGTTAATTTTCGTGTTGCGGGGTATTGTCTTCTTGTGCTCTGAAGCCTGAATACAATGGTCACACCAACTCAAGAAAACAATAATAATAATAATAATAATAATAATAATAATAAAGTTTCTATCCATAGATTGGTTCTCCATCTCAAACCGTTTAAAAAATGTATATTCCCTGCCAAAAATCTACTTTTCTTGCCGAAAAAAGTTTTTACGCCACTTTTTCGGCGAACTTTGTACCTTAACACTTAAAGTATTGTGTTTACAACGAAAACTTTTAGAAGAAAAACTGTAGAACATTAAATTTACTATAAAATACACATTCAATTTAGTAACTCTGTGAAACAGTCAAATACTCTTGTGACATATTTTACATGTAATTAATTTTGATGAAGCTTCCTGTAATGAGTTTAAATTCATAAACTCATTCTCATTGTCTTCTGTGTCTTCAAAACCTTATGAATGAGAATATAATAACAAAGAAATGAAAATAAAAAAGGAAATAATTCAGAAACTTAATCCATAACATGCGACCTGCCAAGTAGCGACCAGGTTGCGTCTTGCGCATACACACTTACTTCATGCTCGGCGCCTGGCTGAGCCAGCATGAAGTGTGTGCGCGCAAGACGCAGCCTGATCGCTCACCGGCAGGTCGCCCATCTGTATATTCAGTGTGTAGCCAGTGACATGTTAAGGATTAATTTTTTTAATTATCTCGATTTATGTTTTTATTTCTTTGTTATTATCTTCTCATTCATAAGGTTTTGAAGACTCAGAAGACAATGGGAATGAGTTTATGAATTCAAACTCATTACAGGAAGCTTCATCAAAATTAGTTACATGTAAAATATGTCACAAGAGTATTTCACTGTTTCACAGAGCTACTAAATTGAATGTGTATTTTATAGTAAATTTAATGCTCTACAGCTTTTCTTCCAAAAGTATTCGTTGTAAACCTAATACTTTAGGTGCTAGGATACAAAGTTCGCCGAAAAAGTGGCGTAAAAACTTTTTTCGGCTAGAAAAGTAGATTAGATATATATATTGTTTAAACGGTTTGAGATGGAGAACCAATGTATGGATAGAAACTTATTATTATTATTATTAGTAGTATTATTATTATCATTATTATTATCATTATTATTATTGTTTTCTTGAGTTGGTGCGACCATTGTATTCAATCTTCAGAGCACAAGAAGACGTTGAAACGAACACACTTAACCCCGCAACACGAAAATTAACATAATATAAAATTATTAGGTTACTATAAATTATACAAAAATACTGAATATAAACCATACAAGTCAGTAACTGTAGCCATGACTGATCTCTAAAACCCCTACATTGAGTAGTAACAATATTTATTTTGGTAGTCTGAGCTGATTACAGAGGATGTATCTTATAAACAGTCCTTTGTTTGTGGAGCGATTGCAAAATGCACAAGTGGAACGCCTGAATCTAGACTATACGCTAGCGGCCGGTCGCATGAAAAAAGAGGGCTAGCATTCTACCAGCAAACTGCGGCCTGACCAGATAGCTGGCAAGAGACCATCCAAGCGGCGTCTTGTTCACTCTCGTAAGAAGACATGACATCATTCTTCATGCGGCCTGCGGCATGCGACCATCCCGGTTCCGTCTTGCGCGTACCCTATGGCACCTAGATGGATGAAACAAGTTCAGAAGAGCCTTTTGTACGATTGCTTCTTTTAACAAGGCAAAAGAAGTTTTGTTGCAGAAAATTGATAAAATGATATGCAATTTCATTTGAAGTAACTTAAATATATTTAATGTAATTAATCAACATTATTATCCAAGTTTACCAACATGCACTACTGATACCACTGGGCACGTTGTACAATTAGAGAAATTTTATATGCACCACGTACGCAAAAAGCCTTGCTGTGCGTAGCCTACTTGTTACATAAATTGCTTTTTGAGGATTGTTTGTAAACACCTACTGCAGTTTTGCCCAGTTAGATATATTTCATTTTAAACACTTTTATTTGTTACTGTTGTTGTTGCAGATGCTATTTCAAACTTTGTTCCCAGAGTAAATCATGTAATTAAGTTCAGGATCGTTCAAGATCGTTCCGTCGTATTCGATAATAATCGATACCACACCGATGTTATAATGAAAACCACTACGCTACGGCGTACCCCTATTATAGTGTGGGCGAACAAAATATTTGTGGTATAAGGCAGCGAGGTTTAATTCTGCGAGTAGGAATGATGCCATACACAATTTTTTACACAACCGTTAACATTTGTAAAATAATAATAAATATTATTGTTAGCCTGCAGCACGCAGACAGCTGACAGCTGTATCACTGCCTTCTTATCACTTATTTCTTACAAGCCATGTTGTTAAATCTGGAAACATCGCATCGGTAGTCCTATCGGCTATCAACATGCCGTAAATAAAGCAATGAACTCCATCAGAATCATCGCAAATTAAGCATATTTCAGCTTAAAGTAATCCCAGTCATCATCGCCTATGGTTTAGAGAACATCTGGACACACCTGAAGAGCAACTGGAGAGCATAGAGCAGGTAAAAACCGTGTAAAAAATCTATATTAATAAAAGGAAGTGTCTGTCTTCCTCCGTCTGTCTGTCTGTCTGTCCGCCATGCCCAGCGAAATCTACTGAACGCAGAGATCTGAAATTTTAAACATAGATGGACTAAAGGGTCGGAATGTGCACCTCGAAGCCGGAATTTTAATTTTAGCTTTCGTTCGTGAGTTATGAGTGAAAAACGGGCAGAAAACGTGTATTTATTGCGTTTTCAGTAATACAAATCAATTACACTAGGCTTTGGCTATTTTTGTCATAGCTTCGACATAAAAGCATCGCGATCTCTTGAATGTTGTAGCTCACGCTGGTCGATTCATTTGTTTTTAATGTCAAGGCACGCAAACATAATATGAAATTTTCAACCTACACCGAAGAGGATTATTATTATTATTATTATTATTATTATTATTATTATTATTATAGGGATAATCAATATTAGCCTAAATATGGTCAAACGTTGTTCGATTTGGACGAAACTCACTATACAGAGGTTTTCTGGGCCAAGGAACTCGAATCTGAGGTCGCTTTTACCAGGTGACGCTATCTAATCCACATGATGTAGGTGTAAATATAATGATTTAACTATTATGCTCTTAATTTTTAATTTTTGAAATAATTATCGCGGGCGAAGCCGCGGGCACATGCTATCTTAAAATAATAAAAGGAGGTGTTTGTCTGTCTGTCTGTCCACGATGCCCAGCGAAATCTACTGGACGCAGTGATCTGAAATTTTAAACATAGATGGGCTGAAAGGTGGGCGAATGAGCATCGAAGCCGAATTTTTAATTTTAGCTTTCGTTCGCGAGTTGTGAGTGAAAAACTGGCAGAAAACGTGATTTTAGCGCTGTCGAAGCATCAGATTTCAGTAATACATTTCAATGTCAAATCAATTGCAGTTGGCTTTGGCTATTTTTGTCATACCGTGGTAATAAAAGCATCGCGATCGCTAGATTGTTGTAAGCCCAAGCTGGTCAATTCATTTGTTTAGAATGTCAAGGCCCGTAGACATATGAAATTTTCAACCTACACGGAAGAGGGATAATCAACATAGACCTAAATATGGTTAAACATCGTTCGATTTGGACGAAACTCACTATACAGGGATTTTCTGGGCCAAGGAACTCGAATCTGAGATCGCTTTTACCAGGCGACGCTATCTAATCGTGGTATGTAATTCACGTGATTTAGGTGTTAATAAATATAATGATTTAACTATTATGCTCTTAATTTTTAATTCTTGAAATAATTATCGCGGGCGATCGCTTGATTTTGTAAGTCCATCCTGGACGATTCATTTGTTTAGAATATCAAGGCCCGAAGACATATGAAATTTTCAACCTACACGGAAGAGGGTTAGGCCTAAATATGGTCAAACATTGTTCGATTTGGACGAAACTCACTGTACAGGGGTATTCTGGGCCAAGGAAATCGAATCTGAGGTCGCTTTTACCAGGCGACGCTATCTAATCGTGGTATGTAGTCCACGTGATTTAGGTGTTAATAAATATAATGATTTAACTATTATGCTCTTAATTTTTGAAATAATTATCGCGGGCGAAGCCGCGGGCACATGCTAGTGAGATATATATATATATACACCGGTCATCTCTAATTGAGTACACCGGAGAATAGTTTTTCATTGAATATTTTCATGTTCATCAGCTACAGGGTGCGGCATTTAAAGTTTCCCATTTTCAAAACCGTGTAACACATTTATTTAACAAATAAATAAACTACATTGAACATTTTTAAATGGCTTACAGTCTTGGATTTGCAATTCTGGTCTTACTTTTTGAATATGATGTCCTTGAGATGCCCTCAATCAACTTCAACACATTGCTGCAATCTCCCTCGTACACTGGCCATTACGCATTGTGTGGTGTCTTGCGTAACATGTGCAATTTCCTGCAAATCCACGCATAATCCACAAGCGGCCACTTCACAGTCCTATGGTCGTGGTATGGTGTGCCATTGCAGCACTGGGTATTATTGGCCCTTATTTCTTTGAGAACGATAATGGTGCTTCGGTTTCTGTCAACTCTGAACGTTACAATCACATGCTGCAAACTTTCTTCCTACCAGAATTGACACATCGTAACTTGGATATTGAGAAATTGTGGTTTCAACAGGATGGTGTTGTATAGCGCATACTGCACATCTTTCAATGGACACCCTTCATGCTGGTTTCCTCGGCCGAATTCTTTCCAAATTCTTTCCCTTAAAATCACCCGACATTACTGCAGCAGATTTTTTTTTCTGTGGGACTAACTGAAGTCTAAAGTTTTCGCTCATGACCTCCCTGACATTAATAGTCTTAAGAATGCAATTCAGCAGGAAATTGCAAATGTTACGCAAGACACCACACACCATCTGTATTACCATCTACAGTCGGTCAAATAAAAAACGTCGGGCGTTATTTTATAAAGTATCATGAACGAGCAAATGCGCATGTACAGGAAGACTTACGGTTAGGTTCACACATGCCTCTTGTCTATCCATGTATTTTCTTGATTATTTAGTCAGTTTTGTTCCAAAACAAACATGTATAGAAGGCTGAGGCTATATGCCTGAAATCCGCCATATTCTTGGTTGCAAATTTTTATAATATTAATAATTAATAGATTCGCGAGGAATTTTATTTTATAATACCGGTACTTGTAGTGCAAAATCAATAACTTACGCTCAACTTCTGCAACCAATCTAGCATCGAAATACGCGGCCTTCCGCAGATCCACGCTTCCTATGAAAACTTCCGGTCGCATTATAGTGACGTTCCTACTTCTGAGCTGCTCTTTCATAAATATGGAACCTTCTCGCTGCTTCAGAGGCCGAAAAATGCAGGTCAATTACAGCCCTAACTACACTTTCTCTCACTTTAGCATTTGTATGTGGCGATGACACAAAGCAAAATTAATTATGACAATACATTAAGTTGAATATCGTGTGTTGCGCTTTCCGCGTTGTTCATTTTTTTCCCTCCTGTCGCATGGCCTCATATGTTCCGAGAATGGCTGTATTTTATGTTTTTTATAGGAAACTTGTGAACTAATGCGTTAAAATTTTAATTTTAACTGCATAAGAGTCCCGACGTTTTTTATTTGACCGACTGTACAAACGAATACAAGAGAGAGGTACGGTATGATATTAGTGTCCTTCAGGAAGAATTGGCTGGTATTAAAGAAGAATTGAAGAGAAATATAGTCACTTTTACTGTATGAACTTTTATCAAGCTGCTCACAGTAGGCCTAATTCATCTCAATCTGGTAGACGCCAAATCGTAGTATATGCAATCTCCTATTCTCCCAATATTACTACTAGAAAATCGATTCATCGTTTTCCTACAGTTTGGTGAAGCCAATGAACGGGATTCAAACCTTAAGCTGGTGAATCAACACAGTTCACCACTGGAGCCAAGGATGAACGAATGGATGATTTTTAGACAGCAAATAACGGAAAGCCGAGTGCTTCCAAGGAATCAGGCAAAGTTATTCTTTTCAGTGACAGTCATGGGCATAGTCTTCCACAAAGTTTATGTGACAAGAAGATAGATATCAGTGTTCTAGGTTATATTATACCTTTAGACAACTAGTTCAGTGGTGGTACAAAATGACCCAGAGAAGTGTAGCAGCTTAATAAAAGTCGACTCTGTTGTGGGTCAAATAACAGAGCTCGTAGGCCTAACAGGATAAGTGAGATTATTACCAATAAAATAAGAAAAAACGCGACATCGTAACGTACAATGAGACACTGAAAACTACGAATTCCTTCAGATGTGTGGGAATCACCGCACGTTAAGTTATTATGCAGATCACTTAGTATAGGCTATGTAATATAGGCCTACTGATTTGGCTTAAATAAATTCAGTACTTGTGGTAAATAACATTATCTGCATTAAAAACGTGTTCAATTGCTTCCCACAGACCACCACAGATAGGACTACCTCCTGTGTTGCCAGATTTCAAGCAGCATGGCTTGTAAGAAATATAGAAGGCAGTGGCTGTATTGATTTTCCCTTACACTGCTGCCAACTTGAAAACCCTTTTCACCCACCAAATATAACGGCTTTTGCATTCACCGTTTGAAATTTCACATTTAAGAAGACGTAGTGAATTTTACAATTGTCAATTTTTATCAAACTGAGTCTATTTAATAAATAAATAAATAAAATTAGCCTATACATCCCAATGGGCAATGGCCTCCTGTGAGTCTATTTAATAATCATATGCAAATATTTTTAACTGAGTGTTTTCCATGTGACGGATACCAAAGTTGGTATCAAAGGAGTGGCTTAAAGATTGTATAGCACTAGTGCGATAAACGTGTGTCTTGAGTCTTGTGCTATAGTCCATTTGAAATATCGGAGGAGCAAACATAAACACGGGAGGGAAGAAGCGAAAAGCTTAGTTCACAAGATGTCGAACGAAGAAGGTTTGCAGTGTTTAAGTTTAGTTGTCCTTACTTTCGCCATTTTCCCACGCAATTATCGAGATACTGCTAGCCTACTTAACTCCTCCATGCCCAATGTTTATTACCCTTCTGAACTCACAATATTTCGCAGCAACATTTCAATCACTTTAATTAAAATCTTTTTTGTGCATTATAAGTCTACGTATTAGTTGTATTTCAACAAATTAAGCAGTATTCTTAGTATAATAATTTTAAAACAGAATTTACACTTGGACAGCACGAGAATATGAAGATAATAATTACAATAATAATAACAAAAACGATGACGATTATAATAATAATAATAATAATGAAAAGAATAGAACAGTACCATTGCCGAATTTACCTTCATGTAAAGAATAAAAGATTCATGAAGGTGGTAGTATTAGAACGCCTGTGCCATAAGGTCGATGATGAAACTTTATTTAGTATATCTCTAATCGATGTATGTGGATTATCATGAAGTACAGTTTTGTACAAATTGATTATTTGAATTTTTTCACCACTACATAATGCTTTACCTCGTGGATGTTTTTTTCACCGGTGACTGCATCTTGGAGCTGCCAGGTTGAGGATTATCCTCCATTTTTCAAAGTAGCACAAGTAAACTTAACTCCGAAAGGATAAGGCCTACCACCCGATCGCTGCGTCATCTACCATAGGCAGACGGCAGACGGCAGGATTGGTGGTTTCCATGACCGGAGCCCCTATTTCTCTATGAAATAGATCCTCAATTTGAATCACGAGGCTGAGTGCACCCCTACCAGACCTCCGTACCTCAGAAAAATCCGAGCAGGTACCGCGGATCGAACCCGGGCCTACGGATCTGTAGTCACCGACGCTAACCAAAAGACCACGCCGGTGGCCTAGTAGCACACGTAAACTACTTAATTTCTAGTTCACTCACTACTCCTAATAGTGATAAATATAATACTATCACATTAACAGTACCGTAACAAAAATAATGATGGCGATAATAATTAATAATAAAATTGGAATAACGATAACAATAATAACAATAATAACGGGTACGAAGCAAAGATTCACTTCTGAAAGAAAACAAGACGTCGCAAATACACTACCACCAGACACTAATACAAGAGCAAGCGAAAGGTTGTAAACCGTGCTGGCAGGGGTGTATTACTGTCTCAACCAATGAGAGCCAGGAAGAAAAGGTGACTGACACAGAGAGGGTGTTTATGTTTGCTCCTCCGACGTTTCAAATGGAGTATAGAAGTTCTACTTTTAATTCAAGCTGTCTGAAATCATTATTGTTACACTACATAAATGTAAAATTATAATCTGGTGTGATGCAATCTTTATTTTTGCGGAGCACGTGGAATGAGTTTATCCTGCTTCTCTGTTTCTGTATCTTATCTTCCTATCACTCGCCCCCGCCTGTGCCACATTGTCACGTTTTTCATCTTGTAATCTCGATGCCGTCACCTTTTCATAATTATTGAAGGATATCTGAATGCGTTAGCTGTGCTGATAAATGTGGAAAAAATGAGCTGGCATATTACACTTTTCTCTGCACATCTAACACTAAACTTCATCAACACATTGTAAATTCATATCGATAATTTTTTTTGTTACTCTCTAGCCTACATATTATACTATATTGTATATTGTTTAAAAAATGAAATTTTTCGATATTATGCAAGGAGGGATCCCTAAACATAGACGTATATAATATAGTTGAATACTGGCCCCATCGAAATTTTTTGAATAAAACTTATTCAGATACTATCCTAAACAATTTTTGTTGGGTAACATGTTTCGCTAAATCATTACCAAGCGAGATAGGCTATATCAGTTTTCTAGTTTACCTTACTTTTGTAACAACGAATTGTAGCCTAAAATCTCTCCGGAGGCATAACTTCAGAATACGAAATTCCGTTAATTTACTTGCAGCTGTTTGACCGTGATTGAGACTAGGGCCGGTATTCATAGTCGCAATAAGTCGTACTTATATCCAAGTCGAACTTTAATCTCGCCTTAAGTTGACTTTCTGACATAATCAAGTCGGACTTATGACGTAGTTACTTTATAAAGTCAGACTTGACAAAGTCGAGCTTATTGTTAGTCATAGTCACTAAAGTACGACTTATTTGTCGAAATAAGTCGTACTTTATCAAGTCAAGGGTCCCCCTGACTTATTTCAGTTAAAGCCAGAACCATGGACAGTGATTTTGAGGATCTTGGCGAGGTATTAGAATAAACTCGCACCCCAAAGCGTTATTGGTGAAGCATGATGTATCTATTCAAATTCTAGTGACAAGAATTTTAAAAAAGATTTCGTTTCAAGAAGACTCAATTTTGGAAATATCAATCGCCTATCTTTCATCGGTATTTCTCTCTGATGGTATTTCATATCGGTTCAAAGCTTCCTAAGCTGTTTTGAATCTCTCTAAAAAATAATTAACATAGAAATAAATGCGTAAGCGTACCAGTCTTAATTCTGAACAATGTCTAAGCTAATATATACACAGAATATTGTAAAGAAACTATTTATCAGCTTACTTACACGTTGCATAATATGACATGGATGAATTGAATTCTTTGTTTACAATGCACAGAGCCGTCTGTATTTTTATATCATGACAGCGAAATGCGTACTCAGACGGCTTTGCTTTACATAAAATCTGAAAAAAATCTTAAACACGATTGGCTAATTCAATTGCTACGGCAGTGAACGAGCGATTTTTCATATTATCGAGTTCGACTTTAGCATGTAGAATAAGTAACTTAGGACCAACAGACTACGGAAGGTGCCTAAAATTAATCTTCTTGTATTGTCGAGTGAAAAAAAATGTTTGGCCTAATTTAACCATAATACAATAGGGGAACGGGGGGTGGTATCGGACACCTTAGGTATTTGCGACGTAACTCTTTTTTGAAACTGGAAACAAATGTTTAAACTACTTTACAGATAACTTTATTCTTATAACTAAATGTTTATATGAATATATTTAATTAAAACTAAAAAATGTAATTAGCACAAGAAAATTAAAAAGTAGTTATATTTTTGTACTTTTGAAAAATGGAGGGTGGTATCGGACAGTCACTATTTTCCACGAAAGACTTATTTCCACGTTCAAAGTATAAAGCTTCACTGTTTTACTTTTTTATACAAATGTCACATTTACAAAATAAAGAGTTCCCCTCCAAATTTGCACATTTTTCGTGTGATCAGCCGTTGCAAACACTGCACAGAATCCAATCTTTACTAAACGTTTCCCTACAAATGATGCATTCAGTCTCTCCGTCTTCTGTATTGTTCCAAGTGAATTTAAGTTTCTTCTGTGCAGTTTTCATCAATGGTGATATTAGTGCTAGTGACATGTAGACCTAGGTTGGTGGCAGTTAGGTTAGGAAAAGTGATATTAGTGTTAGTGACAAGTAGAGCTGGGTTGGTAAGTCCCTCTGTTGGCCGTGCATACATTCAGAGGAATTTCTTTGCAATCTTTAAGAGTTTTTAACCTATCAGCTAATGTACTTTTCATTACTGAAAAACGATCACTTGCCTCTCGAGTAGTCTTTTTTTTTTTTTTTTTTTTTTTTTGTCCCTGACATTGTTTACGGCAAATATCTTATCACCTTCTTCCTACTTTCCTCTTATCTTCCCCATATTTACCTAAAACCAAAGGAAAGAACCATCAGCAACCACGTTGGATGAGTAGCTATATTGTCCGATACCACCCGCTAGCTTCCTGTCCGATACCACCCGATTCACGGTCCTAAGAAAAAAAAATCTCAACCAAGAACCTTTGAAGAGAATTAAATTCTAAACCTACAGCTTATAGCCTTAAGTACAGTGCTTCTGTTAGTGATGTTAGAATGTAACACAACTCACCCTTCTTCCTGTTACTGCTTTGTGAAGTTATCTTCGTGCAAGCCGATTTACACAGAAAAGAACAAAAAGCACTATCACTCACAAACGAAACTAGCTGTCAACTGAATAAGATGTTCACCCTCTTCAAACATTTAGCCAAGGCTGTCAATCACAAAACCGGTCGTCCAAGCACCTGCTAGCAAGAGATATTGGGCTTGTCCGATACCAGGCTCTGTCCGGTACCAGCCCCCGCTCCCCTATAACCCCGTGCGCAACTTCCCATGAGAGCTGTGTTATCTACCTCTGTCTTTGGACTTCAGGGAAGGATTGGGATATTTGAAGAACATGCCGACTTCGAAAACCATGATGACTGTCTTCTTGACTGGAGCCGTTACTTTATTCAGGTACCGGCAGGCCTATAGCGTTTTGTAATTGTCCGCACGAGACTGACTGCACCCGTTTTGCCTCTGGAAAATCTGTGGCAGTGCCAGGAGTTGAACCCGGTGTTTGGATTTATAGACAGAAACGCTGACGGACTCTACAGCGAAGATGGACATGTATCCAATTAGCCTTTAACGGATCATTATTTATTTCTGTTTTTGACATTGGCCTGTCATTTAAAAATATAGTATTTTCCCTAGAAGCTTCTGGAAGCCAAAAATATGTAACACGGCTTTCACATCTATCTACTTGTAGGCCTATTTCGATATTTTCGTTTTAAAGAACAACACGAAATATAGGTACGATTTTCACAGAGATGTAACATTGTTTGATGATAAAAGGCAGTCGGTTTAAAGAAAGAGGAACGATTGTCACCAGCCAACTGTTTGAGGGAAACGTGAAAAAAAAAATGAGAATGTATGGTTTTTGGTGGTGAGAAGATTCATATCCAGCAAATCTTGGTGGGGTCATTAGTCATAACGAAGAGACGAGTTTCTCTACTAGCTGCTAGATGTACAGCTACTCTTCAGATTATTCAGCGAAAATTTTTCGAATGAAAAGTGCACCTTTAGGTTTGTGCACAATATTTACACAAACTCGTCACATCTATTTTCGAGAAGAGTGAAAAACTTTTCTCTTTTACAGACACACAAACTGACAGATGCACACAGACTTTCCCCTGAAAACTAGATGTCGAAATACATTAAGATATAATGAGAGGAAGGTTGAGAATGGGAATAAGAATGACACATAAACTGGAAGCAACGTATCTGTCAATTCATGAGGCTTTTTAAGACGACTTAATCATTACTGTGAATAAAGTTTTACAGAATATTAATAACTTTTATAGAACACACTGAGCAGAAAATTAAGTAAGCAGAATGAATAGATTTCAGAAAAGTATTAGTGTATTCAATAAACAAGCAGTGGTTGCTTCTGTATCTACTGTAGTAAACTTAACATTGTAGTATGCATATTGAATAGCATTAATAAACAAATCATTTTTGAAATGTTATTCGGATTATATAATAGTTTTATCTTTCTTTTGCAGGTAAATGAAGTTCCTTGTTCCTTATTGTTCTGAGCGGGATTCTGAGTAAGTATGTTGAACGAAATGCCGTAAGTACAGAAATATGCAAAAGAAAGATTGTAGGGGTTTTATGTCTGGGTGTTGTATTGGTGTGTTGGGCGCCACGTAAGTCATTACAGGTGCTTTTATTTACCTGTATGGTACTTACGAAATGGTGTTATTTCTTCTTTCCCCCCTTACCTCGGCTTTCTTCAGTGGTTACGAGCTTGATCTTCTTGTTCAGGGCGACGAGTCGAGGAAACGTGAAGGCTAATTTGTTGAAATCACACATTGAATAATTTTGATGTTGGTTTTATTTCGAACTTCTGCGTTCCCACAAGAAAAGTACACATAGTACAACCAATTTTACCAGTTAGGCCTATACACACAAACACTTTGATACACTAAATAGTGACATGATGTCACTTTAACTATCCAAAACTTTAACACCTTTCACTTTTACTAAATTTACCCTGTTGCACACCGACTCCTTTAAGACATGACGAATAAGTCATAAGTATATGCTCGCTCGAAAATTCGGTCTTGACTGAATTTTCGAGGTAAGCACCTCCCCTAACTTTACTTCTAGTTGGCTGAAAATTTCTGGTTATGACGTTACAAGTACATATTGGTTTGGTCATAACTACCCTTCAGCCAATCGCTGATATGTGCATAAATAGTCGGCACGGTTCTTTAATCACACCGGCCTTCTTCACTTTACAGTTTTATTGCTTATAATATATAACCCTGCAATTCATACAATTCCTTAAAACCTAAATGCTTCCAGTCCGTCACCCTCGCTTTCCTTACAAATACAAAATTTTAACACTTCTTATTGTTAGTAACTTTCTGATATCCGTATAACGGTAAATGTTTTTCTAAAGCTCTCTTTTCATACATTTTCAAGATTTATGTCTTTATTTTGCGATCTACGTCCTGTTCCATCTTTCTTAATAACCATTTTCAATAAGTTTTATTACTGGTGCCAGTTTCTCTCAAAGGATTTGAATGGTTTTTTACAATAGCTATTCTTACCCCAAGAACCTGTACACCAGCATGACAGTATTGTTCGCAAATGGGCTCAGACTGGTGACGCCCGGTTTGCAAGCTTAGTATTTATTTTTCTACTTCAAGTATCCTTATACTGATCAGAATAATTTTAAGTATATTTCTTGTAAATGTATTGAGATAGAAACCCATATCATTTATCGGCTTCATAATGCCCTTGCATGGAATTGAGATAATGTTGCAATGTTCCATTGTTAATATTTATCGAGATGCCATGCAATTTTCCCCGAATATGTCACCATGTCCATCTTTATTTTGGTTTATGTTTGTCAACAACATCCTCACTATGTCAACAAACTTTACACAGTGTCTTACTGACCTAGTAAACCCTTTATTCTTTCCTGTTTCTACCTGGGCTCTCCTGTTGTTAACCTTGCATTTTTTTCACTGCTGCTTGACTGATACAGCCACCCTTCTATAGGAAACTGGTTGTTTAGGCTACCGCACAATTACATCTATTCTCTGCCTTAGCCTACTGACTTAAAAACTAAATACATCCATTCCGGTCATCTTCCTGACCACTAAACAATAAAATCTTGGTTTGATGTGTTCACACGAATTTTTCTTTCACTCACCGGGTTCGAGACACGTAAAATATTGTGTTCAATGACCCTAATCTAAAACATCGCAAAGGAAACGTCTACTCTTTGTCCCGCTATATCTTAATACACAATTTTAACACTCAGAGAAAAATAATCACTTCGCAAAGGAAACGTCTACTCTTTGTCCCGCTATATCTTAATACATAATTTTAACACTCAGAGAAGAATAATAACCTTGAACAAAATATCAGTACACAAAGGAAAATCACTTTGTCCCTACAACAACATTTTTTTTTTTTTTATATATACATTTTATCTCTGTCATCCCTTTCACTCAAATTATATCATATAAAATAATTATGGACTCCCATAAGTCACTGTAACCACTTAAACAGGTCTTACATTTTACATGAAAACAGTCGTTATCTATTTTGACTTAAGAACCTCCATCATGAATACCTTCAATCACTTCGCGTTCTTTATAGGGTTTCAATAGTGACAGGTTGAATTTGCCTATTATTTTCCCATTACCTATTAAGCTACAATGCACTAATTCATTTTTTTTTTATCGTAGAATACCTTATTCCTTAATTCGCCTTCTGACCAATCCTATCACTACATTATTACATTTCGTTTTCATTTCTACAGTTCCTTCCGGACATCGTTATGCAATGCTCACAAATGGTTCTATTCAGATCTTAAAATCCCTTAATTAACATTTTGCGTTTTCCTTTTATCTTCATGTTACTTCATTACAATACATTTCTTTATTTTCTCCAATTCCCGTGAAAAATTCATTCATAAACTCCGTATAAAGGCTCCCATTGCATTTAATCGTTTTGTATCTATTATAAATTATACTTTCTCTTATTAAATCTTGGTGGTGGGCTTGCACAATCAAAATTCTTATTTTTATCAGTGCCAAACAATTTTATTCTATTTTTTTAGTTGGTTTCCATGACAGTTTTCGTTTATGCCTATCGATATCAAATTCTCTGATTGCTCTCTCACTTATCAATATCTTCACATTATTTAATCCAATTTCCACTTTTTTCACATGTATGGCCATCTGTGTACTACATTTGGGTGATATGTACCATAATGACCGGAGCGCATTGCTACCGTAAAATTTATATTTTTCTGTTAATACCTCGCAATCGTCTTCACTGACGTAATTTGCTCTTACATAGTTTATACTGGGCTCCATAGCCTCAAAAACAAATGCCGTGCGTTGGGTCTTATTCCCGTATAGCACTAAATAACGATAATTCTTATTATCTCCTCCTTTCGTGATAGGGCTTCCCTATAAACACCTTTCTCCCTCATATTCTCATATTTCGTCGTCGATGGATTTCATCTTCCCAAATTTATACACAGATTAACCCTCCATTTTTCTTTAAAATTAACTCGTTACTCTTGAGGTCTAGAAAATAGCCTGATAGTGTGCAAAAATCACATTCTATCACCTCCTTTCAAAGAATCAGAATTATTAATCGTAAGCATTTTGAAACCTACTGTCCAACAGCCTATCTTTACTTTTACCTTGTATTATTTCAGTAAATACTTTCTCAATTATTGCCACTGCACAATACAATTAAGAGATCTGAAAATATTTTAAGCTTGATTGTACTTCTTCCATTTCTAAACACCAAAACTTCTTTATGAATATGTTAATAGCACTGGGATATTAGTCTCATATTCTTTCATTATAACCTTTATTGATGAGAATTCAGCATATCGTAGTTTTAGGAATGTTATTTATCATTTTATATTTTCTTTGACAAAAGACATATTATTTGTATATTGTATGTTTATTCGTTTTGTTTTTAGTCTGTCGCATTCACGAGTCCCTCCGGAATCTGTATACTATTTTTCTAAGAATCCCTAGTATCCTTCTTGGTTATTCACACCCTCGCAATCCTGCATCTCTGAAATGTCATTTACCTCAAACTCTGATGCCTGCGGGTTTAAAGGTCTTCCTACCTGTCCCCTATCATTGTTTACTAATACTTGGCGAGCTTGAGTTGATTCATCCATCCGTTCACTCCCTTCAACAGCTGTAACCCTTTCTCCAAATCTATTGTTCCTTCTTACCGAGTTGCCAAAACTCCTATTCGGTACCTCTCCAGCAAATCTCACATTATTTACTTGATTCCCCCTTGTAGGCTGCCTATCAGAAAAGTTCCGATTTTCACCTCGGCCATTTCCTCTAAAAGGTCCTGAGTTCGTGCCTCTGCCATCATTCCTTCGAAAATTAGGACCTGGGTTCATATCTCGGGTCCCCTCTACATTTCCGTTTCTCTGGGGTCGGTAATCGTTCCTACCATTTCCACCTCTATTGAATCCTTCATTTTGAAACCTTGGGACCTGAGTATTGTTCCTCTGTCCGTCGGAATTTCCTTCAGAAATCCCCCTATTTGAACATGCTTCGAAACCTGTTAAAAGTTCTATAACTTTTCCATATGATTTGGGACTCGCCACGAGTAAAACATTATATATATGAGAAGGAAAGTGTCTTAATACGAGCTTAATTATGCTCTGAGGATCCATTGGTGGGTCGAGTAATCTGGCCAGGCTCACGATCCTCGTACAATAATCCACTAGTGTACCTCCGTTTTGATACGTGTACTTGCCATTATAAAGTTCTACACGAACTTGAGTCCTTCTATCTTCACTCCAATACCGGCTCAGAAAAAGCTGCTTAAATTGTTCGTATGAACAATCGGAACCAACAGTCAAATCCAACCAGTCACGCGACTTCCCTTTAAGTGAACGTGCCGCTACCAACATTTTGAAACTATCAGGTATACTTCGTAATTGCATGTACTCATCTAAATCCTTTAAAAATTTCTGGGGGCTTAACGAAATATGTTCATTAAAGCTAGGAATGGTCAGATCGTTACCCAATAACTGGCAAATATTTACCGAATTATTGGTTGCAGTGACACTTGGAGTAGCGTGCGGTAGGCCTACTGTGCTAGGGGTGATGTCTGGTGTTGGAGATCTTACAGAAGTACAGTTCCCGCTAGGCGCAATATTCGCCAAACCTTGCGTGATGCTAGCTTCCTGGCTATTAACCACATTATCAACTCCTTGCAAGACATCATCCCTATCACTTCCAGTTTCCCTCGTCCTCAAACTCTCTGTTTCAGTCCTCAACAAACTCATTTCTTTTGACACTGCATTTGCATTTCTACTTAGTTTACCCTCCAACTCCTGAACTTTATTTACTAATTTTTCTTCTAATATTCTACTAGAATTTTCTGACTGCACTATTTTTTTATTAAGTTCAACAGTTACCGTATTTATTTTTGACAACTCCGAGATCATCTCGGCCCTACAATGCCCTACTTCGCTCTCAACCCTCTTGTTTACCCTGACCTCAGTTTCATGAACTTTGTCTCCTACTATATTAATTTCGTGTATCAATTTTTCATCCCATTTCTTGCTTTGAACTACCATCTTTTCTTTTATCTCATCAACAGCTTTATTCACTTCGGCATTATTTTTATCAATTTTGTCATTTAATTCTTGCCCCATTACTGCTAGTTCCCCTATTCTCTTATCTACTCTTTCATTTAGCGACTTTATTTGCTCTTTCAATTCTTTGGACCCTTCCTTTAATGCTCTACTATTTTCCCTTAACTGTTTATTTAACATATCATGATTTTGTTCAATTTTCTCATTTGTAGCTGCTAACTGTTTATTTAACCTATCATGATTTTGTTCAATTTTCTCATTTGTGGCTGCTAACTGTTTATTCAAGTCTTCGCTAACTTCTCTTTTAACACTTTTTATTTCGCCTAACAGCTCAGCTAACAACATTTTCATTCCCTCTGAACCACCAAAACTAGTGCTAACCTCGGCTACTGGGACTTGTTCACTTTCTTTGTTACTATTTTCGTTTGCCACAACACTAACATCTGTGTCATTTACCTCTGTGACGTCATCATTTGTGTCACTAGGTCTGACACCCGAAAACAAATTCCCTAATATCTCTCTGCTTACATTTTCTGTTTGGGATTCGGGCATCTCACCAGGTGTGAAAGATCCCTGCCCTTCCCCGAATTCTGAACTTACACATTCCATTTTCTCAACCTTTTTACCACTACGTAGTTTCATTAACAACTATTAACCCTCTTATACTAAGTACTGTCTACGCAAGAACACAATAAAATATGCTATACATATGTTTACCTTCAATAGTGCTAAACAAGTATAATCATGCAACCATCACTTGTAGAATTTTGAAAATTCTCTTTAACATGATTTGATTATGAAGCACAAAATGATTATTCATTAATTTTATTTTGAAATACTAATAATTAACTTGATTTTGAATTGCCTTACTCAAGATTTTTTTTTTTAATTACTTCCAATTAACTGCAAACTTTTTTTTTTTTATTTATAAATTTCAAGTAATT
This sequence comes from Ectobius pallidus, assembly GCA_964059195.1. Lineage (NCBI taxonomy): Eukaryota > Metazoa > Arthropoda > Insecta > Blattodea > Ectobiidae > Ectobius > Ectobius pallidus. The sequence goes on along the minus strand of CAXKWD010000007.1, from coordinate 64,671,187 downwards.
TTCTGTGAATTCTGTAAATTAAAAAAATTAAATATGTACTTTTACTTTCTTACTTGTTTTAATTTTACACAGTTCATAGTCTTATCTGTATTTTAGATGAGGTCCCCTGATGTTCTCTTGTCTGGCTGCGATTTCCTCTTGATACATAATTTGTCCTCTTGAAATGTCCGAAAAATATCCTTCTCGTTTGAAATCCTGAACTTGAAGTTTACCAATTGCCGAAAAGATGTCCATTAGTCCTTCCTATTCCTCGTCGTCTCTGGGTGTTGTTGCTCTACGTCGTATTCGTCGTTCTCCGTCGACTTCGTCGTCATCGTCGGTTGATCTTCCGTTGAGCGATTTTCTATTTAATGATCTTCTTTCGAGCCCCACGTTTGGTTTAAGCCACGTGTAGGGGTTTTATGTCTGGGTGTTGTATTGGTGTGTTGGGCGCCACGTAAGTCATTACAGGTGCTTTTATTTACCTGTATGGTACTTACGAAATGGTGTTATTTCTTCTTTCCCCCCTTACCTCGGCTTTCTTCAGTGGTTACGAGCTTGATCTTCTTGTTCAGGGCGACGAGTCGAGGAAACGTGAAGGCTAATTTGTTGAAATCACACATTGAATAATTTTGATGTTGGTTTTATTTCGAACTTCTGCGTTCCCACAAGAAAAGTACACATAGTACAACCAATTTTACCAGTTAGGCCTATACACACAAACACTTTGATACACTAAATAGTGACATGATGTCACTTTAACTATCCAAAACTTTAACACCTTTCACTTTTACTAAATTTACCCTGTTGCACACCGACTCCTTTAAGACATGACGAATAAGTCATAAGTATATGCTCGCTCGAAAATTCGGTCTTGACTGAATTTTCGAGGTAAGCACCTCCCCTAACTTTACTTCTAGTTGACTGAAAATTTCTGGTTATGACGTTACAAGTACATATTGGTTTGGTCATAACTACCCTTCAGCCAATCGCTGATATGTGCATAAATAGTCGGCACGGTTCTTTAATCACACCGGCCTTCTTCACTTTACAGTTTTATTGCTTATAATATATAACCCTGCAATTCATACAATTCCTTAAAACCTAAATGCTTCCAGTCCGTCACCCTCGCTTTCCTTACAAATACAAAATTTTAACACTTCTTATTGTTAGTAACTTTCTGATATCCGTATAACGGTAAATGTTTTTCTAAAGCTCTCTTTTCATACATTTTCAAGATTTATGTCTTTATTTTGCGATCTACGTCCTGTTCCATCTTTCTTAATAACCATTTTCAATAAGTTTTATTACTGGTGCCAGTTTCTCTCAAAGGATTTGAATGGTTTTTTACAATAGCTATTCTTACCCCAAGAACCTGTACACCAGCATGACAGTATTGTTCGCAAATGGGCTCAGACTGGTGACGCCCGGTTTGCAAGCTTAGTATTTATTTTTCTACTTCAAGTATCCTTATACTGATCAGAATAATTTTAAGTATATTTCTTGTAAATGTATTGAGATAGAAACCCATATCATTTATCGGCTTCAAGATGACGAAAGTATATACTAAAGGCCTTTACCTATTAGCTTGCCAAGAACAAGTTAATGTTAGGTGTATGCTAAACGTTTCAGCATTTCATGTAAAAAGTTTTGCACTGCTCTGTACTTACGCAGCTGTTAAACCACTTTAACATTACTGTTTTTATTTCGAACTGTAAATTATTATTATTTTGTGTTTGCTTTATTACTATTGTTACTTTATTAGACTATTATTATATAGTAATATTTGAAAAAATGTGCATACATTGTGTAATGAAAAGTTGATATTGGAAAATATTTGATCGTAAAAAATATGTAATTTCACATCTAGGCTCTTTACTAAAAATGTATTTATTGATGCACTTAAGAGACAATCTTCCGTTAGACTTTTCAGCACAGTAAACAATTGCACTTTTTTACTTTCTTGCATATACGCAGTATAGAGAAAGTGTTGTGATCGTGAAAAAATTCGCAGCAAACATCGGGAAGACATGTTTCACAATGCCTAGAAACAGAAAAAAGTGTTTTTGGAATGATGTCTGTCTCTGGACAAGCACAGCGAGTAAACGGTTTATTGTATTGAATTAAGGACTTTTACGGAATTTCATCGAACCGCCCATCGAAAGTTGTTATAACTTAAATATTGAGGGGACTCTTCATGAAAAGTTGTTAAAAAATTTAGATGTTATGGAAAATTGGCTTTAACGATTTTAATAACAATTTTAAATAAGAAACTCAAAGTGGCTATATCCGTTTTTCCTTTAAAAAATGACTTTACTCGTACTTGACTCGTATCAATTTTCAGTTTTTCTATATTATCTCCATTACAATAGGCGACACATGAAAACCTAACCCAGTAGAGTTGTAGAGAAAATTAAAATGAACATTTTTTTCTTAAGCACTTTTCTTTATACAATTAATAGGTATCAAGATAAAAACTATATAAATACGGCTTAAATGCGAATTTCAGAACATGCATGTGAATCAAAACATGAATATTATTTTGCCCATAGTAAGAAGAAAACTATAATCTACTTATTGTTGTAAAATGCAGTCAGTTTAACTCAGTCGTAATGAGAACACCAAAACAAATTACAGCGAAGTGCTGAGAGGGAAGAGGTCCTGGGTTCAAATCCAACCTCGTGTCCGCCCAAATTGATTTGCGGTTTTCATGGTTTCCTCTTTCGCAAAGACAAACGCCGGATTTCTAGTGCTCGAGTGCGCCATTCTCCGGTTTTTTCAGTTCTTTCAGAACAGGGATAAAAGTAACATCGGGGTATTCAAAGTAACCCTGTGCACCATTGCTACAATACCGCGGTTTCCAAACGCTCAAATATATCGCGGTTACGCTGCTAAGAAGCCATTCCCATGGAGCAATTGGTGTTGGTTTCTTCTTGGGATTTCATAGCGGCCGTAATTTTGAAGATCCTTGAACCAACTTTCATTATGTTATTTCTAGGCCAATAGTTCGTAAAAGTTTGTTAATGAGCACAATTGACCCAAGGGGGTGTCGGGGGAGGGGGTTGAAATTTTGACAAATTTTTTATCTCGGCCCCTATGAAGTATAGAGGGAAACTTTGTTTGAATAAATTAGAGTACTCCTTTTGGAGTTCACAGTGACACCAACGATTCGGGGTTTTTGGAGGTACAGTGGGGGTGGGGATGGGGGGATGGGAATTCGAAATTTTTGAAACCACATCTTGTGGGGTATCGTTGAAAAGCTCTTGATGAGTACTCTGCAAATCAATAACAATTTTCTCAATAGCTCCCATACAAGGCAATATTTGAATGTTTGAAAAAGTGCTCTTTCCTATTTTTTGCAGTTATTATTGCGGGTTTGTCATGCCAAGGCTAAAGAAGAAGAGTGCTGCGCAGTGACAATAAATTAAACCAAAAGCACTTCGAAATCTACCTCAGCATGTAGGCCTGCCTAAAGGGATTTTATTTCTTGAAAACTACCCATCTAGTAGAATTGAAATTAATTCATAAGGGCCTAACTCTTTTGTATGTCATTTCCTTATTTTTTGTTAATATTATTTAGGTTATTTGGTTATGCAGGTCTCTTATTTTGCTAACCTAACACTTATTTTGGCCTTAGGGGTAGCTAGAGGTACGTGAAATTCACCTTATTATTACAGGTCTTCATAAGGTCTTAATTGTATCACCTGCCCATTATAATACTAGATTTAATATATATTTTACTTATTAAAAACTATCCCTCTAATGGGGTTGAAAATTAAGTCACATGGGCCTAACTCTTTTGTATAACATTTCCTTATTTTTTGTTAATATTATTTATGTTATTTGGTCATGCAGGTCTCTTATTTTCCTAACCTAACACTTATTTTGGCCTTAGGGGTGGCTAGGGATGCGTGAATTTTACCCTCGTGTTACGGGTGGTCAGTAAGGTCTTAATTCTATCATGTGTCCATTATAAAGCTAGATTTAAAAAAATATTTTTATTTCTTAAACTACCCCACTAGTTGGGTTGAAAATTAATTCACAAGGGTCTAACTCTTTGTATAACATTTCCTTATTTTTTGTTAACCATATTTATTAGTTTTAGATGATTTATTGCAAGGTTGATATTGCAGTCCTCTGCTTTGCCGACCTATTCTTATTTTGGGCATAACTTTGGATAAGGGAGTGATAGAGAGTGGAGGTGGTGTCATATGCGCTGGCGCAAGTGTATAAAAGGTTAGGCTGGGGTGGGGATGTCACTAGGGAAGGAGTGGGAGCGGCCAAAAAGATGCCATTACTACTACGATATAACCTTTGTACCCGTATATAGGGTATGTAATCAATTTACCATACTATCTCGTACTTGAACATAATTGAAGGAGTGGGTGGAAGAAGGGCGTAACTCAAAAAACATTTTATTTATTTATTTAGCCTGGCGGAGTTAAGGCCATAAGGCCTTCTCTACCACTCAGCCAGGGCAAAAACATGAAATACATAATGTTAACAATAATAATGATTAAAAATAAATTAAAAAAGAACTGATATACATGAATACAAGAAACGAACATTAAATACAAAGAAAAAATTTGAACATATATACTTGAATAATTAAGATACATTAAGATATATTAAATGATAAAAAGAAATTAATTGTTACAAATATGATTGAGTTATATAAAAGCATTAAGTGATAGAAACTGAAATTAACATAGGACATGAAAAAGATTATTAAGTACTACGTATATGTGCTGTTAAATGCGATCTGAAGGTTGACAGTGACCGGCAGTCCTTGATGTGAGATGGTAAAGAATTCCACATTCGGATGACTGAAACATAGTTTTGAGATAAACAAAGAGAACTATTTTAAAGTCGCAGGTCTTGTACTACGAATCCAACTAATAGTTATGTGTTAGATATGCTATTAATTAACTATTGCTCGATTCTGATGTCCAATTCAATTACACCTATAGTAAAGAGAAAATCGTAAGAAAATATAGTTACGCCCTTTTTCCAGATATTCATGGTTTCTAAGAAAGATCACATGAATAGTGATAGTTAAACATCATATTTTGCATTTATTTTTAATTGAATGAATATTGCCAAACATATAAGTCTAAGTTGTAACATACCAAGAAGATCAGGAAACTAAACTATTGTATTATAAACATGGGCGTACGGTGAAATTTTGTTCGGGAGGGGTTCAATGTAAAGTCGTCAGGCTCCATGTCGTTGCACACATTGTGAATTATTACATTTTAAATTACTAAACAGTTGTACTGTGATAATTAATTTACTGTAATAAATTAATATGCAGCTCAGTCTTTGAAACAGTTTTTCTTGAGATTTCTATCCAATTCACGTTTAAGCTAGTCTATAAATAAAAACTTTCTTTTGAAAAATTATCATAATACTGTATGGTGTATAGGACACGTTTTTAAAGTGATCTGTAAATCCACCGGTGGTAAAGCCCGATTAATGCCGATTACTTCATGATAATTTTGTGATCTCCAAACAGGTTGATGGATTTCGGCGGGAGTATTCGAGTTGTCATTTGACAGATTCCAAAGGGATTTTTGTTTACTAGTAATACATCACTGTTATTAAGCTGAAAACTATCAACACCACGAGGTTTTGATATTTGAATCTTAAATAAATTACGATAAATCTTACATAATGCTTTGATATGTACGAAATTGTAAAATATGTAACAACCAAATCACAGTTTTTTTAACTTCGTTCCATGCTTTATAATATCTTCAAAATATTGAAGATATTTCGGGGGGGGGGGGCTTCAACCCCCTGAACCCCCCCTTACCGTACGCCCATGATTATAAAGTTATTAATAGCTTATACTATTCTGAAACATATACCTTCAAAATAACCATGAATATGCCAGCTGACTGACTGAAATAATACACTAACAATACAAAAAGTCACAAAATACCATACAGATAACATCAGTTATTCTTCAGAGTCATTTTCATTGAATGTTTAATTGCCAGGCTGTGTTTCTCTTAAGATGCTCATATACCATTCTTGTGCATCCTTATTTAAAAATTTCAGCAAAACTGTAACATCTTTCGCGTTAGAGTGGCGCAGGAGCAAGAGTGGAATCATTATGGTTATGAACAAGAACATTGCTCTTCCATAACTCAAACTTCCTTTGTACCAACCTAGAGTGTGTTGTATGAACACTGTCATCTTGCTTATAGCTGAGTATAACACATTTCTGTATAGCAAATTTCACACCCTTTGACTCTTGGCAGCGGGAACATAATAGAGTTCAGATACGAAGTCCAGTCCAGTCTTAAGAATATAGGCCTACATATAGCCGACTTTTAAAAATGGGATGTAAAATTAGGGGTCCGTAAATTTTTTTAGACATTGTAGAGGTCCTCGTTCGATTCCCGGCCGGGTCGGAAATTTTTCAGTAGTGAAAAATTCCTTTCCCGGGTTCAGGACTGGGTGTGTATGTCCTTAGGTTTAAGTAGGTAGGGGACTGGCTCACCCCCGTAACAAATACGCTGAGAATATCCCCTTACGGGATCACCAGGGGTCGCTCGCGAACCTGAGGAATAACTTTTTTTTAAGAGGTTCTCGGGTTCAAAAAGGTTGAGAAACGCTGGTTTAGATGCATCTCTGCTTGTACCATAACAAGATGACAAGGAAAATCCGTTGGATTCACTGTTGATGAGATTAATATTAATAGCGGCCACTTCCGAGACACATGATTCATCCTGTCTTCCGATATCTGAAAATATGGCAGTGTTATAAATATGAGCAGCTAATCTCGTCACGTGATTGTCTAGTGAAGAACTTAGGGAGAACCTCTTCATGTAATAGTGTCAAATATGTCGTCATGCTGAATTTTTGTATGATAAAGCACATTCCTAGAGCCGGCTTCTCGCTCCCGTACACATATCCTTCAGCAGAAGACTTCTTATTGTAATACAGTGTTAACACAGGTAGAAGGAATTTATGATGATGATTAATATTCTGCCCAAAAGCAGGTTCAGACCCAGAACGAAGCCGATGGATGATGACCACTACCCGCCCAAGGCTCTTTCAGACAAGGTTGATGCCGCGGAGATTTGCCATTACTTCTCGCGGGATAGGAATGACACCTCAATTCTGTACCCAGAAAGGAACGAACCCTGGCCGGACAGTGAATTTATACACACAGAACATTAAACAACCCGGTGGATTTTAAGGTTAGGCCTACTTACAATTAGTTATACTGTATGATTGCAAACAAGAAATATTTAATACCGTATTAAGTTTTCGTGGGAAAGTAAATTAAAACAATATTTTAAATGATATTACGATTTTTACTTCTATCACTAGATAATCTAGTAAGGAACAATGATTTGTTCCCATTACAATGTTTTAGAAATAAAAACTATATACTTTTAAAATTAATAACGTAATTTTAATAGCCTTGCTCGTCAATATTTTGAGTTTTCAAACAGATTTATAGTACTGAAAAATTGTAATAAATAAAATTCCGGACATTGGTAATAATCTTTATTATGATTTAAGTGCCCCTGAATTTATTATTTGTAATACCTTGAACAGTTTGTTTTTATAAAGGCGTTTCTATTTTAATTTAACGTGATCGAAGGTATCAGTAATTATTATTTCTTAATTTAGACTAGGGCCTAGCCTCAGATGTTATTTCTATATTTTTCTTCCACAAATAACAATAATTAATGTACAGATTGAAAACAATAACTTGTGGTTCACAATATTTATAAAAATATAATTAATAATAATAAAAAACAGAAAAAAGTTATTGTTTTATAAGAATTGGGTTGTTTTTATGAACATCATTAATAATTATCAATTTAATGATTTCTGTAACATCACCGGAACGAATTTGCTAGTCACCTATACTTTCATTAGCAAATCCTGTGTTTCTGTGCTATGAAGTTTTTCCGTACTAGCCTTTTTTTAGTCGAATGGAGGAACTTATGACTGTATTTCACATTGTTTAATAAAGAATTTAAAAGCTCTGTATACGTAATTGTAATAAGTAATACACCCCAAGAACCGAAATGCAGATTTTTAAAAAGTAAATCGTTATGTGTGATTACTAAACTGTCCCTGCGGTCATAGGTGATTCCGTTCTAGATCGTCTTCTGTGGAGTAGACGATAAAGCACTGGCTTCTTGTTCTCAAGTTCCCGGGAATCAGTCCCGGTTCATTTGGGACATTTTTCATGTGTATCTATATGCAGTGTGGGATTTATGATTTTGACAGGTGGAGGGGGGAATGCCTAATAGATTCACTTCCAGAATTAAGGTTTTAAATATGTATACCATGCCTCTCTGAAAACTGATATAACTTACAGGTAAACGAAACAAATACTATACAGTATCTAGTATATGACATTTTTAAATTCATTTTTCACAGTAGGTTTCCCATATAAGCAAACATTAGGGGAAGTGTGTCTTTAATTAATTAAATTTAGGACTACAGTAAAAACAATTGATGTTAGAAGATTTTGTGATGAAAAGAACATTGAACTTGCAGCGATTAAGTTTCTTACAATTCAAGGAATTGTTATATGTTTATACAAAGGCTCCGGTTCTGATTTTGAAATATTTACGAATAAGATGGAGACTTTTATTAATTTTTTTATCAATGCTTCAATTCTCAACTATCTTTATATTTGGCGATTTTAATATTTACCCAAGGTGTACCGATTTTAAAACAATGACATTTCTTGTTATATTGAGATCTTACAATTTTTATTGTCTTAATGAAAATCCCACCAGGTTAGATGCGTGCCTGGATAATATTCTAACAAACTACAAATATTGTAAGTCTAGATATCTTAGAACTTCATTTATCAGACCATGAAGGTCTACAATTGAAATTAATGCTAAGATCTAAAATTCCTTTTATTCCAATGACTACAGTTACTACAAAGATGAATGAAAGTAACTTACGTGATTTGAGAAATAATTTAGCTAATCTAGATTGGAACCTTTGGGTTTATGACCATTCTGTTTCAGCAGAACGTTTATTTCAATGTTTTGTAGATATTTTAACGGAATATGTCAATTGCAGTTGTCCAACGATACCTAAAACTATTAAAACAAGTAAAACTTATAGGCCTGCTACAAAATGGTACACTCCTGAATTAGCACAATTGAGGAAATTACTTGCACTGTTTCATGACCTGTCAAAAACTCAGGTTGAATATAAAGAGGGTTATGATAAATTAAAACGTTTGTATAGATAAGAAATTCTGACTGCCAAAAGAAAAGCAAATGAAGACTATATATTTTAAATCTAATAATCTATGTAAAGCAGCATGGAAAGTAATTAATTCAGAAACTAAACTGGAATCAAAAACTCTTTGGAGGACACATACATTACAGCTGAAGAATTTAAATATTATTTTATTAATGTAACTAAGCTAATTAGGCAAGGTAACAATGATGTAGTGAATATAAATAAGGTAAAGGAACTGTTGATTCTAAGTAATATACCTAACCTTGAAAATACAGACATTATAAACGTAATAAATAAATTAAGGAATTCTAAATCAGATTATTACTATGGGCTCTCCAACTATCTATTGAAAAGAATTATTGATTTAATAATGAATCTTCCGCTTTATTTAATTAATTTGGTGTTACAAGAGAGTACCTATCCTAGTTGTCTTAAAGTTACAGTAACTGTACCTATTTATAAAAAATAAGGCGATAACTCCAATCTATGTAATTACAGACCCATCTCATTGGTGCCTGTTATATAAAAAATAGTAGAAAATGATATAATGCAACAAATGGATTAATTTGGTGTTACAAGAGAGTACCTATCCTAGTTGTCTTAAAGTTACAGTAACTGTACCTATTTATAAAAAATAAGGCGATAACTCCAATCTATGTAATTACAGACCCATCTCATTGGTGCCTGTTATATAAAAAATAGTAGAAAATGATATAATGCAACAAATGGAAGCTTGCTTTGAGCATAATAATTTACTAGAATAATCACAATATGGATTCAGAAAAGGACAAAGTACAGTCAAGGCTTTTCAATAAATAGTTTCTTGCATTATTGATGGTTACGAAAATAGAAACTGGACTGCTGCATTATTATTGGACTTGACCAAAAAGCCTTTGGCACCGTGTCACATAAAGTACTTATTGAAAAACTTAGCCATTATGGTATTTGTGATAAGGAACTTTGTCTTATGAAATCTTACCTCACCAATAGGCTGCAATGTATTAAATTAAAATCAGAAATGTCCAAACTTGAAGTCCTTAGTGGTGTACCACAAGGCTCATTTCCGGGTCCTTTTTTATTTTTTATTTATAATATATGTTAATGACTTGCCTAGCTATGTGCCTTACACTATTTTAACAACAAATAGTAACTCTGGCATGGTTGAGCAGTTGAATAAGGATGTTTTAACAAGATCTGAACTATAGTTTGAAGTTAACAAATTAACTAACAAAGATAAAACTGAGAAAATTGTTTTTAGTTTGAATAATGATCATGGTGATAATGACAAGTATGTAAACCTGCTAGGAATTAATTTAGATAAAAAGCTAAATTGGGAAACTCATACAGAAGCTGCCTGCATAAAACTATCGAGGGTTACCTACTTCATAAGGAAATTAAAATTATACACCAATATTGACATGGTCATTAGGCATACTCTGCCTTCTTTCACACTGACTTGCAATATGGGAAATTCTGCTGGTGCTAGAAAAATTTTCTATTGCTTTTTGCAAGATCTTAAGAGTAATAAAATCAGGTAAACTGATATAACAAAGTGCCAAAATGCTTTTGTTGAATAAATTATAATTGCAATTATGATATGCAGAAAATATGTTTTTTTTTTTTTTTTTTAAACAGATCAAAATCGACCAGCGTCAGCAGAACTACAGATTTGTGATTTCTTGACAATCGCGCACTCACATAAAAGTAAAAAATAAAAAATTCCGTGTCAAATCGCCCGGCTCGGGGATTCGATCCAGGGACTTCCAGAATACGAGTCTAAGACCATTCGGCCAACTCAGACAGCTTGACGGTCTAGTTTGATAAGCTAATGTGAAGGAAGAGTGTTATTTGCTAAATCTAAAATATTTATTGCAACTTGAAATTCTTAAAATATGTCAACATTCACAAAATTCAGTGGCAGATAACTCCGCTAATTATTTCACAGCAATATATCTTCTGTGTATGACAGTATTATGTAGTACTCAATTTCAACTAGATCAACGAAATAAACTTTTGACTGCATTGCAGACAAAGCCCTCATGATCAGAAATGCATTATAGTATAGACAGGATTTTTTTAAAAAAAAGTGACCTTTAATTAGTTGTTACTCTGGTACCGGTCAACCTATTTGGTCCAAAATAAATAGGCTCTTTGCCATGGACGTTATAAATGCGTATACCAAGTTTCATGAAAATCCGATTAAGCGTATTTGAGTTATCGGCGCCTTTGTGATATATTACCATAAAAAGACACTAAATTGGACATTATTCCGGTACCGGCCAACCGATTTGGTCCATTATCAATAGACGTCTTCCCATGGACATTATAAATGCGTGCACCAAGTTTCATGAAAATCCGATAAAGCGTATTTGAGTTACTAAGTCTTTAAAATAGACACTAAATTGGGTTTTACTCCGGTACCGGTCAACCGATTTGGTCCAGTATCAATAGACGTCTTCCCATGTACATTATAAATGGGTATACAAAGTTTCATGAAAATCCGATAAAGCATATTTGAGTTACCGCGACTTTCTGATATATTACCATAAAAGCACTAAATTTGGATTATTCCGGTACCGGCTAACCGATTTGGTCGAATATCAATAGACGTCTTCCCAAGAACATTATAAATGCGTATACCAAGTTTCATAAAAATCAGATAAAGCTTATTTGAGTTATCGCGCCTTTAAAATAGAAACTAAATTAGGTTTTACTCCGGTACCGGTGAACCGATTAAATCCAAATTCAATAGGTTACTTCTCATGGACGTCGTAAATGCGTATGCCAAGTTTAATGAAAATCCGATAAAGCATCTTTGAGTCATGGCGCCTTTCTAATATAATCCATTATAATAGGCACTAAATTGGACATTACTCCGGTACCGGTGAACCGATTTGGTTCAATATCAATAGGATTCTTCCTATGAACGTTATAAATGCGTACAGCAAGTTTCATGAAAATCCGATAAAGCGTATTTGAGTTATGGCGCGTACAGACACACGGACAGACATACAGACATTTTCCCGTCCCCCACACAATCTCATAAAGTACCATACTGGCACTTAATAAAGGGCATCAAAAATACTGAATCTTTCAAACCCCATTTTATAGAATTGAACATTATGACTTTGACTCGTCTTTATATATTACATGTGCTCAGTATGTTAAAGATAATTATGATAATTTGAATATTAGTTCAGGTATACACAGGGTTGTTATGAAAAAGCCGGCCGGCCGGTTTTAATTTAATTTAATAAAAATAATTGAAGTTCCTTTCATGATTTTATTTCCAAACATCACAAATTTAAAAGTTACAAGCTCAGAACCTGTAGTAGGCCTACTTAGGCATACTTAGGCCTACTGAGTGCAAATGCAGAGCTACCAGTTTTATCCACTTGAAAAAAGCCAGGCATTTTATCTGGCTAAAAGCAAATTGAATAAAAATAATTGAAGTTCCTTTCATGTTTTTATTTCCAAACATCACAAATTTAAAAGTTACATGCTCAGAACCTGTAGTAGGCCTACTTAGTTGAAAAATGCCAGGCATTTTTTCTGGATAAAATCAAATTGAGTAAAAATAAATGAAATTTCTTTCATGTTCTTATTTCCAAACATCACAAATTTAAAAGTTACAAGCTCAGAAACCTGAAATTGTATTTAGTGTAATTTAATACAGTGAGTCCCACGCAAGAGTTGGCCAATGACACGGGTTTCTGCGTCACGGCGGGCACAGCAAATAAAGCCGCGATCGGTGTAATGATTCAGGTTCTCACATTTACAGTTAAAATTACAATGAAAATAACCATGTCCCTCATCACAAGAGATGTTGAAAATGTTCTCCTCTTACATCCACACAATACTGGCACCATTTTAGGAAATTTTCTTTTACGCGCATAAGTTCAGCTTCCGAAATAGAGTTAATTTTTCTTATGATTTGGCTTCAAGTTCTTCTAATGTATGGGAAATTGAACTATACACTTTATTTTTGAAGTTTTCCCATAAATAATAGTCACATGCTGTTAGAAGAACTTAAAGACAATATCACAAGAGAAATTAACTCTGTCTCGGAAGCTGAAATTATGCGTGTGAAAGAAAATTTCCTAAAAAGATGCCAGTATTGTGTGGATGCAAGAGAAGAACATTTCCAACAGCTCTTGTGATGAGGTACGTGGTTATTTTCATTGTAATTTTAACTGTAAATGTGAGAACCTGAATCATTACACCGATCGCGGCTTTTTTTGCATAGATATTTCACCCTATCGCTCGGGAGTTGGAGCTGTGCCCGCCGCGACGCAGAATCCCGTGTCATTGGCTAACTCTTGCGTGGGACTCACTGTACCACTTCACTGTGTAATTCCCAGCAATAGTTAATTACCGTATTTACTCCAATATAATGCACCCTCGAATTTAATGCGCACCCTGATTTTGAAACTTAAAAAAAAAAAAAAAAAAAAAAAAAAAGAGTTTGTTGGCGAATGTAATGCGCTTCAATAGGAGGATATTTTATTTGGAATTTTGTCACAGTATTTATAGAATAATGAACCAACACATAAACATTTACAGTTAACTGCCAGTTTTAGGCCTACAAGTAGGCCTATAGGCATGGCTCATCATTATTCATTAATGTGTTCATCACTGGAATCCTCGGAGGTGCTTATTTTTTATTGCTAATTGGACAAACAAAACGTTAAATGAATGTTTCACAATAAAAACTGATACTGCTCTTAAATGAGTTTAAAATCGACAATGCACAATATTCCACATTTGCACTATAGAACTGACAAAAACAATTTTTTAATTTAGATATATAAGCATTCATGAGCCACAGATTATTGTCTCTGTTGGACACTACATGAGAATTTAGGAGAAAAATTCCTCCGGCACTGGGACTTGAACCCAGGACCTTTGGCTATTCGCGCCAATGCTCTACCAACTGAGCTAAGCCGGAGCTCCATCTGGCGCTGTGAATTGAGCTCCGGCTTAGCTCAGTTGGTAGAGCATTGGCGCGAATAGCCAAAGGTCCTGGGTTCAAGTCCCAGTGCCGGAGGAATTTTTCTCCTATAATATTCTCATGTAGTGTCCAACAGAGACAATAATCTGTGGCTCATGAATGCTTATATATCTATCTTGAATGTTAACTGTACAATAACAGTGGGAGCCCGGTCACAAAAATCACTACTTAGTGTGCCTCACAGTACTGCATATGACAACTTGTCTGTCTGTGAGGTAGACCATTAGGGCAATCAGTCATAGGAGAGAAGTTCCATCTGGCGCTGTGAATTGAGCTCCGGCTTAGCTCAGTTGGTAGAGCATTGGCGCGAATAGCCAAAGGTCCTGGGTTCAAGTCCCAGTGCCGGAGGAATTTTTCTCCTATAATATTCTCATGTAGTGTCCAACAGAGACAATAATCTGTGGCTCATGAATGCTTATATATCTATCTTGAATGTTAACTGTACAATAACAGTGGGAGCCCGGTCACAAAAATCACTACTTAGTGTGCCTCACAGTACTGCATATGACATAACTTGTCTGTCTGTGAGGTAGACCATTAGGGCAATAATCAGTCATAGGAGAGAAGTTCCATCTGGCGCTGTGAATTGAGCTCCGGCTTAGCTCAGTTGGTAGAGCATTGGCGCGAATAGCCAAAGGTCCTGGGTTCAAGTCCCAGTGCCGGAGGAATTTTTCTCCTATAATATTCTCATAATTTTTTAATTGTTTCAGAAATTAAATTTCATGTGGTGTAGGCTAACGATAAAATGAATGAAGTCGAGAATTATTCCAATGCATTGTCATGTAGATGAATATTACCTCCGACCTACGAAACGGATTTGTACTAGAATTTAACGCGCACTCAATATTGAAATCTACAAATGGACAAAAATAGGGCACATTATATTCGAGTAAATATGGTAGATTCACCATTCATCATAAGACTCTTGCATATTTGCTTTATTCTGCCTGTTGATGTATACAAGCTTCTGGGCTTTTTCATTCCCTAGTCTGTTTCTCAATTTTGTTTGTATTAACCCAAATGAAGATGATTGATGCAGAACTGGCCGGCATACGATGTAAAGATTCTATGGTTTGACAAAATTCCAGCGATAGGTGATTACGCTTCAGATTTGTGTAATTGATGGAGAAATAAGTATAAAAAATCCCTTTAGGTAGGCCTACAGAGGTAGATTTCATAGTGCTTTTTATGAATTTATTGGGGTAAGTGTAGAATAAAAGCTTAAATATTTTTTATAAAAAAGAGAGTTGTTAATTATGTATTAATTGGTATCTTTTATTATTTCATTTTTAATTTGCCAAGAATTATTGTTCTAAAGATATTTAACTATTATTTCTAATATTTCAAACTTTATTTCATTGGTAATTTTAGCCTCAGTTGGGCCTCATGAATTCATTTCGGCATACCTATTGGCTGAGGTATATTTTAAAGTGTTTTTGAGTCTCAAAAATTCAAATCTCTCCTTATATGAGCGCTATCGAGAAACTAGTTGTTGATTTAAAGATTACTCATCAAGAGCTTTTCAACGATACCCCACAAGACATGGTTTTAAAATTTTGAATTTCCACCCTCACCCCCACAACCACTGAATCATTGGTGTCTAATTTATGCAGACAAAGTTTCCCTCTAAACCCCATAGGGCCCTAAATATAATTTTT
Source organism: Ectobius pallidus (assembly GCA_964059195.1). Lineage (NCBI taxonomy): Eukaryota > Metazoa > Arthropoda > Insecta > Blattodea > Ectobiidae > Ectobius > Ectobius pallidus. Next base: position 64,655,299 of record CAXKWD010000007.1, on the reverse strand, counting down.
TCACAATTTCAACCCGTTCCCACCTCCCCCAACCAGGAAAAATTGATTTTAGCCGGCTAAAATTGAAAAAAACCACTGGTCAGGTCTTTTTCAATTTTAGCCGGCTTTTTTACAACCCTGGGTATACATAAATACGCAACAAGAAATAAAAATAATTTAATTAGTCACTAATTTTACAAGATTGAATAAAAGTCAGAATAGTTTTAAGCATGTTGGAATTAAACTTTTTAACAACTCACTCCAAGTGCCAGAAATGTTAATTCGAAAAGATTAAAATAGTAACTAAGCAATGGCTAAAAAGCAAGGCATTTTACACTATACAGGAGCTCGATGAGACAAATCTGGATGACCTGGTGTTTTTAATAGTTTTATAATTTTTATATGAATGATGTTTATTACTTTATATAAGTTTAATGGCAGATAAATAATAATAATAATAATTATATAATAATAATATTATTATTATTATTATTATTATTTTAAATTTAGATTAGTAGACGTGGCAGTGACAAGTTTCTTTCTATTAACTTGTGAATGATTAAGTGGTTACTGATCGTCTCAGCTCAGTATATGGATGAAACCCTCAATACTTTTCAAAACCGTTTTATAGTTAACAAATATGAAATGTGTTCAGACCAATTGAACTGCATCGAATAGGAGGTACAAGTTTTAAGCAGTGTGAATAGAGAAATCAGCAATTCACAATCAGCGAGGTATCAATCTTATGCACATGGTGCATTCTTTATAGTTTCAGCATTTTAAACAAAAGCACTATAAAACCAACTGCTCAAAATACAACTGTCCTAAATTTGGAGGAAATGCAGACAAATTCGCACGCCACAAAAAACAGTATGTATATTTTTTTAGCAAAATAAGATCAGTGTCTAACTATAAGAATATGAATTAAGTATTTTATGTAAATTTCACATAACCAAAGGGTGGGAAATAATTATCATCCTTATCCAGAGCTGATACAAACCAGTGGGAGAATCCCCCATCCCCCTACAAATCGCAAGCCTATATGTGACAATCCGACTTCTATAGATTTACAGGCATGTAGAAGAACTGGGAAACAAAATTCCGGCACACAGAAACGGTGACATACCTAGGCCTAATAGTACTGCACACCCGTCGTTTTAATAACATAGCAACAACTGACAAAATTGATCAGCTAGACATTCTTCGATTTTTGGTAGCTGATCTCCGAGGGCGAACGGTAATTTATAGCGCGCACAGGTTTTCCTTCCACTGAATAATAAAAGACCCTTGCACCAAACATAATATATCACAACTATAAACAACAAAATAATGTTTCATAATAAAAAAATTATATTTCACAATTATAGGATTAGGAGTGGGGGATTCGTGCGCGGCATTAAATACCTTTGTTTCATTCTCCGAATCTCCGAATGCAAAGTCGGTGAACTAATATACTCGTATTTCATGGAGGCGTAATGATAGTGATTATGGAAGCGATGATATAAAATGAAACTTAGCACTCTGCGTAAGAGTGCTCCTTGCAATAGAACTATTAAAATAATAACTTTGAAGTGGAAAGGGAGGGAGACCTCACACATAGAAAGGTGTACAAAAAAATGCAACACATAAATCCATATTTTATTCAGATAATTGAAAATTGAAAGCTTTCTCAGCAGCATTTACTCCCTTGTCAAGATGTACCATGTGAAATATGAAATATGTTTAATTCGACCCCCCACCCCTACCCGGTATAAATATAGTCCGGTCATGTTACTTTCACGCTTAGAAATCCTCTTGAAACTCGTAAATGGCTTGTTGTTTGCCAACAGGTTATTACGTAATTTTAGGTTGGTATTTGTAACAGCCATGTTTAGAACTGTCCTTTCTTTTATTGCACCGGTTTTAAGGCTTGTGCTGATAACCTGCAAATCCTTAATCAACAAATTCTCATCCTCCTGCATTTTCCTGAATCATTGCGATGTTGCAGTCATAAATATTCTGCCGTGCACGTGTAGGTTACTGTGTAATTTTATTTTGTATGTTATTTTAAATCGTAAACATTCCTTAACAGAACTCTTTCCGGCTGTGTAAAGTTCCATTTTGAGGGCTGAGCACGTTAAGGTAAAGAAAAAATCTGATGTGAAAGTCACATAACTTCCTCTGCCCAAATAAAAGTTAGCAGTATTCACATATCCTTTTACAGAAACGCAAGACACAATTTACGCTAATTATCCTATAAATACCTCTTCTTTCAATGATGCGACTAAAAGCGCAGGCTATATAACGAACTTAAAAAAAATTGAACAAGTGACTGCAGACGTTTATTGAACTTTCCGCCGTAAAGAATAATTTCCGAAATTTATCGAATATTTCCCTCAGATACTTCTTTACTCTATACCTGGCCAACAATAGGCCCTACATCTTTCTCACTTCACATTCTTATATAGAATAAGATGCCGTGAAAGAGCGCGTATTCAGTTGTTCATCACGCAAGACAAAATTTCTACAAACAGTGGGTGAACAGTGGGTGGCTTGTAACTACCCTCAGAGAATTTTTCGAAAAAAAGTTTCAAATAAAAGTTTTAGCTCTCAGTAAAAGGAACACATGTGCAAATTTTAAAGAAAATCGTTAGAGCCGTTTTCGAGAAAATCGTTAAAAACAAAAATTTCTTCATGTAAAGTCCCCTTAAAAATAAGAGAAATTTGTCGCCAATCTTCGAATCACATCTTCAGAAGGTACCTGACCCAAATACGAAATTTTGTTTTCATACGATTCTCCGTTTCGGAGCTAGCCTGTTCACAAACTTCCACACAGACAGACACACACACACAGACATGTCTCCAAAATAGTATTTTTGGATTCAGGGAGCCTTGAAACGTGTATATATGCTAAAAACTCAACTTCGAATTTTAGGGTCGAAAACAATACTTCCTCTACCTATAGTACCTATGGTACGGGCAGAGGAAGTAAAAATCTACCACGTTATAGCGATTATTGAGGATATCACCACATGTCGTGACATTATATATGGGTCATTCTAAAAAAAATGCCGTTTTGGTGTCTCAGGCCTGAAAAAGATACTTCTAGTTGAGACATCAAGCAATTTGTTTTTTTAGATTTCGCCCCAAGCCCATGAAAGTGTCTGCGCCACCCTAAATAATTTATATGTGTACTTCGTGGAACGTAACGTTCATGTTTATGTTTTTTTAATTTTGACATGAAAAGGCCCAAAATGAATCTTCATTCGCGGATAAATGTTAGTTCAACATCCAAATGAAACAGTCTAGAGGGTGTTTCAGAATTAAAAAGCAAAATCCATGCCAGGAAGATCGTTTGAATCTTTGTCTCAGTAAACCGTGAAAAAAGGCGGTAAGGAATGTTACCGGGTCTAGGGCTCCTCTAAAGAAGAATTAAGGAGTGGGGAGGAGGGGAGGAGGGGAGGAGGGTGATGTAAAGGGGATGAAGTATTGTTTCATCTTTTTCCCCTACGACCAATTTCCGACCAGACATCGAAGAGGGAAGACGGCAAGAAGTTAAAACCATGGTAAAGAGTGTTACCTATGTTTTGGGTTTCTAATTTATGTTTTTCTGCATGTTTTAATGTTCTTCTGTTTGCCATATGAATGTTCTTTTTATAAAAATTCAAGTAGCGGTTAAATTTGAATATAGACTTCTGTCAAAATGAAAAACATTGTAAAAAAATGTGTGTTGGGAGGAACGTTGTCAGTAATGAGTGTTACTGCAGCCCAACTGTTTCCGTAGACTGCAAATAGAAGTCAACTGAGAAAAAATACTTCTAAGTCACTATGTGATAGAAAGTTACTTGTTTTTAAAGCTACTTACTCAATTGTAAGATTGCACTGTGATTTTACACTAATTATTAAGCTTGAAATGTGCCTTAATGAAGAATTAAAAAAATTCAAGACTGACCAAGTTTCAGAGAATTTAATTCATTCAAACCTGTGACGTATTTATATAAGATTTTTGCTTTTAAATATATTTTCATGTTGTGCATTTGTCGAATACTGCTGCATATTTCTCTGTTAAATTTCCAAGTTTATTGGACCCGATGTTCCGTATTCAATCTAGTATATATGTGGGGACTATATAGACGATAAGAAACAAGTCACACGAGGCTGAAAAGCGGTTTTATTTTGTCTATTTTGTATTTTTTTCACATGTAATCAAATAAAAAATTGTTGAGTTCAAATGCATGATTACGTGATCTCTGTCTATCCTCTTTCCAGTATCAGCTGCCTTGTGTCCAGACATGTCATTTTCAAAGTGTTCCTAAAGAATAAAGCCAATAGAAGAGCATGTTTGGGTTAAATAAAATTGATTTGGATAACATTCATTACACTTTGGAGAATTTTCAAGTTTGGCTCATTATGAACTATCATAAGATGAACATCATACTCATTTCCTCATGGTTTCAAAGTGCAGTTCTTGGTATGAAATGCTGAAGGTTTGTCCACCCTCAAAAAAAAAAAAAAAACTGGTGTATATGAACAACAAGTGAAAATAAGATTGAGGAAAATTTGTTTGGGTAACACGCCTTACCGAAATTGCTGTGTCACGTCTTTTCTAAACTATTTGAGTATTTTCATTCGTCTCCAGCATTTTAAGACAAAGGTATTGCTATCTTACAACAGCTCTGTGTTGAAATAGGACATGCAAAATGGTAACACTCATTACAAAGTCAATATGTTCCACTAACTTCAAAAATTCATATACAATCACAAAAAGAAAAAACTCACGATTCCTATGGAGTTTCGTAAACTACAATAATGGTATGATACCATGGAAAACCAGTCCTTCAAAAAAACCGAAGTTGAATTTAAATCGAGGAGGCAGAACTACAATTTTATTGAGAATGACTCATATATATTATCATTATATATATATATATATATATATATATATATATATATATATATATATATATACAGGGTGTTTCAAAAGGACTTTACAACTTTGAAAATTCATATAAATTTATTCAGAGAACTTACAGAGCCGGTGTTATTCTTGTTTTAAAGGGAAACACATCAAGTTTTGTTTTTTACCTCAAACTAACTATGCTTTGTGTGGCTTCCGGTGGTTATCCTGCACACATCCCATCGGTAGTCAATTTCTTCCCAAACTCGCTGTAGCATTGCAGGTGTAACTTGCTCAGCGGCGGCGTAAATTCTTGTTCTAAGCTCAAGTAGAGAAGCTGGCAAAGGAGGTACATACACGATATCTTTGATGAATCCCCAAAAGAAAAAATCTAGCGGTGTCAGGTCCGGAGAACGTGGGGGCCATGCAACTGGCGCATCATGGCCAATCCATTGACCTGGAAAGCGGTTGTTGAGAAAATCCCGGACGTGAGACAGGTACTGCGGTGGTGCGCCATCTTGCATGAAGTAAACATTTCGTTCTTGATCATCCTCATTGATCTGTGGTATCAGAAAATGTTGTAACATATCCAGGTAGCCTACACTGTCCCCAGTAGCGGCTCGTGGCTCAAAACGAAAGCGTGCTGCAAATACTATTTCATACAGCAAACTTAAAATATTTTGTAAAAATTATTAGTAGGCCTATCTAAACTGCTCGTCTCTTAATCCATCTCTGGGAACTCTCACGCGATTTTCTCTGCCCTAATTATTTTTTCGCTAATTTCTCTCGTCTCGTCGAACGTTGTGTGAGTTCTGTGACGAGAGAAAATAGCAAAAATAAAAATAAAAATTAATAATAATAATAATAATAATAATAATAATAATGACAATAATGATAATAATATTAATAAATAATAATAATAATAATAATAATAATAATTAGGGCAGGGAAAATCGCGTGAGAGTTCCCCGAAATGGAATAAGAGACGAGAAAATAGTATTTTTGATGATCGAGGTAGAGGAAGTCGCTTAGTGTTCCCAGTGCGAGAGAATACTTAATCGGGGTTGTGGAATCCGGGTTTTTCTGAATTTAACACATTCGAATTTGGCGGTGAAGATGAAAAGCATTGCTTTCTCGACTATGATGGTCCCCCACGCTACATCACGGCCCCCTACCGTCGGACGGTGGAAGATCTTCTCACATAACTAACAGCGCGCCCGCCGGTGAGACGTGAAGTAATTAGTAAAACCTCAGAATCTCACTCTGGGCTGCCCGCTGCCGGAGCACATTCTGCAGGTTAAAACTAGCATATACGCCATGAAGTCAAGGTTGAACATGACGTCACAGCCCTACGAAAAAGGTGCTGTTCACAGAATAGCACCGTTGTGCCGGAAAGGTAGTATTCACATTACCGACTCTTGACTCCCAAGCTACCAGCTAAGGCCCGTATTCAAGAACGCGACTTTGGAAGACGACTTCCTCAAGTAGACTTTCAAAGCAAAGTTCAACTTTGGTTAAAGTCGAATTCATAGACGTTAGTTGCGAGACTTTGACCGTGACTTTGGAAAGTCGAGATTTGACGATGTTGTTGTAACGTTGGCAATCGTATCCACTGCCTTTTAAATGAATTATGTGTACAAACTGTTGAAATTGCTGTACGTCTAGGAGGCGGTGGGCAAATCTCGAACAAAATAACATCGATGTGCGCATTACACTCAGCCATTTTGCAAAAGCGTAATTGTATTGTGATGATGATAATAACAATAATAATAATTCTTTATTAGCTGTCAGGATACAATGTCCATTATCTTCTTAATTCTTTAAGCATATTTTTGGTTATTACAATACAAATAGCGACTGAATAATTAAAATACACATTTATAAATTTCTTAAAATGAAGTATTAATATGTTCATTGTCAGTATTTTGTAAGAATGTCATGTAGGGTTCTGATTAAATTTCCACAGAGTTAAGGAATTCTTGTACATCGTAAAATAAATAATATTTTAGAAGTAGAGTTTTAACTTGTTTTTTAAAATGTTGAATCTTTGGAATTTTAAGATTGTTAAGTATATCATACATAATAAAACCTATATGAGAAATTATGTTCAAGCTCCTGGTAGTTCTAGACAATATAAATGAATATTGTTAGCTGTTCTTGTCTGGTAGTGATGTATTTGTGAATTCTTCATGAATAGGTTCCTAATTTTGTGTATAAATGTCACAGCTTCTAATATATAGAGGGATGGTAGGGGCAAGATTTTTAATGTTTCGTATATCGGTTTACTTGGTGTCCTGACTGGTAATTGGAGCATAACTTTTAGTAGACCTATTCTTTTTGCAGTTTGAATATTTGCTTAGCTTTTGTTGAATGTCCCCCAAAAGAAATGCTTAACTTAATACTGATTGGACACAGCTGAAATATGTCTTTAATAGCCTACATCTATTGTTGATACCTGAGTATATGAATAGCATAACATAACTGGCTAAGTTTGTTACTTAAATTTGCTATATTTGGTTCCCATGTAAGATCCTGGTCAATCCATAGCCCAAGAAATGTTGTAGTATTTATTTGGCCCAGTGTTGTGTTATTAAGTCTAACTTGCAGGTTGCCTATAAGATTTTGTGAATGAAAGAGCATAGGCCTATGTATTGTCTTATCGGTATTTAGAAAGGGTTTTTTCTCTTTCAGCCAAAGTTCTAGGCTACTATTTGTTTCATTTACCTTCTGCTGAAGTGAATGGAGATCGCTGTCACAAAACTGGAGTTTCAGTTCTCTTGTCATGAAATATTGTGAATTATTCTGAATCATGAAAGTCTCGAAGATGCCACCAATGACTGACTGTGAACAGTGATCGAAGTGGCTCCATCCCAAGGCGTATAGAATAGGAGGTGGGTCGGACTGGTTTCCGCGTGGTGGGGGAACCTGATTAGTGACGAAACTGCATACCCACAGTTACAGCCGGTGCAGTCCTTACAGCTTACTTCGCTATATATATTAATAATTATAGTCCGGTGTCTTTCTTTTAAATCATATTGAGTAGGCCTATTATTTGCACTGTTTCATGTAATATTTAACTTTTCTTACAAATACTAATAAGTGTTGTAACTTAGGTAACGATTTCTTATTGAAGTTTGTATGTCTTAGAGTAAAGAAAAAATTGCTAACTAGTTTTTCAGTGGGAAAATAGCATAAAATATTATTTTCATTAGTTCAATAACAAAAATTTTCCTGGAGTGGATCTCCGGCCCCCTTTTCTTGGGGGTATGGATTTTTTTATTTAACCACTTTCGAAGTAAATTGAAACTGCATCATCAGAAAGTAAGTCGAAAGCAAACTATCGATGTTTTATTTCCACTTACAATGTCACACTTGTTTGCTTCCCCTAGAAAATATCATATGGGCGCCCTTGATCGTTTTGAAACTAACTTCTATCGAATTATAAATGTACATACATCTGAAACATTGTCATACTGTTACCTTTGAGTTGCCTGATGCCAAGACAATGTATGAATAAAACAATGTAGGCCTATAAGTTACAGTAGGAACATTTTGTATAGCACATTATTTCCAATTGACAGTAAAGGCAACAATATAAATTACAATGCAAAATTTTTAAAAAGTTACAATATATTTTTAAATACAGTTTATGTTATATAAGGTATGTAGTACTTTTGCAGTTTTGTAGTTACTTGCATCTTCAAAAAGGTAATTCCGTCATTCCTTCTTCAGCATGAGTTAATTATTAATCCATCATATTTTATGATCTCCAAATCCGATATTGTTTTTCATCCAATTTAAATATGTTTTTTTCTTCCTTAGATAAAAGAAAATACATTTTCAAAATTTTGGAGTTGGCACTACAGTATATTATATAGTAGGTAGCAATAAAAATGCATTTAGTCTAATGTGGTTAATATCTTATTATTAATGTTATACTAATAATAATGGTATAATAGAACACAACATGTTTTAGAATTACAAAAATTAATTACTTCATTTACTGTTTAACATGAAAAAAAAACTCTTATTACAAACAAAATTTTCACATGCCCTTCAATACACATTTTGAAGTGCCAATTTTTTTATTTTAGTTGAACCGTAGAACAATATATTTTTGTAATAACTTGTAATTACTGGTATTATGTAACCAATATGCAATGCTTTGTTAATGGCAAATGAAAAAGGAAATACAATAAAATTAAAAACAAATTAAATGAAAATAAAGGTTAAATGGGTTTCAAAATTTACAAAAATATGTTGTATGTCTGCTAAATACATTTGCTTTTATTTTAACTTGAGATCTTATGTAGTTTTTTATACTTCTGACTATTTTTGAAATTTAATCTCTGTTTATTCAAATATTTAACTCTCATTATGATCCTTCTTCTAGCAAACAAATTTACAATCTCATCGTCTACATGCTTTACTTCTTCTTTTATAGTTTTTATTAGCTTCTTCTTCAAACCAACTGTCTTAGGTAGCCCTTCTCCAACAAACTTGTTAAATACATGTTCCATTTTCGTTATAACACTTTCAAACTCTGATGAAGGCTCTGTAAGTCCTCCCACCGATAATTCACTAACCCAGGACCCATCTTCACGACTTCTTTGGAATGTGTATTTTCCTAAGTGGGGATGTTTATCTTTAAGTTTTTTTGCAATCCATCCACTAATATAGCAAAGACCATCGGTTGTGACTTGGTTCTTTATAGTAGACGAGTCATCTTGTGTTGTGGACGTGTCCATTAAGGTATCAGTAGAAATCAAGTTGCATTCTGCTTCTGACTCACTATCCAACTCATCTTCCTTTCCTTTTTCTGGAACTGACGAATAATTTGCTTTTTTGGCTGTGATTTTTGTAGCTTCCAATACTCTTCCGACAACGAATTCATCATCGGTTTGGCGTGTGTTGCAATTGTTCCGTAGAGTTTCATTTTTTCCCAGAACAATTAACCTCATTCTGTACAGAAATTCCATCGGTGTTGGATGATCATTGCAGCCACCACTTCCTCTTATGAGAGAAAACAAGTTTTCCAAGCTATCTTGCTTTAGCTTCGATGTAAGTATATAAGATAAGTTGAAGTCATTTTTTAACTCATCAAATAGACTCATGGCTGACTTTGTGGACATAATCACCCCCTTTTGGAACAATTTGAGAGCGTTCTTTTTATTTTTACTCTTTGTACGTTTAGTGTGTAATTCCTCAACGTTTTCTAATGAGTCCGTCTGTTTTCTCTCCGTCGATACCTTTGTTTTAAGGCATGTAATTTTTTCCATGGTTTCGATATAATCTTCTAATACCGCTTTTTGTTCTGTGATATGAAGACCATAACCACACTGTAAAGGCAAACTTGCATTGGGGCATCTGCTATTCATTACATCGAACCAATCATTTGTAGATTTTATAAAATTCGCAGCACTGACGCGAAGATTTTCGTCACAAATATAATAACGCTTTAATGCGCAAGATGTTGTGTTTGACATGAGCTGGGCAGCAAGAAGCACATTTTGTCTCTGAAACTTTTCACAGTTTATATGTTTAGAGGTCAACTTGTGACATGATGATATTTCCAGATTTTTTGTGTCATCAACAAGCAATTTTACAGGTTCTGGTGAAATTTTAGTTCCATCTGGCATTACAAAACCTCCATCAATATACCAGTTACGGATGAGTTTCAATAAATGAGGGACATCAGCAAAAAAGTAAATATTCCTCTTTGTTACCTCGGAGAGGAAAAAACACTTTTCGTGAGACACATTGTATTCATTCCAGACGCCTACATTTCCACCACCGCAGTCTGAGACAATAGCAACCACAGTGAAACCGATAGCATGAAGTTCCTGTATAATTTCATCTAAACGGGCTCTTGTCATTTTCGAATCAAATTCAGTAAAAACAGGCTGTTTTCAAGAGCCACATAACGATCTGATCATTATGACCTGAGCCTGATCATGAGGTCCGACAGCTTGGTCATTTACTGTGTCATACTCATGAATAGACATAACCTTCATTTCGTCATACTGTATAACTGTAAGCTTTTCATAGTTTGTCATTTTTACTGCAGCTACTGCCATTAAGTTTAGAACATCATAAAGCACCCCTCGATGAATATGAAGCTTTGATGCCCATTCTTTCAATGTCGTAAGGCTGGGCAAAGGAATGCCCATTTTAGTTCTAATGTGAATATAACATCTCTTGCTTAGATAGCGTATAGTAAAGGCTTTAGTTATATCTTCACTGCTCCATGTGTTGACTTTTTTCTTTTTATTTAAAATTAACTCGATTTGCGCCTTGCTAAATACGCCACTGAGTACATTCTTGACTTCTTCGGATACAGTAACTGTAATATCTTTTTTTAAATTGTTACATTCATCGACTAATCTTTTCTTTATCTGCTCTTGTTCTAATTTATACAATTCAAAATTATCTCTCATTTTCATGTATTCAGTTTTGTAATCCGTTACTTCATATACATTACTGTTTGCAGCACCTAATTCTACAATATTATTACTATGTACAGTACCTAATTCTACTGCTCCATTCTCATCCACAGCGTTACATTCTTCCAACAAACTGTTAACTATTTCTTTCCTTTCCTTTTGTTCTCTTCTATTGCTTCTTACAGTAACTTTCTTCGATTTTTCACTGGGTAATAGGTTTAACAATGGAATGGCATATTTGTTGATTGTTTTTTTCTTGGATCCCGATTTCGTAAGTTCACTCCGAAAATCCCTAACAAAGTCTTGTTGATTAAAATGATCAGAGCAAATATAAGACGTCCCCGGGTTAAAACTGTCTTTTCTTTTGCAACGCTCGATCCAAATCTTCCTTATTCGTTCATCTTTTGGAAAACGGAAATATGAAACACCATCTGGTCGAGTTTTGGTTGTATAATATGAATTATTGCATATTGCAACCGCACATCGCATTCCTGGCATGTTGACAACAAACACATCGGCAAAGCGGCATAACAACACTGGCGCGTGGTTCTGGACTGCAGCTCCTTGGGTATCAGAGTCCGGCATTTCCTGCGAGAATCACGCTCGTACCCGGGTCCAACTACAGCCCGAGTCACGGCTTTGGTGGCGAAGGTAGTGGGGAGGGAAGCGTGAGTACACTGTGCTGCTTGTACGCAGGCGCGGTCCTGACGAGACTCGGGACTCGATCGGACCGTGATGACATCACTCGTGACTCGTGAAACTCGGTCGATCGTAGGGACTAGGGTTTTAGTTACCAACAGTGAATAACCACTCGGCGGCAAGCATTGGATGCTCTTGGCTCTACGTCTCATTTTTCTCTTTTCTCATGCATCGTCTCGATAATAATGGTACTGAATTTCTTAATATAATAATTAATATTAAAAAATCCGATCATGTTGACTTATACTGAAGTTTGCAAATAATCTACTATACCCCCTAAACACGAGCTTTTCTCATATAGGGGCATGTTGGATTTATTTGTTTGTACTTGTACTAGATGTGAAATAATGTAGGTAATGAAAATAAATAAATAAAAAATAAGGAAAGATAAGAAATCGAAATGGCTTACATCTACATGTTCAAGCGTCTTTGTTAACGTCCTATGTAGCTTAACGCCAGCTCCCGTTCATAATATTTACAAAAAATAAATATAGTTTGTGATTTATTTTTTATTTACAGTCACTGCCTAGCGCACGAATCAATGTCCAATCTAGTATATGAAAATGTGGCATTCCAACCAAAAGCAAGTGTCTATCGCCACAATTTTATCGTTTAAGTTTTACCACTTTCAGTTTATTCCACATATCGTTTACGATCATTATCAGTAACTAACCTATTAACGCTCAGTCAATTTAAAGATTCCCTTTAGCGGCGAAACCTTTTAAAATCACTTTCATCCGACGTTGATTTAATTATAAAAAATATTGATTCTGCAACTTTCAGTTTTATGTTTAAAACATGACCGACCAATCTCCATTTTACCAGCCCATCAAAAATCTTAGAAAAATGCATGAAAGAAAGATTAAATAATTATCTAGAAAATAATTTTTTTTACAAACACCAATATGACTATCGGGAAAAATTATCAGCCTTACATGCTGAAGTAGGTATTGGCCTAATAGCCAGATTGAGGAAGCAATGGAAAATAATTATTCCCCAGGACTATTTATTTACTTATAAAGAAAATCTTTGATATAGTAGATAATGAATAATTTTAAAACATTAAAGAAAGCACACAAAACACTTCAGTAAATGGAATGGATAGCAACGCCCATGTAATAGTTTGCGGAGTCCCACAGGGATAAATATTAGGACCCATCCACTTCCTAATGTATGACAATGATATTTAGGCCTACGCCTTACCTTTACATGGTACAAATTCACTTTCTTTGTTAGTGATACAGATAATGAATTATCAGAAATATGCAAACAGATCTTAAAACTCCTAGCAGAATGGGTAAATTGAAATAAATTATCATAAATACCCCAGAAGAAGCATGCATGGTGTTCCATACACCAAACACACACTTAAGTCCTTCTAACCAGCAAGCAAATGACGAAAAGCACATAAAGCTAATAACCCATACTAAATTGTTATGCCTAACTTTATATCAAAATTTAACTTTAAAAGGAAAGCAACTGTCTCCAGTTATAGGGATATTTATGGCTTCAGACCCTCATATTACTCATTAATTCAGTCTCCCATAACTTACATGATATGTATCTGGGGTCGTTTACATAAATAATAATAATAATAATAATAATAATAATAAATAAATAATAAAAAAAGCTTTACTAGCATTAAGAGTGCTTTAGAATAGAACAATCAGAATTTTACTAGAAGCACATTATTTGAGACCAACTAACATCCTTTATAAACTATCGAAAATCCTGCCGTTTGACCCTTTAATTTAATTACCGTTACCTATATGTACCGAGTAATACATGGTAGCAACTACAGCAATTTGTCAATGGAATAATAAAAAACATACATAACTAAGGAACAAGGCAAAAACAGATCATACGCCTTACATTCTACAACTGTCACACATAACTTAGGAGAAAGGGTTCAAAAGATTACTTAACACACATAATGAACTAAGTTACCGCAAGAACAAAGAAGCTTATTAAATTACAAAAATCACAAACAACTTTTAACAACTTTTAAATTCTCTGATAAAGTAATTAAGCATACCCATGTAAGCAACTACGTCTCACTTTTCGTTATCTAATTCTTGAAATTAAGTTATTTTGATTTACACGAACTATGCAATATTTTTATTTTTCTGAGGTAAGGAGGTCTGAAACGGGGTGCACTCAGCCTCGTGATACAAACTCAGGAGCTACTTGAGAAGTAGCGGCTCCAGTCACGAAATCCATTATTGACGAACGTAGGTGTTGGCATGCTTAGTGCTTACCACATGGCCCCAGTTCTGCCATCTGCCTGTAGTAGGTGACGTAGAGGTCGAATGGTAGACGTAGTCCCTCCGGGAATTTATCACCATGGAGCTTAGTTTAGTTTTATATAATTTTCTTTCTGTCTATATTTGTAAGTAATTCGTAATTGGAAATCTATCAAGTACAACAATGCACGTCATATTGTATACAGCCCCTTACGGTAACTTTGAAAAACACTCAGCGCGTAATGCAGAGAATAGGCCTAATGAATCATCGCAGCAGAATGCAGCCGAATGCAGCTGTTTGCCGATTGGCTACACTCTTGTCAGTCGCTGGAACCACGTCATATTCCTCGCATTCTTTACAGGGAAGTTCTTTGCTTCGAACTACAGTTTATGTCTCACACGGTCTAGTTAATGGAGCTCGCTGAAATGGAGTCTGCTGAGAGCGTTAAACTGAAACTAAGTAGTGGTGTGTACATTGCAAAAGACAAGTCAGGGACGAGTTTAGCGTGGAAAAGATTCAAGGAAATTTATACGGGTGATGGAAAAACTAAACTGAAATTTGCACAGTGCAAAGTATGTGACAAAGTGCTTACCCACAATACGAGCAGCACTTCAAGTCTTATTAGACATAAATGTTCAGCTCCTCGCGCCGCTAATGAAACATCAGATATTAACAGAGCTGATAAAGACATTGTTACAAAAAATTGTGTTCTTATGTGTGCGAGTGATATCCGTCCGTTCGAAATTGTTGCTGGTCAAGGATTTCGTATCTTAGCGCAGAATCTTGTACAAATTGGGTCTAAGTATGGAAACATAGATGTTGACCAAGTTCTCCCAGATCCTCGCACTATATCTCGCAATGTGCATGATACTGCAAGACTGGTAAGAGAAGAAATTTTTCCGTGTGTTTGTGAAAGAGCAAACAAAGGCTGGCTGGCATGTACAACAGATATGTGGTCAGATCACTTTAAGAACACCAGTTATACTACTGTGACCTGCCATTATATTACTGATAATTGGATTTTCAATTCCATGGTTCTGTTTACAGCGAAATTCCCTGATGAAAACAAAACAGCTGAAAACCTAAAAAGAGAGATTGAAAACAGAATTATTTCTACAGGCTTACCTTCAGAGTCCGTGGCAAAAATTAAATTTGTCTCGGATCAGGGTAGTAATATTAAAAAAGCTCTCAAAGATTATCAATGGCTTCCATGCGCAGCTCATATATTGAACACTGTTCTGCGTAATACTTTTAAGGATGATTTCCTTAAAGAACATCTGCCTACTGTTTGGACTTCAATAACGGCATGTAAGGAAACCACAGCTTACATGAAGCGCACAGGCTTAGTTAATAAACTTTCTAAGTCGTTGCAGCAAGAGTGCGACGTCCGATGGAATTCCCGACTCTCCAATTTGGAATCTGTTCATCAGCAAGATGACGAGATCAAAAGTGTTTTACTACAGCACAATGCTTCTTGTAAAATGGAGAAGTATGACAGGAATTTGGTAGGGGAACTAATTGCATTTTTAGGCCCCTTCAAAGAAGGAACCGAAAAGTTGGAAGCAGATGAGCCGACTATACAATTAGTCTTACTATGGAAATTGGAGCTTATCAACCATTGCTCACCATCTGAAGAGGATTCTGAGGTAAGTAACTCGAAATTTAATAAATTAAGTCATTAATTTAAAATTTCGTTATCAAGCGTTATCGTTACAAAATCGTTACAAAATACTTTCTTTTCAGGAAATAAAAGCACTAAAACAACGTGCTGCAGCTTACATAGAGGAAAAACTGATACTACAGCCTCTTCATTTCATAGCAATGTTTTTGTGGCCTGCGTTTAAACATCTTACAATGATAAGTGATAATGAAAGGGAGCGGGTATATTCAGATGTCCGAACGAGATGTTCTGCTTATCGAGAATTATCTGCAAGGGAAGTGCAGGCACCTTCTCCTCATAAATATGGCAGATTTTCTCAATGGAGGACTGGAGGTTCATCCGTCGATGAAGTGTCGTTATATCTTGCGACAAGCTTTGGAGACTGTGATGATATCCTGAAATGGTGGAAAGATCATGCAGAAACATTTCCACTTCTATCCTCCCTTGCCAGGGAAGTTCTTTGTATACCTGCAACTAGCGCCCATTGCGAAAGAAATTTCAGTTTAGCGGGCCTGGTTATAACAAACCGGCGAACAAACATTTCGCCGCAAAATGTTAATGATCTTTTGGTAATTAATAATTACATGAGGCAAGCTGAAAGAAGCCTCTTCTAATTTCCAGTTGGAATTTTGTTTGATGCACAGAATGCCTTAAAACTCTAGCTATTTATGTAGGCTACATATTTTTTTTTATTGTTCACGTTTAAATGTGTTGCTCATTTCCATGAAATCATTTTTGAAGATATTTAAGGTTATCGGTGATATTCTATTATTATTTTTATTATTAGTGTTATTATTATTAGCACATTCATTATTGTAAAATTATTGTTACCATTGTCATCATGAGTTATATTGACCGACATATTACCAGTTTGATCGACTGTAGGACTACAAAGACGAAAACAAATTACGTGACAGAATCATAATATGATATCACATATACAATGACTAACTTACCCTTTATCAGCAATCAAGCTATAACCTACTTAATTTCGCTGCAACTTCTAACACATTTTGAGTAACCATATTGTGAAATATTATTTCTTTGGTTGTTTCATTCTACTTCACGGATGATTAAAATATCTTAACGCTTCTGTGGTGTTTAAGCTGAATTATGTTTATGAATGTACACAACAAAAACCTCTATGCATGGAATTCGAACTCATTAATTTCCTGTCTGTGATATCCTACTTTTCTTTATTATTCTGTGAGTTATAATTGGGCAGACTTGCTAGAAGAACAAGCTTGTAAGAAAATGTTGATTACCGTAACTTATATGCAGTGCTTTAGTTGGAAAATATTTTTTGGGGGTACTCACCTTACTTCAAAATTTTCCATATCGCCTCATACTGAATGTAATCCTTCGGTTGACATTTTCTGCATGCAGTTTCTTCTGCTGACCTATTGCCCCTTGTAGCCATGATCTGACGTATGGAGCAGGATCAAAAACGTTCCACACAAACGTTTTTCACTACTGAAAAATCCCCGACCCGTCCGGGATTTGAACCCGGGCCGCCGAAGTGGAAGGCAGGCGCGCTACCAACTCACCCAAGGCGACGGACTTTTCAGAAGTTTAAGATCAGGGTTTGAACTAAGTACCTTCTTAAAGTATTCAAAGTCTTCAACAATGGCTAGTGGCTGTCAGCCACTGGCTGACAAATTCAAGCAGTGAACATTCTGTTTCGCAGTTTTCTTTCAATGGAAGGTGATGAGGGTCGGCGACTCGGCATTTTCTTTTGTAGCCTAGTGTATTATATTACTGTTTATTTAGGGTAAACAGTAGCTTGCACTCTCAAATTCATGCAGGTGGCAGACTCTGGGATAAACGGAAGTGTTCTGCGCATGCTTAGGTCCGGGTAGGGACCGAGTCACGCTCTCCCGTATTACGTAACCCCGGTCCTAGCAATCTCGGATCGAGCGAGCCGTGAATTGTGACGTCATCCACATAGACAGCGACTCACGCTCGTTTCCTTCTGCGGTCCGAGCGGGATTACGAGGCTTCATGCCGGTCTCTGTTGGGTATGCAGTCGCGTCATCACAGCGGGTGAGTGGTGGGGGAGAACCGCAGTCCGACCCACCTCCTAATTCTATACGCCTTGGCTCCATCCGGCATTGAGATTCAAGGTGCACAGAGGAATGAGCAGGTGGGCCTGTTTTCTTAAAAGAATAGGCCTACTGTCCAGAAGCTACGCGAGGTGGCTTCACAGTATTTAGAAGAGAGGAAACAAATTGAAATAGAGCAGCTGAGAGAGTTCCATGCTGCAATGATGAAGCAGTAACAAGAAATACATGATCTCACTTTGCAGAACATGAAGGAATTGCACCAAAAAGCAATGAGAGATTGATTTCCTTTGCCAGTAGTTTCCAATTTTATTTAATTGTCCACACACACATTATATACCATACATAGCCTACATAAAATCAAAATATTACATACAGCTTTCCAATTCTGGATTATGCCACCCTGAAACTGCTCTTTTAAGTAGCACTAAAGAGGCTCTGGTGATTGTTTTTAATTGCACTTTTTAATAGGGCAGTATAACATGCAGCACAACAGTGGACTGCATTACCTACGTTGAGCAGCTTGCTAGGGGAAAGGTTACAGGCAGGCGGGAAGCAGCCATCACCATAGCAATGTGCAGCGGTGAGTGGAAGGAGGGCCAGAGTGCAGCAGGTATTTGGGCATAAGCTCACAAGCTCCCCTTCCACCCAATAAAAAAAAAGACCATTGCACCAAACATAATATTTCACAACTATGTTCTCTCTACTACATTTCTTGCCAAGATATGGGAGGTGTTGTATGCTTCCTCTGCAGGTGTTGTGGGGTTGAGGAGGGGCGTCATCAAGAATGACCTACAAGCATAAGCCACTGTCGCCAACAAGGATTCCTTGTACTAGGCCCCTTTCAAATCTCACTCAGTTTCTACTGTTGTTGAAGATTCTGTTATCATGGGTGGAACCAGGCCATCCAGTAATGAAATCAATAAATTTCCTCTCGTGGTTGACGACAGCCTACAACAAAATACAATTAACATGAGCATGATAGGCTATATGATTTTGGTAATACACATCAAAGAAAAAAGAAGTAAAACATTGTGTTCCACAAGGATGTCTTATTTAAATTACTCTTCTTACTTTCTTCTTACTTTACTTTACTTCTCAATGATCTTCCAATAAATACCAGATATTATTCTATTTGCAGTTGACACAAATGTTTTAGTTTCAGGAGAAACAGAAAAATAATCCAACAAAGAAGTGATAGGCCTATGTTGTTAAATGACTTGTATAAGTGGTATTGCATTTTTCATCAAATTTAAGAATTCCTTGACCAACTCAGGCAGGCAGCACCGATAGGGATAAATACGTCCTCACTATTACAGATTTAATTACATGCAGACTGAACTCAACAGATGGTCGAATAGACTACAGATTATAAATGACAGGCTGATGTGTTCTTTCATATGGGATAATATGATGGTACATAAAGAATGATGAATATCATCTTGTTCATAGGAGTTACTGACATTTTTAACTTGTAGGCCTATGCTAGGTTAAAGAAATGTACCGTACCATAAGCAAGTGTGTGGATGTTTTCCTGAATGTGTGAGAATAAGTGAAAATATAGGCTAGGTAATACTTAGCATTTAAGATCTTATGTGTCCAAATAACTTGTATACTGTAGGCTACATGTATATAAAGTATTGGATGAATAAAAATTAGGCAAAAGACAAATTTAGGTTGTGCACCAGCGAAATTCCACCTCCATAGGATGGGATTGCATGGCACTGCAGCTCACTAGTGTACCCTTTATCATATACGAATAAAAATACACAAAATCACAGCGTTATGAAAATGACCCTTGCAACATATCAAAAGTATGGCATTAATAGGCCTAAATATTTCAGGATGAAGCCACATATGCATCATAATATGAAATATTATTACAGGAAATGGGACCAAAGCAGGGAAAGAAGAAGTAAGAGGTCGTGTTATGGTATTGTCCAGCGAAGAGTTTCAGACTTGATTGGTATGCCACCCGCTAGATGACTTAATTAATGCTGCAAAAACAACCCTTGCACCAAAACAGCTCTTTCTAGAGCCAACATAACATTTCACAATGATAAAAATTAGTACACGAAAGCGGCTATTTCTCATGTGTTAAAGCTCTCTAAACTTAAACAGAAGAATTTTCCCTTCACCGCTCAGCAATTGCAATAGTGAAGTGGTTAAGGCTGCTGGTCACGGTTTCATATACCAGTCGATGTGAAATTTATGGTTAGGAATATGTCCCACATAGGCAGGTAGGGCAAAGAGAAAGCGAATGAAAGTAAAGATAAATTGTTTAATTTTTCCCAGTTCCCCTTTTGCATAACAGATGGCGTAGCTAGTAGTTAAAATGGTGAGACATCTAGAAGGTGACATTTGAATCCTAAACCCCAGTTTCCCCTTTGGCACAATAGATGGCATAGCTAGTAGTTAAAATGGTGATATATGTAGGAGGTGACATTTGAACCCTAAACCCCTCCTACCCTGGCGGACCCCATTAGAGTTGGTGGGAGGAGCCTAGTGCGCAACCTAAAATTGCTTTTCACATAAATTATTTGGCTACTCACTTGGCAATTGAGACTGAAGATACTTTTCCGGTTACGGAATATTTCAGCATGTTCACCATCAGGATTCATTATAGGAACATCGATGGCTCCCACAACCCCAAGAAACCTGAACCTTTCATACACACGCTAGCTGACACTCAGCTTGATCCAGGAACTTGACAAATTGTGACCTTTTCCCAGCAATTAGTTCAGATATCTTTCTTATAATCCTGCTCACAGTTGGCTGGCTTTTTCCATGCATGTCTGCAGAAACTAATTGAAAATTACCTGTAAACAATTAAGGAAAACAATAACTATTAGGGTCAATTTATATCATAACCTTAAATGTTTGTAAGACCATGTAACATAACCTCTATAAAATGAAATACACTATAATATAAATATGGCCTTTTATCCTTACCTGTAGCATAATATCGTAACGATACTAGTAGTTGTATTACTGGCGGGGGAAACAGGTAATTATTCGACTAAAATTATTCAGTCCATCTTCAAACATGGTTACGAGGATATCCAACGCCGTCAGCTTATCAAACCTAGGCATCTAGCTTTGAATTCGCTATCCAAATTCAATTGGGTTTTGCGCTTCTCTAATAATACGCCGAGGAACAGGTGCAGCGTCGATAATTTCCTGGATGCCACCAATATTCTCAGCAAATTCAACAACTCTCAAAATGTCAGCCATATTTATTGACGTGAATACGCGAAAGTCAAAGTCAAAGTCTAGATTGCCGGTGACTTCGAAGTAAAGTCACAATCGAAGTTTACTTTCATCAAAGTCTCGACTATGAATACGAAAATGGCGACTTTGTTCTTTGTAAAGTCGACTTTCATCCAAAGTCTTGTTTATGAATACCAGCCTAAGAAATTCTCGCGTGGACGCGCCAAGTTCAAAATCTACGCGAAAGAAAATATAATATTGCGTTTGAAAATAACATTATACAACGAGCAGAAAACAAGCTGTGTGCAGCACTGCAGCACATAGGAGGAGAAACCGCCACTGACTGTCCCGTTGATGGTTCTTTCTGTATCTACAAAACATTTATGCCACTCATAAATTGTAGGCCTACTAGGCGGATCTTTAGCGTACTTGGTACGGAAATTACGCTGAACTGTTGTCGCCGACGTTGATTCTTCGAACCAAAACACACAGCGAGCACGCTCAGGTCCAGTAAAGGCAGCCATCTTTAACGCAACTGCCGCTAGCTCTCATTACGGTGCGCTTCGGCACTAGCGAACTACGCGAGTCAAAACTTGGTGTGTTGCCCTACAAATTGACAATTAAATCACCTATGTAAGTTCTTTGAATAAATTTATATGAATTTTCAAAGTTGTAGAGTCCTTTTTGAAACACGGTGTATTATCCATTTCCTTTATTTTAATCATTATAAATACTATTATTCCTACTACTACTATTATCATTTACTATTCGAAAAACATAAATAACAGTCTATTTCGACAATAACAATTTGGTTCATAAACTAGATACCGGCAGTTTAAATGTTTTTGACAAAACACAAACGTAAGACCACACAATATTTAGTTTCGCACAGAACATTACTTATGTATGACCTTTATTTCTCCCCACTTATTCAAAGTTTAAAATTCCTTATCATAGCGAAGGATTTTTAATATTAGTTCGTTATTTGCCTTTTCTATAACTTCAAGAGATATATAAATTCTTTACGTATAGATCACAATTTAGCTCCTTTCTGCATGATTTTCTTTTCTGGGAAAAATCTGATTTGTTGAATATAATGTCCCGAGTTCAGGAAAAATTGTAAAAAAAAATCCAAACCCTATGAGACAGAATTTATTTAGAGATTTAGGGTTTCTGCCTTACCTGGTACCATATGCAATAATGGTTATCCTTTTATATCAGCATCAGGAGGGAAGAGGTACTAACATTGGGAATTATAAAATAATTTACATGTAACCAATCACCAAAAATTACACTCATTGCTCTAGTAGTAGTGTTGTTGTTGTTCGTTGTTCTTTAATGACGCTACTGCTACTCCTAGGAGGGAGTTGGCTACTGCGTCCATGCACTGAAAGTCTAAATTTCCCAAGGCCAATCCTGTTGATCGCTGAGAAGATAAAGTTGTAGGTATGTCTCTGAAGTAAGTATGAAGAGAGGATATTATATTTTCATCCGAGTTTTAGTTATATATCGAAATAAAGCTCTGGAGATATGACAGGAACGTAAAAGTAACAAGTTGTCCATTTTTATAGGGCCAGGAGGGTGGTGTTGATAAATTATCTGGAGAAGAGTTGTTATCTGTCGTGCGCGATGAGAACAGCCAAAGAAAAGATGATCAATCGTCCCTAGTTGACCACAATCACAGTACGGTGAAATATCTGACTGGAGTTTATGCAAAAAGACCGGCACAAGTGCCGTATGAAATTTAAATCGGTAGAAATAACTGGTAGTCCTGTGAGGTACTTTCCTTAACTTTTTGAGGAATTTTACAGTGTCCATCCTTTTCTGGTGATCTGTGCGGTTTTCATACTGTAAAATATCCTGAGAAGTTTTTAGGTTTTGTTTGATGTGGGTAGCAATGTCTCTAGGAGGTGTAAGAAAATTCGTGTCAATTTTATTTTTGAACTCTGACAGTTTCGCCAGATTGTCCACTATTTCATTCCCTGCTATCCCTGAATGAGATGGTATCCAGGTGAAAGTAATGTGTTTTCCTTGTCGAGCGAGTGTGTCCAGAAGGGATTTTATAATAATTTCATATATGGAATGTGATGTTACATTGAGTTTGAGCTGGGCCTGTAAAGTGGAGTAGCTGTCAGAGAAAATAATAATATTTAGGGCCCGTATTTTTTGGTAATAACGATAAGCGCGAAATTTTATAAAACAACCTCCCTTAGCTATGTTTAGCTTTTATATGCTTAAAATACCAATATGAACCAAATTGAATCCACGAAATATCGCGAAAGTTGCTCGATTCCGCGAAATGTATCTATAAGCGCGAAATATGCCCCTTCTGTCCGTAAAGTGAGAAATGAGCACGAAAAGGTGCCTTAAAATCACAATATTGTGTTTTGGTGTACTGTATTTTTTATTTCTTAGCAGCATGCTTTTTTCTGCTGTTTCTGTGGCTGTCGAATATTTACCGATATATCGATATTTGTGATCGATTACAAAGATTGCAGAATTTACGCAAATATTGTCTGTGACCTGGTTTGTACTGTCGTGTACTCTCCTTTCCTGCTATCTCTTTGCCAAGTTAGCGATGCCTATGATCAATTACAGCAGAAGAGTGTAGAATGTTTATTACTTGTATTCAACAGATTTCGTCTTTTATCCACAGTGGTATGGTTGGCACTTCTGTTTGCAAATGGCTATCTGGTGGTATTTAGTAGAAATTACGATAGTATTTCTCGTCGTCATATTTGAACGTTAACTCTAATCATGCCAAAATCGAAAGTTACTTCAGTTTATACAAGGGCAGAAGAATATAGAAATGGGGGGGGGGGTGTTAGTTCATGTAAATAAAGAAGCAAAGTTTATCATTGCGCAATGTTCCCAATGTAGTATAACTTAAGTAATTTATTTCACGAAATACTCACCGAAATAGAAGGAAGTTAACACCGAAATCAGCCATTTTATTTCACCAATAAATCAGGGCCCTAATAATATTCTGATATTGTTGGCGTGATGCGTCCTTAAGTGCAGTGTAAAGAGCAATATTCTCTGCAGTATAAATTGAGGTCTGTGGATAAAGTTTCCAAGTTCTACCATATTCTTCACTCCAGTTGTAATAGGCTGCTCCAGCATTTCCCATTGTCTTCGAGCCATCCGTGAAATATATAATGGATGGAGGATCTTGAGATAAAGATTCCATATATTCGATCCATCGAGCTGATGGTCTGAGATCTTTTTGACGGAATGTATTTAAATCCATGGTTAAGTTTGTCGGAAAAGGTCTAGGGTCCATCAGATATTGAGGCTGTACTGGAGTTTTATACATCTGTGGGTATCGTAGAAAATGTAGATACATCGAGGTAAGATCGTCAAGATTCGAAGCGTGAGAGGCAGGGATTTATGGATGAAGAGCCTGCAGACGCTGAAGTTTCGGAAGAAGAATATTATTCGTGGCTGAGAATAATTTGGAAAGATAATTGCTTGCTTTGATTTGACGTCTATACTGTAAATCCATATATGGGGATTCTTCGCGCAGTTTTATACATGATGGTTTCCATTAATGTGAAAAAATTACTTTGTATATGTTATACAGTAGAGAATGATATTGCGCTATAGAGGCTTGAGTCAATCTGTTATAGGCGAGAGATCCGTATTCCATCCGAGATAAGATGAGAGGAATGATGAGATTGAATAGAATGAGAGGATCAGCTCCCCAGGCTTTCCCAGATATAGCCAAGAATAATTTCATTGTATTGCGGCCAGCCTTCAAGATAGTTTGAAAATGTTTGTTGAATGTGAGACGACTGTCCAGGATACAGCCTAGAAATTTTACTTCTTTGACCATTTTGAGTCTGAAGTTTGGAAGATGTAAAAACTTCTCTTGACGTGGAGTCCCAGGTTGAAAAATCATAAACTTAGTCTTTTGCATATTGATACTAATTCCCAGATGCTCCAACGTAGATATACAACTGGTGACTGAGATTTGAAATTCCTCGATATCACTTTGGATCTTTCTTGAGTTGAGCGACCGATACAAAGATATGTCATCCGCATACTGGAGTATGCGTGGCGGAACCGGAGTAGGAAGCATGAGGTCTTGCACATACAGTGCGTACAGGAGTGGGCTGAGAGATGAACCCTGAGGAAGGCCCTGTGTGGCAACTCTGGTTGCAGGATTATTATAGAGACGAACCACAGTTATGGTACGAGAGTGAATGAGATTATATATCGTTTTCATTATGGCTATGGGAAGAGCATATGTATTTAATCGGGTCATGAGTATAGGGATCCTCACTGATTCATAAGCATGTGAAGCATGCAGAAACAAGGCAGCAATTTTGTTTTTTTGTGCGAAAGCTATTTGTACATCTGTAGATAAAAGGTATATGTTAAACTCAGCATTATAATGTTTACGGAAACCTCATTGCGTTCGAGGCCATAAAGCATTTCGTTCTAAATAGAATGCGATGCGGTCCGTCAGTATTTTTTTGAAAGTTTTTCGAAGTGTAGGAAGTAAAGAAATCGGCCCATAGTCCTGGGCTGTTAGGCCAGAGGTTCCTGGTTTTTGTATTGGATGTATAAGTGTCACATTCCAAGATGATGGGATCTGTCCGGAGTGTAATATCTTGGTGAAAACTGATGCTAAGATCTTCAAAAATTCCTGAGGAAGAGCCCTGAGAAGAGAATAAGTAATATCGTCAGGACCTGGACTCGAATGACGGGTCTTGGATTGCCACACATGAGAGATTTCTTGACTGCTGATTTGTTGCATAATTGGATGCTGTGATTCTGCATGGATGCTGGGAAAAAGGATAGGCAATTCCGGTACAGTGGTTGGTGCCACCATGGAAAGAAAGTTATGTTGAATATCCACGTTGCCTGCGATGGGTAAAAGTTGCGGGGAGTTATTCTTCTTCTTAAACCATGCTAGTTGATGCCAGATCTGTGTTGTGGTGTTAGATTGATTAATGGATGAACAATACCTCTTCCATCCGGTACGGTTAGATTTATTAAGGACCCGTTTGGTGACAGCTTCCTGTTTTTTGTATGAAATAAAATTTTGATATGTTGAATTAGTACGATATCGGTGCATTGCTTGTCGTCGCATCGCTATTGCTTCAGCACATCGAGCATTCCACCATGGAGGATGCTGTTTTTTATCGGTGGAGATTATTTCATAAGGGTGGTGGATATTGAGGTAAGATGTGAGGATCGTCTCTACTTGTTCATAATTCAACTGGTTTTCATTAACGTTTGAGAGGTGGTCCATTATGAATGTTGATAAATTGTGCGGATTAATTTTCCCCGCTCTATGTTTTTTATAGAGACTGTCCCAAATGATAGAAGTGTGAGTCAGGCGAATATGCAGTGGAAAGTGATCACTATTACAAGTATCATTCACTCTGGAAACATGAATATTATGGAGAAGTCCTTTAGAAGCTATAATTAGATCCGGGGTGGTATCTTGTTGATTCAAATATCCGAATCGCGTCGTAAGATGAGAATTCAGTATATGCCAATCATTTTGCTTGCAAACAGTGATGAGCGGATGGGCAATGTTTCGCCAATCGGAACTGAGGTGAAAATTTGGTATATTAAAATCACCACAGATCAAGGTATGCTGGTCCGGAACAACTGGGAGGATGGAATTCCATTGATAAGTAGTTAATTGAATAGGATCCGAGTTATAAATGGCATAGATAGATATATAAAGCACTTGCAGATGGATCCTTTCTAAATGTGGTAATGGTTTAACTGTATTATAATTGGAAATTTTTATGTTGTTATGGACAAAGATGGCGACCCCACCGCCATTCTTATTCCTATTTTGCCGGATTGCTTTATATCCAGACAAAGTGAAAGATTTATTATCATCCAAATGTGTTTCAGTAATGATAATAATCTGATATGTATTTTTACTCAATAAATATTGTATTTCATTTTTCTTGTTATTTATACTGCGAGCATTCCAATACAATAGGTTGAGATAATTATATGGAGGCATGGTATATTTATGCAATTCTTTTATTTGGTACTTAATTTTTTCAAGATCTTTTCTAATACTGTCTGGAGCCTCACTCATGGCCTTATTGAGGGCTGTGATAACAGTATATTTAGGACTCGTAACAGATCGTTGGACTTTCTGCTTCCCGGAGACCTGAGGTCTATTGAGTGAAGAAAGTTTCGAGGTATCAGAAGACTTTGTGCAAGGTGTCTGCTGCGTTTTATTATTCTGAGAAAAGACTGGTGACGTTGGGCTTGCAATATGGCCAGTAGGATAAATCAAAATCTTTTTGTATGCCGTTGTATCCACACCCGAAGCACCTTCTTGCTCCTTCCTTTTTGATGTTTTGGACTGAATAGAAATGTTTGCGTTGGTTTTGGGAGAAAAGGAAATCTGTTGATTCAATAAAGTTTTTTGAGAAGTAGAGCGATTTTCCAGAAGCGGGAATTGCGTGTAAGGATCAAACGTAGAAGGAGTTTTCTTTTGTATCATCTGCGCATATGAAGTGCGACCTAGTACAATTTGTTGGGCTTCATAGCGCGAAATCGGAAGTGTTTGCATTTTGTCTGCTATCTGTTGTGCTAATTTAAAGGCTGGACATTTTTGCATATCCGTCGTTTTATGTGTAGACTTACAATTGATACATGTGAGTGTTTCGTTTTTACACTCCTCGGTGGAATGTTCTTGGCTGCATCTTAGGCATTTTTGTGTCGATCTACAAAATTTGGTACGGTGATTAAGTTTACCGCACTTTTGACAAATTGAGATCCTCTCTTTGTATGGTTCAACTGGACATTGTTGATGATACAATTTTACCAATCTCGGTAGCACTTGGCTACGAAAGGTAAGTTTGAGTAGGTATATATTTTACTTCACCCTGATCGTCACTACATCGACGATTAAAACGATACACATTTGTAATACCATAACCTTCTGGGATAATACTGTCTGCTTTAATTTCTTCCGTGGTAATGTTAACTTCTACACCTTTAATTATACCAGAAGTGAAAAGATTGTAAGCTGGTATGAATGATTGAGTTCCATGAACTGTATCAAAATCCGAGTTGAGAAAGGAGTTCGCGGCATGATACGTTTGGAAATGCACGTCAATTTGAGAATTGTTCACTTTATTCAAATACTGAACATCATAATTGGCTTTGAATAACCATTTGCCAATGGTCATTGGATGGAATTTTCCTAAGTCCTTGGAATCATGTTTAATTGAAACAAAATAAGGGCCCGCGTCCGTATGAAGATAACGGTAGGATTCCTTATTTATGGTTGTCTTATTGTTAGAGATAACAGATGAATTCTGTTGGTTTATGGTTTCCTTTTGATGTATATTCACATCACTAAGAGACAATTCCATTTCTTCCTGTCCTACCTTTTGAGATGTATTCTCCATGTCTATTATTGTGTTTAAATATAAAACCTATTTCCTCCCCTTCCGAGGGGGGAGCAAGAAAACACAAAATCCAGAAAGTCACAAATCTGATATCTACACTGATATCTACACTGCACTAAACACAGTCTATTCACTCGCTTTATTTACGTAAGAAAAGCACAATGTGGCGATTTAAATCGCCAGATCAGGTCCGTATATGCAAGAAGAATAGTCACAAATCAGAAAATAAGCCTTACTTATTAAATTACTCTGAAATACACCTAAAGTTTAAGCACCAGCACAAATTGAATTCGAACCTTCCGCCATTAATCGTAACAATCTGTCTAGTAGTAGTGAAACTTGAAGAAGCAGTATGTCTTTGTTGAAGCACATTGTTGCATTGCACGTTTGACAACTACATAGCTTGCAGTCTTGGTCTCAGAAACAATCGAATGATGTCCATTTTGCCATTTATATTCTGTAAATAGTGTCTTCATCTGACATATCAGGATCCTCACGAACATTTCCGTTCTCTATAGGTCTATAGCTCTTGCTGCAGATGAAGAGCCGAAAAACTTGTTAATATTCTTTATAGCAAACCAACTGAAAGCAAAGAAATCGGACTACTATCGGTAGCGGAAGTTAGATTATAATGTACTATACTTCCTAGGCCTACCATAAGCGCATATTGTGCCATGTCTGACCCAAACACAATCACACTAGTAGCGCAGATGATGCGTTCTCTCACGCAGCGGGCCCTGGCTCGATTCCTGGTCGGGACAAGTTACCTAGGTGGGTTTTTTTCTGGGGGTTTTCCTCACCTGTGAGACAAAGGTCGGGTAACTTTAGGCCCTTGTGGTCCCCAGATATCATCTTCATCCCATCTTCGCCTTGTTTGGAGTGAGTGTGTGTGTGTGTCAATGGTGTGTCTCGTCCTATGTGTTCGTGTTGTCTCAGTGGTGGCCCCGGCATTGGGCTGATCACTCATCCGGGGAGGCCCTCCATGTCCTTGTTTGGTCAAAAAAGTATGTATATGATCCAGAGATAATCCCTCTCTCGACAGGTCGCGGCCCTGTCAGGCCCGGGCGGCTTGGGTCGCTTAAATCCTAAAAGGGAGAAGTAAAACTAAGATAAAGACAGAAATAAATAAATAAATAAATAAATAATCACACTAGTAGATACATATTCAAAATTATCTCTTTATAATTGTCCAGATATATCAATGTTTCCACGAGAATAATATAAGAATTGAAATTCAACTTTCACTGTTAAATATATAACTAACTTATTCATGTGGACATTTTTGCTGAAAATAGAAATATGCAAGCCTTTATGACCTAAAAAATGGCGAAATATGACTAATAATATGACCTAGAGACAATTTTTTTTTTCAAAATCTTGTCGGTTTTTTTTCAATTAAAATTTTATGAGAACACATTAATAAACAATAATATTAATCTTTATTAATAAATTTTTGAATTTATTTAAACAAACAATAAGACACACTCGACACTACACAAAATGAAGAAATGTTTCATTATGATGGACGGTCACAAAGAATTGCAATAACAGATCACATGCATTTTAAAGTTTTCAAATAAAAACGATCTTCTATTTTCACTCAGCATTGACTTATATCGGGAGAAAGACCGATCAACGTCGCAGGATGTTATTGGGGCATATTTCAAATAAGTCAAATCATTACTGTTGAATTCAGGCTCACCTTCGTGGAATGCCACTGGCTTACCACTTATGCCTGATTTACAATGGAGCGACATCCGCGACGCGACGACAGCGACGCGACATTCAGTTTTTATTGACCAATAGCAAGCGAGCATTTTTGCAGCAATACGTCACGATGGCGACGCGACGAAAGTTGACTTGGAGTTCACTTTTTACCGCGCTGCAACAGCTGAGACGAGCGGAAGTCGCATGTGTTTTGTTTTTCAATGGCGACCATTGCAAGAACAATGTATGTGTTTTCAGAAGAAATTTTAATCGAAATGATTAAGGAGCGCCCAGAATTGTACGACTTGAGGTCAAGCAGCTATAAGAACACAGTAAAAAGGCAGAAAGCATGGATGGAAATTTCATCTGCTTTTTTGGAGCCTGATGTAACTGGTATGTATTTGCACATAACCTATTCAACCATTTATACCATTGTTTGCGTGGATATTAAGGTGATTATGTATAGATCATCATCAGACACGTTAAATAGAAAAGGAATAATAATTTGACAAAATAGACCACGATGCATTAGTTAGTCCCATTATTTACAAAACACTTGCACAATAATATAAGTAGCCTCTTAATAATGCTAAAACAGCGACCGGGAAAATGGAAGAGCCTGTGGCACTCTGAAAATAGCCGTTTTGGTGCAAGGGTCATTTATTATTATAATCGTGAAATATTATGTTGGCTTAGCCATTTTGGCGCAAGGGTGATTGTACGTTAATTACAATTAATATCGTATAGCGCAGTAGCCTATAACATGCAGTACAGGGGGCAAGGTGCCACAGATTCTTCTGTTTTGCCATTACACCAGGACAGCTTACGGCAAAAGATAGATTTATGCTGCACCCCAGCCAAGCTCCGCCGTTTTGTTAGGTTAGGAACGTTTATGTTAGTTTAGGAGCAATACAGTGAATAGCACAAGGTTTATTATGTATCACATTGAATTTCTTCTGTGACGAAGCCCTAAACCCCACCTTCCCAGTCGGGCCTCATTAGAGAGGAGCCTAGGGTGCAGCATAAAACTAATTTTTCCCGATTTAGCACAAATAGGCCTCAGAAGTTTAAAATATGGGGAATGCCTGTGCGTGCATTCATATTTTCCTCCCACATTAGCTTAGCTTATCATGATGGAATGATGCCTAGGCTTACTTACTATCCATTTCTTAATCTGCATATGTAATGTGTTTAATGCTAATTATAATAATTTATTTGTTCCAGCTGAATACTGCATGAAGAGATGGAAAAACATCCGAGATTCATATTTCCGTGCAAAGAGGGAAATGAAAACCAGCAGTGAAAAGGAAACCGTATAAATATTTTAATTTAATGGGTTTTCTTAATGATGAGAGAGAGACAGTGCAGCTACAGAGAGCAGCTTAACCAGTGACGAAGTATACTTAGACGAGGCAACTGGTGACCTTATAGGTGCAGAAGAGGTATATGACTCTGCAGAAGTATGCATTTACGAAGAACTTAGCACATCCTCTGCACGACTGCCACCTCCAGAATCAAGAACGCCCCTGTCTTCTGGGAAAAGGAAGAGAACAAAAGAAGGCCCGTCTGAGGACACTGCAGTTGACAGTGCCATCTTGAAGGCACTGCAATCCTCTAATGATGAGGACATGCAGTTTCTTAATAGTTTGGTGCCCTCTTTAAAATGTTTACCAGACTTAAGAAAATTTAAATTAAAAATTGATATAATGAACTTAATTTATGCAGCAAAGGCAGAAGTTTCAAAGGAGTGAATGCAGTGTACTTGTGATAGCTTTAAAACCCTGCTAAGACAAAAGAATGAAAATGTACACAGGTTCAACTTTATAATGATATAGGCCTAATATTTATAATTTTGTTTGGATATCACAATATTTTTTTGTTCTTTCAGCAGAAGTAGCCTATTTGCCATTTTCATAGTATAGGTCCAAAAGAAGAAAGAAAAGTGTGTTAACTTTTCAGAGAAGTTAGTTTCATTGAATATCGTAACTACATTTTGATCTCAATAATTTAGAAAATTTAAGTTTTTGTTCTTGAAAATTAAATTTGTTTTATATGAAAATAGATTAGGTCTCCCTTCCATATAGGCTATTATTGACCCAATTTGACATCTGGAATTAGTTTAGTTTAGTTTAGTTTAGTTTGTTAGCATCCCATTGATCATTTGGTTCCATTGTTACATGATATAGGACTTGTCAATAATTAAATCTAGTCTATTCTACAATAATTCTACTAAGTTTACTAACATTTAAACTGCAAAATTTATCTTACGGCTACCTAACTTATCTTAGTACTACACAAATTATCTTATTCCTGTACAGATTGTCTTATTGCTAAACAGTGATGCTACTCAACTATGTTACTCATCAGTGTATTCTTTTATAGTATAGTATGCGTTCTCTATTAAGAATCGATTGAGCTTGTTTTAAAGCATTTCTGTTGTTGCATTAATTTAAGCGAGTTAGGTAGCTTGGACCATAGTTTTATTCTTGCATAGTTTGGACCTTTCTCAAAGCTTTTTAGAATATGTGTTTCTATTCTATAGTCATTCTTTTGTCTTGTGTTGTGTGAATGTATGTCTTTATTTGTTACAATATTTCCTTGTTTCTTTATTAGGCCCATTATAGTCTTGTAGATATAGATTGATGTGTATGTGAGTATACCCAATTTTCTAAAGTGTTTCCTGCATGATTCTGTTTGTTTTATTTGTGCTATGATTCTAATTGCTTTTTTTTTTTAGTTTTCTTATTCTGTCACTATTGTATTCTGATGAATTACCCCAAATGGTGATACCATATCTAATATAACTTTCAAATAAACTATGATATATTGTTAAAAGTAATGATGTGTCAGCATATCTGGACATTAGTTTGAGTATAAATATAACCGAGTTTAATTTATTGCATATAGAATTGGTTTATTCTCCCCAGTTTAATTTTTAATCGATGTTTAATCCTAGGTATTTTACCACTTGAATTTCTTCAATCCTGTCACCATTTATAATTAGGTTCATTTGTTCATTCAATAAAGTAATGTTTTCCCTCCATAAGAAGTTATCTTTTGTTTTATGATGAAAAAGAATCCTTGGAAAGCACTGCTGCTGCATCTGTTGGACTAAAGTGTGAATGTCCATGTTCATGGTAAATTTGGTGTTTTCTATCAATTATCTAAAAGATTATTTTTTAAGTCAACATTCAAAAGACAAATGCATGAAATATTTATATTTTCTGAAATTTTAACTCTTTGACTTAGAGAAACTGCAATAATTTACAATATTTGTAACATTTTTTTTTTTTCAATCTCTGTGAGTGTTATCATGGAATTGCCCTAAAACAGTGTCCCTAACCTAACTTTCTCTTGCACTGGAACTAGCATATACTACCCGCGCGCGATTTCTTGAGTGCTCGGCTCCCTAGTCCTCATTCGGTAGGTTTCGATCAACTTCGTAGGTGAAGCTGACAACATTGAAACACGAAGTATGCTATACACCCTGACATCTAGTGGCGTCAATACTAAGCTTTCATTCTGTCTCAGGATCCTTATTTATTTCTTTTCTGACGCATGGAGTTATGTGGAAAAATACAATTTTTCGAATTGCTTATTTCACAAACACGTCATTGTACATCCAACACTTTCCTCACCTCTTTAAGAATTCCGTATGTGCTAATTTCTGATACTCCCGTGAACTCTGATGTCAATTTCATGGACTGAAAGTTAAGCGAACTTTTCACAAAACGTATTACATACGTTTAAAATTACACCTATAGTTTTCTCCAAGTTTAGATGCCTTACCTATGTTTTACAACACGAAATGGTGAAGCATGTTCTGCTAAGATTCTTCTTTATGCTTAAAACTAGTCATCCAGTGTAAAAATATTGAGCCTATTTATATAACATTCTCTTCCCGGAGGAAAATGATTTATTTGATAACTAAATCCTTATGACGTGTTATTGTTACGCAATACCGTCACCACGTTATATTATTGGACTGCATTAAAATCGTCTATTAAATGTCACTACATAAAATAGCGAGGATGATTCATTGGAAATAATTATCCAATTCGGCATCCACACTTACGCTGTTGACGTGCGCTTACCATACGCACGATTCTGCTGAAATGTAATTTTTTTTGTTGACTACACTGCAGAAAGACTGGCGGAGTAGCTATGTTTTGTTCCCCCAACCCTCACTTCCCCGTAAATCCAGCGCCCAAGATATGGCGCGCGGGTAGTATATGCTACTGTATATATACAAGAATAGCCTTTTGTCAAAATATATGTTCCATAAAAAAAATGACAGCATTTCATATGAGATTGTACAGGGAAAGGGTCTATTTTTGAAGGTTAAGTGATTTAATAATAGCTGAGTTTTCAATATTTTTAATGCTCTTTACACATTCAATATTATAATTATTTACTATACATTCAAACACACTTTGGGCACACAAAACAAAGCAACAGGATAATCAGAACCACAATCAGTAGGCCAACATTTTTAACTTCATGTACATATTTGCAATGTTATGCTCTTTATTGTTGTCGGTAATAAACAGGGCCCGGATTCTGATGACCTAAAATTGTTTGAAAAATTACCTATAAAATGACCCTAAATATTAAAGAAAATGACTTAGTAATTATATAGAAGGACCTAAAAACTGATACTTTATTTATAAAAATTATTATTGTTAGAG
Source organism: Ectobius pallidus (assembly GCA_964059195.1). Taxonomy (NCBI): domain Eukaryota; kingdom Metazoa; phylum Arthropoda; class Insecta; order Blattodea; family Ectobiidae; genus Ectobius; species Ectobius pallidus. The sequence continues at coordinate 64,620,333 of CAXKWD010000007.1, read as the reverse complement.
ACTAATTTCTACATAATATTGTAAATAACTGTAATGTTGTGAACGTTCTTTTCTCACGGAAATTTATACTGGCACTGAGGCACTGGTGAGTCAAAATTCGGCACATCCTTTTGTGGTCTGCCGGATTATATTGTTGTTTATTGAGTGTAAACAGTAGTTTGCACTCTCAAATCCAAGCAGGTGGCAGACCCTCGTGCCAAGTCAATCTAATAACAATAATACAATACAAAATGTTAGCGTTTCTTTGATTCTCACTTCTGACTGAGACATGTCAACACTTTAACGCCGAATTTTTCCTTCATGCATTAAAAAAAAACAACACTTCAAAGATAGCACCGCTAGCGACAAGAAAAAAAAGTTAATAACTCAATGTAAATTCTTAATAATGACTTAATAAGGTAGCAAATGACAAATTAATGACCTAAAATTGAAATAAATGCCCTAAAAATATAAAATTGCATAAAATGACAAAAAATGACCTAATGAAAATGCATTTCTGTAATCTAGAGGCCACGATTAGGATTTATCCACAAGTTGGCAATGTCTATGCAGCATCAATAAAAAGATGACATGTCATTAGAATCCGGGCCCTGGTGATAAATATGTCCCATGCAACACTAATAAGAATCTAAACAATGTATTTTTGTCTTCTCTTGTTCATCTACTAACTGGAACCACTGTGAAAATATGAAAAATCTTACATCTGAGGTAGGCGCCTCCACTGCCATTCTACTTGACCTGGACCCAGAAAGTACTCCTTAAAATTATCTCTAATTTCTGAAGCATTCCGACCATACATGTTGGAGGCCAATCGACCATTCAAATCACGAATGGCATTGTTTTCTCCAATTTCTGCTCTCCATTGGCCTTGAATATATTCGCCATTTTCATCATAATAATCAGCTGTCCTAGGGGTGCAGTAGCGCCTTTCATATGCACGGACACTGTATTCTGTTTTCAGCAGCCAATTATGTAAACACACTGTTGCCTTTATTAAATTCTTTCCTAAAGACAAAGATGCAAGAATAGGCCGTCTGAAGATGCGCCACCTGGAGGATAAAATGCCAAATGCATTTTCAATGGTCATTCTTGCTCTGGACAAGCGATAATTATATATCAGCTGGTCATTTGGTAAGAATTTTCCTGGGAATGGCCTCATAATATTTTTGGTAAGAGGAAAAGCCTCATCTGCAATGAAGACGTGAGGCGCTTTAACATTTGTCCCAGGTAATTCTTTTGAAGCCGGGATTGGTAGATCATTACTTTCTAACTTTTTGCCCAGCACAGAGCGGCGGAAGACACCTCCGTCACTGATTCTGCCAGGACAACCAATGTCAACAAATATAAATCGATAGTCGGCTGAACAGACCGCTAGCAGTACCATGCTGAATGTTCCTTTATAGTTATGGTAAAGGGATCCACTCTTCGGAAAAGCCTAAAAAAAAAAGGTAATATTTCAGTCTTGCTTTAGACTTTAGAAGTACAGCATTGGATGTTAAAACTAATATTCTATTATAATATTCTCACAAAATACAATAATTACTGATGTAATCATGTGTAAACAGAAATAGGTTACAATATTAAAAGCAAACAGGCTGATACTAATAAAGCAGATGATATACCTGAAGATAATATAGGCCTAGTACAGAAAAAATTAATCACCATCTGTAATGTTACTGCAGATAACAGCATTCATTTAGTTATGAAATATTTTATCCAAACTTTCATTTCAGCCAACAAGTAGTTTATCAAGTAATAATTCTGATCTACTTAATATGAATTTTGCCAAGTGCAATGCAGATTAGTATGAACTCCATCTACAGTGCCTTATTGTTTTTCATTATCGTTAAACTTTCCACGGTTATATTATCATTAGGCCTAGAACGTTTAGTTCTGAGTAGTAAAGAGTTATTGCATTTCATTTCTCTATTTGCCATGGATCAAACATTTTATAAAAGTGCACGCTGTACTTGCAATTTTTTCCCCCGGTTCTCATCCACCTGGCTGATTTTCAGTTAGTAAAATAACAGGATCAGTGTTGGATAAGAAAATAAGATGCAGATGTCACATTTTAAACATGTACGTAAAATCCCAAAACACTGCATCAAAACAATACAAACCGTAACAGTCAAGATTTTTGAAACAGTGCTGCTACATGTGAATTGAATTAAAATAAAAAGCACTTCGTGACAAGCATGGTTTGGGCAATTATTCTGTGAGCTTGAGCTGCATGTTGATGGCCATGTATGAAAAAAAAAAAAAAAACATTATAGCAGAATGATTCATTATTGTCTTGTATTGTGAAAGATAAAAGTAGGCTTAAGTTATTTATTCTTAAAAATGAACGAAAGGCTACCATGAACCCAGTGCAGAGTGCGTATGCAAATTGTGCGAAGGTGCCTGTGAAAGATGCCACACCATCTCATGCAGCCGAAGAGTGGAGTCACTAACTAGTTTCTGTAGTGAATAAACAAACACCCATGGAATAACATCAAACAATGCATAGCCTATTTTCTAACTAAATATCATTAAAAATGTGCATCTGCTGTAAGATTCACCTACTTTTAGTATGAATTATCTTTAGCTGCTCTTATTTTTGCTAGGGCTATGATTGCCCTTCATTGTATGGTACACGGGGCTCAACTTTTGCACGCTGGTACACCATCTACTGCTTATGTTTATCCAAGTTATACTCTACTTGAATGAATCTCGAATGTACCATGTTAAAATGAAATAATGGAATTACTGGTAACTTTGCAATGTATTGACTTTTTTTAAATTTAAATTGATTTTATTTCAGTAAAAAATAGTTTTATGCCGCTCACTATGTTTCTCCCACCAACTCTCTAATGGGACCCGCCTGGGAAGGTGGGGTTTAGGGTTTCGTCGCACAAGAGATTGAATGTGAGACATAATAAACCTCGTATATTTAGTACATTGCTCCTAAACTAACGAAAACGTTCCTAACCTAACAAAACGGCGGAGCTTGGCATAAATCTATCTTTTACCTTTATTTATTTTCATATTACTACTAAAAGAATTTGTGAAATGGTGTTTTCACATGATTTTCATATGATTTCTGTAGGCCTACCTGAAAAACACAGTGTTTTCCATCCATAGCTCCTAAGCAGTTTGGAAAATTGAATTTTTCCAAATAGCGTTCTGCCACCTGCAAGAACATGTCTTCAGATAGTTTCCAAAAGGCGATGTCCTTCATTTTATTCCAAATCACATCGCACGTTTCAAAAACTATTCTGGACATAGTCGAAGGTGCAATGCGAAAAGCGTAAGACAGAGAACGCAGGGAGTCTCCTGTTGCCAAGTATCTGAAAGGAGAATCAAAGTCATTAGAAATATAGGACTATTAAAGGGATACGAAATAGAGAAATGCTCAATAACAGTGACAAAAAACAAAACCCTACTAACCTCAAAGTTACGCTCAGGCGTTCCGCTGGAGATATTGCCTCTCGAATTGAATATTTTTCCATATGAGGGCCAATTATATTTAGCAAGTCGCTGAACTGCGTCGGTGTCATTCGCATATAATTATAATACGACTCCGTATCTGTCAAAATCATTTTTGGTATTAGCGTATGGTAGTCACCAAACAATTGGCGTTCTTTGAATATGGGACGAATCCACCACCGACGTGTACGTTTCTTTTGCTGTTTTTGCTCGTTCTTTCTTCTCCTTCTTATGAGAAGATAAACGGCGAGAAGTTTTCTTAAATTGAAGGCAGGCATTGCGTGAAATTTAACCTAGTCTCAATATTATTATTCAATGTCCGCTCAGTTCATCCGCACACCACGACGTAGTATTGTCACAGTATAGTATAACAGTAGCGAAGCTCTAATGAAAGGAAAATGCATCCTTTTGACAGATCGTGCGACACTAGCACCCCAAGCGGCCAGCAGGATGGAACTAGCAAACAGCCATTTCCAGCATTGGAAAGATACGAATATATGGCTGTATTTCTTCTTATTTTTAAAATTACCAGAACGAGATTATCACCGGAAAGGCATACTGGTGAACTCACCAAATCATAGACTTTATGGTAATATAAAGAAGTTGTAGTTTCAAGATCGATGACATTGTATATCTTATAAAGTATCAGACCGGTTTCCGTCCACCATATAAGCTACATCCCTACATCTTCAAGAATTTAATTGACCTACTACTAACATAATTATACTGTACTTACACTGAAAATTCTGACAAATAAGAAAACTTAATAATTTCAATAAGCATGTAGTAGTACTAGTTCAGAAATTAGGGGGGAAAGTAAAGTTCTATAGGCATATAGCACGATAGGCCTATGGTCAGTATCAGATGCAATAGCAAAACACTTTTGTCTTTTTCTTCATTTTGTTAAACACGATAAATTATTAAAAAGTAAAGGATTAAACACGTTATCTTTATTCTCGACAGTTTAATTTTGTTAAATTCAATTATATAGGCCTAACATAACCTCGTGTTAAAACATTTTTAAAATTAGTAGGGTCAGGTGGGGTATTTGTAAAGAGGCCTATATATTTAGAAACCTTTGCATCGTTAGGATTTTCATTTATGATATACATATAAAAATAATTAATTGTATATAGCATTTACAAGCCATTTTCTGCTCCTAAAATTAAAAGAAATAGGAGTAAATACACTAGTATGGATGCAAGCATGATAATCACAAATTTGCAATTTAATTTCACAAATAACTGTTTTTGCTTACCTCTCAGGATCTTTAGGGAACCTGAAGAAAGATAAATCGGGAGAATTCCTTTGGCTGTTGGTGCAATTTATAGCACCACAAGCATTTCCATAAAATATTGTTGACATTTTACATAAGCAACAATGTAACATATTGTGTGGTTCTTGCTCACCGCTACGAGCGCTGCAGTCGCGCCGGTTGAAAAAAACTGTATGGAGCTTCGCTACTGTTATACTATACTGTGGTATTGTGAACACAGTCAGCGACGCGACACGCTACTGCAGTACCGCGCCGCGTGTCGCGGCTGTCGCTCCATTGTAAACGCTACAATGTCGCCAATCTTGCAAAGTGTAGACCCTTCGTTCCGACCTAGCACACGCTGTAGTTTTGCTTTAACACATTCACCAACTTTACCACGTGCAGCCGTTAACTCACTTTCCACATTTGTCACAAGGTGATGAGCATCACAGAGTTTAACACCAGTTTCTTCTAATTGTGTGATTGTTGTTGATATTATACTGAAATTTGACTTAATATAAGCGAGGTCCCCGGTCAGTGTAGAATTTGAAAATAGCGTCTTTGCAGTTTTGATGGAGGAAGCTTCGCCTTCGTTGAACTCATTGAGAACATCTTCGATAACATTGTAGTTGGTACAGTAGTAGTTTGCAGCATTAAGCCACGTTCCCCAACGTGTGAGGATGGGCTGGGGAGGCAAAGGAACAGAAGAGGCAATTTCCTTGAATTTCTGCACTCGAAGTGGAGCTTTGATGAAGATCTCTTTTACTGTTACAATTAACTTGTCCACATCAGGATAATTTCCCCGAATTTCTTCTGCAACCCTATGTAGTGCATGTGCAATGCATGTTACATGTATCATTTTAGGATAGAGAAGCTGCAGACATTTTCCAGCTTTCACCATGTAGGGAGCTGCATCAGTTACTAGAAGAAGAGCATTTTCTCTCTTCACTCCCTCAGGCCACAACAGATTCAATGCGTTGTCGAAGGTAACAGCAATAGTTGAGTGGTTAGTCCTCTCCAATGCTTCACAAGAAACGAGAAATTTTTCACCTGGTCGGTCTTCCCTTAAAACACCAACAACAACGTTTGCTACGTACCTTCCTTCAGCGACGCTGGTTTCATCCATAGAAACCCAGATCTTGTTATCAGCGACGCAAGATCGTATCCTATTTAAAACATCTTCGTAACAAGTAGTCACGTAGTTCTTGCGAAGTGTTGTTGCATTAGGATTGTGCTGATTAGTGTATTTCTGCAGAAAATTGCTGAAGTGCTGATTATTAACTTTCTCCAGCGGTATATTAGCAGACATCATCATTGTACATAAATCCTTGTTAAAATCAGACATTTTGCTTGTGGTGGACGATGACGAAATCTTCTCAAACATGAGCTGTTGGCGGTTCTCTGATGCAACATTTCGAGTCAAATTGTTTTTGTGTTTTGCCGTACTGCAGTGCTGTTGCACATTAAATCGCTTTTTAGATTCTACCTTAACTTCGCACAGCTTACAGAACAGAATTGTGCCATCTGTACTGAAATGCTTATCTCCAAACTCCCGTACAAATGCTCTCAGTTTTTCACTTATCGGGCCCTTAGTTTTAGGCATGATAAACCAAGAGTATTGAGATTGCGATGAAGCACACCATGCAGAGAAATCTTTTCAATAACTGAGGGATGGTTATTCCTTCCTATCACCCCTTCCCCTTGGCACCCCCAAGAAGAACTTCTACCTGCTCAAGTTATTTACAGAAGCAGTTAGTTGACCTTGCTATGAAAACTGACAATAGCCATCCTAATATCTCCGTTCGCTTTCTTTGTATCTGTCCCTTTTTACGCATCTCTCTCTTCCTCCTAATTCTCAGAAATATACGTAGGCCAACGTATATTTTGTGAAAGTATTTTTAGAAAGAAAATACTGAGAAGTTACAAGCAACAATTCAGGGGTGTTCAAATCCCATATCTGAGACGGCTGTAAGCAAATAAATGAAAATGGAATAAAAAAAAACAAAAGCATGGGAAAAATGAAAAATGATTGAAAATATGACCATAATATGAAAAAGGACGGAAAAATGACAAAAAATACTGAAAAAGCTAAAATATGACATTATATGACCAATGAAAATTGCATAATTCTAATCACATTAGATGATATCATGTTTAAATTATATTTTCTATGGTAACATCACAAATGAAAAAAATATGACATGTCATAAACATCCGGGCCCTAGTTATGAACTAGGCCTAACTCTACGTAGAGATAGGTTCCTGCATCGATGTGACAACTGCGTGAATACATGACGCCAGTCTTGATTGCTTCAGTATCATAATCTTTCCCTCTGCCAATAAAGTCGAAAATGTAGGTAGATGACGCGGGGTTAGAACGATACATCTTGAATTTATCTCCCTTCAGAAACATGTTTGTGTGTCTGTGAACAGCATAGTTTGAGAAAGAAAATCGTATTAAAAATTTTCTATATTTGGATTAGATATTTCCTGAGAATTTGTCACGAAGATTGGCGATGACTTTCTCTTTTACGCCATTTTACAAGAAGAAAATGTCATTTTTTATTTTCTAAAAAAAGGCTCTACCGACGTTATTTAAATGTTGTAGCCTACATGATGTGTTTATACTAAAAACTAAAATTATTATTTGAAACCTTTCAATAGAAATATGCTGTCATTTGTATAAACTAAGACGGATACGAAAGCTGCAAAGCCCATAATTTAGTTAACTACTGTATTTAATTTTAAAAATGTGATATAACGGACCGCGGATCATATGAATTTATTTACACCCGCAGCGAGGCATAATACAATTTATTAGGTTACTATAGCTTCAGTATTGACACAAATTTGTTAATTCCAGTAATAGTCCAGCCAACGAAGGAAAAATAGAAAAAATAAATCTTGTAGTTTTGAAATTTGGCATAGTTGTCGCAGCGAGTGTCCTGAACAACATACTAAAAGACCTCGAGGGTGGGGGGTGAGCGGGGGTCAGGGGGACCCATAGAAGGTACCTTTTATAGGTTTTTCGCTGATATCTAAACAACGGTGCATCGTTGCCCACCCCCACTTTTAGTATATTTTTCAGGACACTTCTCCCGACAACTCTGCAAAATTTCAAAACACAATTTTTTTGTTCTATTCGGTGTTTTTCGACCTTTATTGCCTGGACTATAATGGTTTCCTCGGAAACTACAATAGTGAAATACATGAATGGTTTACTAAAATGTGAGAACTCGGTATTACGGTTTGCCTTCAAATCAATACAAATCACATTCTCGGAAAAGTGGGAAATAATAGCGGTTGGCCATCTGCCAGAGGTATGCTATCATTGCCAAAAATCTCCCTCGTGACGTCACGGCTTGTTGAGATGTCTCTTGCTCTGTTGACTGATGTTCCATGCAATACCAGGTCAAGGCAGTCGGTGCAGGAAAATTAACTTTGTTTCCAGTCACATGAGCGATAATACATTAGCAAACCGTCTTGCGTAAGTTTTTCTAGGAGTTGTTTTACTTCCTGAGTGCAATAGCTTATCGCTACTAACAAGGAAAATCGTAAATCAGACTGAAATGTATCAAGAAAATGAAGTCGATAGAAACGATTTGCCCATACATTAGAGTAGATGTTTGTTTAATCCGTCTGAGCATATACATGTTATGGACACGACAGAACTATTAACGAAATAATAAGTTCATGTTATTTGGTATCGTAAACATTGTTTAACAGAACTCTTTCCGCCTACGTAAAATTCCATTTTACGGGCTGAACCCGTTAAGAGCAAAGAAAAAGGCGCTAGCCCGTTACAGCGATTATTGAGAATTTCACCAAATCCACTGTCGTTCTCTTCCCTTTTGTACCAATAAATAATTATACATTTCCTTAATTTTAAACAAAAATTAAAGATGACGTAACAAACTCTATAAACAATATAAATTTTATACAAAAACTAGTTACCAGCAGTTTTTAACAAAACACAAACATAAGCCAACACAATAGTTAGTGTTGCATTTCTCTCCGTTCATTCAAAGTCTACAATTCCTTGTCATAGCGAATGGTTTTTCAGTATTACTGTGGTTATTTGCTTTCGAATAGGCTAACTTTAATAGAGTTACATTTCTTTACGAATAGATCAATCTTTTACGCAAATGCTTCTGCTATGTTCCACTATTTCAAACAGTGATTCGTTTCACGCGAGTTCTTGCCAACCAAAATAGTCTTAATTCCGCTACATTTGAAATTACCAAGCAGTTTTTTATTACTATTCTAAGCAAAAACGAACTGAAATTATTTTCCTTTTAAAATTTAAGATTAAAAATTACATAAAAAGTCTTACGATATTCGACCTTTAGGTGTATAAGAACTTAACGGGCTCGCACGAAAACCAAACTTGCTAGCGCTCGTACTTGTCTGTTAAGTTCTATATAACGTTCTCACATCGCAAATAACTAAACTAGTGTCCAAAATTACAGCAACAAGCCGAAATCTCATCTTTGGTGGTTTATTTTGCCAGAAAACATTACAAACATGTGATAGTAACGTATAAACAATATGAGGAATAAAGAAAGTAAACTATTGCAACGTTTGCGCATACCAGTAAAACATTACGCCCTTTTTTTTCACACATAAAGACTTTTACACACATCCAGAAAAACGCGTTAATGTGCTCAGTATGGGGTGTGACCACCTCTGACAGCAATACAGGCCTCACAACGGCGTGGCATGCTGTGAATGTCAATCTCATTTTGAGAGCAGAGCAGCTCGCAGAGCCTGGAGAGTGGTTGTTGGATGTTCACGTGAAGCAAGTCGTCTCCCTAGTGCATCCCAGACATGCTCTATAGGATTCAAATCGGGAGAGCTAGCAGGCCAATCCATGCGTGCAATATCTTCAGTTTTCAGGAAAACATTTACCACCTGTGCTCTATGAGGACGAGCATTATCATCCATCAGTACGAAGTCTGGGCCCACAGCACCTCGAAACAACGGCATATGAGGTACCAAGATCTCGTCACGATACCTTGCCGATTTGCCCATACAACTTCGTGAAGAGGTGTTCAGGCAGTCAACAGAATTCCTGCCCACACCATTATTGATCCACCTTCATATCGGTCTCTTTCCACAATGTTTGCGTCCCGAAATCGTGTTCCGGGTTCTCTCCAGATGCGAATCCGTCGATAACCATTTTCAAGACAAAATCTGGACTCATCTGTAAAGAGAACATTGGCCCACTTTTCGACCGTCCAGTTGGCATGTTGATGACTCCACTCTAGACGTACTCTTCTGTGAATACGCGTCAGGGGTACACATACAGCAGGTCTCCGACAATGAAGGCATCTCTGCTGAAGCCTTCCGTACACTGTTTGGCTCGATACAACTGTTCCAGCGGATGTTGTGTGGTCGGATGCCAGTTGTGCAGTACTACGGCGGTACCGTCGTGCCCTTACAGCCAAATAACGGTCCTCTCTTTCTGATGTCACTCTTGGTCGTCCTTGCCCTGGTCTTCGGGATACATTTTCGGACTCTACAAACTGTTGCCACATCCGAGAAACAACAGGTCGATTCACATTAAGCCATCTGGCCACATCAGCTTGAGACTGTCCTACTTCCATTCTTCCTATGTTCCTCCACCGAAGAGAATCTTTCTAGGCGTCTTCTATGTGCCATCCTGTACCTGCAGTAAATGTTTACACAGCAAACGTTGATATTGGACTAAGCAACAAGATCTATGCTGCACTGCCCCTTTTGATAGGTGCACTGCGCGTTTGACTGGTGCACTGACATCATCGTTTGCATGTTTGTAAGATGACAGGAATGTCATCTTCAGTTCAGAATACGACTGTACGGACATAGCTTTATATTTTATATGAATATCTCGTATAATAGACACAGGAAGGAGAAATATCAGTTTGTTGCTTTAATTTTTGGCACTAGTATATTACGGGATTGAGAATTGCTCTTACAGAATAGGCTATTTACACATTGGAAAAGACAACACATTTTAATTTTACAGAGTTAATTATAAATTATTAAGTTGTTGAGTGAACCTGTTTCTAAACGGCAAGATCAGTAATGAACAGCAATTAGCCTACTACTGTATGAAAGGTTAATAATAATATCTTATTAATAATACAAATAATTCCAGTAATAAAACCATTTCAATAATTATATTGACTTTAAACACTTTCAATTTAAAAAGAAAATACTTTAATACTAATTGGCCTCTGTCCTGGGATCCTATCAGAGGCACTGTAGGTACAGTCGGTCAAATAAAAAACGTCGGGCGGTATTTGATTAAGTATCACGAACGAGCATATGCGCATGTACAGGAAGACTTACGGTTAGGTTCACACACGCCTCTTGTCTATCCATGTATTTTCTTGATTATTTAGTCAGTATATAGTCAGTATATAGTATACATGTATAGAAGGCTGTGGCTATATGCCTCAAATCCGCCATATTCTTGGTTGCAAATTTTTATAATATTAATAAATAATAGATTCGCGAGGAATATGTTTATTCAAGGAGCATTTTTTTAAGATTTTATTTTATAATACCGGTACTTCTAGTGCAAAATCAATAACTTACGCTCAACTTCTGCAACCAATCTTAGCATCGAAATACGCGTCCGGCCAGATCAACGTTTGCTATGAAAACTTCCGGTCGCATTATAGTCAAGTTCCCTCCTCTGAGCTGCTCTTTCATAAATATGGAACCTTCTCGCTGCTTCAGAGACCGAAAAATGCAGGTCAATTACAGCCCTAACTACACTTTCTCTCACGTTAGCATTTGTATGTGGCGATGACACAAAGCAAAATGAATTATGACAATGCATTAAGTTGAATATCGTGTGTTGCGCTTTCCGCGATTTTCATTTTTTCCCTCCTTGTTCATATTTTCCCTCCTGCCGCATGGTCTCATATGTTCCGAAAATGACCTGTATTTTGTGTTTTTTATAGGAAACTTGTGAACTAATGCATCAAAACTTTAATTTTAACAGCATACGAGTCGCGACGTTTTTTATTTGACCGACTGTACAATTTGTAACTTACTAATTCATAATTACATAGGTTATCTAAATTATTTATAACTTAATTTAAAGAATACATATATAAAGAAAGAGGTGGAAAAGGAGTTGAAAATACAAGGGAAAAACACATTGATAACTTTACACTAATTACAGTAAATGTCAACTCCGAGATTTGTGTGGATTTGTGATGATGAATGGGAGATCGGGCCTAAGCGTACATACTTTCCACAGATGCAGTACACTCACGCGTCCTCACTACCATCTCATTATCAACCAGGTGAATACAAATTGTCACCGTAGTCCTTAGTCTGGAAGCCAGACTTCAGGCATCGGCGTCGTCCGGTAGGTTATCCTGGTACCACGAAGTCCTATCCGGATGATGTGTTGTCCTTTATTTGTAACTTGTCTTATGTCGTATGTCCTTGTGTTTCTTATATCGTTCGTCTTATTGTCTGTCCGTGTGTGCTATTTATGTAGTCTTCTTTTGCATTCTGGAAAACTCTATTTTTTGGTTCATACAACAAGATTCACGAGTAGGGGTCTGTTATTAGGGTAAATCCGGGTGAGATGGCCACGCTTTTTTAAATGCTCAATAACTTGAAGGATTTTCAAGATAATTCGTGTGCAAAATGTTCAGTCAGGTCCCTGGATGTCACATTTTCATAACATAATGTTTTATGGAGAGAAAAAAGTAATTTAGGGTGAGAAATCCCAACATTTTAAAAAACGGTACGTTGGCCATCTCACCCGAGGTGTCAGGGGGAGATTGCCATAGGACATAGGGACAGTCGGTCACATCGTTTTCGAATAGTAACAAAGTAGAAAGACTAGGTAGCTGTACTTCTATAAATATATACAAACAAAATAAAGTTAAGTGCTAAAATAAGTTATTACAACGTAAAAATAAACATATTTTGGAAAATAGAATCAATTCTGAGTAACTGAAAAGTTCTGATACATTTCTGAAAAGATAACTAACTTTACTGCATGCTATTACATCCGATGGAGGAGAAAGGCACACCATCTAACCTCTACATCATTTATCTGCATCTTTCGACTTCGTTAGTTGATGACAGGATCGAGAGCACCTGATCGGCATGCCGACTTCCATGACCGCTTTTAAATAGATAAATAAATAAATAGTTTTGAAAATGAATTGAAGAATTTATTTAATTAGGGGTACACTGTCAAAGTCGTAGCTATTTACATACATCTTTCTGGATTGGATTTTCAAAAATGTTTCATTAAGGTGTACGTATTAATATGTTTTTTATGTCATTTCCCTAGCAATAAAAATAAATAAGTAATTGAGAATCGATGGAAATTAGTCTTAAGTGAAAATTTTTACATTTCGTGTTAGAAAAAATCAGAAGATCTTGAAAATATGGCTCTTAAGTTGTTGGCCAACTCTCCCGTAAAAACAGTGGGCCATCTCTCCTATTTGTAAAGGTGAGATGACCATAGTCATTAGTTAAAAATGGAAATGTTCAGAACAGAACACGCAATGCAAGTGAAATATATAAGGTTCGCTCACCTCACACAGTAAGTATCGTTTAACTGTTAGTAATAATGTCGGACTTCTGCTTATTTCATTCAATATACAAAAAATAAATGGCCAGTTAGAAAACAATAATGTTATATAAATCGCGAATTTCTAAATATAAACAGCGCAGGTGTTCAACAATCGACTCTTAGTACCAAAAGCTTGCCGCCTACCAAGTTACGTTCAAATATGTTTATCGGCCTTGAAATCAGAGCGATTGGTCGTCTCCCCCGCGTGGCCGTCTCTCCCGGAATTACCCTATGTTCCCTGTTTGCCTGCCTTCAAGTAGTCTCTGAAAGGGCTTCCGCAACTGAGCAGTGTTTGGACATTCCCAAACCCCAAACCACATGCTCAGGAGTACTTATTCCCTCACACTCGCATGCGTTGGAGTCCGCAATAACCTTTCCCTTTAGGTAAACCAAATAGGCCCCCCCTTGTGGCGGCTGTTGATGTCGCAGTTCTAGTCTTGCGTTAATGATGAATATTAAAAGGATAAATTTATGTCAAACACTCCAGGGTAACCAGCTTTGGTATACCGATAGTACGAAAAATGCCACTTGGTCAGTAGCGACTCGTGGCTCAAAACGAAAGTGTGCTGCAAATACTATTTCATACAGCAAACTTAAAATATTTTTTTCAAATTATTAGTAGACCTATCTAAACTGCTCGTCTCTTAATCCATCTCTGGGAACTCTCACGCGATTTTCTCTGCCCTAATTATTTGTTTGCTAATTTCTCTCGTCTCGTCGAACGTTGTGTGAGTTGTGTGACGAGAGAAAATAGCAAAAATAAATATAAAAATTAATAATAATAATGATAATAATATTAATAAAATAATAATAATAAAATAATAATAATAATAATAATAATAATAATCAGGGCAGGGAAAATCGCGTGAGTTCCCCGAAATGGAATAAGAGACGAGAAAATAGTATTTTTAATGATCGAGGTAGAGGAAGTCGCTTAGTGTTCCCAGTGCGACAGAATATTTAATCGGGGTTGTGGAATACGGATTTTTCTGAATTTAACACATTCGAATTTGGCGGTTAAGATGAAAAGCATTGCTTACTCGCTACATCACGGCCTCCTACCGTCAGATGGTGGAAGATCTTCTCACATAACTAACAGCGCGCCCGCCGGTGAGACGTGAACCTCCCTCAGAATCTCACTCTGGGCTGCCCGCTGCCGCAGCACATTCTGCAGGTTAAAACTCCCATATACGCCATGCAGTCAAGGTTGAGCATGACGTCACAGCCCTACGAAATATGCGCTGTTCACAAAATAGCATCATGGTGCCGAAAAGGTAGTATTCACATTACCGGCTCTTGACTCCCAAGCTACCAGCTAAAGAATTCTCGCATGGATGCGCCAAGTTCAAAATCTACGCAAAAGAAAATATAATATTGCGTTTGAAAACAACATTATACGACGAGCAGAAAACAAGCTGTGTGCTGCAGCACTGCAGCACACAGGAGAAACCGCCACTGCACTTGGTTCAACTCTTGTGAGTAAGCAGTGTGCCAACTGGCTTCGTTCTGTAGAGTAAAAGTAAAGTAAAGCGTTCCCTATACAGGCCATGGAGGCCTTAAGGGCTCCAGGAGGTTGAGGCTTGAACGCATTTAATATTTGTGAGCGTGTTGTTGCGTTTTGCTCACGTTGCGATTTTCACAATGACGGACATGAGAGAGCAACGCGTCTCCATAAAGTTTTGTTTCAATACTCCGGAAAACTGCTGCAGAAATGCGTGAGATGTTACAGCAAGCATTTGGGGACATGCTCCAAGCCTGACTCAAACCTACGAGTGTTTCAAAAGGTTTAAAATGGCAGAACATCGTTTGATGAAGATATCGTTCTGGGCGGTATTTAACTGGCAGTAGGCTACACCTGAAAATGTCATCGCTGTTCGGGCTGTGATCTAGCCCGAAGATCATCGAAGACGTTTGCGACGTTGTTGGGCTACCGTAATGGCACATGCCAGAGGATTTTGTCCGATGAACTCAACATGAGAAGAACTACGGCAAAATTGGGACTACTGAGTGCTAGCAGGAGCAGAATCGCATGTAGATCTGCGGGGATCTTCAGAATCAGCTACACGATGACTCCTTTTTCTGGCCTTAACGCATGAAGTCAGCATGTATTTTAAGGGAAGAGGTAGATTTTAAGAGTAAAACAATTTAATTTTTAAATAACTTGTTTTATTTATAGTGTATTTTTTCTATTTAATATGGCGAAAAATTGAACTTACCTTATGTCCAGAGGTTCTACTTCTGTGTTCATGCTCAACGTGGCAGCGGGAGAGTCACGTTCTGCTACCTGTCTGTTCTACCCTAGCAAAGGAAATAAATTAATCACTCCCTTGTATTCATGTAATTCTTCAGAAACCATAATTAATGCATAAATATACTGGGTTTACCGTTTAACGTTGATAATACTGTGTATTCCAGCACACTAGCACCTTCGGCCATCTTATATAACGCAAGGAAAATCTGTCTTTAAGTTAACGCGAGTATTAACGGGCGTGATGGACTAACCAGGCTCATGATACAAGCAGGAGAAAACGACGCGTTTTAGCCATAACGAAGGTCGGTAGTACTCGGCCTACCATCCATCCATCCCTTCTTAACTTATGTCTTCGTATAAGCCTACTTCATTGTACGTGGCACTCATATTTTTGGCCGGGGGGATCTTTATCTCAGATTCTCTCTTCTTGATCATCTTTTAAATCCATTGCACAGTAAATTATTTTCGCTATTTATTTATTTCCTTTCTAATTTTGATTCCCCCTTATTTAGTACATAATAACTACAATCAAATATATATTACTAAAGTTATAAACTTGTGTAGCCTACACAGCAACGGTACTATTTCATGTGTATTCAGAACACAAATTGCTTGTTATCTCAACTAAAGGTGTTAGATAATTTATTATCATTGCATGTAATTTTCTCGAGGGGTTTCGTGTTTCTTAAGTCAAGTAAGTATGTCTTAAGATTTAGCAGTTATTACATAATAAGTTTATAACACAAATGAACGCAGAATTACGACGAAAAGCACTTAACATCATAAAACCAAAAACGAGGTCGTCACAGTCACATGGTTTTTATGCAGGTTGTAAAGTATTCTCTGCCATGCAATCAGTCATATTTGTGATTTATGCACAAAGTACACAAGAGCAATTTGTTATTTTTATGTTCGCTTTGGACTGCGATTTTTTAACGGGAATCATTACCTCAAGGCCTCAAATGGAAAATCTTCTCTCTGTGATATAAATTTAAACAGCCCTGGGATTTGAAAACAAGTATTCATTTGCACGCCATGACAAATTAATTTGCGAGTAACAGAATGGCATGTTTTATTACTGATGAGTATGTATATTTTGGTTAGAGTCTTTTGAGACTGTGGAATGGGTACGTATTTTCCGCATTAGAACCGGCCTAAGTAGAAGTAAGTCTGTCTGTCTCTTACGTAGATAGGAGTAATGTGCTAGATTGAGACAGTGCTAGTTTATAATATAATTATTACAAGGTTTCTCGAAAATTACCCCTTGAAACTGCAGAGCTGGCCACCTTGGAAGACGTTTGACCGCGCATGCGCTTTTGGTACCTTGCAGTGTAGACTTCATTTCCAGTCCCTCCCCTTTTAGTCCAGTCACCAGATACTGAAAATTGGGGTTACCTGGAAAAAAGGTCCGTAGTTAATGAGTTTTTAATATGTTGTGTGTGAGTATTCTGTGGTGTAGAATCCAAGTTTTCCAATTCGAGAACTCTGTGCGAACTTCAGGGCAGCCGAAAACCTGGAATTTTTTTTTCAGTGTGTTCCTTATAACTCATAATCAACGCGTTTTAGCCTAAAACACGAAATGGTTGCACGATTGTTGGATCCTTGTTAAAATAATTGTTGGATGCTTGTTAAAACGATTGTTGTGTGCTTGTTAAAATTATTGTTGGACGAATGTTAAAAGGATTCTTGGCCTGTTGTTGAAATGATTGTTGAAACAATTTTTGAACGATTGTTTTATGATTCTTGAAAGGATTGTTGGACATTTGTGTAAGTGATTGTAAAAACGATTATTTAATGATTGGTGAAACGATTGTTGGATGGTTGTTGAAATGATTGTGTAATAATAGTTAAATTATTGTTTTACGATTGTGGAAATGATCATTGGGCGATTGTTGATGATTGTTGAAACAAGTGTATGACTATTGTTGAAACAATTTTTGGGCTATTCTTGAAACATTTTTGGGCTATTCTTGAAACATTTTTGAACGATTGTTTTATGATTCTTGAAAGGATTGTTGGACAATTGTGTAAGTGATTGTAAAAACGATTATTTAATGATTGGTGAAACGATTGTTGGATGGTTGTTGAAATGATTGTGTAATAATAGTTAAATTATTGTTTTACGATTGTGGAAATGATCATTGGGCGATTGTTGATGATTGTTGAAACAAGTGTATGACTATTGTTGAAACAATTTTTGGGCTACTCTTGAAACAATTGTTGGATGATTGTTGAAACAATTGTTTAAACAATTATTGGTCGATTTTTAACTAGACCCATTTGGCCTCTATGGAAATAATACAGACCACTGTTTAATGAATGTCACACTTTATTTTTAGTTAGTCCTATTTCCAAGAAAATCACAGTAATTGATTACTTGGAAATATAGAGCCCTACAGTCTGTTTTAACTACACCCATTTGGCCTATATGGAAAAAAGACAGCCAATTGTTTAATGGAAAGGACACTTCATTTTTAATTAGTTCCATTTCCATGGAAATCACACAGTCGTCGATTCCTTAGAAACGAAGAGGCCTACAGTTTCTTTAACTAGACCCATTTGGCCTGTATGGAAAAAAGACAGCCCTTTGTTTAATGGAAATCATACTTCATTTTTAGTTAGGCCTGTTTCCTTGAAATTGACATAGTCATTGATTCCTCAGAATCAAGGAATCCTGCAATATATTGTGCCCCCTCTCGGGTGGTCACTATTTACGTACGTCGGAAGCTAAACATACGATTATGAATGTGGATTGGTTTCGACCATTTTTAGCTAAATTAGTAAACACCCTGCTAAACTCCTTATCCTGGGTCCCATAAACCATAAATGCAAACCTGAAAATACTTTGGACGAATACTGGAAAATAACTGGGTGAGTATAATAACCAGAAAATTTCAAATTAAGGATTTAGTAACAGATTTATTCAACTAAACCAGAGCAAACATAGATTCAAGTTATTTAACTCTTTAGATTCTCAGTAAAATCCATATACGGAACAATAAATAGCAATAAATATATTTTAAAAATCCATATGTACAAAACGGGAATTATCAACCCAGCTTTCAATTAATAATTACAACATCGAAATTCCAGAATATGTATATCTATTTATGCCTTAGATAAAAATTCTTAGATCCAAATTATTTATTAAAAAATTATTTATTTGAAATCGGATCACTCTGTATGCATGAAGAAACCCCAGATAGAGTAGGATTACCTCCACAACGTCTCTGGGTTTTTACGTATATACCTTAGGAGCGAGTCTCACCGCTCGTAGAGTTCCTGGCTAGGGGAGGTAGCTGCACCCTGATTGGCTTTCCCACTCCACGTGTTGCCTGTCTCTGTCTATGCGGCATTATCCCTCCACTCAACTATTACAGTATTTTCTACCACTGGCAACGTGGACCATGATCTTTACTCTCTGCCTAGCAGTAGGTCACTGATCTTACGCGCAGCGAATTCGCGCATCTTGGTAACGAGACGTAACGAGAAGCTCGCTGGCTGGGTTAGTCTTCAAGGCCAGAGACGTTGTGGGAGTAATCCTACTCTACTGTATTTATCCTGAAAAATCTTTAGTCTTCTAAAACAGAACTTTCAGTCAGAACACCCGTGTCCCAGAAAAATCCACTTCTTATTCTGAACTAGGGATCACTCTGTATATATCTGTATATATGGAGAAGGCAGCAGATGCTAAATTTATCTGGAAAATACTTTACACTTCTAAAATTACACCTTTCTCGTAAAGAACATAGTATCCCTAAAAAATCCAATTCATATTCCTATTCCCTAATTAAAGCAGAAATTGAATCACTCTGTAGTTCCTCCATACCCTGTACAACTGCTTCACTATTTCTTGAATTTTGATACCTTTAATACATTTTGTACTCTGGCCTGAAATCTGTACGAATCATAATTGATCTGTAAGGTGCTGGCTTTTTTTTTGTGTACTCAAAAGGTTTTAAACATTAATTTAGAATATATCTTGAAAAGCTTGGAACTATGACAAAATTTCTGTTTTACTATATGTGGGCGAGAATTTCCAAATGCCAAACAACGAACCCGAAAATACTGAATAATTTAGAAGTTAACCAAAATACTACATAGTTTACGGAAATTTAGAAAGTCGAAACAGGTGAGATGCCTAATGCCAAAATAGTTAATAAAGTGAATATCAAAGAATGAAAAGGAACCATCTCACCAGGCAGAAGAGAAGTTGCATTGCTCGACTGCAGACACGCCCACCAAATCACTACTTCATTGCACTACATACTTGCTCCGGCAAAGTCGGCTCCCAACTCACGATATCGGCAACCGCTCTCCAGGTCCCTTACGGCGAGTACCGCGTTCACAAATAACCACGAGTAACCAGTGGTAACTCTGATGCACAAAAGATTTTAACATGAAGATCTTAGTGCTTCAGAAACTCACTAGGAGAGCTGTTTATACACCTTTGAGCCGAATTCACGGCTCAATATTTAACCTAAAAACATTAGGCTATGGAAACAAGACAGTCCATTGTGTCAGGGGTATCACATTTCATTTTTAGTTAGGCCTGTTCTCATAGAAAGACACTCCTTGATTCTTTAGAAACAAAGAGGTGGACAAAATTTCAATAACCTTTAATAACTTTCAATAACAATTTCATTTCCATTAGCCTACCATGGAAACCTTAAGGTTTCTAGAATGAAATGTTTCTAGAATAGATGTGAAACAATTCCACTGTTTCTAAACTGTCTCCATTGTGAAAACCATTAACAATCTACTTTGTCCCTCTGTCTAATGTTCAGCACATTTGAAAATCACTGTTATTACTGTATCTCATTTAGTTTTTTGTGGACAGTAGTCATCAGAATGTGACTGCGCGAGAAAATAAATCTGTCATCTGATATAGCCTGGCAAAAGAGATTTAGTGCTCTAATGATGCACTGGAAAAGAGTTAGGTCGCTTTGAGTTAGAGCAGACCAGTGTCATTCCCTAACCTTGGAAGAACATCAGGTGCATCAAGTGGGCTCTAAGTTTGAAATCAGTGATAAAAATTTCAGAAAATTAGGTTGTTTATTTGAACAGTAATTCTTACATGTTTATAAAAAATATCATATTTTAGAGAAAATGTTATGCCCTTAAATCTTAAATCTCTGCTTTTATAGAATTTTTTGAAGTGTGCAAATATCTGGTGTATCAGGAGGTTAAAAATTAACCACAAACATTACTTGCTACTGTCTCTCCCTAACAAAAATTTATTATCGTAATTCAGTATTTTATAAAAGCAGGATACTTGGCGAGGAGAAAAAGTGATGGTAACAAGAAAATCATATTACAGAAATAGCTGATGAGTTACAGGAACACTCCACAGAAAATGACATTCAGAGCACCAGCATGCAGAGTTATTCCTGGGATGATTAGTTGATTACCTACATTATTAGATTGTTTACATCTTGATCCTAGAGAAACAATGGAGTAAATGATATGGAATCAGAAATTGTATCATGATAGAAGGGCCAGAAAAAAAAAATTATAATTATAACTTATGTGTGGGTCCTGAATGAGGGAAGAAAAGGTTGGAAAGCAGGAGTTATTGTTGCAAGGTCTGGCCCGTTGAGTTACTTGTTAATGCATTGAGAAGAAGAAACATGCAGATGTTGAGACTACTGACATGGAGCAATTGATGTTGTACTGTGTACAGTAATCATGAAGAAGAACCTGGGACAAAGACACATCATGTGGGAGGTGAAGTGTAAGATTGAGTACTGAAAACAAGAGACAATCTGATTAGAAAATGTATCTGTGTATAGAGTATTGTTAGGCTGTTGTTCTGTCTGTGTAATAAATTAGGAAGTCCAATTCTGTGTGTTGTGTATTGGATCTGAGCAATGAGATTTTGCTAGAAGATGCACATTCCTCGCAGTTCTGGAAGGACCCGCTGACCTCCAGCCCCTTCACTTCGCGAGAATTCGACTTCCAGAAGATACCGTGCGGATACTATATAAACCGCGCTCACCAGTAACAACACGAGTAGTAATACAGCAGAGCTAATTGTCAGTTCGAGTTCGAGTAATCGCTAGTCAGTTTCAGTTCTAGTCAGCCAACCATTCATCCAGTCAGTAGTCAACGTTCTCACACTGCTAATGTATTGTTGAAGTGCTATCAATAAACAGTACATTCATCCAGCAAGTGCATTGTTATTTACCGCAAAATCCACACGACACAACACTGTGATATTGTTAGTTATCATAAAAACTATTCACAGATTGATGGTTTATGGTTATTTAATAATGGGGATGTACTGGTCTTGTTACCATCACCAGTTTGTCAAAATTTTGCCCCACAGGAATTCTTTACATGCCTGTAAACAGTGCTTTTTTCTGGGGGTATGCAAGGGTATGCATTGTTGCCGATGTTACTGGGTGTTGTGTCCTCATTCCCATCCTGCGAAAGGAACTGCGGTATCATCCGGTCTAGTGTCCCTCGGTCAGGCTGTGGGCCTCCCCCTACAATGATAAGTTATTATAATTGAGAAAACTTGCATATTCTTCCAAAGTGTTTAATTGTTGTAAGGACTTCTATAACAAAAAGTCATTCAAACAGCATTTCCTTTGTTGCAGGTTGGAGCAGAGAGACAGGTGTCATTCGACAATGGACTTGATGGATCTGTGGCTGAAGATTGCTATTTTGCTATGAGGGCCTACAAAGAAGGTTATTCGTTCAACTTTGTGGAAGGAGAGATGTGGGAGAAGTCACCATTCTCTCTCTGGGACTTTGTTCAACAACGAAAACGTTGGTTGCAGGGCATTCTTCTAGTCGTACATTCAAAAGCTATTCCTCTTCGTCATAAGCTACTTCTGGGCATTTCTTGTTATTCTTGGGTCACTATGCCCCTTTCAACATCAAATGTTGTTTTGGCTGCTCTGTGTCCCATTCCATGTCCACCTCTGATGGACTTTGTTTGCGCCTTCATAGGTGCTGTTAACATATACATGTATGTTTTTGGTGTCGTCAAATCATTCTCATTGTATCGTTTTGGAATGCTCAGATTCCTTCTTTGCATTTGCGGAGCGCTCTCTACAATTCCTTTCAATATTCTTATTGAAAATGTCGCAGTTATATGGGGACTTTTTGGCCACAAGCATCGGTTCTATGTGGTGAACAAAGAAATCAAACCTGCTATAACTGTTTAAGATATGTAATTAGCCTAAAGGATTTATACATTTTTAGCTCTGTCAGGCTTATTGAAAATTCTGTGGTTATATACATCCAAGTTGGTGTGTGAAACCAACGTGTGTATACACACATGTATACATTGATAGAAAGGTCTGTGTGTACGGTGATTCAGGTAGTGTATTTGCCTTTCTTGTCCTTGATGTCCAGGTTAGATACCTATTTTGTTTCTTATCGACTGCTTATATATCAATTCAGAGATACAACATAATTAATTGTCTTTGCATCTCTCAAAAAATGCATTGGCAGTACTAAAATTTCTTTGAAACTTACAGTTTGGAACACATGGCCAAGATAAATAGCATTTGTTTTACAAATTTAAATTCTTTACCTTCCTTGTGGCATTCCTATTCAGTCAAGCCATTCAGAGAGATATTACACAAATTTTTACAGTAATTTTTAGTATTGTACCAGTATGCATTTGCAAACAAAACACAACAGAAATGGATATACAGTGAAACCTCGGCAAGATGCTCTTCAAGGGGCCGCGTAAAAATAGCGTATTACACGGGACCGCATATTAGCAAGAATGGGTCATTTTTAGGTTTAAAAAATTTTAACACCAAGATATCAATCAAAATAAACATTTGTTAAATCAAATTAAGGATTAAATACAATAATTATGCTGAGGGGTATTTTATATTCTTTCCTTTCAGAAAAACTAAGAACAAATACACTACAGGACTGTAGTACAATTCGTAAACCGCTTCACAATTTTTCACTATTGTTCTAAGCGTCGAAGAAGGGATTCGTAATGATTCTGCCAACTGTTTTGTTTCATTCCTTGACTTATGTTGGCATCCATGCTATGAATAGTCTTGCAGGTACTCAAGAGTTGCATTCCATTCTATTGAACGTGCGGGCGCTAACGGTAAATGTAGAAGTCTGGAAAATATTTTCTCAGTATCCTAAAAAGCACAATATTTTAGAATTTTCGGTAGATGAAAGAGAGTATTAAACGGAATGAGGAGCATATTAAGGGGTGGATTTTATATAGTTTTATGTTATGATGTCAAGGGACGGGATGAAAAGAGCCTATAACGCGGGATAGGACAAACGGGCGTGTATTATCGGGGTTTTACTGTACATCTCTAGAACTAAGAAGATACCGTAACCACTTTTTCTCTAGTATTTTAATTTTTCAATCTCGTATCCCAAATTGCATTCCTTGAAGCTAAATACCGTAAATTTGGAAGTGTGGAGAAAAATATTTGAATGATTTATTACCACTGTGACCGAGTAAATTAAAACACACCAATAATTAATTATACTGATTTTAGTGGTACAGTGGATGAACTATTAGCCTAGTTATGTTGATTATTTTTTACAATATAAATTTATTTTTGTTTCATTTTTCAAATATATTGTTAACTTGTTATTTTTGACAAATTATACTGTTTACTTGATTACAACAAAACTTCACTCATTACTGCAGAGCACTATCATTTTCAGTCCATAAGCGTAGAATTTCTTCCATTAAGAAAACACTCTCTACAATTCTCTGAGGCATACTTATTTATAGCTGCAGCTACCATTTAATATACACACTGATAACATAGTTATTAATTATATTTGTAAGATAGATCAACAGAAAGCCAGTATTAAAACCTATCAAAGGATTTACTTATTTGTTACATCTTAGTAACAGGTAGAATCGGCTATATTATTAGTGTGCCCTTAGAGTTATCCAACACAAAATGTGTAAATTAAGTGAAGTATCTGAGTTAGAAATGAAGTCAGTTCCCCCTCTTTTTTAAAGTGTATGTGATTACTTTTATACCCTCTCCACGAACCACACACCATATTTCTTTAAGCTTTACAAGCTTCTAGTGTGCTTCTAGTATTCTCATTCACTCAAAAGAAACTGTGAAAAATGCTGGCTAATTTTAACAGTATTTTGATAAAATGAAGTAAATCACTGAATTAGAAATACTTTATCAGCACAGTATTATTTACTTTGGTAAACTTCTGGATGGCCATTTTGCAGGCGGTGTACCCATATCTTCAGCAGAGTGTCAACTAATCTTTGAGAATATGTTGATGAGAGGGTGTAGTGACTAGTAAGGGTAGGTGGAAGTGATTCTGTTTGAGTGTTTGTGTGTATTATTGTATCAAATAACGTGTGTAATTTGAAACTGGGTTGGTTGTTTAAAACCAGTGTTGGGTGATAACCACGTTGTTAATGCACACAGAATCTAATGATTTTAGTAATAGAGTAATATGTTCTCATGTAATATGAAGAATTGATTGATCATTCGGGTGAAAGCAGGATCTGAGTACTCGCAATTCAAAATTTGAGAACTTGAGTAGGTAGCTGAGAAGTGAGAACTACTAAAAACCGACTCGATTGATAACTCAAATCGTTATTCGAATGTTCAGCTTGGCAATGCTTTGTGATATTGTCATGTTACAAGGTGTACTGCTAATGGTTTTTGAAATGGGTGTGGCTCAGTGGGTGTTAGCTTCATGCAGCATTGTGCGATATTACGTTAATGTCATTGTACTTAATAGCATTCACAGAGTCAAGATCCATAAGATTAGTACACTGTCTCATCTGCCCTGTGATCTTCTATTAAGAAATTTATAGTCTGGCAACTCTGTGCATATGGTACCTGTGCATTCATATATTTATGCCTCTCTTGCCTGCAAAACTTAGGATACAATAACGAAGATAACTGAAGTGATATGGCTGCATGGGCAGGCTGGTGTTCTCAAGTACTCCTTGCTTCATGCTTCTCCTAGCATTAAATGATTCAAATACTTTTTATATGATTCTTGATAACTTGAGAACTTTCAAGAATTGAATAATTCAGATTTTTTCACTAACACAAACACTCAAACCCAACCCCTACTAATCTCCATCATAACAGACCCCCACCACTCCTGAATATTTCAGTTGGTACTCTGCTGAAGATGCGGGAACATGACCCACATAATGACTGACTAGAAGTTTACTGAGGCAAATAGCAGTGTGGTAGGTATTTTTAGGATCTCTGTTGAAAAAGAATATAGCCGTATAAGGAATCTGATGCAATAAGTAATCATAGTGGATGTCTAATGACATTGCAGGTATGCTTGTGCTTTGCAATACAATAATGAGCTCCAAAATCAACAATTTTGAGGTATGTATGCCAATATGCTGATTATTGTAGACAGATGTTAAGATTTATCTCGAGTTAGGCTTTACGAAAAAAATTGTGTTTTTGACAAGAGTTAGTTTTAACACTGGATTAAAATGAGGGTTAAGTTAACACCTACTTTCCCTTGGGTTAAATGCATAACATGGGGCTAAAATCAAAATGGCTATTGTAAATCAGATGTTTGGTGTAGAATTGCTGTGTTCAGATATTTTAAATTCTGTTCCTAATAGAGAAGGTTCTAGAAAAACTGTTTTCAAATTTTAATTGAGGAACAATTTATTTCAGAAGGGATGTAATTATCAAAAACAATAATTAGTCAAGTTGTAGATACAATTCGTTGACAGATTGGAATATGCAACAGAATGATACTTTTCTCCGAGACCACCTTATTTTGCCATGCATTTTCCTACTCTTTTATATTTTTTCTATTTGTTGCTTTATATTCAAATATGATCTTGTACTTTGTCAATTTCACAAGCTAAATGAACAGACTTTAAAGTATTGAAAAACATGTACCTCAATTTACCTTTTTAGACTTCTCCGTTTTTATGGTAGCCACTAAATAAAACAAAAGAACCACGCAATGAAGTGAGTTCATTTAAACAGATTGCTAGGTTGCTAATGTTCCTATTTCCTGTGGTTCTTAAAATGATGTTAGTTAACCCTCTGCTGAAAAAGAATGGTAAAACATGCAAGTCACAAGGAAGAGTTAAAATTTTAGCCCAAAGTTAACAAATTTGGGCTTAGTGTACATTTAGCCCCTGCCAATGAAACAAGGTGTTAATGATGACAAACTGCATTGTTGTCAAACCAGATAACTGTTGAGGTGAGCTTGTTTTAAACTGATAGTTAATACAAAGGAGCTCAAGTTGATCAAAAAAAAAACTTTCAAGGCAAGATGGTAGTAATCAAAGTGCACAGCATACAAACTGAACACCCACTTATTATGAGTATTTTGAATATGGGGATGTGTGTCTTCTTGGACATCAGTACAAGCTTATGCATAGCCCTTGTGAATACACAGCGTCACTTTCTGACCTTATCACAAGTGGTCCAAATGCATCATCACAACCAGTATGTTTAAGTATATTTTGTGAAAATGTAAACCATACTTATTTTTTTCTGCATTTCAATCCAAGAATATAAAAGTGGAAACCAGTAACTAGTGATGCACTTAAGCTTGGCAAGCAAGGGATCACCTTTTGTATTATATATAGTTATGTATATAGTTAACCTTAGACAGGTTATGCACCTTTATAAATCATTCTCACTTTGTGACATATCCATAGTAACATTATTTCACTTTTGTAATTTTTATTTTTACTTTAGTTTTTACTTTTGAATAGCCACATTTAAAGCACATGAAAACAATATTGTATGATAGTGTAGTTTTAATTATAATGTTTGTTGGTGATAGCAAGAAATATTTGGATAAACTGCAAGAGAAAGTGTCATGGATCATGTTTTAAAACAGTCTGACCTGGCCTAGGTTCTAATTGTTAGTATATTGTTAGTTTCTCAGGAAAATTCCTCCCCACTCTTTCAGGTCCATGTGTGCTTCAAATCACACATGTGGACTTGCATTTGAGGTTATATAGTGTCAGTGGAGTTAGTGATCCTTCTACTCACAGGAGGTAGAGAAGAGTAAATACTGTTGTCACTGCCTGAGGAGCAATGATTTAAAGCTGAATTAGAAATTATCATAAAGCTAAAACTAAATGTCTATAATGTGATTAACTGATCTTTTTGTGGCACTGTGGTTTTGGGGTTGACTCAGCCTCCTGGGGGTAAAAGAAGTGGAATGTAAGACATCCTTATCACCTTCATGTACCTCAACTCCTGAAACTCCAGGATCTCCAAGACTTGCCTGTAGGGAGCACTTTACTTACTTGTTATGATTAACCAATTGATTATATACTGTATAGTAAAAATCATAGCTCATAGCCTGATGGCTGGATTTTTAAGTTTGAACTTATTTCTTCTTTGCTTTTTAATTAATTACTTTTAGGGTGTGTATTCCTGAAATGAATATACGAATTTCACTTACCTTAAAAGTGCCTAAAGGAGGTGTTGTAAACTAAATTGTCTGAAACTTCTATTTTGACTTTACGGAATGAGAAAAACAATTTTTTTTTCCGAACTGAATGCTATTTATCTCATTATTTGCATCAATCCAAGCAGCCAGATAAAAATAGGAAATACGAAATAGAATATGTTCTATTTGTTTCTAATGTTTAGTTTTCTGAAAAGAAAAGATTTTATAAATAAATTAACCTCATTAAATTATGAAACACTGTAATTTTAATTAAGTTATGTAAGTATTGTTTCATGACCTAGCAACAAAAACCTACAAAATAAAAGCAGATTAGCCAAAATGTCCTGACTAATAGGAGAAACAGGTAAACCAACGAAAATCAAACTTGACCCCACTGAAAAGATTGACCAGGATGCAAACCTTTTTTCCCAGCACTAGAAGGTGAGCAGTTGAACTACATGATAGTGGTATTGGTGGTTTGTTCAAGTGTAAGTATTGTGTATAATGTAAGTTCAGCTGCTGTTTGTTTTTATGACCTTGTACATGCCAAAGACTGACCATTA
The DNA here is from genome assembly GCA_964059195.1 of Ectobius pallidus. Lineage (NCBI taxonomy): Eukaryota > Metazoa > Arthropoda > Insecta > Blattodea > Ectobiidae > Ectobius > Ectobius pallidus. The sequence continues at coordinate 64,591,813 of CAXKWD010000007.1, read as the reverse complement.
TGTTTAATTTTTATATTGTTCTGTTTAACTCAAAATAACCCTTTAAGATATTTTTGTTATCAGCTTGAATGTATTAAATTTTCTTTGTAGTTTCTTAAACACGTTTGTATGTGTAGCAAACAAAAAAAGTGTGCATGGAAGTGAAACTTGTTTTAATTCATTGATTTTTTCAATTTTGGATTGTTGGACTTTTGGGTTTTTGGACTATTTAAATTTTGGATTTAGGATTTTTTATCTGTTAATTTTTTAATTTTGGAATTTTGTATTTTTTAATTTTAAATTTTTTAAATTTTAGATCTTTGATTTTTTATTTTTTGGATTTTTTAATTTTTGATTTTCTACTTTTGGATTTTTAAATTTTGGATAAGCCTAATCATTGAGTTGATTGTTTTCTGTGCAGTCCATTCCGTCACACCTCACTAATTTCGTGGCGATTTTGAGCAAAACACTAATTTTGTGACGATTTTGAGCGTTACACAAGCTCTCGATTTACACCTACCGCAGCTAAAGAACTTTCACTTCAAAAAAGTGTTTCGAAGAGGAGGAAGTAGATGATTTTATAGGCTTCTGCTGCATTTATTGGTTTACAGTTTTCTAAGTTGGTTAAGCTATATTGTGTTTTTAAAATTAAAATTCTCATAAACTTAAACTTTTAACATTAATAAACATTAGATTTGATCAGATTCAGTTAGATGAAATTCTTTATCTGTCCTTAGGCATACAAATGCAATGAATTTTGTCATTTAAAAATAGGAATTAAAAAGATGTACAGACTTACAGAAGTAATGTAGATGCTAGAGATTTAGAAACTAGTATCTTAGAGCAGTGTTCTCCAACAGAATGTCCTGTGACTGTGATGTCACTTTACAGGACAGTCTTCACCAGTGAAAGGGAAGCATGCATAGGCATGGTGTGTGGAGTGTGTAGGCAGTATAGGATATGCATTTCACTTGTGTTTGCTCTAACTATTCTCCCCACATACACAACTCTATTCCCTAAGTCATTATATTGACAATTGGAAAAAGCTGTCTTAGAGGCTAACCTTACAGACTGAAAGCTTAAATGCTAGAAACTTATTCTGAAATAGAATCTGTACACTCATCCATAGTATAAAAAGAGTTATTTATTAAGTACTCATGAATTTTAAGTTTATAGGTACGTCATATGCGACTTTTGAGAGTATATTAAACAACTTAATGCTTTTTTGACTTGGTTTAGTTTGATTGGCTTCTTGCTAGTCTACAGAAGGATGTATCAATTCTACTCTTATTCTTATTTGTTCACTGTAGGACATAAAAAATTGAGAAGTCAAATTTAAAACAGCTTAAATTGAAAAATATAGGAATCATTTTTACAAGAAGATATGAGGAGGAAGTAAAAAAATTTTCTGAAAGAACAGTGATAAGAAAAAAAGAAATAAATGGAAAAGAAGACAGAAATGGAAAGAGAAAGAGAGTGAGAGAAAGAAACCTTGTGAGCATACCTTTAAAATGGAACAGGTTTTGTGGTGATTAGATGAAAATAATTATTTTCAGACTCTGTATTCTAGCAATTTGTTTGAATCCAAGTTCCAGTCCTGAAAGCAATGTATCCCACTTTGAAATTACCAACTGAAAATACAATTCTAGGACCTTTATATTGTATTTGATAAGAAACATAGAAGTGAATCTGTTACTATGGATTTGTCTTTAATAATGTTGCTGTTTACAATCATCTTCATTTATGTCATTTCTCGGTAACATTACATGAAAATATGTGTTTATTTTGTTAATATTTCAATGTATTGAGCTATTTAGTAGAGTAGTCCCATCCCAGGCCTCATTCCTCCATATGCCTCATATTGAGGCAGAATTTGTCCTATTTTATATCTTTTTGTTATCCTATTTAAGCAGTGGGCTTGCTCAGTATGTAAAGACATATAATAATGTTAAAAAACACCTTCCAGGTTGGAATTAGTATCCAAGGATAGTACAGCATTACAAAGACATGGATACTCAGTCTTTAAGATTTATTCTTTTTTCTTTTGACAGGATAATATTAGTAATTAAGAAAAGACAAGAAACATTTAAGTATACTACAAGTCAAATCTTGTATCCTTATAAAGACAAAGTATCGCCTAGAAAGTTACTTTTTAATTTTGAATGCTGTTCCTCTTTATATTTTCTGTGATGGTTAGTTGTTTCTGTGGTTCTTGATATATGGGTAGGCTATCTCTGTACACTTTCTTTTATTGCATTCATTTTACGTGATAGTGATTTATGTTCGTTACATATGGTAAGATAGTATTTGCCTTTTGTTGGCTGTGCTGTGCATAAACTTAATTCATTTCATGTAGCCCAGAGCTGCCTAAAGTACTGAATTTACTCACATAATTTACACACTTTTTATGCTAATTTTGTAATCTAAAATAGGATGCATGATTTATGCAAGGAAATTATTAAGCCATTACAAAAATTGTTTAAATTTGATTTATTTCAGTAAAAACAATACGCAAGTGATGCATTATTGATCTTCCTCAAAACTATAGTCTTCTTCAGATTCACTCCCGCTTATTCAATCAGTTTTAATTTGAAACTTTCAGTGTGACTTAAATATTTTTTGCACGACGTAACTAATTAGTGGTACTTACGAATATTGTTGCCGTGGATCGTAACTTGACATCCTCACACGCAATCTAGTTGCTATGAAAACAAAAGAAATCTCAGTGCTGTAAAAATGACAAAAAGCACACGTGCTGTAAGTAAAACCATCATAATTCAAGCCTTTATTGAAGGTCGGAACCAAGGCCACCCAGTTTGTGGCGGCTTGAACAGTCCCTATAACAACCAACAAATGCGAGTCACTTTCTGAAATATAACATCTATTTTCAATAATGTATATACATAATATTTTCAGCTAATATCTCAATTAATATAATTAAATTGATATAAATAATCATTGTGCAAAAAATAGCATGCATTACTCGTTCCTTAAGCGCATAACGGATCTCGGAAATTGAAAAAACTCTTTCCTCGATCCGTATGCACCACTTACGGAACTAGTATCGCAATATACTATTCGGACATTACAGTAACTTTACTGCACTTTATATCATTGAAACTGCACCTCTTAATCTCAGTGACAATATAAACTACCTGTATGCGCTACAGTAGCACAATACAAACTGTTATCCCACTCCCAGCAGGTAGAAGGGCATAGAAATCACCATTATACAGTTGCTGTGGTATTGGGAAAATTCTAAAGCTACTTCTGATTTCACAATTCACAAGGAAAGAAGGCTTTTGACTGACAACATAATGGTAGGCTACTTACTAGTTTGATGTTTCACAAAATAGTAAATAAACAAAATATTCCAGAATATATAAAAATTACAAATTTAACAGCATCATTTCCGGTGTTTGAATTACACAATGGCATGAATTATGCAGATAAATACGGCATTCAAGACTAACTATTTTATTAAAAGTTGTAGATAACAACAGTGTAAATTAACATTTTGATAGGACAGAGTCCATGACTACTTCAGAGTAAACATGAAAGAGCTTAAATAGCCAACCATGTAATTATTTTGTCAGTGTTCTACATTGTTCAGTCTTGTGGTTTGTGTGCAACTACTATCTTGAAAATGTTTGTGAGTTAAAAGGATGCAAGTAATTCAATGACCGGTGCTGCATTTGCAACACTCTTGTTGTCATGCAATATGTACCTACTACATACTGTACTGAACAATTGTAATAAGTTAATAACCAGTTAAGATTCACTTTTATTGAAGTTTATTATTTTTAATATCAGAGTCTATCTCCCACAACGTGGTTAGTAGGGGATCTTGCATAGGAGCTAACGCGCCGTTGATTTATAACAGCAATTGATTTCTATAGTCAGCATAGACAGAGCATTCAATAAGGCGCTGGCTTTCTGTTTGCAAGTTTGTGGGTTCGGTCCCAGCTAGAGTAACCATATGTCTAGCGTTATGCCAGGAAGGACGGATTTTGAGTTAGTTGTCCTCCATCCAGCACAAATTCATGCCAGATGCTAACTCAGACCAAAAAAATGTATCTGGTATGATGTTTGCATCACAAGTCAGCAAGAATATTTTAAAACGTTTATATTTTATCATACCTTTTCAATGTATTTTGTATTGACATTTGTAATTTCTAGATTTTTAACAAGGCAAATTAAGCTGGTGTAATTAGTAAATAAGTTTTATAAATTCACAATATTGGGTAATTAGGTAGATTTTATTTTTACCGTACAAATATACAACATATTTCCCTTGTAGGTAGAAAGTGAAATTTATCAACACATTACATGGGGTAGGCTTCGTTCACATTATCTAGGATAATTGAGGTTCTCTGTAATTATTGTAAAAAGCAATATTTTTTTTTTACAAAGTCTTTGTAGTCAGTTTATTAAAAATATACTGATTATGGTTAAAAGGTTAAAATTGAATATGAAAAGAAGTGAACCTGAAACATGAAGACTGGCATGGATGAGATTGAGCAGATTTACTCCTTTTAATGGTCTTCATATTATTTTCATTGGCCTGTTGTTGTTTGTTTCACTTTCCATAATTGGTTTTATTTGATCTTTGTTTACTAACTCTAAACATTATTCATGGTAAATTTTATAATTTTTTTTGTATTAATTTGTATTATTGTGATACTTGACACAGTAATGATATCAGCTTGTATACAAATAGTTTAATGTCTATGTCTTTATATATTGAGGCAGTACCACGAAGTTTTGTGTTCATTGTAAAACCTGCCTGTCTGCTAAGCAAGCTAGATAAAACCGATAGTAGAGCAGTATTTTTGAATGTTTCCTTTTTTTTAAACAAACCCAAAAATGCAATAAGATACTAAGTATTTAAAGCAGAAGTCCCTCATATATTCCTTGCTATTAAAGGTATTTTAACAGTTCAATTGTTTACAAGACAAATTGACCAGGTCTTATCATTATAGCTGGTGTTGTTATGAATTGCAAGGTTTCAAATGTTTATAATCTGTGGGGAGAATAAAAGCCAATCTATTTCAAGTGTATGTCTTTATACAGGAGCATTTTCCTTCATCCAATTGAGTAGGCCTAATCATGGGAGCTCTGTCGTCTTGTGATTATTAATTTGGATGATAACCCAGGAGAATGGTTATCGTGTTCTGTTTCCTGCTAGACCACTAAAACGTGAAGAAGCCCATTTGTTTTCTCACATAATATGAGGCATCTAGGTGCAAACCCCGACATTTCCACTTTTCATTGAAAATGTGTTTTGCACTTACATAGCTTCTTGGTACTTTAATCTGTCACTTAATGTGGCAATTGAATGCAAGTGACAACATTTCCCATTCTGGTGAAATTGAGGTTGTAAATGCAAACCCCAACTGTGACATTTTCATGCAGCCAATACTGAATCAGAATGATATCATGTGATCACCATCAGCCAAGCTTCTTTTGAGGTGTTGCCTAATTACTTGCCTAATTACTTAGTTTCTTTGTTTAAATATAAGAAGTGTATTCAGAGTAAATAATGGGGGTCAATGTTGTAATAATAGCATGATAAATAGAATGTAGTAACCATTTTCACAACAACAGTAGCACAAATGAAAGAAAGAACGTTGATTTTTAGAGCATTTAGAAACAAACTCAGACATTTTCATCATTTAAGGAACCCCAGTAGACATGGAAAAACCCTACCTCTACAATGTTAAATTGTTCTATATATAAGGAATATTTTCTCAGAAACTATGTATCCAATGGAAATGTGTTTTACAATTATTTCATAGAAATATGTAAAACATACTGATAGAAAGATATTTCTTTTTGATCAGTTTTAGTGAAGGTATAATTTTCTTAATTTTTTGTTTGTTGTTTTCTTAGAGTTTTCAAAACAAAATTTAAAAGTCTGAACAAGTTGAGATATTACAAAATGCTCCAATCAAAACGTGTATCTTCATGCAGACATGTAACCCTGAAAATTTGAGCATTCTAACTATAATAGTTCAGTAGTAAATGTTTCTTATACATAAGACAGTTTAATGTTGTAAAGGTAGGTTCTTCCCATGTCTACTGGGTTCCCTTATGCTTATTATATTAGGCAATTTGAATTGTTTCTTGACAATGGCAGGTGCGTATGGGCAATTTGTTACAATTTCAAGCCATATGCAATATCTGAAGAGGCTTCCTATAAATTATTAGTGTACACACATTTTTCTTGTTTCCTATAAAATTTAGTGAAGAGAAATGTCAGGGTTTGCACCTAGACACCTCATATGTAAACTTGTATTTAAAAAAACTTGTGGTCAGAAGACACTGTAATACAATACAATAAAATACAAATTATAATACCTTGTAAATACGATTCTCATAATATTCAGAGAATGACAATGTTATAATAAAGGAAGAACTTAAAATATTTTTTACAGCAATGTCCAAAAGTTCACTAATTCTATAAAACTGATGTGTGATTAACCAATTAAACAAAACAGATTTAAATTATGAAACTCGAGGTATCCTATTGAACATACTTAGTATAGAATAAAACCGTTTTCTTGTATTACATATTCTAACTAGGGATGGGTCGATACCAGATTTTCTCGATACTCGCTACCGATACATGATTTTTTCCTCGATACTCGATACCGTCGACATTTCCAGTTTCAATAAATAGCTACATTGAATATTAAAAGTTGAGATAACTGTGTAATACCAACTAAATTAAGTGTGCATATTTAATGAGACAAAATTTAATATCATCAGTAGCCTACATTAAAACTAAAATTAGTTTTTGAAACAGTCCACTTACAAGTTTTTGTTCAAAAATTACAATGGGGTTTGGACAGTCAGCTTGCTTGTTGGTTGTTATTGAAACGTTTGACAGGAAACGAAACAATTAAGAATCTCTTCTGTTTGGATTTTAAAAGTTGGAAAGAATTTATGACTAGACAAAAGTCACAGAGTGATTTTCTCCATTTCAAGGAGAAATAGAAGTATTTACTATATTTAGTAGACTACTAAAAGCAGAAAGAGATACCGCATTTCTTTAAATTGCAGTTACCAAAGTATCGAAAAAGTATCGAGCGAGTTTTCTGAAGTATCGCTCGATGCCGATACCATGCAAGTATCGAGAGTATCGAGGTATCGAAAGTATCGAGGACCCATCCCTAATTCTAACCCTAGAATAGGTTGCGTGGAGGTTAGTTATTTAATGTCTAACATGGAATATGTATGAAGTCAAACCGAAGCAAGATCAAAACATTTCAACTAATGTGAGCATAGTATATTTTACTCTTAGCTATATTTTCTTTCAAATTTTATTGCTTATAAACTGTAGCTAGCTAGCTGTGTTACAGTTACTTTAGAGTGGTCAGAAAAATTGTGCTAGCCAGAGAACATGAAAGACAGCAGATTATCTCAATAATGAGTAGGCTTATCTACTAAAAATTGGAACTGAATGATGTATAATGGAATTTTTTATGATAGTAGGTCCCAGGAACAAGTCCCAGTGTCAGATAATTTGATATGTACTATAATGTGCTTGCTGTACTGGCTCATATATACTGGAAATACTTCAACAGTTTAAACCTTACCACATCAAAATCTGTAGAGTAACAGGGTAGATGTAAGTTGTCCCCTTACTTCATCAAACATGAAACAAGAACAATTTTTGTATTGTGATTCTGAATATGGGATGGTTTATATTATAAAGTTCTCAGATTATTTCATTTGAACCCAACCAAACTGGTCTTTTACTTAAGTTCCACAAAAAAATACAAGTTTGCATTTAGTATACTGTTGTGGAAATTTAACTTGATCATATCAAGTGACCACATATTCAATACTGCCAAGCAACAACCTTTTTATGAAAATGTTTATGGAGAATACTTACATTAAATGCACCTTCAAAGAGTTGCAGTGCTCTTTAGTTGCTGGTTGCTGGTAAAACAATCAGTCGAAAGTGTATCCTTACATCAAATTAGTTATATACGAAGTTCATCCAGAAAGTAAGTTCAGATTGCTGATAAAAAAAAAAAAAAATCAATAAGTAAGAAATATTTATTGTAGTATTTACAGAGATTTGTTGGCTACTTCTCAACATAGTCACCACCATAGTGGAAACATTTTCCTGCCAGAAAAGGCTTCATGAGATGGAACGCATGAAGTCGGGGCTTTAGGGTGGTTGGTCAAAGATCTTCCATCTGAACTAAAGCAACAGATTCCATGTGGCATTGGCTGTATGGGGTTGTACATTGTCATGCATAAGCATGATCCCTCTTCTCTTGTTTCCACAAAATTCCACATCTCTTGTTTCCGGGTGAGGTATAGTATAGACAGTACTGACTTCATGACTCCAATTGTTGGAGGCATACCCCTATGATACAGGTGTACAATTTTTGGTGCACCAGTACAATAAATGCCTCAGTAATGGTGATGACTATGTTGAGAAGTAGCTCTCTGTAAATATTGCAATAAATATTTCTTACTTATTGATGATTTTGTTTTCTTTATCGGTGTTTGGAACTTACTTTCTGGATGAACCTCATGAGAATGTTACTTTTTATAATAAATAAAAGAGGGACTTCATGCTTTCAGTATAAATAGTCATAGAAACCAAGTTGATATGATTATAGCTGTATTAATTGCTATGTAAATGAATGGCAGTAGTGTTATGCGAGTAGAAAATCCAGTAGTTTGCTTTAAAATCAAAAGCTTGTTGACAATATAGTGTAAGTTGGTTTGCAGGTGCTACTTGGAAAGAGTAAAAATGTATCACATCCAAATGTTCTTAGAGACATAAACTGGCAAGTAGCAGTTTGCTTAACATTCTTGTAGCTAGAGTAGATAAATTGTTTCTCTATTATGTAGAATCCTGCCCTCTACCTGCCTTGCTTCGTTATCTGTGCATATTGTTATAGATACTTGTATTAGTCTTTATGTATCTCTTAAGATCTCCGAACAACATTTTAAAATAAGTCACAAGTGAATATTATGTGTGATCTTCAAATTGTTTTAATATAGATAATTTCAAAGAGCAGTAAAATGCAATTTCAGATCACTGTATTTGTTGTTCTTTTGGCCACTACAATACGCAAAAGGAAATGTGTATAAGCTAATTAATTTTGAATATTTAGTTCTATGTACCAATTGCTGTACCAAATAGTTTCTGCCCTTGCACCAATTGTTGTTTCATTTTGTATGTGTTATTCTTGTAGATTCATAGACAAACAACTCTTGTGATACCACAAGTACTGTATGTGTCAAAGTCAAGTCTGAAGGCAAAAGACAAAAAGATGTTGCAATAAGTATAGTGTAGCTGTTTCATTTCTGATTCTGTTTGCTTGGTAGGTATCCTGAATACCTGAAAGCACTTTGAGCAATTGAATAACCACAAGATTTATGTATATGATTTATACTAATTGAAAGCAAATGGAAATATTATTTTTATAGATATATAAAAGCTGCAGTAGGTAGGTAATTGGATAAAAAAGTTGTGTCAAAATGATGGTATACAGTGTCCTAGAAGGTCCAATTGTATTAAATTTTGCAATGCAACATTACTCATTTGAACAAATTTAGTTTCCATGTAAAGTTTATTCCAGTAATAAAGTAACAAACACATTACCTACCATTCTTTACAACTCTGTTGACTCATTGGTTGTTCTTTAAGTCTTCAGCTCAGGAATTCTTCATTGCTTCTTGATATGATACAAGGCTTCACAAACCTCCAAAACTAGTTGCACTTTCCAGATTTAAAAATCTCACTGGCCAATGATACGTATGATTAAGAGCTAGGGTGTGTTGACAGAGTCATGCAGGACTCTTGGAAGAAATAAAGTAAATCGAAGTAATAAAAACAATAGAGTATATTGAATCACTTGAATGGAATAGTCAGACAATAAAAACATTTTGGCTTATGTCACTTTTAAAATGCAGGGCTACATAGTTTCAGGAGAATCTCTCCCATCCTCAGCTGATGACTGATGAATCGACCATCAGCCAAGGATGGGAGACATTCTCCTGAAAGTAGTAGTACTGTGTTTTAAGAGTGTCATGACCATTCTATTCAAGTGACTATTGGAAGAACATTATGTTCTGCAATTGTTTACAAGATACTGAAACAATAATGTTAGAATTTTTAATGATCGGTGTATTTCTACCACTTCTGTTCCAACACAGATTAGCTGTTGAAGTTCATGAAATGGTATGTACTAAAATAATGAAAACTTAAGTTGGTTATGGTGAGAAGAATTTGTGTTCTTTATTTTATCTCTAAAAATGTTGTCTTACCCTCCATATGCCTTAAATCACACTTTTGCAAAAGCATGAAGACATTAATCAAAGAAAAATTAAGCTTGAGTCACTCTTTCACATAGATATTAAAGACACTAAAAAGATAAAAATTAAACTGGTGTCAATTATAAACCTTAGCAAGATCTAAGTAGGCGTGGTATGTAGAAAATTATTTCCTTCAATGCCATAGGTTTGTAGTAAGAGGTATACTGAATGTTTGTGTATAAGCATTGTAAAGAACAGGTTTAAACAGTTGGCAATATGGTATAATGCTTATCGATCTAGTCATTTTATTACGATGCATTCATTTTAAGAAGTAAAAAGTGTGCCTTGAATTAATGTACAGAACAATTGTGATTATTTCTGCTTGAATAATACGTAAAAAAAGAAAAGATAATGTGTAATTGCATTGGCCAAATTAACAAAATTGTTGATAGAATGATTGTCATTGCTCATTTTTCAGTTAATAAATAGAATAAAATTATTGCTTAGTTTAATAAATAAGTCTCCTCATTAATGAAATAACCTATTAATCAGTAGATCCTTATATCCTTCTTGCCCGTGCTGCAATCCTTCCTAATCCCTAAACTGTATTATGATTGTGGAAGTCTTATGCTTTTTTTTGTTATTGAGGGATGTACTGTGGGTTACTTGTATGACGTGTCATCCATATCCACTTGGGCATATCGGCATTCGTAGAAACTCTCATAAAATTGAATATAGCAAAATATATACAGTAGCAATCATCAATTCTAAATAATTGTGGATATTTTTAATCATGATCAAGAGATCCAGGATAGTTTTGCTCGACTTTTTCCTTTACTGAACAAAGTAACAATTTTATAAAAGCAGCTTCAAAAAATTTAAAGAATTTAAGTCCCTGACAAGGCTTAAGGGTGTCACATTTTAAATAATTCACATCTGCAAATAACTGTGTGGCAGAAATGGCCAGTGGCGTAGCTTGACATTGGGTTCTGGGTAAACTGGATTTTAAAATATGAATTTATAACTGTTCAAATGATACATGAATTCCCAGTGTTTAAAATAATAAAATAATGTTAATATCATGCACATGGATTCGATTTCGTATATACCTATATAAGTATATTATTATTACTAGTACTACTATTACTACTATTACTAGTTGGCTAGTAGTAGTATTAGTATTAGTATTAGTACCACAATCTTTATTAATTATTATCGAATTTTAGTGGATTTGGATTTTAAACTAAACTAAGTTACATAGATTTAAAAAAATAAAGTATAAGATTCAATTTTAGAAAAACGCCTAAATCAAGCTTAGAAGTTGGTTTTTACCCTTTGGTTCATTCGATAGAGTCGAAAACAGTGTTATCCATACCTATTATATTAAAACGTGCAGCACGGAAATAATCACAATTTTAAGATAAACTAAAGTCCAATGACTGAGGAATGTAATGTTTATGTTACTGTACCCTTCCCTTTATTCAATCTATTGTTCGGCTTCATACTCGAGTGCTCTTCAAGAAAGCAGGTATCTGAAGAGACTACTTATGGCATCAGTTCTTTTCTTCTTTCAGTATTACTTAACTTTACATAATATTATCTCTATACAGTCAAATTAAACTGGTGTCAATCATACGAGAGTTGTCAGGTATGGAATAAGCAGCGAGAAAATAGTAATTTCTTTGCTTAACTTAGAGAAAGTTGTGCGAGTGTTCTAAGAGGTGAAATAAGTTGCGAGAAAATTGTAATTTCAGTGCTTAAGTTAGACAAAATTACGTGACTGTTCTAATAGGTGAAATAAGTCGCGAGAAAATAGTTACCAGTACTTTGTTGCTTAAGATACAGATCGTTTTGTGAGTTTCCCAAGAAGAAGAATAAGACAAAAGAAAATTACAAATAAATTATTAGGGTAAAGCAAGACGTGTGAGAGCTCCCTGAGATGGAATAAGACATGAGAAAATAGTAATTTCAATGCTTCTGTTAGAGAAAGTGTGTGAGTCTTCAAAGAGCCGGATTAAGACGAGAGAAAATAGAAAAAAATAATTAGGACAGAGTAAATCGTGTGAGAGCTCCCTGAGATGGAAGAAGACGCGAGAAAATAATTTTAATTCTTATGGTACAAAACGTTCTGTGAGTTTTTCAAGAGGTAGAATAAGGCTAGAGAAAATAGCCAACAATTTTATTATGGTAGAAAAAGTCATGTGAGAATTCCCAGAGATTGAGCGAGAAAACTGTATTTTTAACGTTTAAGGTAGAGAACATTGTGTTGTGTTTTCTAAGAGCTGGAATCAGACGAGAGAAAATAGTAACAATTTTATTAACGTAGAGAAAGTCGTGTGAGTATTTCAAGAGCAACAGAACACATGCTGGGGGTTGTAAAATCGGTTTTTGTGAATTTAACATTCAAATTTGGCGGCGTGATGCAGAGGTGACGTCACAGCCCAATGCTGCCGAACAGTTTTGAGTGAAGAGACTAGCGTTCTTCAAAATCTCTCCAGTTTCTTTGGTGGTAACTTTATGCTGCTCTTGCGAAACAAATTAGCCTGTCTTCGCAACGAGTAAGTTAACGTTTAGTGGGAGAAGTCATATAACTCGCACTTGATGAAACTGGACTGGCAGAATCATCGGTTAGTCTCAGCTCGCTCATCTTTACTGCCACATCATGAGATTTCGAGGCTGCCTAAGCATGCGGCACCACAAATTGACGCATTATGCGTTGGGGTTGGGGAATGCATTGGCAAAAAATATTTTGATGACACGGCTAATGAGTTTATAATGATTAATGGCTTGGTTGTTGCTGCCTTTATTTATTTGTTTGTGAATCCACTATTTCCTTATATGATTTAGGTAGACTCAGTCTCAAAGTCTACCCTTACGCTACCCCACTGGAAATGGCTAATTATCAAGACAGTCTCTTGAAACTAAATGTGAATTATGCCCCTCTTAGAGGAGTGCATGGTAATAGCAATGAAAAGGATGGATCAGCCCTTAGTTGAAGATGTAGAAAATTCTGAATCACATGCTTGGGTCCTGTTCTTTCAGATCTCTGCTAATTAATCAGAGGCCCCACAAAATTAAACATCTAGTCTACTTACCAAACTATTGTGGAATAAAGGCTACCACTACTATGAAGAAGTGCATGCAGGAGCCAATTGTGTCGTTGATATGTGGCTATCAAACCAAATATGAGGGCCAATGCTGTAGACCAGTGGTTCCCAACCTTTTTCAGCTAGCGACCCACCTTTCCTTATCGGAATACCTCCACGGTCTATCGGTCCATGGTGGAGTAAAAAACCTTATTTGTATCATATCCCTTCCTCATGAACATATAATTTACCATCAAATATTGCAAATATATATAAGCTTTTTTATGCTTTTTTTGAAGATACAGATTGATTATTGAATAACAATTTGTGTTCTGATTTGAAAATAGTTGACAAAATATAAGCACTCTGTTGCAAAAGAGTCATTTATTTAACAATAGATAGCCTACATGTTTGCAATATATGCAACAAGTGGTTTCATACTCACTAACAAGTGTTCCTAGGTGAAGATAAAAACTACAATTATAAAAGTACACAAAGACCATTTTAATTTTTCAGGCAAACTTGCTGTTTTTAAGTAAGAATACTATATGAATGAGATTTTTTGGGACTGTTTCAATTGAGAGTGTGCACCATCTGTGTGACTATGTGAGTTATCTGGGAGGGATGTAGTGGTTCTGTTGTCTGCCCCAGATGCCAAAAATCAAGAAAACAATCAGAACACAATTTGATTTGTTTCGATTTTTCTTATCTTTTCTGATGGTTTCTGATAGTTTTAGGATTGAGTCGCAACCTACCTGTAATCCTTCCGCGACCCACCGGTTGGGAACCGCTGCTGTAGATCTTCAACCTTTTTTAACCAGAGGGCCATTTTCTTTTTGGTGAAAGATTAGTGGGCCGCATTGATTTCTTCACTTATTTATAATGATACTTATGTAACACAAAATCAATATATTACAACAACCGTAGGGATTACTTTAACATGATATATTTTATGTGTTTTATATTTTGTCTTCCATTGTGCTATGCTAATGAATAACACTAGTTAAAACTAGCGTTTGTTTGCAGGTTGTCAAAACTTGAGAATTATAGTTAGAATTAGTATTTGTGTACAGACCACCAAAAATCAAGCCACGGGCTTCAAGTTGAAGACCACTGCTGTAGACCAAACTGAGTAGTTTCTTTTCTTCTCTTCTAGTTCTCTGGCCAGAAAATTTGCTTTCCTTTTTTCTGCTTTCGCCTTGTCTTCTTCTGTACGTTTCAACTTATTACTTTGAAGTGCTTCTTTGTATCTTGCATTGGCATTTCTCATAGAGAGAATTATGCCTTTATTGATGGAAAGATGCTCTAAACCTTCTTCTTGAGCAAGTGCATCATATACCAGGCACTGAGCAACTATGGATTCTTCTTTCAGATTTTCCACCAGAATGTCACTGTTCACAGAGAAGCCACGTTCCATTGAATCATTTCCATGTGAAATTGGAAGTAATAAACAAACTACTTTCCTTAAACTAGGAGTGTCATAACTATCAAGTGTTTTCATCCAACGTTTGCCCAACCTTGTGTTTTTAGAACTGCTGCAATTTCCTTCGAAATAAGATCCCTATACTCATGATCTGCATTCTGAGCAATAGAGGGAGTAATCAAACACGACTGAATCAAAATATCCATTGTCAATACCATCTGTGAAACAGCCTCTTCTGGAGTGAAGACTATTTTGTCTAGACTCATAAAAGACAAACCCTGAGTTAAGGGGTACTTCAAAGGTGACTTCTCCATCAGCTTGTCAACAACACATTTCAAACATTAATTAAGTGGAGGGAAAGGAAATAGACATTAAATCCATGTCTGGGATATTAATACAAGTAAGAATCAGCTTGAAAAATTTTATGTCATAATCGGGATTTGAACACGGATCTTCGGCTTAACGCGCCGATGCTCTACCATTGAGCTACCATGACAACATGCCAGTACGACATCAAATTCCTCAACTGATTCAGAAGACAAGGCAGACCACGGGAGGTTTCTCCGTTGAGAACACACATCCAATGGCGTCCTACATTTGTAGGTACTTTGAAGCCAAGTTATATTTATATACTATTAATTAGGTGGAGGGAAAGGAAATAGACATTAAATCCATGTCTGGGATATTAATACAAGTAAGAATCAGCTTGAAAAATTTTATGTCATAACCGGGGTTTGAACACGGATCTTCGGCTTAACGCGCCGATGCTCTACCATTGAGCTACCATGACAACATGCCAGTACGACATCAAATTCCTCAACTGATTCAGAAGACAAGGCAGACCACGGGAGGTTTCTCCGTTGAGAACACACATCCAATGGCGTCCTACATTTGCAGGTACTTTGAAGCCAAGATATATTTATGTACTATTAATTAAGTGGAGGGAAAGGAAATAGACATTAAATCCATGTCTGGGATATTAATACAAGTAAGAATCAGCTTGAAAAATTTTATGTCATAACCGGTATTTGAACACGGATCTTCGGCTTAACACGCCGATGCTCTACCATTGAGCTACCATGACAACATGCCAGTACGACATCAAATTCCTCAACTGATTCAGAAGACAAGGCAGACCACGGGAGGTTTCTCCGTTGAGAACACACATCCAATGGCGTCCTACATTTGTAGGTACTTTGAAGCCAAGTTATATTTATATACTATTAATTAGGTGGAGGGAAAGGAAATAGACATTAAATCCATGTCTGGGATATTAATACAAGTAAGAATCAGCTTGAAAAATTTTATGTCATAACCGGGATTTGAACACGGATCTTCGGCTTAACGCGCCGATGCTCTACCATTGAGCTACCATGACAACATGCCAGTACGACATCAAATTCCTCAACTGATTCAGAAGACAAGGCAGACCACGGGAGGTTTCTCCGTTGAGAACACACATCCAATGGCGTCCTACATTTGCAGGTACTTTGAAGCCAAGATATATTTATATACTATTAATTAAGTGGAGGGAAAGGAAATAGACATTAAATCCATGTCTGGGATATTAATACAAGTAAGAATCAGCTTGAAAAATTTTATGTCATAACCAGGATTTGAACACAGATCTTCGGCTTAACGCGCCGATGCTCTACCATTGAGCTACCATGACAACATGCCAGTACGACATCAAATTCCTCAACTGATTCAGAAGACAAGGCAGACCACGGGAGGTTTCTCCGTTGAGAACACACATCCAATGGCGTCCTACATTTGTAGGTACTTTGAAGCCAAGTTATATTTATATACTATTAATTAAGTGGAGGGAAAGGAAATAGACATTAAATCCATGTCTGGGATATTAATACAAGTAAGAATCATGTCTGGGATATTAATACAAGTAAGAAGAAGACTATAGATCCTTCGGCCGGGGTTCGATTCCCGGTACCTCCTCGGATTTTTCTGAGGTAGGGAGGTCTGGTAGGGGTGCACTCAGCCTCATGATTCAAACTGAGGAGCTACTTGATAGAGAAGTAGTGGCTCGGGTCATGACAACCACCATTAACGTCCGTGGGTGTCGGCATGCTGATCACTTGCCCCCAATCCTGCCATCTGCCTAAAATAGATGACGCAGCGGTCGGGTGGTAGGCCAAGTCCTTCCAGGGATGTAGCGCCACAGAGTTTAGTTTTTTTAGTTTAAACACATTTTTAACAGTTTTAAGAAATCTTAGTAATATTTATGACTTACTTATTGTTTGTACACAAGTTTCATATTTCTGGACTAGTAGCTTATGCTACCTACATATGTTAGACTATAATAAGTTATGTTTTTAGACTAGGTTAGGTTTCTATTATTTTAGGCCTATATGCTGAGCATAGGTGGAAATTAAATTTTAATAAATATACAGCTCAGTAGGAAAATAAAAACAATTGAAATACTGTTGTAATGTTTATAGTTGTGCTGGTACTAGCTAGCATGATAACAATGCAGAGAATTATTGTTTTCTGACAAAAATAAATTTCCATTCCTGCCAAGAAATCAGTATTATGCACAAAATGAAATAAACAGCAAAATATGTTGCAAGAAACTTTCTCACATATAAATGTTAAGATTTGTATTATTTGTGGTTTTAGGCTAATGTAAAAAAATCAGTAGGCTATGTACCGTTTAAAAATTAACATACAACTTCATGTTAAAGGGATTTAGGGATCTTATGACATTTTTTATATAAAACCATTTTACAGCATCACCCATAGTAACTGAATAGATTTCCTAGGATATGTATATCTAATATATAAAATTGAAAATATGTATGTATGTATGTATGTATTATGTATGTATGTATGTAATGTATGTATGTTCCCTATACAAATATACATTTCTTGACCAACTTGTACGAAATTTTGCTAACATACCCAGTTAAGCCCGGGAAGTAATGTGGTCAATATTAAAATTCAAACAAACCACTCCTTCCCTTGAAAATTTATGTAATTTCTGAGAATATTATACTGAATTAATGAAAATGGAATTCAGTTATGATAACAGTGTATTGTTGGAGTGTTCACATAAGAGTTTGGAAATTGCAAGTATGGGCTTTTACAAATTATAGAAGCTATCGATATAGAAATATTGATGTAAATAAATAATGAATAATGAAATCCACGAAAATAAAGCACAATGTGATGCAGTCACATAACCTTCAACATGGAAAATATTTTCTCACTTCACATTTTGAAGTAGAATAAGAGGTCATATTGCAGGGACAACTTAAGTGTGTGGGTTAGCTATATCAGAAGTCTGTAAAAAATTCTGTCTACTGATACGTTATTCATAGCTGTAGCTTTTGTATTAGTTGAGAATAGGGATGTATATCATATGCCCTAAGCGTCTAACAGAAGACAAAATAGGATGGAACATTTTTAGTCCTATGCCCGCAGTATATTATGTCCCAGGTTTTTGGGGAGAAAAGTATGAAAGTAAATTTTTCATAAAGACAATTCAATCTTATACAGTGCCTTTTTTTTTTACTCGTGGCCGGGCGGTCGGCTGGAGGTAGCTGCGAGCGCACAGTGCTTCTCACCGTTCCTGGCTCCCGCCTTTCTCCCCGTCACTGCACGCACACAGCACACCAAACACCAATTTTCTGGTCATGCAATGACATTTCGTGTACAATATCGGGTTTTTCTGCACTCCAGTATCTGTTGTTTTGTGTCGATACATGACCATGTAAATGAAACCATGCTTCGTCTGTGAAAAAAATTAACTTTGGGTCCATAGAGCCATCATTAACTTTACCCAACACCCAATTGCAGAAATTTACTCTACTCACAGTATCATGTGGTTGCAGTTCCTGAACTATGGTTATCTTATATGGTTTTAATTTCATAAGTTTAGTGGCTTTCCAAGCCGAGAATTGTGAAACTTCTGTGATAACCTACTCAGAGATTTTCTTGGGCTACGTTCTAACTTTTGTCCTATCTCACCAAATTTCTTCTCTGTAAGCACACGGCGAATTTTTTTAAAATTTCTTATCAAGAACAGAACCCGTTTCTCTGAATCTGTTTACAAGTTTACGAACTGTCTCTCTGTGAGGCACAGGGATACCAGGGAATCTGTCTACAAATAGCGGTGTCACTTCTCTACAGAACTCTGTTTGCACACAGGAATCATACATGAATATGCGGTGTGCTAAAGTATACACACTTCTTGGCATTATAACAGAACTATCATAATTTAACCACAAAGAAGAAAACAAGAACCTCCGCTAGCAACGACCGCACATGCACTGACGGGGAGAAAGGTGGGAGCCAGGAACGGTGAGAAACACTGTGCGCTCGCAGCTACCTCGAGCCGACCGCCTGGCCACGAGTAAAAAAAAAAGGCACTGTATAACCGGAATTTATGTTTCTTCTTAATTCAACCTCTCCCAGGCATGGTGTGTAGAAGCAACGGAATGCAACATTCGACATCCTCCATGAGCCATAAAAAGCTATAACTAGCATTTTCTGAGGGAATCGTTTAGTGCGATAAGTCATTCTTCCTCATTTCAAATTCTACATACATATTAGGCCTATATAAGGACATAGAATTTCAAAATCGAAAGTACTCCATAATAGTTGATTAGCTTCATTTTTCTCCAGTGGTATAAATATATAATTAGTTAGTTTAGGTAAATTCCGCCTATATACCACTAATATTAAAAACAAAAATACTTCAAAATAGATTAGATCTTAAGAATACTTATACAGTGAAAAATACATATGACTTTATTCACAAAGTTAAAGACATTAAACTCAACAAAAATGATACTTTTATATCGTTAGATATAAAAAATTTGTACACCAATATTCCCATAGCAGAAACAATTCAAATTACCAAACAGAATCTACTTAATATGGGAGACAGTCTTAACATAACAGAACAAATCATTAACACACTCCAAACTATTCTAAAACAAAACTATTTCAAATTTAATAACAAAATCTACCAACAACAAGATGTGCTAGCTATGGGTTCATCCCTTTCAGGTATAGTTTCTGAAATATTCCTACAACAAATTGAAGAAAATTATATCAATAACATTATTACGAAATTCAATATAAAAGCTTACACAAGATACGTTGATGATATTTTCATTATTTGCAATACACACAAAATTAATGACATAGTACTAGATTTCAACAAACTAGGCTACATAATAAATTACAATTCACAGTAGAAACAAGCAATAATTATATTAATTACCTAGATTTAAACCTAACCAAGAAATATAATAAAATTCAATTCAACATTTACAGAAAGCCCACCTACACTGACAATATAATCCAACAAAAATCCAATCACCCTAATAACCAAAAAATAGCTGCTATTAATAGTATGGTTTATAGGTTACTAAAAGTGTCCTTATCACACAAGAATTACAAGATTGAATTACAAACTATTTTACAAATAACCCGTAATAATGGATACCAAGACAATTTAGTTTATAAATTAATAAAAAAGAATAAGAATGTTATCAACAAACAAAGAATCCGGTAACCACACTCCAACCAACTCAAGAAATCAATACTAATGATCATAGCCAATTCACAACCTTCAATTTCACTAGTAACAAGGTCTATAAAATCACAAAAGAATTAAAGAAGAACAACTTAAACATTGCCTTTAAAACTAATAATAATTTAAAATATAAAATTCCTAATAAGATCAATAATTATAATAATAACAATCAATATGAAAGCTGTGGCGTATATAAACTAAGCTGTCAAGACTGCAATAAAGTATATATCGGCCAGACTGGAAGGTCTTTCAAAACAAGATATAAATAAATAAGGAGCGCTCGAAAGAGCATTAGGTATGGAGATTTTTTTTGTTTAGTCTTTGCTATAGTCGTTTATAGGTTTGGATCTCTCTGGGCACTTAATCAGATGGTAGCGTTCACATTTCCCGTTGCACAACACGCACACACAATCTTCATTTGGTTGATGAAATCGTTGGGTTCTACAGATTTTATGATGAAAGCCATGGGTTGCGAGCCTGGTCACGACGTGCCTTTGGTCCTGACATGCCTCGATCCATTTCCTGTCTATCATAGCGCTTGTACCATAAAATTCCGGGTCGATGTCGTCCCGCTTTCTTCGTCTTGAATTTAGCTATGCCTGATATGGACCGGTAGATGGTAGCAGCAGTTTCAGCTTCAGATCTTCTATAAAGAAAGATTCCCTCGCCAGTTCATATGCGATCCTGGAGGGGGCATACATCCCAACTCCTAGGACTTTCTTGAGATATCTAGCTTTCACGCATTCAATTCTGGCCAGGTCGCTGACGGTCAGTTTTTCCCATATTAGATCCAGTCCATATGAAACTATTGGGCTTATAACTGCGTCGAAGATGGACATAGCTGTGGTCAGGGAGAGTCTGTTGATGTTTTGAATCCTGTACATGGCTTTTGTTGCTGCTGTTGTTCTTTCCTGAATATGTAATCTGAACGAGGACAAGGACCAAGACAAGGCATGCCCAAAAGTGGTTTGACAGTCAGTGTTATAACACAAGGAAAGAAACCTTGCAAGCGCTATACAAAGCAAAGTGCACAAATAAGACAGACGACTTAAAAGCATACGCAGCAAAGAGAAAGGAGTATAAACTGCTTCTGAAAACAAAAAGAGCAGAATTCATTGAAGAAGAAGCAAAGAAAACAGCAGAGAATGCTATGTCTGACCCGTTCATTGCCATAAGGAAGAAGCAAGTTCCCAAGGCAAGAGAAATACCATGTGAGACCTGGGAAAAACATTTCACCGGCATTCTCAACAAGAACGGCGCCACATCGGCCTTTCAGGAAAAAACCACCACAGGTAGTTCAACAGAAACACACACCCCAATTACATCAAAAGAAATACAAGATGCCATCAAAACCTCAAAGAGGGGAAAGGCAGCAGGTCCAGACAACATATTCACAGAGCATATAAAAGAAACGCAGGAACTATTACTCCCAGTATGGACTGATATGTTTAATCAATGCCTGTCAAGCGGTTCAATTCCAGATATCTGGAGAACGGCGCAAATGTCCATCCTGTACAAAGGTAAAGGAAATACCGACGATCCAAACTCCTATAGGGGTATAGCATTAGAGAATACAATATTCAAAATATTCTCCAAAATCCTAACGAAAAGGCTAGCAAAGGAAGTAGACGTGCATATCCCAGACTGCCAGCTAGGTTTCCGAGAAAACAGGAGCACGCTACAAGCGGTGAACTTTCTGAAAGAAGAAGTGGAACAGGCGCTAAGACTTTCGAGAGGGAAGTACCACGTGGTCTTTGTCGACTACAGAAAGGCGTTTGACCTGATTGACAGGAACACCCTAATGAAAAAACTTGTAGGGATGTTGGGAGACTCCCACCCCCTAGCTGTAATAGTGGAAAACATTCTAGAGTGTAACTACATTATTATAAATGACGGCGTCGCTCTATCCGAAAGGGTTAGACAGACAAATGGAGTCCCACAAGGCGATCCCATGAGCCCACTATTGTTTAACGTTATAACGTCAGACATTACGAGCATCCTTCAAGATCTACCCACGGTAAAACTCATAATGTACGCAGATGATATGGCATTAGGGTCACACTGCAAAAAGGACCTGCAAACAGCACTGCAGAAGCTAGAAACGTGGGCCGTCGACAATAGTTTTGAGATCAACAAAGACAAAACGGTACACATGGTATTCAGAAAAGGGGGCAAACTGGCAGCTGATGATATCTTAACGCTGCAGGACGAGCCACTGGAAACAGTAAACAAATTCAGATACCTGGGAATCTTCCTACAAAACAAGATATAAAGAACATATTTCTGATTTTAGGTATAATAGAAATAAGTCCACATACGCAAAACATCTGCTAGACAACCTACATACCCCTACTACTATAGAAAATTCTTTACAAATTCTACATAAACACAACAAAAGCCCCAAACTCAATACTCTAGAACAATTAGAAATCTACAAACATAAGAATAACATCATAAATGAGAACACAATAGACCATAATACACTTTTTGAAACATACTTTAACCTAACAAGATAAGCGTGATCACTCATAATATTTAGTAGCATTCAAGTACTCACCATAGAATGTTATCTCGCTAGACCAACGGTAAGTTACTCAACATTATTAATAAGAACTCAATAGATAATCTTCAATGTTAATTTAAACCTTAAATATAGTTGTAATTAATAGCCTACCCTTATATATAAATTCAATTACCAACTATCTACTATACTTATTCAATTATTATATAACTTACACACTAAACATTACTATCTAGCATACAACCAATTTCATCACTATAGATTCATATTTAAAATAATTTACTTAATTACCGTATATTATTAAAGATTCCTACAATTAATTTCACATGAGTTTCTTTTGATTCTATATATTTATTTTAGGCATGACTGATGATGACGCTATGACGTTGAAATGCATCTCAAATGAAAACTAAGAAAGCTGAAGAATATAAGAGATAGTTCACCACATACTATTCAAGATCTGCTAGTCGATCCAAGAAGAGGAACTACATAAATTAATAATTACTTTTAATATTGACAATATTATAATTGACTTTCAGAATAGTAAACAGCAGTACTAAATACAAGAAGAAGGAGCTAAGTGCATCTCATCTATACAATTTTTATGACACACATAAACATTGCACGATATTTTAACAATTGACAATATATGAATTCTTCAGCTCAAATTCACATATGTTTTAATCTATACTATATTTTAAATAATAAGTGACAAGGTCAATTTTATAACTTTTATTACTAATTATTGTAAATATTTTATTGTGACAATACATTGAGCTCAATGTCGTTTTAATATCTTATAGAGTAATGAATTAATTTAATTTATTAACTATTTTAATACATAATAAAAGCTAAATTTACAGCATATTTTAGTTACTCTTTTACTTCTCATATAAACTTCAGCTTTTTGTTTTTAATATTAGTGGTATATAGGCGGAATTTACATAAACTAACTAATTAGTACTCCATAAGTTAATTTCAAATTACAAAATTCAAAACCCAGGCAACGCCAAGCCTTTTCAGCTAGTATATATAAAGGTTAGTTGTGTGTGTTTATCTTTTAGCCTATACGTATCTACAGTTTTATTCCAATATCAATTAAATTTTGTACTTAGCCTTCAAAACATCTACATTTCATTTTGAGAAAAACAATATTTGTGCCCATATTCAAGTCCCTTAATACCGTATTATATAACGTAATGTACAGGCCTAAGCACTGTGTGGTTGCTGTGCGTGGACAAATGACAGTGCATAAGCAATTTCCATTGTTTGAAATAAGTAGTAGGCTATGTTTGATTGCTGGTAAATATGAAATTTACAGTTCCAATCATCGAATTGCCAGATGTAGAGTTTTGCGGTTGAAATCATTCGAGGAATGGTCATCAATGTCATGGCAAGGTATCGGCGTATCTCATTTTAAGGAATATACAGCCACTAACAACTTTATGGCGGAGAAAGTTAAGCTAACTTCTTCAGAATGGACGGCCCTCTTGAAATTAAATATCAATTATGCCAACTTGAAAGGAGTTCCTGGAAATCATAGTGAATCGAATGGGACATCCCTTTGTCGCAGATGTGCAAAGGAGACTGAAACACCAGGCCATGTGCTCGGATCTTGTCCCTTCAATTCTCTCCTGATTACCCAGAGGCACCACAAGTTGAAGCATGCACTTACCACCATGCTAACAAAACATGGATACGAATGCTTTGAGGAAGTCCATGCTATTGATGGGACAGGATCCAATCGCTTTGCCGACATCGTGGCTTTTAAGAAAGGATCACATGAAGCTTACATTCTTGACCCCACAATAAGGTATGAAAATAATGCTGCCGACCAAGCAAACAACGTAGACCGTGAAAAAAAGGATATATATGAAAGCTGTATTCCTTTCTTTAAAGATAAATATAGGAGGAATTTTGGTGATCGGCATTTTACTGTCCATGGACTTTTATTTGGAGCAAGAGGTACTGTATACCGATCGGTTGCTGATGTACTTAGGAAGCTGGGACTGGACTTATCATCCTTAAATCAGATGGCAGAAAACATCATTGCTGACTCAGTGGGCATATTGCACCACAACATATATAAGAATACATAGTAAAATTGTTTAGATGTTTTATTTAAACTATTGTTTATATGTTACCCATTTTTTTCCATCATTTGAACTATTGTCAAAAGTGATTGATTGGTATGCTGTGTCTATGGCAACTTGCTTGAAGCAAGCAGCTCATTTTGTTTTGTTCAATAAAATGTATTCTTCTATTCATTAAGGTAAAAAATGCATCTATATCTA
The DNA here is from genome assembly GCA_964059195.1 of Ectobius pallidus. Lineage (NCBI taxonomy): Eukaryota > Metazoa > Arthropoda > Insecta > Blattodea > Ectobiidae > Ectobius > Ectobius pallidus. Next base: position 64,566,663 of record CAXKWD010000007.1, on the reverse strand, counting down.
TATACAAAGAAATAATGTTTGCTTGTCTATTATTCAAATCTACAGTTTTTTACCTTCGTGATTTCATTGCAATTTACACCAGATATATTAAGCATTACGGTAGAAAATACTTCTATATATGAATATATCGATGGATTAATGCATGCATGTGTTAAGTAGAATTTTGGGGTTAAATGTGTTAACTGTATATTTGGAAGCTCCTGAGGTCTATCTTCACTCTATACAAATGTGACAAGCGAAAAACACAAGCTTAATATATTTTCTGTAGAGAAAAATGTGGTAAATACTTTTCTTGAGTGCACATTCGTGATAATTTGATTTATTAAAGACTATAGAATTTTATTGTACTTTACACATGTTCACTAAGCCATCAATATTAGGATTTTCAATTAGCCTAATCATTCTGATGACACCATGGCCCTGGGTCAACTCAGCCTATAACATAAACGAGTACCTGGAACAATCCTGTGGGTAAAGGTGGCTGGTTCATTAAGACTGACAACCTTACACTCTTCACATGCCATATGTCTCAAAATCTGGGATCCCCAATCTCCCAGAACCATATGCCTTCCTTGGCTGATGTGAAGATCACTTCACTTTTTCACAGTTTTATTCCAATCTTGATGAAATTTTGCACACTTAGCCTACAGGCCCTATCCCTCTTTATCGTCGTTCACAGAACTTATTTTTTTCCCAAGAATTATGGAAATGCCACCGAAGAAAAGAAAGAGTATTGGTCATATAAATCCTCAGCCAAAAGACAGAAGGCTACATAAGGGCCTAGAGTTTGAAAATTAGGAGTAAACTACTACATAAGTTTACTTTGAAGTACAAGCAAAATACAAAACCCGGGTGATGCAGAGTCTTTTAAGATATTGTGCTTACACCATGATCAGATTTTTAATAAATGCAACTTTAAGGTTGTGTAATATTTCTACACTTGTTTTACGATATAAATACACAATATACAGCTTATATGCAAAGATAATATAACCTATAAATATAGAGAAAGTGTGATGGTGTTTTCTTATGAAATCTCAAAATTTGACTGAAACTTAAAATTGTTATAAATTTTGAACATTTTAAGAAAAATAACAAATGACTACTCATTTTAAGGGGAATTTATTCAACTTCTTTTATGAGGTTGATATATATATATATATATCTAAGAGGTGAAGCACTAGAAGACAAAGTGTGTCAAAAAGCATGAGGCGAAAGAGTTTTTTGTTGTTGAAAATTTGCTATCTTTGTTGGAGGATATCTCGAAAGCTATTGGAAATAGAAAAAAATGTAAGTGATGGAATGTCTAGAAAATTTTATCAACTTGAATTTTATATAGAGTAACTTTTCCTCTATGATGCACCGTTAAGTATGGTTTGCTGTGGATTGTTTCTTTACCTTAAAAAAAAGTTTAAAGACATTGTTAAGATACTAATGTTGATAATTTAAACAGAAATATATTTATTCCAATTGAAATTACATGTCATTTTTATCATATTTTCCACAACAAAATTTATTATGCCTTATTAATAGAATCACTTGTACAAAAGGCTCATCTGAACTCGTTTCTTTCAAGTAAGCTATGGTGCAGTAATGCAAACTTCACATGTTCATGCCTACCCACAGTCATAAAAAAAATATGAAAAGTTATCATCAAATTCATTTCTTAAATTCACAATTTCTAAATTACAAAGTTTACTATAGACAATAAATTTAAAAAAAAAAATAAAAACTCTTAACATGTAAAATTTAATTTACACTGGGAGACATCTACATGCCATAGTTGGAACTAGTCCACTAGAGGTTACCTTGGGAACTTTAGCAGCCTAGGCCAATAACTACTTTAGTGGCCTAGGACGATAAAGAGCTACTTTAGGGACATGTTACCAGTGCAAGAAGCAGCGGTTTTAGAGAGCATGTGAGGAGCATCGTTTCAAAACGTATTAAGTGCACAAGTTAACATTTTCAGGAAAGACGAAAAACGATTTACTCCCTAACCAGGAAGTATATCTGCAAAATTAAGACGTGAAATTTTAGATATTAAGGTAATGTTTCAGAATCCTCAAAAACTGAAATTGGTTTTCAATTAATGAGCCTTATATTTTAGTTTTAATTTTACACATAATACATTTTGAACCGATTTACTGGACATAATACGTTCTGAACCGATTTGACAGTAAAAATTAGAGAGGAGGTCAAACATCAGCTGGATTCGAGAGAAAATATGTTTTTAAATCATTGCCATTAATTGCATATATTGCAGAAAAATTAGTATTAATAATACTGCTAACATTAATCACTTGTTAACACATTAAGTGCACACATTTTGAAGATAAAATTTACGCACTTTACGTGCGCATAGAAGAAACAACTTGAATTTTACAACAGAGCTATTCCAACATCGTTTCAGTAATGTTGTGAATTGTTTTGAAGGGTAATCACGACTATACATTGGCTCCATCTTTACTGTGACGATTCATAGTTTTTTCTTCAAAATTACCCTTATTCCATCCAATTTCTTGAACTATTTGAGGAGTATTTTATAATCTCTTATGACCCAATCATCTCCAGGTGATCTTACTTTCCCCACAAACTTTTAATGTTCTTTATATTTTTCAGGAGTCATAATTAATGTAGGAGCATTTTCGGAGATATTTTACTACCCCAAACACGTGATCTGCGGCTACCCGCGCGCGATTTCTTGGCCGCTCGACTCCCTAGTTCTCATTCGGTAGGTTTCGTTCAATTCCGTAGGCAGAGCTAACAACATTGAAACACAAAGTACGCTATACACCCTGACATCTATTGGCTTCAATACTAAGCTTTCATTCTGTCTCAGCATCCTTATTTGTTAATTGACGTTATCTTTTCTGACGCATGGAGTTATGGGGAAAAAATATAATTTTGCGAATTGCTGGTTTCACAAACATGTCATTGTACTTCCAACACTTTGCTCACCTCTTTAAGAATTCCGAATTTCTGACACTCCCGTGAACTCTCATGTCAATTTCATGGACTGAAAGTTGAGAGAACTTTTCACAAAACGTAATAAATACGTTTAAAATTAGGCCTATAGTTTTCTCCACTTTTAGATGCCTTACCTCTCTTACATTTTACAACACGAAATGCTGAAGCATGTTCTGCTAAGACTCTTATTTATGCTTAAAATTAGTCACTCAGTGTAAAAATATTGAGCCTACATTATATAATATTCTTTCCCGGAGGAAAATGACCAATTAACAAGAGCATGAAGTACATAAGCTACATGTTTTTATTTTGACTTCTGATGCCATCAGCGAAGTCTAATAGTGGTGACTGAATCCTCAAAATGAACTTCCTCCAAATAAGAGATCACACCCGGTGCTACCTCGATCACTCCTCTGCCACCTTCAGTCTCGTTCCATATAAAGAATGTTGCATTCTTTTACTGATATCAGTGACACACAGTGCATAAAACGATATTTGGCGGAAACAGTAAGCTTCGCCAATTGATAATTGCTGCTATTCCTAATTGCAAACCTGTTGCAAATTAAAGCAGAAACTTCTTCTATCTGCTGGACGCTCCTTTATTAATTTGTGGAAGGTTTTAAAACGAATTTTGTGTGTTGCCAGATCAGCCAGTAGATTTTTTTTTTTAAATACCGGCTTCACACTCAATCTGAAATGCCATGAGCACAATAATAAAATGGCTTGAACAAGAATATTATGCCCTTTAAAACGTAATTTTTTTATAGTTACACTATTTCTCATAACTCCATTAGCACATTAAAAAGTACAATATAAAAATACTGTCATAATGTTGATCAAAAAACCAAAATGTCGCTTACCTAGCCTTCACTTCACGCTGTCGTTTGGTTATCCCAGTCTTGGTTCGTTTTCTGCTTCCTTTCAATCTTTTTGGAACAGCTTCACTTCCTTCCATGATGATACAATGAAATGACATACAACAGCTAAACTTACGGACGAGTCAACATAAAAATTATTGAGAAATATCAGCCGAAACGTGTAACGAAGTGAAAAGTTACCGAACAATGTCTATTGTACTCGCTGGTTAGACCACGGGTTACCACAGTATAGTAATGAACGCTTTATTTAATAAGAAGAAGTGACTTGTTACAGATAGCGCTGGAGTCGGCGGTTGCGCATATTTTAAATAAGAAAAGTGACGGTTGGAAAAAAGTGGGGAGAGAGAGGTCGAGGAGTCGTCTTGGAGTGGCCGTCGAGGAGACGAGAGTTGGAAGTCAGCCAGGAGAGAAGGAGGTCCAGAGGCGAGGAACATCAGGCAGAGTGGCCTGGTATAGAGTCGACCGTTAGAAGTTGGAACGGATTGAAGTCATCAGGAGACTGGAAGTAAAGCGGATCGGCTATAGTCAGTCGTCATTATTAAGTCGACGCAAGTTGTTGGCTGTTGCAGCTGTGGAGTGGATTTATATCAACCTACAAAACTTTGTGGATGCAGAGACTGTTGGTTTGGATCTTCGAGATCTGCATGGTCGTCATCCTACGGCGGAGGTTGGACGTCGCGTGGCCTGAAGGGTCATGAGTCACATATTACCTACCCAGAGAACGACGAATCGCCGTGGATATCATTACAACCGTGAGTGGAGGCGGTTGGAGAGAAATGCTTCATGGATCGCGTGTAGGGGACGTCAGGCATTGGGACGATTATGTCTGTGGAATGCATGAGGCAGCGAGACAGCTATTACATCACACCACAGATAAGTACCTTGAACCATAAATTCTTTCCCCCGTATGTACCGATTCAGTGTAGGAGTAAATAAACTGAGACAAAAGACTCTAAAACGACATCCCGTTGAGGATTCGTCTTCTAAATGAGATTAGCGTCATTCCAAAACTATAGTATAACCAGTAATGCTAATCAAGAAGAATAAGCACATATATATATATATATATAAAGGAAGTTCAAATGGACGGAGTTTCAATTCAGACGGAATACGGAATCTGTAATTATAGATCTAAAATTTCGTTATCAGAAGCACTGGATTTCTCTATGCATAAATTAATATAGAAAGACTTTGTTATAGAAAGGAAGATTATTATTTCTCTATGCATAAATTAATACAGAAAGACTTTGTTATAGAAAGGAAGATTATTATTTTTCTATGCATAAATTAATACAGAAAGACTTTGTTATAGAAAGGAAGATTATTATTTCTCTATGCATAAATTAATACAGAAAGACTTTGTTGTAGAAAGGGAGATTATTATTAGTTGTCTAGGACTCAGATCAAGTAAGATATACAGGCTTTCTTCTAAGAAAAAAGATTAGGTTCAAGCTAAGAAGTATTCTCATGGTAGAAGTTTTGAGATTACGCAGAAAGTGTGTAAGGGAAAAAGAAAGTAACGAGATAAAAAGAAAAGTAGGTCTACAGGAAATAATTTTTAGTATATATCTAGATTGGACGTTAAAGTACATCTCTCAGTTACAGTTATTAGGAGTGTATGATCAAGAGGACTGGAGAGATAGAAGTAAATATTGGACCGCAGAATTCCATAGTCAGTTGGAGAAGAAGACTGAACAAGACCGACTTTATTTCTTGTTTATATTGTATTGTATTTTTTTTTCTGAAGAGGTCTCTCAAACAAAGATACAAATGTACTTAATATTCAATAAAATTTTGTTCACATGTTTCTTGAAAAGCTTGACTATTTTACATGAGTATAAAGTGAAAAACCTTCCTAACTTTGACCCACCCCTTCTTCGGCTGAAGCTGCCGGCAATAACCTATGTGACGTATTTTGGAAGGTGAAAGTCAAGTTCATGGTTGATTACTTATAAGAGTGAGTGGTGCCTACTCAAATAAATATTCTCACTCTATAAAATAAAATAAGTCTGTCACAAACATGGGTTGAATGCTCAGTGTAAAAATTAAGTTGTACATAATATGTTTCGAACCGTTCATTCCCGTGCACATAATACGATTTGATCCGATACATCAACTTGGACAGTGAATTAACACGGGATATAACATGAAATGTTCCATTCTGAGTTCATAGTGTTAAAGAGCGCTTATGAAATAGGGCGAAATCGTATCAAACTGTATTTTGACCAAGAGTGCATTTAATACGTTTTGAAACGATGCTCCTCATGTACTAAAAAATTAATTTTTAATACTCATTGTACATGGGCTTTCTTGTTTTGGTAAAACTGGCCTTTCTATGAAAGTATGCAAGCCACTGATAAAAGTTTGAATGTTTATGTATTTAGCACGACCGATTGTCATAAATCGAAAATTGAAGGCATTGTCCACGATTGTAAATACTGAAGGCTTGTTTGTTTGTTGTTAGCTAATAAAACTTCAAGACCTAATTCATATTTTTGCTACATCGTAGACCTAAATAGTTTTTTAATTAAATATTTGGATTGAATGGCTTTCAGTATCATTTGTATTTAGATTACTGAATACAGTCATTAGTTATGTACATTTATGAGCATGTCAATATTGTGTTTGGGTTGCCGTGGTATCTCATAATGTTACATTTACACATATTTCTCGCAACAATTTAAGTTCAGAGGAAAACAATATAAGTAACCGATGACCATATTCTGTAGGCCTTTTTGTTCTTGGTATCTACTTATTACCCACTTCAGTATAACATACTTTTCACCATAGATAGTACGATTTTCTGTGATATGTTATGTTGACAAAGAAATTTCCCCATATGACCACTGATAAGGGCTGGGAAACTGGATAAAACTTTTAACAATTAATAAAAATAAAAAGTAGACCACTGTTTCAGTGGCATCAGGCATATAACTTTACAAACACCTTGAAATTAGTCATTACCTTCTCTTAAATAAACATTTTCTCGAGTTATTTAGAAAGGTGCTTTGCCTCCTTGGCACTTAGCTCATTAACAAAGAACAAACAATTGCAGTTAAAACTACCAAATGTTATTTCTTAATGTCCTCCAAATGAATGATATGTTTCTGGATCTACATGTTTCTCCTGTCCCGTAACCAATCATTGCTTATCTCAAGCGGTCAAGCCCTGGTGCATGATCGACACTTGGTTTTTGGAACCGTGGGCAATTTTGTTTTGACATAGTGCTGGGGCAGCCTCTGATCATGTTGCAGTGTTGCACAACGATCAGTTTTTAATGTAATGAATTTATGTTAGATTTTTTCTTACTTAATACTATTAAACTACTTCGAAACCGCCTTTGTGGTAGGTTCTTGTGACTGAAAACATGCCTCACATGATATTTAACAATTTAAAACCATTTAAACATGTAAATGCTCATTTGTCATCGGAATCCAGTTGCAAAAACTTCCTGCCTCATCCTGTAGGCGAGCAGCATATGCCAGATGCTTGACTTCATAGTAACGTTCCTGGCTTTACGGGTTTTGGGCATTGCATTCGATATGCAACGACAAGGTATGATTCTTGTCTTTGCTGCTAGATCGCCCTGAAACATGTGAGCTTCTATCAGAGGTGTACATATTCAAATTTCAGCTTGCTTGCCCCTTTGAAATTCTGCAACCAGCCACAGCTTTTAACTTGCTTGACAAGAGAGCAAGCCAGATTGCAACGATGAAAAGAAATACTGTCGCTATGAGTCACAAGCTCTTCATAACCTGGTGGGTTTCATGGGGCCTAAAGTAACTGCAAGGCCTGGCGGAAAGAATATGAAACTGGGTATATCAGTGCACTGGTAAGTCGTGCAGTCACGTAGTCGAGGAACTTCAGATGTGTTTAGAATGCAAGTAAAAGGAGAATGGAGAATTTTACCCTGAAGGAAGCCGAGGAGAAACTAAAATGTGGAGAGTTTGAATTATCAATGAACAAAGGTACTAGTCCGGCATGGGAAAAATTTTCAAACATTTTCGAGAAAACCTCAAAAAAATCAATAATAACAATAACAATAATAAAAATAATAAATGTGTTAAGACGCTAAAACAATTTTTAATAATTTATCCACCTTTTATTTATCTGCATGATGAATTTCTTCTACCAGCATGTAGAAAACCAAGAAAGTATTACCTACACTTAGCAACTACAGTTGTTTAGCTGATAGGAATGTTGCAAGCTTATTCAGACTTGCATGGGTTAAGTTCAGCCTGACCCATCCAATTCTAAAGAAACCTGCCTGCTTGCTAGCTGTGACGCTGGCAACTTGCTTGCCTGGCGTGCAAGCGGATATGAGTAAGTTAAAATCGAGATTTGTACAACTCTAGCTTCTATATGTCACATCCACTGCTATCTGTGAGATTTCCCTCTCCCAGAGATGACAATGTAGTTGCTTTGTGGCAAGATCTATATTGCTAGTCTGCCGCTGTGGTTGAGTTGCCACTACCAGCCACCTGGGTGGCCAGGGTTCGATTCCTGGCCGGGTTGGGGATTTTACAGAGGTGTAAAGTTTCCTACCTGGGTCAGGACTGGGTGTTGTGTCCTCATTCTCATCCTGCGGGCCGAATACTTCTCATCATCATCTATATTGCTATTTTCAACATTCTATTAGACACTAAACTAAACTCCAAGGATCTACATCCCTGGAGGGATATGCATCATCTCCCATAGGCAGATAGAAGGATTGGGGGCATGTGGTCAGCATGTTGACACCCAGTGCCGTTAATGATGGTTTCTGTGACTGGAGCCTTTACTTCTCAATCGAGTAGCTCCTCAGTTTTTATCATGAGATTGAGTACACTCTGTTCCAGACCTCCCTACCTCAAAAAAAATCAAGTAGATACCAGGGATCGAACCCAACCTGTGGATCCGTAGCAAGCGACGCTAACCATGAGACCATGCACACAGTCCTATTAGACACTATGATATATTATATTTATATATTCTAAAGTTACAAGTAATCTTAGCAATCTATTATGGAATAGCTTGAAAATGAGTTATGTGCTGTTACAGACTAGGGAAGATGCGTTCTAGAGGTTCCCTCATGATATTTCATTGTACCCATGCTAGAAGCATTAGTGGGACATGGAGGTCATATTAACATTACAATAATGAAGTGTAATGAAAAAATCTTAATTTTAGGAAGGATTTATATTTTAAAATTCATGTACAGAAAAAACATTAATAATAAAGAATTAATTCATTAAATACTCTATTAAAAACACTACCAGTGACGGATCTAGGCTGTCTGGCTCCCAGGGCAAAAAGGTAATTCGGCATCCCACAATTAATGAAGGCAGTAGTAAATTCTTATTTGATAGTAATCATAACTATGTAAATTAATATAAACAGAAGGTTTAAAAGTATAAAGCATGATATAAACAATTGTTCCAAAGCATGTGGTTCCATTGCATATTTTATTAATGAACAGTTAGTGTATGCCTTAAATCAGTGGTCTTCAACCTTTTATTAATTAAGGGCCAAATTATTGTCATGGAGGACTTGGAGGGCCGCATTGATTAAGCGTGTATATACATATATATATGTATGTGTGTGAATTTTGTCTCAGGTTAAAATAATTTACATGAATTTGTTATAACATTTTATATTTGTTGATAACTGTATTAAACATCAATATTGAAAACAATATAGGTCTACTTGACATATATTTAAACATGTTATAAAACTCAAAATTAAACTGAAAACATCAAATTTGTGACTTTTGTAGTTTAGTGAGAAATTTGACATTGTTTATCTTTTACTAATCTGTCAACATTAGCTTTTATGTCAGATGTGGCAATTCGAAGAGAGTTCTCTAAATGAGTGTCAGAGATACGGTTTCTCAGTTTCGATTTCACGTTCTTCATTCTTGAAAATAGCTGCTCACAGATGTAAGTGCTGCCAAAAAGAGATGCTGTGGCCAGAGCATGAGATCTGATTGCTGGAAATCGATCACCTTCAACATACAATGAGTAAAACTCCAGAAGTCCAAAGTTTTTAAATTTCTCCTGTAAATCGCTATTGCACTGAAAGTCAATAAGTTCCATTTGTATATTTCCGGAATAGTCTTCCACATTAACACTGAAAGGAGCACAAAAAAGCTTCATCATAGTTTTATTTTGCTTGAAGTCTAAAAACCTGTTGCTAAAATCTTGCTGTAACATGGAGAGTGCTTCGCTGTACTTTTCTTTGTTTTGAACTTCACATTGTGACAGTGTTGGAAAATGTGTGAAGTCGCCTTGTTGTACTTGATTCTTCCACAAACTAAGTTTCCTCTCAAACGCCTCAACTTGATCAAAGAGATTGTGTATCATAGCATTCTTCCCTTGTAGCCTAATATTCAAGTCATTGAGATGTATTGAAATATCAGTTAGGTACCCAAAATCAGCCATCCAACTGGGATCTTTGAAGTAGTGAACTGCCTTCCCTTTACTCTCCATGAACATGCAGATTTCTTCTTTCAAATCAAAAACCCTTTTTAAAAACTTTCCTCGACTGAGCCAACGAATCTCTGTGTAATAAATTACATCACCATACTCTGCATTCATCACACTAAGGAAGGTTTGGAATTCCCTGTGATTCAGTCCTTGTGATCTGATAAAATTCACGATTTTAGTCACATCTTTAATGACATCTTTGAAACAAACACTTTTTGCACACAAATTTTCTTGATGGATAATGCAATGATATTGTATGAACTTTTCATTTTCACTTGCATCTTTTCTAATCAGAGCTACAACACCTTCATTTTTTCCCGTCATTGCTGGGGCCCCATCAGTTACAACACCGCTCAAGTTATCCAGATTTAGGCCAAACCGGTTTAAAGTTGAAGTCAAAGCCTTGTAAATATCAGTGCCTTTAGTAGTGCCCTTCATTGGAAATAGTGCTGCCATTTCCTCGGTAATAGAGAAATTTTGATCGATTCCTCTAATAAAAATGGCTAACTGAGCTGTATCTGTAACATCAGTGCTTTCATCAAGTGCTACTGAATAAAAAACAAACTTTGAAGCACGGTCTTTAAGTGAGATTTCAATATCCTGAGATAGCTCCTCAATTCTTCTGGCAACTGTGACCCCAGATAAACTAACCTTTGAAAACAAATGTTTTTGTGTTGGGCATAGGATTTCAGCTGCCAATTCCATACACTGCTTTACAAACTCACCATCTGTGAATGGCTTTGATTGCTTAGCAATTTGTTCAGAAATGATATAGCTAACTTTAACACTTGATTCACTTTCGGCGTTTTGCCGAGTAAACGTAAATTGTTGATTCTCAAGTTTTTTCCTTAAATCTCGCACCTTATCCAATCTAAACTGACCTTGTACTGCGTCCATCTTGGAAGCGTGCTTTGTGTCATAATGCCGCTTTAAATTGTACTCTTTCATTACGCAGACAGACTCATTACAAACCAAACAAACTGGTTTGTTTTTTATATTTACAAAAAAGTATAGATCAATCCACTTTTCTTGAAACACTAGGCACTCATCGGTAATCTTCCGTTTCTTACTACACGAAGCCATTATTCACTAAACTTAAACTAACATTCACTTGCGGGCAGACAATAGAAATAGGTGAAACAGACTGAGACAATGACACTGGCGTGGGTTGCGATGCTACGAGTGACCTTGAGCATCAGGGTTGCCACTTAACGAATTCCCTACTACGGCCGAAGCAATTGGCCAACTTCAGTGCTGCAATGTTTTCCTATTTGTTTGGAAACAAAATCATTCGGCGGGCCACAAAAATATACACGGCGGGCCGCAAGCGGCCCGCGGGTTGAAGACCACTGCCTTAAATGAACACCAAGGTAAATAGTTATAAAAAATAAATGCCTAACAAACAAAAATTAACTTTAACACAGAATACTTTAGTTAATACAAAAATTAAACTATGCTTGTAAAGATGTGACTAAATTATAGAACATATAGATAAAATATTTATCAGGATGTAATTTTCCTTACACAAATATTAAATTTTGATGGAAAATGTAAGTAAGTTACTCACAATGACTGTAAAAATAGACTTATGTAAGGGTACAGATTTGTACAGCCCTGAATGTAATGTAGATTCAGCATTTCCCTAGCATTTCAGTTAGCGTGAGAATTGCAAGTCTGACGTTTTTCCCCGGATGCGGGACACGAGCGGCCTGGTGTGGTATTGTACAGCAAGGACAGTAGAATACAGCGGTGGAGTGTGAAGTGTGTTGTTCGGAGGCTAGGAGTAAGTCGCCATGTAGCTGGATATTTATCTGTTAAGGTCGTGAGGACTGAAAGGATGGCCAGAGACGTTAATTAGGTTGAGTGCGCATGATGTAAGGGTAGTATCGTGTGTAATTATATGAGGAGTGTCGGTTCAAAACGCGTTAAGTCCACCTCCGATTGTAATGTAGTTTTTTGCGGATTCGCATTCTCTGAGGTGTTCTGCATGATACTATATATAACGTTCTTGTTTCAAATCGCTACCTTTCACCATTAAAATTGAGCCTGAAATATGGGGTTCGATGCAAACCGCATTCAGTCCAGAACTTAGTTCGGTGCAAATTACGTTGAGTCCACATTTTAGACGCGAACACGTGCGAAACAGGTGGTGCGTTGAACATTACGACGTCTATTTTTTGCAGGTGTTTTTCTAATGAAAGCGGTATTCACCAGATGCTGAAACAGATGTCATTAGCGGTCAATAATAAAAGAAGAGGAGCATGAATTTTCCATGATTTAACATGCTTAAAAAAACAGAAATCGTTTAAATTTTGACAATTTGGTACTTCGGCAATAGTTCACTTTATATTAGTGTGATCAGATGTGATTGTAATTCTTAAATAGAATACTAACTTTCATCTTTTTAAATGATTATTATTATAGTGTTGGGTCAAAATGCATTAAGTCCATTCCTTTCGAAACTTTAACCATCAATAAAAGATGTAAATGAAAAGAATGATTTAACATACCCAATACATTTAACTATATATTACATACTGATTCAGATCAGAAAAAAAATTGCAATTTCGTTTCATAGTTTGGCCACAAACAGTTTTTCGTCATTCCTGAAAAATCATTATATGAATGCAAGAGGCAATGTGATTAAAGCCATATTGAATTAAGAAAAATGTGTCTAGAGCCATGGAAACGAGTGGGACTAGAAGAGAGGAGTGTTCTGAGCGGACGATTTACCCCTTAGTGCAGTGTCAGTCAGCCCAGGCAGACTGAGGGAGCTGTGGGAGGAAGTGACCACCAGGAGGGATTTCCACCGGCCAGGTTATAGGACGAGTTATCACCAGTAACCACCCCCCACGTGTAATATTGAAGGGAAGGTAGAGGTTGCATCCAGTCCTGAGAGGCTAAGTGAAGGGGCGAGGACGCCAATAGGGATATGGAGCGGGCTGGATTTGGAAACCATCTCGACGCCCAGCATTGAAGGAGTCGTGCCAGCGAACATAGATCCCTTGCGACACCCCAGAACTGGTGAGACTACAGAGCCCTGCTGAGAATCAAGCGTCATGTGTAGAATCTACTCCAAACTTTCCCTACAATCTACGGTCCAGGAGTCAGTCAGTGAGGGAAGGGCAGTAATAATATGGAAAATTAAGAGAAGTCGCCACGAAATAAGAAGAAATTTATTTTTATGAAATAGGAATCTTTTTTGATAAGCAGCGAAGGATTAAACCATTCAGATGTCATAACCTAGGATACATTGCCCGTCACTGAAGAAACCTCAGGGGTGAATGAGCGTAGAATTTAGCATGCGGAGATACGAGGAAAAGTGAGGAAAATATAGGATACTTGTGTTCGATAAGGCCCAGGCACTCGGAACAAGATATCGATAGAAGTGTGGATCCTTCGAGTACAAGGTGTTGTACGTGGAAGCCTAGTGAATGCTTCGTAAGTTGAAGAAATAATTGAATTATTGGAGAAGTGAAAAAAAATACATTATCAGAGAGATAATTGATATTTTTTAGCATGCAGGTTTTTATTTGAAGAAGAAAGCATGCGGAAGAGATTATGGTGATGGAAATGACGACATACTACGAGAATGACGAGGCAATGGAGACAAGTTATGAAAGGGATTGGGTAACTAAGATCGCATTATTTAGGAATGGGGAAGATGTTGAAGGGAGAGTTGGTATACGACTGAAGTGGAAGGAACTAAAATTATCGCTGCTCTGGGAGAAGGGTGTTTAGCGACGTCTCTCTCGCCATGAGAGGAAAACGGCTCAGGCCGCAAAGGGGTACCTTGGGGTGAGAGGGCATTCGCGAGTTACCTTCTACCCAGGAGGAGGGATACCATGTGTGGGAGCAACCCTCTACATGGGACCGGCCGTCTATGTTTAGAGTTGGCATCCATAACAGGTGAGACCATCAGCGTGTGTTAGATTCAACCCCACTGAATAATTCGGAGAGCAGTATGGCAGTGGACGGCAGACGGCAGTCTCATAATGTGTGGAGCAGCATTCTCCGGAACCAGCAGGAATCTTCATCTTTATTTCCCTAATTCATCTTCCTAATATCCCTGTAATCCATTGTTAAAGTTGCAGTAACATCAAGTGAACCAAGGTAGGTTGTGAGTAACCCAGTGGAAATTGGAAGTCCTGAGCCGAGATACGACTGAAGAATTGGTGAGTCAGAATTTTTTACATTTTTTTCCAAGAAAGGAAGATGAGAAGTGCCCTGAAAAATTAAGTAATATCGTGATTGCTTTAGAACATTTAATTTTGCATATGAGAACATATTTAATTGTATTCTTGTATAATTGTAAACTTGTATTCTAAAACTTAATTTTACAAGCTTCTCATTCTGCAAATGTCTTAGCTGTTCCTGCCATAACAAGACTTTAGCTGGAGTCTCAGTAGACTAAGTAAACAAGAGGCTGGTGGGAGCAGGCTCAGTGGCATAGGAAGGGGGGTGCGGGCCGCCCCGGGTGCCATCACCCGGGGGGTGACAAAATAAAAATGTGTTTTTGTAAGTAAAAAATCGCTCAAGGGAATTTAAAGAAAATAATATTTAAAATAATTAAATAAGCTTAACAACTTTCTACAAGTCAACATGCGTATTGAAACATCTTTTAGTTTTAAATGCAGTCAACAAAGGTAATAATAATAATAATAAAACGCGGCTGAACTGGCCGCTGTGTAGATACGAAGAATAATATTATGGTTAGGGGGAGGGATGTTTATTTCTGCCGATGCTTCTATATCTGCAGTTTTATTAATTTAAATGAGACTTCAACAATCGTTGATATTTTATATCACTCAAGCCGCAACCAATTCTACCCGCTGCGGCAGTCATGACTTTGACGAAAATAAACTTTGAATGTGAGTTTACCCCAAAGTCTCCGGCAATCTAGATTTCGAACTGGTATGTGCGCATATTTAAGAATAGATTATTAATAATACAGTTCCGTAAAATAGTTACATTATTTGTTTATGAAATTTATTGGGATCAACCCATAAAAAATGATGTATAATTCTCATAACATCCTCTGCCCAAATAAAAGTTAGCCTCCCCTTAAAAATAAGAGAAAGTCGTCGCCAATCTTTGTGTCACGTCCCCTAAAGGTACCTAACCCAAATACAAAATTTTGTTTTCGTACGATTTTCTGTTGCAAGAGGCCGTATTGCAAAGAGAGCGTATTCAGAATGGGTGGCTTATAACTACCCTTCAGAGAATTATTTAGAAAAGTGTTTCAAATAAAAGTTTTAGCTCTTAGTATAAGCAACCAACGTGCAAAAATTAAAGAAAATCTTTAGAGCCGTTTTCGAGAAAACTTTCTTTATGTAAAAATAAGGAAACCTGTCTCCAGTCTTCAGTTCATATCTTGAAAGGTAGCCTACCTGACATAAATACAAAATTTTGTCCTTTTGTCAAAATTCATCTTTCCAAAATTCGAGATTTCGCTTGGAAAACAAAATAAAAAATTATAAAAAAATCACTCCAGGAATAAAACTTTGCACAATTTCGGGAGTGTATTTTGGCTTAGATGTTCGTTTTATTAACGGTAACACCCACAATTCGTGAATCTGTCGCTCACGAAAACAATGTATATCTGTCTGTCTATAACGTACTTTAGATTAATAATAATAATAATAGCATTTATTGTTGTTTAACAGTACAATGTACAATGTACAGCATAACTTAATGTGCTTGATATGTATGTCTTTCCTTAATCCTAACAAAATTGGCTGAATTAGGTTAACTATGTCTTATATCCACCATTGGTAGCACTGATTACAAGATGGCGACGACATGGTAACTGGAATCGCTTTATGGATGGTTGATTCATAGTATGCCATGATTTCGGAGCTTAGTTTTGTTTTTATATAACAAAGTAATTATTACTAATTTTGCATAATCCGTTGAGTTTACGAGTTACATCAGATAAATTCGCTGCAACTGCATCTATCGATAAACTCTTAAACCCTCGTGGGATTACCTTTGACTGTCCAAAAAATAACACTTGGAACTGTTCCATCTTTTAATAATTCAAATGGGGGGGGGGGGGGGGGTGACAAGAAATTTTCCGCACCGGGTACCACCTAAGCTTGCTACGCCACTGAGCAGGCTCAGGCCGACAAACCCTCCAGCCCAATGTTGCCATCCGTATGAGAATTCTTGTATTCAAACAAGATTTTAGTGTTTCGTATGAAGTACATTTTTTATTATAATAACATATACAAAAGTATGTGTAATTTAATTCTTGAATTTTTTGCCTTTTGTTAACTCTGCTAAAATTAAGATATGAGGATTTGTTATCAACAAGTGGCAACACTGCTCCAGCATCTCCCATTCTCCAAATCCAACTAAGTGTAGTAGTTAGAATGAGTCATTCATTTTAGTCACACCATCGTTAGCCAGAGATGCCAACCATGAAAGGTGGTTATCAGTAGTGTGAGTCTAATCGGATGGTGGGGGACTCGATGTCTTGGGCAAATTAACATATGTGTCTTCTTGTGCTGCCCCTTGACGCGCCCGTACTCTTCATGCTTTTTTGAGATCACATGGTTTGTACAGTCATCGCGTCCTCCATGTATAACCGAAAAATCACAATTACAGTTTTCACAAAATAGGTGACTCGGCGAAATTTTTGAAGGTCCGAGGCAAGAAAACTCTTCCGTATACTGCTTTCGATACTGCTGATTTTCCGCTGTTCGTTTTTGTCCATCAGACTCGTCACTGGTTTTACGTTTACACGACATATTTCCTCAATATTCTACTTGCACTGCAACACTCAATAAAGCAAGCGACGACTTCGGCAGTCATCAGCGGCATCACAGTGATAATAAAAAAGAGGAATATGTTAACACCAAAGATGTTATAAGTACAATTATGTTATAACTGTAAGATATAACATCTTTGGTTAACACACACTCACGTCAAAGATTGTAGTGACCAATGTCGCCAACACAACGGGTGATATCTTTTACAAACTATTTCTCATGATAACAGTTAGCATCTCTGCTGACACATTAATTAACTTTTTTTAGTTATTTTCGCAGGAGATTCGTAAAATCCGTAATATTCAGTACAATTTCCGTATTGCCGTAGCAAATTCAAGAAAATCGTAGAAACTACGGAACTTCCGTAGCAGTTGGCATCTCTGGTTAGCTATCATGTACTCGTTAGGTATTTATGTATTTAAAAGGCTTAGAAATGGGTGGGGTGGAACTAGAAATACTGATTAAAGTATTAATAATAAGACAAAATTGTTTATTTCTTTTGTTTACCTCCCCAAATCCACAGCAATAAAAACAAAGTTTTTAGCCATATTGTGTCCCCTTTATATGTGCACTCGGGGCAATTTGCCCCCCCCCCCCCCCCGATCCATCACTGAACACTTCCAGTATAGGAGGAAGCATTATGTACAATTATTTCAATATTCATAAGATTTTTCTAGAATCGTAGCAGCTTTGTACATAAAACATGTAATTGCAGATTTTGATATTTTCCGTGTGAGAGGTTCGCCATCTTTCACAGACAGTATACAACTGTAATGTCCTGCATTAAAAAAAGTTATGATTCTAAAGCAATAACATCCTCCATTAACTATCTTGTTACAGTTTGTTTGCCTTTATAAGTTAACATTTTCATGTCCTGTGGAGGCCATAGCCTACAGAGTGCTCGCCCACGGATTAGTCCCTGAGGCACAGGGCCATACACTCTTGAGTCTGTAGAGTTACCAGCATTATCCCCTTGAAGCCAAACATGTCCACGTGGTACCTGAAACAATAGAAGCAACCTCAAGTAATAACAATGGAAGTGAAAAATAACAAGACCGCACATATTGCTTTCCCTTAAGATTCAGTAGAACCTCGATTTTACGTTTTTCTGTGAACAGAATTTTTTATTTTAAATAGGGGATTACGTTAAATTTCACGGCAACAATTTAAAACAAAATTTGCTACTACATAAAACTGCTAAATTTAGTTATTTATGATACAAGTGGTAAAAGAGGGATTTTATTCTGCGAGTAGGTATGTTTGCGGAACAAGCCTGTAAAAGCAAGTAAAACAATCCTATGAGAACTATTTTATAAGACAGCAGTTAATATTTTTGAAATAATAAATATTAGATACTGTAATATTTATTTCAGGTTTATTTATAGGGCCTACTCGTTTGAACATCGAGGTTATAATCAGAAGTCAGGTTATGTGTGTACATCAGTGAACCATGTCCATGTAACTACTGTTTCCACTTTTTTCCTTGTTGACCCATCCTAAATGATACATTTCCTTTTATACAAGGAACTGGCAGAAAGTGACAATGTTTCCACCATATTTAGTTTAAAACAAGAACATACGATTGGACATTACAGTTCATGTGGTATGACATTACAGCACTTCCAAAATATGTGACACAAAATTACATAAGAAAGCACACACACAATTTTCTCTCTTCTATTCAGCCTTTCTTTAGGCCATGGGCTAGTGTCTCATCACTAAAAGGCCTTGAAGGAAAAGGAACTGAATTACTTGGGTAAGAGGGGTTAGTTAAAATAATAATAAAATTAGATTTGCACACAATGTGCATTATAAACAATTAGAATCATCAGTAAAATTAAAATCCTACAGGAAACAATTAGCAATAAGCTTCCCATCTAACATCTTACCACATGCGTTGAATATCCAACCATTATTTTGTCACCAGGTGTTCCTAGAACTCGCTTACAAATATTGATATGTGGATTTGAAGGACATTTTGCTATGATGATGTCACCTCTCTTTACTTTCTGTAATCTTGGAGTGATATGTTCAGTGAAAAGAATATCATTTGAATACAATGTTGGTTCCATTGAAGGCCCTGTGCACTGGAAAAAAAAAAAGTAAACAAAATTAACTTTTGCATTAGCCTTGCTTTCCTTTTGCCATCTCATCTATATTACAATGTAGCCTAAAAGGATGTAAGTTAAAGATCAATCTTGGATAATAATGGTGGGATTATAAACATTCAGTATCAGGCAGGTCATTCCATATGAAATCATCCAAATTTTGAAATGTTTGATTTGCTTAAAGGAACAAACCTATGTTTCTCTCTTGTTTGAGGAACTTTTGTACAGTTTACAAACCGTGCCTCCAAGGAAATTTCACACTCTTAAACTTCTTCTGAAGAAACAAAAGTATATTTTACCCCTTTAATATTAGAAAAAATTGTTAATCTGTATTATCATCAAATGGACTTCGATTTAGAAGCAGAGAGGAACTTTTTTCCTCCTGCCCATGGTATAAGTCCATGCGATGGCCTGGCTGGAACCACAAAATGGGAGACAGCATGAGCAGGCCTTCACAGGCCCTATGCAGACAAATTCTCACAGCTGAAGCTATGTTTAAGTTATGCTCAGAAAACATTAAAGGGGTAAAATATATTTTTGTTTCTTCTGAAGAAGGTTTAGAGTGTGAAATTTCCTTAGAGGCATGGTTTTGTGAACTGTAAAAAAAGTTCCTCAAACAAGAGAGAAACATATTGTTGGGAGCTGACGAGATGATCCCTGGCCAGACTGAGGAGCTTCTTATCTGCAGCCAATAGCAGCGCTCCCCTATACGTGCAGTTATAGCACAACACCGTCTTCCCCCTGCATGCCACCACCAAATCACGGATCATCTCGTCAGCTCCCAACAATAGGTTTATTCCTTTAAGCAAATCAGAATTAAGATGCTACAAAATATCTAAGGCTGAAACATTTCAAAATTTTCCTATCAGTTCATATAGAGAGTCATCATTTAAACTTACTGACTTTAACATTGGGGATTATGTTGCATGTGTATGATGAAGAATAGTGGCTTGGAGAAATTAAGTGAAAAATGAAGACCACAGTGTTGTGAAGGTGTTATTTTTCAAACCTATAGGACCACGAACTTCATTTATTAAATCATCTGCAACTTGGGTCCCTATGAATAAAATTTTGAAGGAGTTCACAGCTTTGGAGTTGACAGTACAACTGGAAGAGGGTATCAAATCTCACAAATTCTATGCAATGAGATTTCCAAGATATTCAATTTTCATTCATAGTTCCAATTTCTGGCAAGTATTGCAATACAATGTTATGTTTTTCACACCATTTTAATACTATTATAGATGTATATAATTATGTAGTTTCTCCTGAATACGCTACCCTAAAAGTGTGATATTTCAGTTCTATCAAATTAATAGAAGGAGGTGAATCTAGAAACAGAAATTTTAACTGTGAGTTTGGCACATGAAAGGCTTCTTTTATGAAATTTTTTCAGATTTTTTTCAGAGATATTTAACCCCAAAAATAGTCAAAATCTGAAAAACGATAATATTTGACGTCAGTTTTGAAATAAGAGATGTGTTTTTAGGTCCTGATTTTTTCCCCACAGACAAATCACATGCAGGTTTGAATATAAAAAAATTGAAATTACAATCGCTTTATTCTCATTTAAAATTTGATCCAAAAGTAATTTTTTTTTGGGGGGGGGGGGGGAATTTACCTGAATTTCAAACTGATATTGTTATATGAAAAATTTGGTGTTGGAGAAAACACTTAAATATTTCTTTAAGCAGGCTTGGGCCAAGGCTGGTATATGTAAGGTTGCCTCGTTCCCGTAAGAGCTGTGGGGAGAGTCCTACACTGCTGTGTGACGTCACCCCCAGCCCGCGCGAGAATTAAGCAGCTACATACAATGGTAATGATGGGAAGAAATAACACGAAACACCATCGTTTTACCAACAATAGGCCCCTAATACATGTTTCCGAGGTGAAGATAGAATGCATACGACCCTGCATATAAAAGGGATTTAACACAAATTAAAATAAATATTTAATACAGGTACAAATAAGAATAGTGCAGCTTTACAAAGTTAGGAAAAAGTTTGTCTGACTCAGGAAACAGTAGTCTAGTAGATAGAGCTTAGATTATGCTGAAAGATTTTTAATTTTACATTTCTAGGTATGTTTACTTATTTCAGGTAAATTATTCTAAATTATGGAAGGAGGCTTAAAAAGAAAAGACTTTGGTATACTTTGCAATATTCGTCTTGACTTAGAAAAATAAACTTCTCAATGAGATTGATGCGCAGTTGTGTATTTTCTGTATTTATTTTACATGAAATTAAGTTAAATTAAACGTCTATAAGATGAACGAAGTCACCTCTGATTGCAATGTACTTGTCACAATTTAATTACAGAGCTTATAATCGTAGATACTAAACAATTATTAAAACCAAAGAGGAATAGACAACATGGAATAATGCTTTCCAGAGGCAGAAAACTGGAAGATAGATAAAATCTGCGCACAGAATAACAATTATTATATTATAAACCAATCTGTATTCTGTTTGTAGAACACTTTGAAATAAACATTTACAAATGAATCAAAGTGATCATAAATATAACAGGTATATCTTTAAATGTATACCGACCGACAGCATTTAAATGGTTGGACAGTCCAAGACTCAATTTAGTCATCTTTACATGTAAATATGGATTTTAAGACGCGCTTATAATAAAATGAGTCAATAACTCACTTTCAGTAGGAAGTGGCTTGTTTTGCAGTTAACAACAGATCCATTGTTGAATATTCTTCCCCCCACCCCAGTGGGTGAGCCCCAGTCAGGTTTATGGGTACATGTAGTTATTCAGTTTCTGACAGATGTTTTATTAGGGGAGTCCATAAATAAAATGTTGAAGGATTTTTATTTTAATACTGGTATATACTGGAAAAGAGGATTCCTAATTCCTCAAAGCGTTATTAAGACATTATACTGTACAGTACACTAACATTGTAATTATTTAAGCGGCATTAAAACAGTAATGGAATTCAATAGTGAGTCACTCTTTAAAAAAACACACACTCTGGTACACTGACACTTGAGGTGATAAAGTTATATATAGGCTATAAGAATTTCCCAACTATTAAATTCAGGCGATAATTATAGCACATATATGACGTAACTAATCAGAACTTTGAATCAATATTAACATAGAACTTGTGCACGACACTTGAAACTAGAGCTGTCTGACTGTGAACTGATGTTTTAAAGATTTTTAAAAGGGAGTCTTGTTTCACAATGTAAATTTTTTACATCTGAAGGGTAAAATCACATTTTCTAACCCTTAACCCATCTTTTTGAATAGAACATTTTTTGTTGTCAAATATAGTGTAGGTGGTCAGCTCAGCAAGGAAAATTTTCAATAGTCTGCTGCTGTCTATAAATAAAATGGACAGGCTCTTTAAGTTTCTGCTGGCAATGTGTATGGATAAAGAATTATTTACAAAAGGGCAAACTCCCCTCTGCATAAGACAAAAAAAAGTTGTATAGGCTACTTCCCATTTTCTGAGTCATAACCAAAGAGTTGTAAAAGTACCCCAATAAATTTAAAGAGAAATGTAAGATGTTTGTGCGTGTTCTTTATTTTGACATCCACAGTATGTTTTACAGAAACCAGCAGCTTAAATATTTTGTTTCAAATGTCTCAATATATTTTGTTACAGCTTATTCATTTGAGGCCTGAGCACTCAGAAGTGCTCTATTAAGCCATACCCCCTGTAAGATCATATGTAGTCTATCTTTACAGATACATGCATTATTTTAGTTAAAAATAAGTTTTATTCCCATCATTGCCATTGTATGTAGGTGTTTAAATCCTCCTGCCGGGCTAGGGGCCACGTCACATCCCTCGTGCTCAATACGCATGCGCGTCGAACGAGGCAACCTTACATATACCAGCCTTGGGCTTGGGCCATTCTCCAGAAAAGGGCAGATTCATGTTGCATTTGATTTTCTGGTGTAAAATAAGTATTTATGGATTATAAATTATTATTAGGGACAAATGCCAAATTCAGGACCTAAATTTACCAATGACAGAAGAAAATTTTGGAAAGAACACATTGATAGAATGGAAAACAATCGCCTATCAAAACAGGTTCAAAAACGCAGACGAGAGGACGGAAAAAGATCAAGAGGAAGACCTGCTACAAGATGGAAAGACAGTACACATGACTCATCTGAGGAATAAAGGGGAAATAAATAGGATGCAATCCTACGTTACAAGAATAAAAAGAAGAATTGTTATGATAAGTGAGATTGAAATAAGGTCTATTTGATCCCATAGTCCACTAAACAAAAGTTACAATTTTATGCATTTTAGGGCACTTGGCCTAACTTATGTGAGATCTCACCTCTGTGTCATGTCCCCATGCCTGACTTGTCATTTTCATTCTTTCATAATTCAACAGACTTTAATTTGCATTCCATTTTGGTGTTATAACAAGAACAAACAGCTAAAAAAATGAGTCAATAACTAAAAGCAAATTTATCATTTTGTAAAGACAATTTTTTGCACTAAACATGCCTGTCCTCAATTGAGACTTCACCTTCATGAAATAATATAAAAGTTCAATTATTTCCACAGAGATGGCACTGTACTTTCTATCTTCCTTGGACTCTAACTTTTGGCAGTTTTCTTATCATTTACATAAAGCCAAGCTGTCAGTGTGCTCTTCTGTGTTGTTTTGTTTGTGTAACAGGGCTAAATGCAGAATTGGTAATTGGACTTTCTCACCTCTGAAACCTACACACAACGGTAAAGTTGTATGTTTTTATATTTACTTTTGCTACAAATTATAATAATAAAAAAATGCAGAATTAAACTGAGATTTTCTAACCTCAAATGTTTTCAAGCTGTTTAACAAATTAGAGAAAAATCTCACCTCCATTACTCTCGCCTCCGTTAATGTTACTCTTCAGTCCTATCAATGGATGTGTAATTAATGTTGTAATTGATGACACATTTAACTGTCTGCATTTATTATTTTTGTTTAATACTGGTATAGCCTAATAGTTTATGACAATATATCATTTTTTTATTTAAAGTTTTGATTTGAAGGTGATAATCTATTTTAACATAGATAAAAATAAGTAAAAAGTTGTGTGTTAATCCATTTGTATGGTAATAAATGTTGTTCTTTTTCATGATAACATTTAATACAGTAAATTTAATCTGTTGCGTCGTGGGTTCACCGATAGATAACAATACACTGGCTGGATTAACGAACTGTTTATTTGTAGCACTTTAACAAAACATTTGCAGTGTGAGGACGTTGACTACTGACTGGCTGGCTGACTGAAACTGAAACTGACTGGCGACTACTCGAACTGGAACTGGAACTGACGATTACTACTACTGTGACTCATACTGATGACTAATGACTGGCACTGGCGTTGTTGCTGTTGAGTGTGGTTTATATAGTCTCCTAGCTGGACGTTCTGGAAATGGAAGTCTCACGGAGTTGAGGGTGCTTCCAGAACTGTGAGGAATGTGCAGCTATTGGGGGATATTCTAAAAAAAAAGTATGAAGTTCTTACTGGCAGATTTCAAGTTTGTACTTGCAGTCGTATGCATAAAAAGCCTGGGGACTCCCCCACCCACGTGACATGACGCTCTTTGTACTCTGTCGCTTAGTGCCCCCTTAAATTCCGCATGCAATAAGAATGAGCGGCGGGAGTATTAAGTAGGAGATTTGTGAGCTACGAAAACGGCACACTCACTTCACTCACAGCATGCTACTAGGGTGATTCGCACGGAATATATGGACATTCCAGACAGAATGAAAACTACAAATTTTTAGTTTTAATCCCTCTGTCAGTACTAGGTACTAGGGATCTAACGATTTTGTTTAAATTTTGTAATTGAGGTGCTTATGCTAAGAGCTAAACTTTTATTTGAAATATTTTTTTTTCGAAAAAATTCTCTGACGGGTAGTTACAAGGCAGGCATCGTTCATAGAAACACAATCTTGTCTGGTGAACGGTAAAGCTTTGCATCTGGCTAATACAACTGAATACCTATTCTCTGCAACACGGCCTCTTATTCTATATTAGAATTTGAAGAAAGGTGTACTGCCACGCCTAGGTTATACAAAAGTATTCGAGTGCATTTATTAAGATTTTATTTGGATTGTGTATCCTTCAGGGATGCGACACGAGGTACGGCAACAACTTTCTTTTCATTTTTACAAGCACTTTATTTGACGAAAATTTAATTTTCTTTATTTTCTCGAAATAGGTTTAACAATTTTATAGGCTTATTATGTAGGCCTACTATAATATATTATAATAAGTACTATTTGAAAAACTTCTCCCAATAAATTTTCTGAAGGCTAGTTATAAGCCATTCATTTTATACAATATAGACTTTGATTTTTTGGTTTTGCCTCGCGAATAATGCGACTTGGAAACGAGGATAATACAAGTGAATGCTCACTACTGTAATTCACCTGTGTACTCTACACTAGAATAGGCTGTATTAAGAGTAGAGGGAGTTATATGAATGTTTCATATCACATTTTAAAAATACTAATTATATTAAATGTTGTAATTATGTTATAGTGAATTTTCATTAAACCAATTTAATCCTAAAATATTATGGAAATAAATATTTTCATTTATTATATTACTTGTACTTAAAGTTTCTTGTGAATACTTGTATTATAGTGATTATTATTGTAAACTTCTAAAAACTAATAAAATTCTTGCATATTGTTTATATTGTACTGTTGAAATTTGGTGGGTTTGTTCCCGGTTTTCTTCATATCTATTTTGTTTTATATTCTGGTTTTTATGTTTAGGATTTTTTTTTGTATTTGTGTTACAGTTAATTTGAAATTAAATTTTGAATTTATGCGTGTGGCAAGTGTTTTCATAGTTCTACTTTTTTGAGACAAACTACTGATAACTGAGATTTGCGAAAAGAATTTTGTTTTGTTTCAAAATTTCAATGAAAACTTAATGGAATTCCAGCCATTGCGGTATGTGATATGACGTAAATTACGTTTCTATGAAGAGAGACCTGATAGAATTAATTGTCTTCCTCTTATAATGCTGATCTGCCTGGATCCCACTGCGAGAAGACCCTAGTTTATTTTCATAAGTTGTTTATGCAGGTGCATGTTTCGTGTGGTTCGGGTGAGCATAAAGTGATAGCCGGTGAGTCAGAACTTTCTGTCGTCTCGATGTTTTTAGCATACAAATTGTGAGTGACTACACTTCTCAGCAAGAAGGCGCTCATACTTTATGCTTACGTTTTTAGAATATCCCCCATTGTCTGCTGAAGTATACTGCAGATTCTAGCAAAATCTCACTGCTCAGATCCAATACACAATATTTCCTCCCTCTTTTAAATTGATGGCTTTGGTGAATTTCAACTTGGAGAGTACCTCTGGGGTGGTCAATATTGGCGGGTACATCTTCGAGGGATGTGGGGCGTCTGAGGAGTAGGTGGTCTTCCATTTTGAGGCTCAGGCATCACTGGTTCTTGAGCTGGTGCTGGTGCTGGTGCTGGTGTAAGCATCTCCTGGGTCGGTGTCCTCCCGGCTGGTGCTTGTGTTGCTGGTGACTCATAGAAGCAAACTTGTCTTTGACTTGATCGCTCAGTGACTAGAGATGGATCCTTGCGGATTGGTTGCATCTCTGGCGGTGCTGGCGAATACCCTGATTTGATCGATGTGGCGCTTGAGCACTCTTCCTTGGTAGTTGATCCCGTAGTGGAGATCTCCAATGTGTCCTGCTACTGTTCCGGGAAGCCATTTGTTTAGCTTGATATTGTCAGATAGAAAGTAAACCTTTTGTCCCGTCTCCAGGGTATGAAACGTCGAGGAATGTGCAGCTATTGTCTGCTGAAGTATACTGCAGCTTCTAGCAAAATCTCGCTGCTCAGATCCAATACACAATAAATGTAATTTTCACAGAACTTCCACTTCCTTACTATTTTCTCATTTGCCACTTTCTAACCTTGTTAATTTAATGCAAAATACCAATCGGTAAATAGGACTAGAAGCCAGTACCTCAGTAGTTCTCTGCAGAATGAAATAGCCTATTACATAAAAAATGACATGGTCCAAAATAAAAGATAATTTAAAAAAAAATTTTAACATTAAAATCTGCCCTTTTTTTGATGAATGACCCGCTTCAATAGTTACAAAATGGTTCATAATTCAAATTTTGGGAAATTGGTACATTGCGACTCACCCGAGTCTCCCACTCCTACTCGCAATCCCTCCCCTAGCGGTGGCATTTGAACTACCTACTAGAAGCGACGGTAGCGCCATCTCTTAATGAACTGATGAAACAGAAAAAATAATTTGTTTCTTCTTTATTCTCTTCTTTTCCCGTCTCCTTCCTCCCTTCCTCTCACCTCCTCTTCACCCTACCTACCTATTTGAGACTTATTCCTAATAGTAAATTTTGGGTCGACCGGGATTCGAACCCGGGACCCCTAGCATAATAGCTAGGAGTCTTGACCACTATGCTACGAGTGAATGTTGAGCACTGAAGGAAGCTTTCGTATATTAGAGTTATGTTAGGGGGATGTCATAAGTTTTAACACAAGAATCGGTTTTTATAAGTAGTGTTGGTACAAGGGAATTTTCCTGCATCAATTAAGCCACATTTTATGTTATAACTTAATACGGCGTTTTTTATAATTATGAAATATTATGTATGGTACAAGGGTATTTTTAGGTAGATTTCGAAGAAAAATCTACCTATTGCAATGGATACCATGTCATGATTTTCGAAAAATTCTTTCATATCTTTACGTTTCATGCTCCCCTAAGTACGAAACCACCGCCCGTTCGAAAAAAAAATGTTGTGATATTTATATATACATATATATATAATTTAATTTAATTTTTTTGGCCTTCATAGGACCACTTTAGTCAGATTTCTGGTTGAGGTTTTTCTTCTTTTTGTCAGCCCAGTACTTCTTCATCCTTTCTGACCGCAATTTTCTTTCTGCTTCTGGAACTACTCTTCCTATTCTCTGTTTGTTGATTTTCATCTGTAGTGTAGTGTGTTTGTCTTTCAATATCTTGAGTGTGTCTGTCTTGTATATTAAATCCTCTACTGTAATATGTAGCTCTGCCATATCTTCCTTAAGTTCTGTAATCCATCTTATATTTTTCTTACTCTTACACTTCCATAATTTTACTTTCTCCCATATACGTAGTATAGAGAAAGTATTGTGATCGTGACAAAAAATCGAAGTCGAGATAACACCGGGAGAGCATGTTTCATGAAGCCTAGAAACCGAAAAAAGTATTTTTGGAATGACGTCTGTCCGTCTGTCTGTCTGTCTGTCCGTCTGTGGACAAGCACAGCGGGTAAACGGCTCGTATTTACTTCATTTTTGGAAATAAGGACTTTTTCGAAATTTTGTCGAACCGCCCAGAAATTTAGCTTTACAACTGAAATATTAAGGGGACTTTTCATGAAAAATTTTTAAAAATTTTTGATTTTTGAAAAAATGGCTCTAACGATTTCAATAAAAATTGAAAATTGGAAACTCTTATCTATGACCAATAAAATGGCTATATCCGTATTTCTGCAAAAATGACTTAAGGGGTACTTGACTCGTATCCATTTTCAATTTTTGTAGATTATATCCATTACTGTAGGCGATACAGGAAAACCTACCACAGTAAAGTTGTAGAGAAATTTAAAATGAACATTTTTTGTTTAACACATTTCTTTATACATTTAATAGATATCAAGATAAAAACGAAATAAGGACGGCTTAAATGCGAATTTCAGAACATAAATATCAATTAAATTATGAATGACATTTTGTTGCCCCTAGTAACAAGAAAACTATATATAGGCCTAATGTACTTATTGTTGTGAAATGCAATCAGTTTAGCTCAGTCGCAATGAACACACTAAAACCAATTACAGCGAGGTGGTAGGCCTATGGGCAAACAGGGAAGAGGTCCTGAGTTCAAATCAAATCTCGTGGCCGCCCACGTTTTTTCATGGTTTTTCATGGTTCCGTCGTTCGCAAAGCCAAACGCCGGGTTTGTAGGACTTGCTTATTTTCCATAACTCATCGCCGCTATGTCAGTGGATATTATAATCGTTTAAACTGAATATTACATAAGAAGACATCACTAAACAATAGATGCAGATGAGCTGTTACTATAGACTAATGGTTCACGCAAACATACTAAACACGTTATATGACCTACATGCAGTTAAAGCGTGCAATATAACCTAAGTAGTAGCAGTAGTGGCGAAATTCAAATATAAGTCGCTCCTTAAGCTCCGCCCATTCGATATTCACATTTGCATGGACTGTGTGATGTATTTTGTTTCTGAGCGAAGCAGAGTGACCAACTGTCCTTGTATATTGTCACAAGTGCCTTGTATCCCACTCTACATATAACTAAATAATGCATAACACTAACCACATAGTTAAAGTGCGCGAAGCGGAGGCGGCAGCCGTAGCGAAGCGCCCTTGCATTTTCGAATAATGTACGATACACTGTTTGTAGGTTTCGAAAATGTGGCATATTATATCTCCCACGAGGTTTGTCAGCCTGTCACCTCTCGTCTAGCGGTATGACGTCACACCTCCAACGTCCGATCACGAGTTTCTTCATAATACGAGGACAGAAGAATTTGCTAGATCGTGGTACAAAAGAAACTGCATCGGTGAGGGTGGGTTGGGTGGGACCGATTCATCCCAAGGTGCGATTTATATTTGAATTTTCCCGTAGTATTAGTAGTAATAATATTACTGCCATAGTCTTACTGCCATTGATTATTATTATTATTATTATTATTATTATTATTATTATTATTATTATTATTATTATTATTATTATTATTATTATTTCACAGTAAAAGCATTGAACATAAAGATCGACCCTGATGCTTTCCGTTCTAGATATTTGTTAGTTTTTATGAAAATGTAATAAGTAAAATTTAATTATCTCTTTAATTTACTTTTCTCTGTGCTAGCCTTTAACACGTATATGGGAGAAAGTTTGTGCAATATGTTTTTGCACCATTTATTAAGTGCCAGTATGGTACTTTATGAGATTGTGTGGGGGACGAAAAATGTTTGTCCGTCTGTCCGTGTGTCTGTACGCGCTCTAACTCAAATACGCTTTATCGAATTTTAATGAAACTTGGTAAACGCATTTATAATGTCCATGGGAAGAACCCTATTGAAATTGGACCAAATCGGTTCTCCGGTACCGGAGTAAAACCCAATTTAGTGTATATTTTAAAGGCGCCATAACTCACATACGCTTTATCGGATTTTCATGAAACTTGGAATACCTATTTATAATGTCCATGGGAAGATGTCTATTGATATTGGACCAGATCGGTTGGGCGGTACCGGAATAATGCCCAATTTAGTGCCTTTGATGGTAATATATCACAAAGGCGTGGATAACTCAAATACGCTTTATCGGATTTTCTTGAAACTTGGTATACGAATTTATGATGTTTTTGGGTACAAGCCTATTGAATTAGGGCCAAATCGGTTGATCGGTACCGAAGTAACGCGTATATCAATATTAATTTTGTAATCGATATTCTTTCAAGGCCCACAATGTATTAAAACAACTTAACAAATTGCCAATCGTTTATTCATATTGTTAGCAGCCTTCATTGATTTGTTTCTTCATAACGATGTCAGTGTGGCTAAATAATAACTTAAATAAACGATTTATAACAACTAGCCGTTGAATATTGATATTATAATGTGTATTCTATGGTTATGTAGACTACCGATGTTTACATTAGGCTATATTTTACTGTGAGTATTTTTCTTATCGTTCCTGTGCAGCAATATACCTAATGTAATTCCTGACAGATAGATTTCATATGCTTATTATTCATTCATAACCTTTAAGGCTGCTTTAAATTGAAACAGAGATATCAGCGAATCGTAGGTCTATTGCATCATTATTATTATTGCCGGCACATTTTGTTTTTGGAGTTAACTCGGACATCTATTACAAAAATAACTTTTATGCATGGGCCTATCATAATTGCGTGTATCACTGATTAAAAAAAACATACTGGCACTTGGTTATATCAGTTTACCTGATTTTATTTCTATTATTTTTCTGCTAATTCTATTTTCTGGTGTCCGTAAAATATGTCCCAAAAATGATATTCGTTTTTTTTTCATTGTACTTGTCACTGGTTCTATTTCTTTATATACTGTTTCATTAGAAGCCAGTTTCCAGACTCCATTTACTTGGTAATTTTTGTTTAAACAGGTTCTTACTATTCTCCTTTCTACCTTGAGTACTCTATCTATTACAACTGTGTTAGTTGTTTTGAATAGTGTTTCACATGCATACGTGATTTGCGGTTGAGTCACTGTTTTATAATGTTTCAATTTGGTTGCTATTGAGAGGCATTTTTTATTGTATGTATTCTTGGTAGGGTCAATTGGGGCTAATATGATACACACAAAATAATGGGGTAATTATGATACACTAAAAAAAATAAGGGTTATATTACCAATAAATTAATGTTAAAATGATATTCCAAGAGTTAATTTTATCTACTTGTTAGTCCCATATATGAAGAAATATACAGCATAATATTTAATAGTGAAAAAAAATTAAATCTGCAGGTACTTATTTTTTGCCTAAAAAACTTTTATATTTTGATTCGGAACTTTTCTCATATATTGAATGCTAATGAAGATATTTTAAATTCAAAAGCATCATTATGTTCATGAAAAAATTTGCTATTTTTGCATATAAGAATCCTTCCTGAGGTGTTAAAAGTCAATGAGTTATAAGGTGTTGAAGTTAGGGGGCTAATGTGATACATATGTTGGGGCTAATATGATACAGCCCATGGGGTAAATATGAGACACGTATACAGGTAAATCGAACAGAACCCTAAACAAAAAGGCGGCGATTAGATCCTGGAGTGAAAGTTGTAACTTCAGAAGGATGGATCACATTAGAGAATGATAAAAATAAAATAAAACAAGAGGAAGAGGACAGTCCAAGATGTACAAGAAACAAGCGATGAAGATCTACCAACTAAATTAACGAGTAAAGACGATGATGCAGATGATGTAGACCTCCTTGAACTTCAGGCTGAGGATTTTGAAACACTGGAGAGTCCAGAAAGTGTTAAAACTGGTGATTTTTTGTTGGCCTCTTTTAAAGGTGGAAAAAGAAACAGCACCACTTATAGGTATGTCGTAACGGTTCTCCAAGTGTTCGCAGATAATGAATTTGAAGTCATGGGACTGTAAACTGTGAATGACAAAACAACTTTTCAACAGAATGAAAAAGATGTGTCTGTGATAAATAAATCAGCTGTGTTGGGGAAACTGCCTACACCAGTGATTCTCAAACTGGGGTCCGCGGACCCCCGGAGGTCCGCGATGGTGTTTCAGCGGGTCTGCCTGCAGAAGAAGAAATAGAATATCCCGCAATTTTCTCAAATTACATAGGCCTATCTTTTAAAGAAGCTTCACTGTTCACATTAAGGAGTAAACTCTGTTTGTTATCATTGATAGTGTTATTTTGTCTATTGAATTAAATACATTTGAATCAAAGTATTTATTCACTTTTTTTTTCAAAACCCAGAGGGGGTCCGCGAATTTTTTTTTTTTTTTTTTTTTTTCAAGGGGTCCGCGGACTGAAAAGTTTGGGAACCACTGGCCTACACCAAACATGACTCTGCTTGGAAATTGTTTTAAGTACGGTTTTGACAAATTTGTAGACGTGTTTGAGCAGTAGTTACAATTACTGTAGAATTGCTTGCCTCAGGAACACTGAAACATGTTTAATTTTTTTTTTCATCTTTAGTGTGAGTTTGTTTAATTTTTAATACCTCTGTATAATTTTTTCTTTTGATTTTTACAAATCTAGGCAACTTAGAAAAATTAAATATTTTAATATCTTAAAAATGGTTTTATATTGATACCAGTATCTCAGGAATCCCTGTTTCAATTTAAACCAAACTTTGCCTGATAATACATTAGACACTAGGTGTATCACAAATACCCCAGCCACCTCTCCATCTCACATAGCATGTGAAATAATTGGCTGTATCATAAATGCCCCATCTATGTATCACAATAGCCCCATTTACTGGGGGAAATACGATACACAGTTTTCTTTTTTTCTCAAGAAATTCTTAAAATTTATGTTACTCTGAGTTGCACTATTTGAAAGAACAAGGTAAGTTGTACATTTCAGTATTTTTAAAGTTATTTTAACACCATAAATTAAGAATTCCATCACAAAATATTTTTTTTGTATCATATTAGCCCCGATTGACCCCCTAACATGCTGTGCTCTAACCAGTTTATCTATTCTATTTTGCCATGCTGGTTTCTCATTCATGTTGTAAGTGATTATTTCACCTACATATTTAAATTTTTCTACAATTTTTATTTCTTGGCCTCCCACCTCAATTTTGTTTGCTAGCGGCATTTGAGTTAGCATTATTTCTGTTTTTTCAAATGAAATTTTTAAACCAATAATTTGGGCTATTTCTTGCAGAGATTTAATTTGTCGTTTTGCTTCCTGAATATCATTGGCCAGAAATGCTAGATCATCGGCAAATCCTAAACAATTTAACTGATTGTCCTTTTGGGTTCCAATTTTTATATTTTTCGGATTGTTTCTGTACCATTCCCTCATAACGCACTCCAATGCACAGTTAAAAAGAAGAGGGGACAGACCGTCGCCCTGTCTCAGACCAGTTGTTACCAAGAAAGGTTCAGAAAGTTCTCCTCTGAACTTTATTTTAGAAATTGTATTAGTTAGAGTAACTTCCACCAATTTGATTAGCTTTAGGTGAAGACCGAAATGTCTTAAAATTTTTATTAATGATCTATGGATGGAGTCATATACTAAACTCCGTGGCGCTACATCCCTGGAGGGACTTGGCCTACCACCCGACCGCTGCGTCATCTCCCGTAGGCAGATGGCAGGATTGGGGGGCATGTGGTCAGCATGCCGACACCCATGGCCGTTATTGGTGGTTTTCATGACCGGAGCCGCTACTTCTCTATCAAGTAGCTCCTCAATTTGAAATCACGAGGCTGAGTGCACCCCTACCAGACCTCCCTACCTCAGAAAAATCCGAGGAGGTACCGGGAATCGAACCCAGGTCGACGGATCTGTAGTCAGCGACGCTAACCACAAGACCACGCCGGCGGGCTTTCTTGAAATCTATAAATGTTATTGACAGAGGCTTGTTACGTTTTTTGTAATATGCCATGACTAATTTCAAAGTTATTATTTGTTCAGTGCAACTTCTCCAAGGTCTGAAGCCTCCCTGGTACTCCCTATATATATATATATCTTTACACGATAGCGGCCGTAATTTTGAAGATATTTGAACCAAATTTTAATATGTTATTTCTAGGCCCAATAGTTCGGACAAGTTCGTTAATGAGCAAAATTGGCCCAAGGGGGTGGTCGGGGGAGGGGGTTGAAATTTTTAAAAATGTATATCTCGGCCCCTATGAAGTATAGAGGGAAACTTTGTTTGAATAAATTAGAGTACTCCCTATGGAGTTCACAGTGACACCAATGATTCGGGGGTTCGAGTGAGGGTGGGGGTGGGGGATGAAAATTCGAAACTTTTGAAACTAAGTCTTGTGGGGTATCGTTGAAAAGCTCTTGATGAGTACTCTACAAATCAATAAATAGTTTCTTGATAGCTCTCATATGACGCGAGATTTTAATGTTTGAAAATAATAAAACTTAAAAGAATTATTATAATATCATAATTTTTTCTTGTTTAGCGGCTTTGCTAATTTTATTCATTACTGATCTTGTGCACGGCCTCCCAGAATATTATATCCTATTCTTGTTGTCAAAACAAATGATTGTAGGCTCTTCCTCTTTACTGCAGGTTTGCCATGCCAAGGCTAAAAAAGAAGAGTGCTGCGCAGCGATAATAAATTAAACCAAAAGCACTTTGAAATCTACCTCAGCCTGTAGGCCTGCCTAAAGGGATTTTTGTATTGTGAAATAGCCTATTTTGTTGGAAGGGTCGTTTTTATAATTGTGGAATATTATGTGGAGGTGCAAGGGGCTTTCTTTATTGTGAAATATTAGGTGACATATCAATTGCAATTATGCATTACCGGCGTTGAGCAACGGCTACAGGCATGAAGGTATGCGTTGCAGGAGCGGAGCAGGCGAGTGGAAAGGGGAGCAGGGTGAGTCGCAAAGTACTAACTTGCCCAAGTTTCTAACTCTAGCAGTGGAGACCCAGCTTTATGGTTGAGTATGAAAATATTTGTAGCATAAACAGCTACATTTACACCAGGATTGAAACATGGGCACCCCCTGAGGAACCAAGAACACAGTTTTTTTTTAAAACTTGTTTTGATATCTTGAAATATGTATGAACTCGCATACAATTTTTCTTTTTCTAAAATGGTCATGCAACCAGTTGGATGATTTGGCGGGAAAAAATAGTTTATGCTGCACACTAGGCTCCTCTCCAATGAGGCCCGCCTGGGAAGGTAGGGTTTAGGGTTTCGTCACAGAAGAAATTCAATGTGAGACATAATAAACCTCGTGCTATTCAGTATATTGCTCCTAAACTAACATAAACGTTCCTAACCTAACAAAACGGCGGAGCTTGGCTGGGGTGCAGCATAAATCTATCTTTTTTTTTTATTTTATTTTATTTAATTTATTTATTGTAAGAAAACCCCAACGAGCAAAGCTCACCTTAAGGGGCTATATACAACATGACATGCATTGTGATACATAAATTTTCAAATTTTGCCAAAAGGTATTTTATGCCAAGCACGAGTTTTCACTCCCACTCCTATAATTGTGAAATATGATTTTTGGTGCAAGGGTCTTTTTCTTTTATTATGAAATATTTTGTTGTTTACAGTTGTGACATGTTTGGTGCAAGGGTCTTTTATTATTCAGTGGAAGGAAAACCTTTGCGCGGCATAAATTACCGTTTCGCCCACATCGTTTTACCAAGTATTGCGAAAAGATTAAAATAAAGTTAATGCTCTCCACTCATTCTCCGTGAAAGTTTTTATAAACTTACAATTACAAAATCTCCGATGTATTCTAAAGCACAATGTGTTATGCAACCGTATTGGACCATGTATGCCACAATTCCTGCTATCTTTGCAGCATAATTGCCAAAATGTGGTATATAACTCATCGAATTTGGATATATAATAATGTTGTAAATATAAATCACTTGGTTCTTGCCGTTTACAAAAATTAATTTAACATTCCTTTCTCCATCTTCATTGGCGCTTTGCCGCTCTTCATTTCATAATACGGATTTTCCACCGAGTTCTCAGTCTAGGCAACAGCGTAAAGAGATTTATTTGATAAAAGAGTTTCCCATTGATGATACTGTGTTAATATAATCTCTTTTTTCTGTGTATTTTAATCTAAAAATAACAATTAATTCTAATTTTTAAAGCATAGCAGACAGCAATGTTAAAACCTCCTAAAGTTTTCACACCATTATCAACTCAAAACTGCTCGTTAGTTTGTTTATTGGTATGAATGGTCATTTAAAGATGGAGGAATCTATCGCCGGTTTTCAACCCACAGCTGATTCTAACCTATAACATAAAAATCTGCAAGGAATGTGTTACTAGGATTGGGCAAAGGACAGAGTAATTTGAGAAACCGTAGATATGATTGTTTTTGTATGCAAAAACTTATGTAAGTTCTCTTTTAATGTAATGGAATAGACTAATCGTTTAGCCTACAAATAATGTAATATTTCTGATTCATAAGTTCATAAGACATTGTTTCATTCAGCCTTATTAGCTCCTTCGGCGCAAATGGTATTTTTTGAAGATCTCAATGTACAACATGCTTAGAGGTATTGTTCAGGATACCAAGAGATCATAATTAGTTGGTTTGTAAGTTCATTCTTTCATGAACCATAGCTGAATGCTCAAAAGTTTTTTAAATTTTATTTTTTGTAGTTGTAAGCAAGTCTGCTAATACATTTTCACTTTGGTTGCTTTTCACACACTCCTTTATGCATTTATATTACTTAGTTATTTGGATAATCGGTTGGGGAAAAACCAAATACAAGGTGCCAAATAAGCTCCTCCCATACTCGCTATCGGGACCCACCCGGGAAGGAGGGGTTTAGGGCGGGGACTATTTTAAACAGTGGGAGACATCTAGTAGGTAATGGTGGAATTAGTAGCGGCACAGAGACATCTGGCGGAAATACTAGAAACACAGAAAATTAAATTTTTTAATTTCTCCTTTTATCCCTATTCTCCTCCTCTTTTCCCTATTACCTCCCTTCTCTCCTTCACCCTACCTACCTATTTGGGACCTATTCCTATCCTAGTAATTTTCGCACCTACGGGGATTCGATCCGGGGACTCCTAGCGTTATAGTCTATCGCTTTCACCACTACGCCATCAGTGATCGTTGCAATAAAAATCGAGAATTCTTCTAGCCTATGTACTACAGAGACGTGTAATACATGACGAGTAGTAAGAAGGATAATGTTCTATATAAATGTGAAGGTATATTTGGGTATATTTGGTACAAGGGGCATCTCGTATTTTGAATATTTGGTACAAGGGGCACTCTCGCATCGTGGGAATCGTATTTTCAATAGGGGTAGTGTTGAGTGTCGAGTGAGTAAGGCGGACACGGTCGGGAGTGCATTCGAGAACGGTCGGAAGATCCGAGCGAGAGGTCGCCAGCCGACCGTCAGCTGCTGTCGCCATAGCAACGGAATGCGGAGCCTATTTGGCACATTATATTTGGTTTAGATAGGTAAATTCTAGGTCAGTGACAGGTTTGGTTAGGTTAGCAACGTTATGTTAGTCAAACTATTTTTTCCCGACATTTTTAATGACTCACACCTTCTACAATATGGATGAGTATTTCCAGTTTGAATAAGTTTAATAAAATTGGTATATCGCACAATGTGCATTGATAGTTTAATTTTCGCAGAACTTTGTTAGCGAGGTACCACGTCGGTTACAATTCAGTGCGTGATACCTGTCACACGGTTGTCCACACAATACGCACTGACACTGGATACCTGGTTCGTGATATTTCTTCACTGAGCAGTTTGAATAAGTTTACAGTGTAGTATATTATATATTATTGGCATAAACCAAATATCGGGTGCTAAATAGGCTCCGCCCATCCCGCATTCCGTTGCCATGGCGACAGCAGCTGTCGGCCGGCGACCTTTCGCTCGGCTCTCGCACCGATCTTCTTCCGACCGTTCCCGAACGTACTCCCGACCGTGTCCGCCTTCACTCGACAC
Source organism: Ectobius pallidus (assembly GCA_964059195.1). Taxonomy (NCBI): domain Eukaryota; kingdom Metazoa; phylum Arthropoda; class Insecta; order Blattodea; family Ectobiidae; genus Ectobius; species Ectobius pallidus. Next base: position 64,528,253 of record CAXKWD010000007.1, on the reverse strand, counting down.
TCAATTCAACACTATCCCTTTTGAAAATACGATTCCCACGATGCGAGAGTGCTCCTTGTACCAAATATTCAAAATACGAGATGCCCCTTGTACCAAATATACCCACCTAAGTTATACAGAACATTATCATTCTTACTACTCGTCATGTATTACACGTCTCTGTAGTACAAAGGCTAGAAGTTTTCTTGATTTTTATTGCAACGAGCCCTCGTGGTGTAGTGGTCAAGGCGATGGACTAGAACGCTAGCGGTCCCCGGATCGAATCCCCGTAGGTGCGAAAATTACTAGGATAGGAATAGGTCCCAAATAGGTAGGTAGGGTGAAGGAGAGAAAGGAGGTAATAGGGAGAAGAGGAGGAGAAAAGAGATAAAAGGAGAAAATAAAAAAATTAATTTTCTTGTGTTTCTGCTATTTCCGCCAGATGTCTCTGTGCCGCTACTACTAATTCCACCATTACCTACTAGATGTCTCCCACTGTTTCATTTAGTTAGTCCCCGCCCTAAACCCCTCCTTCCCGGGCGGGTCCCGATAGCGAGTATGGGAGGAGCCTATTTGGCACCCGATATTTGGTTTTTCCCATCGGTTGATTTACATTAGTTCATCAAGGTTAATTAATACTGGTCACTTATTGTCTTCATTAGCTTTTTTCTAAACACATTTACTGATGTTGAAGTTCGGATGTCATTGTTCAATTTGTTGTATTTAGATATGCTTTCATAAAATATCGATTTAACTCTTGTTGCATTACTAAGGCTTAGATAGTAGTTTGATGCACTCCTTGTATGAAATTCATGAATATCCAAGTTTCTTTTCAGCCAATTATGTAAATTTCCTTGTAATAATCCATTCTCAATTTTGTAAATGAAAGTCATCGCATCAAGGTAAATTTGATCTTTGAAGAGAATCATATTGAGAGCTTTCAACATGTTCTTTACTGGTTCATAGTGTGGTACATTCAGAATTGCCCTCATTCCTTCATTAAGAACTAATTGAACTTTTGCCATTATTTCTTGATTTGCTTTAACAAAAACTGTATTGAACAAACACTTTTTGTCTTCTCTGGTCTTTTATGCTTTAGGTCAGGCAGTGTAGGAGAGGTGTGTTCGGTCAGTGTGTGGGCAGGTGCTTGCTTTATTGAAATTATGATGAAAACAGGGATTGAAATCGATTTGAGTCTCAGGGTCAGTATGGTAGCCTACACCTGAAAAGTGCGATCAGATTAAGTTCATGTTGGGTTCCAGGAACACTAGAATGGATTGTTGATACTCAGGAGATATCGGTATTAATGGTTGTACTATAGCCAGATGAGCTCAACACTTTTAATAGAATACCTACTAAAATTTTTACTTAATATTGTCATCTTGCTAGAAGTAGCATATTTAAAAGCGATAGCTTAGGAGTGTAAGTTTTCGAAATAGCAGGAGTAGATAAAGCAAGAAATTTGGGTTCGTTTATAGCTCTACTGAACCCATAACAAAAGGGACCTTCTTTTGAATTTCTGCAGATGTTCTGGTGCCAGTAGGCTACCTTATGTTGGAAGTACAAATTTTGGGAGAAGATGGTTTTAAGTCATCCCCTAAGCTGGGAAGGAGGGGTTAACTATAAACAATGAGGCATCTAGTTGCCGCCATTGGAAGCAACTAGGCCTGCTATGAACATCTAGTAGCAAAAAGTTGAAAATGGGGAAAATTAAAGTTTTTTTTTATCTTTTCTTCTCTTGTCTTCCTAATTCTCCCCTTTCTTCCCTTTTTCTCACATATTCTTCACCCTACATACATATCTGGGATCTATTCCTAGCCATAAATTTTCGCATCGAACGGGATTTGAACACGGATTGCTGTCTTTGTAGCTAGTAGTCTTAACCACTGCACCATTGAGTGATCATTGAATTGTGAAGCAACAATTCATCTATTCAAGTTTAGAGAGCTTAAATTCATGAAATGAGAAATGGCAAATTTACCAATGAAAATCTGTAATGTGAAATATTTTGGCACAAGAATCATTTTTGTATTGTAGTGATTAGCACATTTGATTTGGTACAAGGGTACAACAGTGAGCTCCATTGCCGGCAATAAGGAGCTTGGTAGCCAGGGTGAAGGCTAGGAGAAGTAGGTGATGTGTACCACCACCATGGGAATGCAGTGGAAAGCAGGTGAGGGTGGGCAGAGCTTACCAGGCAACTTAAAACTATCTTTCAGCCAAATTTCTTTAAAAGCTGTAAAATAGGCCTATTTATGTTTACCACCAGCAACATTATTTTCTGAGCGACTATTTAGCACAGTTAGGTCCGGTCTCATAGGGGTTAAATATTTACTAACCCTGGGTTTGTTAACCTCGAGCAAAAATTTTAACTTGTCCTTGTGACTCAAGCGTTTCACCATGCTTTTTTCAGCCGAGGATTAACTAACATCATTTTAACACTTGCAGGAAACAGGAACAGTAACAAACTAGAAGGGAGTGGTTAAAAATGTGTTTTTGTGAATGCACTTCATCATGCGATTCTTTTGTTTTCTTAATTGGCGAATGGCATCAAGCACAAAAATGGGAGCCATTAAAAAGTTAAATCGAGGGACAAACTTATCAATATTTTAAAAAGTCTCTACTAACTGCGTTTATGATGAAATACAAGTCAATAGTAGAGTGCAAAGAAACCATAAAAGAGAAGGATGGTGCTTGGGAGAAAATTACAAGGGAGTTGAATAGCATTAACATGGTCCTATATGTGACTATTTCGTTTTCTTTAGTTCATTAATTATTTGTCTGTAATAATTACAATAATAATAAATGAATGAATGCGCACAAACGTGCATAAGAAGTTATAAGGTGCCATCCTTGCTGTATGATTTCAGGCTCAGTATCCTTTTTTTGCAGTATTCCAAATGATACTGATCACACCGTTGGTCACAAAGCACACACGTACATTGTTCATCTGGTTGATGGAAGCCCTGTCGTCTACAAACTTTGTGGTGGAAACCGTGAATAGCGTATCTGGTGACTACATGGCGTAATGGTGGGCATTATTCAAATAATTACAATACATAATAAATCAGATTACAAGGGAGTTGAATAGCATTAACATGGTCCTATATATGTGACTATTTCGTTTTCTTTAGTTCATTAATTATTTGTCTGTAATAATTACAAACATAATAAATCAGAATCAATCTTTTCATACATCCTCTTTAATTTATCTTCTTCTTTCAATTGCCATGTATACATTGGAAATGTACAGGGTCTTTATTATAAGTTGAGACCGGGCGACCGGTGTTTTCACTCTCCGCTACGGAGTCCGCATTAGCTGCGGGCGGCACGCGCGCGGCTTCCCTGCTTAAAGTGTAGGCTATATAGGCTTACCTTATAACATATGTTGGAAGTGTCGTCCTTCCTGTGTTATACAGGCATTGTATCTGGAAACCACATTCTGGCGGACGCGAGTGAGTTCTTCCAATGTAATGGCCCTAATTTCATTCGTAATGTTTTCTTTCAGCTCCTCCAATGTGTGAGGATTTTTTCGATAAACCTTATCTTTAAGTTTACCCCACAAGTAAAAATCACACACTGTGAGGTCTGGGGAGCGAGGTGGAAAGAGACCAGCACTGATCACTCTGTCAGCAAACACTTCCGAAATTTTAAGAAGGGAGACTTCCGCTATATGAGCGGTGGCCGAATCTTGTTGAAACCACCCGCGCGTTTTTTCTTCATCCGTCAACTGCTGAAAGAATGGCACCAAAATGTCATCTTGGTAAATCTCTGAATCTACTGTAGTCTCGTAAAATATAGGCCCAATTATTCGCCTTCCATTAATAGCACACCAAACCCCGATCTTCCTATCGTAATGAAGGATTTCATACACACCATTAGGATTTTCTGCACACCAATGGCGTGAGTTATGACTGTTCACATGACCATTAAGATGGAACCAGGCTTCATCAGAAAAGAACACAAGCTGGGGGTCGATTAAACCATTATCCACTGATGACAGAAACCACTCACAATATCGCAATCTTGCTGCTGGATCGGCAGGTTTTAAACAATGGGCCCGTGTAAATCTGTACGGTTTGAGGTGTAACAACTTTGTTGCTTTGTGTGCAGAAGAAACTGAAACCCCTACTTGTTGGGCTAATTTTGAGAGTGATTTATTTGGTGAATGTTCAAGATTAGCGCCAATCTCGTCTAGCTTTTCTTCTGTTAACACTGTTCGTGTGCGCACATGCTTTTTGTTTTGCACTGAACCAGTATTTACAAATTTATTAACAATTCTGTGAATTTGTGCTCTTGAAGGTGGCACATCAGCAGGAAATGTCCGAATAAATTCATCACGTACACGTCCAGCAGACTCGTACTTAAAATAATGTTTACACACAAAAATACGATGCTGCAGCGAAATGGGTCTCACCATGTTGACACTTTAACAATAACTGCACGTGCCGCTGTTGCATCAAGGTCAGACCGGCTGCACGCGCCTTCCGTCGCCCGGTTTCAAGCCTTCCGTCGCCCGGTCTCAACTTATAATAAAGACCCTGTATATTTGCACTTGTAGAGTGCAGACACTCAAGTTTGAGAATATCAGCTGATTTAATTTGAAGGTCTTTGAACTGTTTTTAGCAGGTAAATCAAAATTTTTTTTAGTGTTCTGCTTCCTTACAGTAGAAAAGCTGTGATAATTTCAAAACAGAGCAACTTTCCACAAAATAAATTTGCGTGAAGCGTTTACTTTTATAAGGGTCTAAGTGCCAAAATCAATATTGTGTAGAAAACAAGATATAGACCCACAGGAATACATGCTGGAGATAGACCCAGCACTATATCTTTGAATTTATTGCTACTAATGTGGCTTACCCTGGACCTTGGACCCTTCTAAAATGCATTGGTCTGGGTACATAGATCCATTTAAAATTATCAACTGAAAAATCATGGTTTTAGCATTTAGACCCTTATAAAAGTAAACACTTCAATTATTAAAAATGAAACAGGAGACTGAAAATCTTAATCAGGAAACTGCGTGTGAAAAACTACGCTATTATAGGAGGAAATTAAATTAGTGTGACAATAATAGAAAACAATATTTGTAGGGCTACCGGTACTTATTATTAACTTTTTAAATAGCTTGTATTGTCTTATGTATAGTTGGCAGTACAAAGGGATAGGTTTGTTTAATTTCGCAAAATTATCTAGGCCTTTACCTATGAAAATCAAATATTTTTGTGCTAACTTATAAATAACAGGAGCTAGAAGTATTGTCATGACACTTTCTCGGAATCTGTTTTTAGGCCTAATCTGTGAGTCTAATTCTGTTTAATCTTCTCAGTAAGCAATTCTACGACAAGTCTTTTGGTATATATGCATTTCAGATAAGGTGATCGGGGTAAAGTGCGGAGAAAATTCGTAACATATCCCAATATTCCGATCTCGGACAGAATGAGTATATGTAAACTTGTAATTAATTTTAAGAAAATAAGTTCTGTGTTGAATAAATACCCAAGAAAATGTGCAGGTATGCTTTCTGAGAAGATTGATGGAATAGGAGAAATTAGAACAGCATCGGAATAGAACTAAGCAAGATTCACAGAAGAGGAATGTGTCTGTATAAGCCTAAATCCTTTGTGGAATATATGCTCACATAGTCAGTCAGCGTTGTTGCATGACTTGCCGCGAGAAAGAGCTCCCAGGATCCCGTGAAAATAACAGATAGCCTATAGATTGGTTTAGTTTATTATTATTACTAATACCTGTAATATTATTATTGTGTAAAAGTTCTTCACGGGCTAACAGCCGAGTCGAGCTTTCGGACTCCATCTCTGAGTCCAATTTCTGGGAAACTGGTAGAGAAGGCGGAAGGGCCTATATATACAAGTTGGTGAGTTCCAGCCAATGGCAGAGTCAGAAAAGATCTGTTCAAAATTTGCCTCTAGTCAAAGGAGAAGGCGGACATCACGGGGAATACAGGTTATATAGGTCTCTTCTTTAAGATGTTGAGGGTCAGTTTCCAAGCCTCGCTGAGAGGGAGGCCTTTGTGTTTATAGTGTTGCTGCTGAGACTGATTTCAATAGCCTCTTTAACCAGCCGGTCCTTATACCCGTTCGTCTTATCCAGAATCTTGGTCTGGTCGTAGAGGATTCTGTGATCTTGCTCAGTGCTTTGCTGTGCTACTGCAGACTTGTCTGGATAGAATAGTCTAGTACACCTATGATGTTCTTTGCATCTGTCTGCCACGGTGCGTCCAGTCTGGCCAATATATACCATCCCGCACTCACATGACATGCTGTAGACTCCAGGAGACTTCAGGTCTAGGTCGTCTTTCACTGATCTGAAGTGATTTTGGATTTTTGGAGTTGGAAGCAACACCGTTTGGATCTAGTGTTTGCATAAAATCCTCCTGATCTGATAGGAGACAGGTCTGCAGAAAGGGATGAAAGCTCTATTGAGTCATTGACGATTATCATCTGGGTCGGCTCTTTTCTGCCCTTCCATTATATCAGTCCTTTTCAGGGCCAATCTAAATTTCTCTGCTGTTGTATGAATTTTGGAGATGATATATTTCTGTGGGTAGACTTTTGAGTGTCAGAAATGGCAATGGCTCGATCTACCAAAGTTGAAATGACTGCCCGTTTCTCTGATCTAAGGTGATTTTGGATTTTTGGCGTTGGAAGAGATACCGTTTGGATCTTGTGTCTGCATAAAATCCTTCTGATCTGATAGGAGACAGGTGACAAGGGTGAGCCCATTGCCATGCCATCCATCTGTTCACAGAAGGTATCTCAGTAGACAAAATATGTTGAAGGGAGCATGTGCTTGAAATGGCTGACGATCTATGGTGTAAAGTGAGGTTCCAACAATCTCAGGGTCTAATCCAGAGGTACACATTGAAGCCCACCCTAAGGGATGAAATGTGTGGAAGGATGCTAGCGGAAACCAACCCCAGGGAAGTTAACCTATTCCCTGAAAACGGGGCCTGCCCATAGGTATAGTAGGTTATCCCGGAGGCAGGTGGTGAGGTGGGCCCCCGCCAAGGGCGCAGGTACAAAGAGGGCGCAAAATTAACCATGAAAAATCCTGCCTTTTTTAGGCTGGTGCAATTTATCAAGCAATATAAATTCCACGTAGTGGAAGAAATCTTTCAGGTTATTAACAATTAATGCACATGAACTATCTATAGTATTATGCCGATTGTCTACAAGCAAAAAGCAGTCATGCAACGTCCTTTAATTAACATGATTCTTATTGACAGAGTATGATAACATAAATCATGAACAGTATGGAAAGATATAACGACAATAAAAATTAAAATGTACATTATTATTGTGATGAAAGTGGTTCAACTCAATCCCTTTCCAGCGACTTTGCCCTCAGTGCTACTACTGTCGGCAGGATTGATTACAAAGCGATCAACAATGGCATCGCACATACTGTTACATGCTACATGAAAAAATGACTGACCAACTATAATATTATTATTACAACAGAAAAAGCCAAATGCGCAGATCTCAATTACTTTTGTTATTACTATTTACTAATGTTTATAAATTAAGTGTGAACTAAAATTTCCTATTTTAAAACTGTTTTGTTTTTTAATCACACAATGTATTAATGTACATCAAAATTAATTTCTGTAACTTTACGTTGAATATGTGTTGTGATCTGCGGCCGATGCACGCTCTGCCAGCTGGCAGTACACATGCTTTTTGTTTTGATCAAGTTCCCTTCTAAGGCCGGCGCTTATATTATAGTCGCTGCTATTATTTTTAATTATATTATATTATTATCAGGGTCCGGATTCTGATGACCTAAAATTGTTTGAAAAATGACCTATAAAATGACCCCAAATTTTAAAGAAAATGACGTAATAATTATAAAGAATGACCTGAAAACTGATATTTTATTTATAAAAAATTATTATTGTACAAATAAAGTTATAGACTAATTGTACATAATTGTTAAAACCTTAAATTCAGAGAGGATGTTGTAGGTCTAAAAAACTTTGTTCTTTGCTGTGAATGTTCTTTCCTTACGGAAGTTTATACTGGCACTGAGGCACTGGCAGTCAAACTTCGGCATTTCCTTTTGCGGTCTGCCGGATTATATTGTTTATTGAGGGTAAACAGTAGTTTGCACTCTCAAATCCAAGCAGGTGGCAGACTCTGGTGCCTAAGTCAATCTAATATCAACAGTAATGTAATACAACATTTAGGCGTTTCTTTGATTCTCGTTTCCGACTGAGACATGACAACACTTCAACACAGAGTGTGTCCTTCTTGCATTAAACAAACAACACTTTAAAGACAGCACCGCTGGGGACGATGCTAGTTAGGCAACAAAAAGAGTTAATGTACTCAACGTAAATGCATGAAAATGGCTAAATAAGGAAGCAAATGACAAAATAATGACAGAAAATCGAAATAAATGCCCTAAAAATATAAAATTGCATAAAATGACAAAAAATGACCTCATAAAAATGCATTTCTATAATCTAGAGGCCATGATTAGGATTTATCTACAAGTTGGCAATGTCTATGCAGCATCAATAAAAAAAGATGACATGTCATAAGAATCCGGACCCTGATTATTAAATAACTAAGCGATTTTTTAATTAAACAGTGACACAATATTAATGTTTGTGTTGGTTCGTCTCTTGTTGATGTTGGCGTTGCTTCTGTTGTATAGATAAGAATGATTTCAGTAAAAAAATGTGCCAACTAAAACTACCATGACCATCATAGCTTAGTCTACATTATTAAATCCTTGTGGAAGCAAATTTAAGAAAATCAGTTTTACAGAAATTTAAAAAAATTGTTCAGACCCCCCAGTATTGGAGGGCGCAGTTTTGTCAAACTCGCCAAGGGCGCAGAAGAACCTTGCTACAGTCCTGCCCGGAGGGGGCACAAAACAATGTAAAAGATCTTGATTCAAAAACAATAACAGAAATTATAATTTAGAACCAAAATATTACAAGACAATGGAATTTACAAAAATAGTATAGGCTGAAATAAAAAAAATAAATAACAATAATTTACAGCACTTTTTACATTCACACTTTTGACAAATAAGTTAATTCACAAAGTGGAGTTTACCATGGAATAATTATTCTGTATACATCGAAATCACAAGGTGAAAGAGCAAGCTAACATTATAACCTATAGCATTATTATTGACACTCAGAAGAAGGGGACTTTACAATAGAAAAAAGGGGGTTTACTCTTAAAGTTTTCTCTGCAAAATAACACATGGGAGGATGACTTTAATATTTCAAGGAAGGATAACTCGAAAGATGACAAAGAAAAGAATATATGTAGGCCTACTGACAAAACTTTCAAGGGGGATGAAATTTGGAGAAAAGGCGGGAAGAATACTGCCTCATTGGGACGCCTTTAAAATCCCAATCAACAGGAGAACGGGCATGGCACAAACACAAAATACAGACCGAAATAATTGAAGAAACACAAAATTAAAAATGACTTACCAGACCGCGACTCATCAGGTTTGCAAGCAGGCACAGGGGAGAAGAGAAAGACAGAGATGCCATTACAGCCTATGGCGTGATAATGCAGACTAGCTACACAATTACAAATAAACCACCCGCAGCTCAAATAAACAGGAAACCCTTTAAATAATACTTAGGAAGCAAAAGAGACAGGCTACATGCTTTCTACGAAGAATATACTAAAAATGCACTACCAAATCAATCCGAGAAATTACCAGCTATCAAGAGCAGAAAGTGGGGGAGGGGAATTCTACAATTACATAATTACTAAGTTAAAACACAAGAAAAATAAACTAAAAACCTGTTGCAAACCTGAAGGATACTCTGGGACTACATTATCCCAAAAACGAAAACAATAAAACCAGAGAAATCACATACAAACAGACTAACAAAATGCAGCTACGAAAACACGTCTGTACCGAAGGAAGCCATGCCCGAAACTGACGCCTTACAGACGACACACTCGCGACTAGGCTGCCGCAGGAAGGGCGGGAGAGCCCAGCGGACCTACGCCCGCCAAAGCTCACACAACAGAGCAGGTCGCGTCATCCAGCAACCAAACTTAAAAACATGTACCATTATGCGCAAAAAATAAATACATATCAAAATAATGGTACAACATGTGAATAAGGATTCCACATCGAAACTGACAAGAAGATTGTGGGATTTATCTTGATGTTTTCAAGCACACACTTACTTCAACATATTTTGTCTACAAAGATATCTTCTATGAACAGACGGATGGCATGGCAATGGGCTCACCTGCTATTGCCAGTTTTTACATGGAGGAGTTGGAGCATTTGGCCTCAGAACGACTGCTTTCCAGCCATCGCATTTTTTTCCGCTATGTTCATGATACATTTGTTGTGTGGCTGCATGGAAGGGACAAATTACAAGATTTTCTAACCCAGTCACATCCAAAGATCCATTGCACCATGGAAATAGAACAAAATGGCTGCCTTCCATTTTTAGGACATGTGCATATACAAGAAACAGGATGGTACACTAGGACAAAAAGTATACAGGAAGCCAACTCACACTGACTTGTACTTAAATGGTCAGAGTTTCCACCACCCTTCCCAGAAACGGGGAGTCATTTCAACTTTAGTACATTGAGCCATTGCCGTTTCTGACACTCAAAGTCTACCCACAGAAATATCTCATCTAGAAACCACATTCCTCCAAAATTCATACAACAGCAGAGAATTTAGTTTGGCCCTGAAAAGGACCGATAAAATAGAAGGACAGAAAAGAGCCGACCCAGATGCTAATCGTCAGTGACTCAATAGAGACTTCATCCCTTTCTGCAGACCTGTCTCCTATCAGATCGGGAGGATTTTATGCAGACACAAGATCCAAACGGTGTTGCTTCCAACTCCAAAAATCCAAAATAACCTTAGATCAGTGAAAGATGCCCTAGACCTGAAGTCTCCTGGAGTCTACAGCATGCCACGTGAGTGCGGGATGGTATATATTGGCCAGACTGGGGTGCTCCATGGCAGACAGATGCAAGGAACATCATAGGTGTACTAGACTATTCTATCCAGACAAGTCTGCAGTAGCACAGCATAACATTGAGCAAGATCACAGAATTCTCTATGACCAGACCAAGATCCTGGACAAGACAAAAGGGTATATGGACCGGCCGGTTAAAGAGGCAATGTTCATGATACATTTGTTGTGTGGCCACATGGAAGGGACAACTTACAGGATTTTCTCACCCACCTCAATGGGATACATCCAAAGATCTGTTGCACCATGGAAATAGAACAAAATGTCTGCCTTCCATTTTTGGACATATGCATCTACAAGAAACAGGATGGTACACTAGGACACAGTGTATACAGGAAGCCAACTCACACTGACTTGAACTTAAATGGTCAGAGTTACCACCACCCTTCCCAGAAACGGGCAGTCATTTCAACTTTGGTACATCGAGCCATTGCCATTTCTGACACTCAGAGTCTACCCACAGAAATATCTCATCTAGAAACCACATTCCTCCAAAATTCATACAACAGTAGAGAATTTAGATTGGCCCTGAACAGGACCAATAAAATGGAAAGACAGAAAAGAGCCGACCCAGATGCTAATCGTCAACGACTCAATAGAGCTTTCATCTCTTTCTGCTGACCTGTCTCCTATCAGATCGGGAGGATTTTAAGCAGACACAAGATCCAAACAATGTTGCTTCCAATGGCAAAAATCTAAAATCACCTTAGATCAGTGAAAGACGACCTAGGCCTGAAGTCTCCTGGAGACTACAGCATGCCATGTGAGTGAAGGATGGTATATATTGGCCATCTGGACGCACCATGGCAGACGGATGCAAGAAACATCATAGTGCACTAGACTGTTCTATCCAGACAAGTGTGCAGTAGCACAGCATAGCATTGAGCAAGATCACAGAATTCTCTATGACCAGACCAAGATCCTGGACAAGATGAACGGGTATATGGACCGGCTGATTAAAGAGGCTGTTGAAATCAGTCTCAGCAGCAACACTATAAACACAGACAAAGCCCTTCCTCTCAGGGAGGCTTGGAAACTGGCCCTCAAAATCTTAAAGAAGAGACCTACATAACCTGTGTTCCCCTTTGACGAGGCAAATTTTGAACAGATTCTGATGCTGCCATTGGCTGGAACTCACCAACTGCTCTGGCCTATATATACAGGCCCTTCCGCCTTCTCTACCAGTTTACCAGAAGATGGACTCAGAGATGGAGTCCGAAAACCCAGAGTTTTTTAAAACCTCGACTCGGCTGTTAGCCCAAGAAGAACTTTTACATAGTATTCACCGAGAATATTTCAAACTGTTTATAATATTACTATTGATAAAACAATGCTATTATTAAACTCTTTAATTTCTTTCGGGACGATAAGGAAATACATCAATTGCTTAATTTACAGCAGCCATTTTTAGTTTCGATTTAGGCTTTTAAGTCCGCCGGCGTGGTCTTGTGGTTAGCGTCGCTGACTACAGATCCGTCAGCCCGGGTTCGATTCCCGGTACCTCCTCGGATTTTTCTGAGGTAGGGAGGTCTGGTAGGGGTGCACTCAGCCTCGTGATTCCAAACTGAGGAGCTACTTGAAAGAGAAGTAGCGGCTCCGGTCCAGAAAACCACCATTAACGGCCGTGGGTGTCGGCATGCTGACCACATGCCCCCCAATCCTGCCATCTGCCTACGGGAGATGATGCAGCGGTCGGGTGGTAGGCCAAGTCCCTCTAGGGATGTAGCGCCACGGAGTTTAGTTTAGTTTTAGGCTTTTAACCCAAGGAAAGGTAGGGGTTAAAGCTAACTTGTGTTGATGAAGCAAAATTTTCGTCAATTCTAGAGTTTAGAACGTGTAACCCGGGGTTAATTCTTAACCCCTGTCGATGAAACCGGGCGTAGGACTTACATGTGACAGAAAAAGAAGTAGGCTCAAGCCAAAGTGTGAGAATGCTCGTATTGAGGATTATATAGCTGGTATTTTGTCAGGATTCTTCCTTTTTTCTGTTGAAAAATTGCCAAATACTGTGGGTTGTTATATTGTCTTCAAAACATGTAGAAACCATGTACAGTGAATGCTGCTTAATGTAATCACAGATGTTATCATTCAGGTAATGTTATCTCTTTTATGAAGTCCTGTACAGATTAATAGGCCTACCCATGCATTGAAAAAATGCTGTATATTGTGATCAAAGATTTGGTATATGTTATCACATTTTCCTTTTTGTGGTTTTATTTCCAAACACACTTGTTATCCAAAGTTTTGTTTTTAAATGCTTCATTTTCAAGTCAAATGTATTGTTTTGGAAGTAATAGTGGTGTTCCCAGCTCACAGAATGACTGCTTTCTATAAGCAATAAAATACGTTTTACCCATGAGTTTAGCTGAGCTTTTGAGTTGTGAAGATCACAGTGTTGGAGTAGTCATGATCAGTGTAAAATGTAAAGATTTGAAGAACAGGCGTTAAATGTTTGCTACATGGTATTCACCACAGCTCAGAAGACTCCCAAAATATCATGAGTATGAAACATGGGTTAATGGATTCCTAAGGAAAAATGGAAGCAATTAGAAACTTCTTACTGATTGAAAATACAGTTTCTTGCGGTCTAATACTCAATTATGAGAAGTTCAATGATTCACATTTATATAGGCCTATTATCTTACATGTATGAATAAATAGAATAAATAGCTTTTAATTCTGTTTTGTATTGAACTAGAGGTGTCCACGGCTTCGCCCACGATATTTAATTGAAAAATTAAAAATGAAGAGTATAATAATTATTAAAGCATTATATTTATTAACACTTGCATGCGAATCATTCACAAACTAAACCATTAGTAATTAATGAAACAGCTAAAATTCCGGCTTCAGAGTACATTCCACAATCAGAAAGCGCCCCCTGGGAAAACATTCTCAGATTCGATTATGCAGTTCCAAAGGAACCTGTGATCACATAATACGTATTGTTTCTCAACTGTTTGTTGACAGATGAATATGATGTGAATTTTATTTGATAAATTCAGTGTAATTTTCAGAAATTATATAATTTTTCAAGGGAAGGAATGGTTTGTTTGGATTTTTATTCTCAGCGATACTTCCTTGGTTAAACTATCAATATTTTACAGCTGGTGCCAGCGGTTTCGCCCGCCATTATTAATTGACTCCAGGATTTTTAAGAAATTTTCATTGGCAGCTTATTAAAAAGTTTGTGGTTCAGAGCTATGAAAATTGTAAGTAAAAATAAAATTAGAATATTTGTTCATTGTGTTCATTTCACTTAGCCCTTATATAATAAAGAAACGGTTTTCCTAATTTTGTACCTTTCGTGAAAGTTTAGACTGAGAGAGACGAACATCGCCGAGTATGCCCGATGTTTCACGAAGCGGGCGAGCGAGTGAGCACGCTATTTAGGGCCGTTGAATTGTATAAGAGTAGATATCTTATTTTTGATTAGTTTAGTTTATTAAATAATATTAACATTACATTAATTGTTTTGGCTACTGTTATCAGTCGGTTAATATTATCAGATTAACTGAATCGCAAAGTGATCATAATAAGTGGCATGCGCTGTATATGCACCTTTTAATGGTCAATTCTAAATATAAGTAAAATCAGGAAGAAGTTGACACAAAACTAACCTAAAATAGTGCTATAAAATTATGTTGATTCACAAAATTCATGTGCTGGTGGTGAAGCACAAGGGAAGCTGGGGAGTGCAAACTTGACTGCAATAGCATTGATTAAGGGTGGTCAGTTGGTAAACTTACTCTCTGCAGAATCACCAATGTAAAACAGTTTATATCGGCCCCGTAATCCTTTCCTGTGATTCTTTGTTGGGGGTTCGTGCCAATCCTGCCACTAGGGACCCCCTTGCAAACTTCCACATACCCCCTTCCAAGCTTCCACCAGACCCCCCTTGTCAGTCTGGGTGGCACAGTCTATGTGCTGGCTTGCTGTGCCCAAGGTTGCAAGCTTGATCTCGATCCAGGTCAGTGGGATTTATGTGAGCATAAATGTGACAGGCCCATGATTGTAGAGTTACAGGTACTGGTAAAATGATTTAATGGTATACCACTCTTGGAGTTATTTTTGGTTGGCACAGTTATTATTCTCATAATAAATGTTTAGCTAAAATTTAGTCATAGTTACTAAATTTTCAGAATTTTTTGCTTTTGAAGTGAAACTTCTTTAGGCGCGCTAAGAGTAAATTGAGAGCTAACCCAAAGTCACGAAGAAAATCATTACGAAAGTAGTGGGGCTGTGATGGACTGCATAGAAAACAGACTGAAATTTAAAAAATTAAAAATTCCAAAATTAAAAACTGAAATGGGTCAATCCATTAGAAATGAACCAGGCCAAGTTGCTCGACATTTTTGATTTTCCTAATTTTCTTA
This sequence comes from Ectobius pallidus, assembly GCA_964059195.1. NCBI lineage: Eukaryota > Metazoa > Arthropoda > Insecta > Blattodea > Ectobiidae > Ectobius > Ectobius pallidus. The sequence goes on along the minus strand of CAXKWD010000007.1, from coordinate 64,512,887 downwards.
CCAGTTATTTCCCAACTAAAGGTGAGTTCAAAACTATGACAAAAATTTTTTTGGGCTCATACTTTTTTTTTGGCGGCCATTTTAAGTTTGCTTTTTAACCATATTTCAGTCGAAAACATGTTTTCACAAATGTATGTAACTCTGTTAATTTTATAGATAACAAGACAAAATAAACACCAAAATTATCAGAATGAAATGCTCTACATTTTTGTTTTGACACAATATTACCTAAGTAGTGGGGAAAGTGAAGAAAAAAATTCAAAACTACAAATTGAAAATTGACTTAAAACGGGAGTTTTAGTGCCGCAAAATTATTAGAAGGAAGAAAGACTCGCCCTTAATTTTTTTTTCTGGTGTAGACCTTCTATAGGACTACTCGCTGTAGAAGTTTAAAGCTTGAGAACTTTGCGGTTTTTTTAATACAATTTTTCACAAATGCCCAAAACCGTATTTTGGCAATATTTGAAGTAGAATATCTCAAAAGGGACTGAGTGAAAAATTATGAAATTTATACAGATAACACCTCTTTATGATATAAAGATGTGATAAAAGTTTGGTGACTGAGACTCAACTGGTTCCCGAGTTATAGTGCATCGAAGTTGGCCATAACTGCAAACTATGCACCGAAATTTCAACACTATTCAAAGCTTTGAGGAAACCAAAAATTTGTCATGCTAATTGATGAAATGTAGCCTACATATACAACTCTTTTGTGTAACAAACTTAGGCTCACAAAAATTTTATATTTAAAATTACTAAGTGAATTTTTACTATTAAATTACCGTTAAATTTCGTGTGCCTATAACGCAATTTTTGGCCAAATTCGATGCACTGTAACTCGGAAACCAGTTGAGTCTCAGTCACCAAATTTTTATCACATCTTTATATCATAAAGAGGTGTTATCTGTATAAATTTCATAATTTTTAACTCAGTCCCTTTTGAGATATTCTACTTCAAATATTGCCAAAATACGGTTTTGGGCATTTTTGAAAAATTGTATAAAAAAACCGCAAAGTTCTCAAGCTTTAAACTTCTACAGCGAGTAGTCCTGTAGTAGGTCTACGCCAGAAAAAAAAATTAAGGGCGAGTCTTTCTACCTTCTAATAATTTTGCGGCACCAAAACTCCCGTTTTAAGTCAATTTTCAATTTGTAGCTTTGATTTTTTTTCTTCACTTTCCTCACTACTTAGGTAATATTGTATTAAAACAAAAATGTAGAGCATTTCATTCTGATAATTTTGGTGTTTAGTTTGTCTTGTTATCTATAAAATTAACAGAGTTATATACACTTGTGCAAAACAAGTTTCCGGCCGAAAAACTGTTACCAAGAAAACTTAAAATGGCCGCCAAGAAAAAAGTATGAGCCTAAAAAATGTTTTACTCTAGTTTTGAACTCACCTAATATTGGGGAGTAACTGGTAAAAAAAATGAAGAAAATAAAAAATGTTGAGCAAAATTTTTTATTCAATTTGGTTCATTTCCAATGGATTGACCTTATTTTGGCATTATTTGAAGTAGAATATCTCAGAAGGGCCTGAGTGAAAATTATGAAATTTATACACATAACACCTCCTTACGATAGAAAGATGTGATTATAATTTGGTGACTGAGACTGAACTGGTTCCAGAGTTACACTGCATCGAAGTTGGCCAAAAATTGCAAACTATGCACCGAAATTTCAACGCTTTGAGGAAATTATAAATCTGTCATGTTAACTGATGAAATGTAGCCTACATGTACAACTCTTTTGTGTAACATACTTAGGTTCACTAAAATTTTGCATTTAAAATTACAATGTTGATTTTTACTATTAAATTACCGTTAAAATTCATGTGCGTATAATGCAAGTTTTGGCCAAATTCGATGCACTGTAACTCGGGAACCAGTTGAGTCTCAGTCACCAAACTTTTATCACATCTTTATATCATAAAGAGGTGTTATCTGTATAAATTTCATAATTTTTCATTCAGTCCCTTTTGAGATAATCTGCTTCAAATATTGCCAAAATACGGTTTTGGGCATTTTTGAAAAATTGTATTAAAAAAACCGCAAAGTTCTCAAGCTTTAAACTTCTACAGTGAGTAGTCCTATAGTAGGTCTACAACAGAAAAAAAAATTAAGGGGCGAGTCTTTCTTCTTTCTAATAATTTTGCGGCACTAAAACTCCCGTTTTAAGTCAATTTTCAATTTGTAGTTTTGAATTTTTTTCTTCACTTTCCTCACTACTTAGGTAATATTGTGTTAAAACAAAAATGTAGAGCATTTCATTCTGATAATTTTGGTGTTTATTTTGTCTTGTTATTTATAAAATTAACAGAGTTACGTACATTTGTGCAAAACATTGTTTTCGACTGAAATATGGTTAAAAAGCAAACTTGAAATAGCCTCCAAAAAAAAAAGCATGAGCCCAAAAAAGTTTTTACCATAGTTTTGAACTCACCTTTAGTTGGGAAATAACTGGTAAAAAAATTAGGAAAGTCAAAAATGTCGAGCAACAAATTTTATTAAATTTGGTTCATTTCTAATGGATTGACCCAAATCCAAAATCTAAAAATCCAAAATTTAAAAATCGAAAATCTAAAATTACAAAACAAAAAAAAATAAAAAAATAATTCAAAGATCCAATATATAAAAAATCAAAAAAAAAAATACAGAGATCCAAAATTAAAAAAAATCCAAAATTTAATACATAAAAAAACAAAATGAAAAAAATAAAAAATTTAAGAATCCAAAATTAAAAAATAAAAAACCCAAAATTTAAATATAAAAATCCAAAAAATAAAAAAATTCAAAGATCCAAAATTTAAAAATCCAAAAATAAAAAAATCCAAATTCCAAAATTTCAAAATTTAAAGATCCAAAATAAAAAACAAAAATATCCAAAATTAAAAAGTCCTTTTCCCCAAAATTAAAAAAGTCCAACAATCCAAAATTGAATAAATCCAATAATCAAAAATTGAAAAATCGAAAAATTAAAAAAAAATCTAAGTTTCACTTCTGTCGCATGGCATTCCACGCACCCTTTTTTTAATTTTATTTGTAGTTTTGACACTAGTAATGCTAGCACTGAATGGATTACTGTTGAGTGCTATGCATGCTGGGAGATTATTACTAGCATAGTAGAATCTCGTCAGATTAATTTGTATTTATACCAACTGCAGAATTTGAAAGGGTATTTTAGTGGAAAGAACATTGCCTTATCATCACCTTTGAAATCAACTTCAGTTATTAATATTAAATTGTACTGGAAGTTAACACAGTGAAGTTATATAACATAATAATTATAGTTATTTATTTATCCAATGGCAGAATTTGACATTAGTGTCATTTTCCTTCAGCTTTGCAATATAGATACACTAAATCTTTATTTTGTTGTTTGGTTTGATTAAGTTTTGTGCACTTCAGCAGATGATCTTCGTTCATGATGCTGTCATACTGGTTACATAGGATGCAAGCAGGGAAAAGAAAGATGTTGATTCTGTAAAGGTGTTGGCCCAGACAGTCATGTCCATTCATTAGGCGGAATAGTCCAACAGCTCCTAGGCGGTCTGCTTTCCTTGTTGTATCATATAATGATGAAATAGTTTCCCATTTCTTTCCTTGTGCAACATTCTTGTCTTCCAGTGATGGTTTTGTATTGAAGATTGTTTTTATTTCTTGGGTCTTCCTTCTAGTGGTTGTGTTGTTGTTTATTTGATTTGGGTTCCTGGTTGCTTTCCTGGCTAGTTGATCTGCCATTTCGTTACCTTTTATATCTATGTGTGAGGGTACCCATTGGAAATTTATTGTTTTATTAATTTTCTGTAGAGATTGTTTGACTGAATCATCAGTGGCAGTGTTGGATGCTACTGCTTGAATGGCTGATTGAGAGTCAACGAGCAAAACTTCTATTTTGAACATTTGTTGTCTGATTAATAAGCTGTAGAGTGCCATTTCTATTGCTTTGATTTCTCCGTCGAAGGCTGTATTGTTATTTCCTAGAGTGATATATTGACATAGTTTTGCATTTTGGTTTTCTTTCATTTTGGATCCATCAGTAAAGAGCCATTCCCATTCAGATTCAGGATAGGTTGTATGAAACTTTCTAGGGTTAATTATTTACTTACTGTTGGGTTAAGGTCGTTTTTGTACCTTTGATGGTTAGAGAACTTTTGTATACATGGTATTCTAGGGGGCTTAGTAATGGTGGAGCTGGTTTTACATTTTTTAATTTTATATTAAATTCTTCCATTAATTTACCAGTTTTTTTATATGAGTTTATATTAGATTCTTCCATTAATTTATCAGTTTTTTTTATATAAACGTAGGTTGAGTTGTTAGTGTCTGTGGTATTCTATCTTCTATATGGAATGCTTTGGGCATGTTTGACATTTTTGCTCTGAGTATACATGCTCCCTTGTTAATTTCATTCTGTATGGTGTTGTTGCGTGTGTACAGTCGGTCAAATAAAAAACGTCTTGACTCGTATGCAGTTAAAATTAAAGTTTTAACGCATTAGTTCACAAGTTTCCTATAAAAAACATAAAATACTGGCCATTTTCGGAACATATGAGGCCATGCGACAGGAGGGAAAAAATGAACGAGGGAAAAAATGAACAACGCGGAAAGCGCAACACACGATATTCAACGTTATGTATTGTCATAATTCATTTTGCTTTGTGTCATCGCCACATAACAAATGCTAAAGTGAGAGAAAGTGTAGTTAGGGCTGTAATTGACCTGCATTTTGCAGCCTCTGAAGCAGCGAGAAGGTTCCATATTTATGAAAGAGCAGCTCAGAGGTGGGAACTTTACTATAATGCGACCGGAAGTTTTCATAGGAAACGTGGATCTGGCCGGGCGCGTATTTCGATGCTAGATTGATTGCAGAAGTTGAGTGTAAGTTATTGATTTTGCACTAGAAGTACCGGTATTATGAAATAAAATCTTTAAAAAATGCTCCTTGAATAAACATATTCCTCGCGAATCTATTAATTATTAATATTATAAAAATTTGCAACCAAGAATATGGCGGATTTGAGGCATATAGCCACAGCCTTCTATACATGTTTGCTTTGGAACAAAACTGACTAAATAATCAAGAAAATACATGGATAGACAATAGGCGTGTGTGAACCTAACCTTAAGTCTTCCTGTACATGCGCATATGCTCGTTCGTGATACTTAATCAAATACCGCCCGACGTTTTTTATTTGACCGACTGTACATTCTCATGGCTGCTGTGTTGGTTATTTTAACTGCTCCAGTAATTATTTTGGAGAGTTTCCAGCTTGTTTATTGTATCTTCTTTAGCTGTAGCCAGGACTTCTGCTCCATATGTTAGTATTGGTTTCATGTATATTTTGTATGTTTGATTTAGAGTTTCTAATAGGCTTCCCCATTTTGTACCAGTTATTGTTTTTAACATACAGGCCTTTCTATGAATTTTATCTTCTATTTTTTCCATTTGTTGACTCCAGTTTAATTTACTATCAAGATGCATACCTAGGTATTTTATACAGGTGCTTTTAATTATGTTCTGGCCAATAATCTTAATATTGAAGTCTTCGTTTTTGTGTTTTAGCGAAAAGTACTGATAATTTGTTTTGGGTATGCTAATGGTCATGTTATTTTCTTCTGTCCAAGTCTGTAACACCTTTGTTGCTTTATGGAGTGTAATTTGTAGTGTTTTTTTTTTTTTTTTTTTTTTTTTTTTTTTTTTTTTTTTTTTTTTTTTTTTTTTTTTTTTTTTTTTTTTTTTTTTTTTTTTTTTTTTTTTTTTTTTTTTTTTTTTTTTTTTACAGGGTTTCCAAATTACCACATCATCAGCAAACATTGCACATTTTATGTTTGGTAAGTTTTTTAGTTTATTTGGCAGCTCATTGATATACACATTAAATAGTGTTGTGCTCGATAAGTTGCTCCTTGTGGTAGGCCAACCTTGGTTTGCTTATATTCTGTTTGTTCGTTGTTATATTTTGTGGAGATCCATCGTTGTGTGATGAATGATTTGCACCAGTTTAACATGTTACCTTTTATTCCAATGTTTTGTAATTTCCATATAAGTTTCTCATGCTAAACTTTATCATATGCACTCTGGATGTGTATAAATAGACCTAGGACACTTTCTTTCTTGTTGAATGATTCTTTGATGTTCTGAGTGAATTTCACAAGTTGGTATGTTGTTGATAATTTTTGTCTAAATCCAGCTTGTTCAGGAGGTAGGAGTCCTTGAATTTCTAGATACCAATTTAGTCTAGCCATTACCATTTTTCATGATTTTTGCTAGTATGGACATTAAGGATATTGGCCTATAACTTTTGATGTCCTATGGGGGGCTTGTTTGATTTCAGTATAATAATAATAATAATAATAATAATATTTATTTTCCTCATTGCCATACATAATGTACAGATTGAGATGTCGTGGTTTAAAATACAATTTAATTTAATTTACAACATTATTAAAACAGTAATTTAAGAAATATTTAAAATTTAATATTATAAAAGTCATGGACGCTATACAGTGGGTTTGCCAACATTGTCTTTCTGACTGATGTTTTGAACATATTGAATGACATATTTCTTATTTCAGTTGGTAAGAAGTTATAAAATTTAAAAGCCAAGCATATAAAACTATTCATAGTTGTGCTATAGTTAAATTTTCTTAAATAAATATTGGATCTATTACGGGTAGAATAGTTATGAATTGCTGAACATGTGGAAACGTTATGCAAGTTGCGTTTAACGTACAGAAGGCAGTCCAGAACAAACATTGATGGCAAGGTAAGTATTCCTAGTTCCGTAAAAAGTGGCTTACAGTGAGTTCTCGAAGGTACACCACATATCATTCTCACAGCTCTTTTCTGAAGAATAAACAGTTTCAAAGTTGAGGTGTGATTGCCCCACAAGAGAGTCCCATAGCTCAGATAACTATGCATGTGAGCAAAGTAAACCATTACTAGCGAGTCTCGTAATAACGTTTGTCTTAATATTCGTATCATGAATATTGCTTTGCTCAGTTTGTTGGCAAGGTATTCAGTATGTGTACTCCAGCCCAGACCTGCTTCGAGGTGTATGCCGAGAAACCTAACTGAAGAATGCAAATCAAAGCTATGTCTATTAAATGAGAAGTTAATGTCTACAGTCTTATTAGAGTTAATCTTGAGCTTATTGGCTTCACACCATGCCATTATTTTAGATGAAGATTCATGGAGTTTGATTTCCAACAATGCCTGATTTTCTTGAGAAAGACCAATAGCCAGATCGTCTGCAAACATAAAAGTATGAAGGCATTCATCCTCGATGCAAGCTGGGAGATCATTTATATAAATTATAAACAGTATGGGACCAAGAATGGAGCCCTGGGGAACACCGAATTTAACAGGTATAAACTGAGACATTGTACTATTAGAGTAAACAGATTGATACCTGCCTTTTAGATAAGATCTTAGAAACATAATACAGGAGTTGTCAAAACCATAAAACTGCAATTTTTTTAAAAGAATATCATGGGAAATTGTATCAAACGCTTTGGTGAAGTCATAGAAACGACCACTCATTAGTTTGAAATTTTCTAAAGCTTCAAAACATTTCTCCAAAAACTTAACTATTGCTTCAATTGTATTATGCGAGGATCTAAAGCCGTATTGGTTTACAAACAGATTATTACTTTCGAAATAGTTAGTAATTTGCTTATTTAACAATATTTCAAATATCTTTGAGACTGTGGGAATTATACTGATGGGTCTATAGTTAGAGTAGTCAAGTTGATTGCCTTTCTTATATACAGGAATGGTTTTAACATACTTAAAGTTATCAGGGAATATACATTCATCAATACAAAGATTAAAAATGTGCGTTAATGGTTCACAAATAAAACTTGCGGCATATTTAATTATTTTTGGACTCAGACCATAGACATCTGTGCAAGAGCTTATCCTAAGCTTTGAAATTGCAAGATAAACATCCTCCACTTTAACATGGTTAAAAGTAAAAATAGTTTCAGGTTTTGTCAGATTATTTATAAAAGAAAATGAGTTATTGTTGTCATTGAACTGGTTTGCAATTTCGTCTACTTGATTGATAAAATGATTATTTATTTTTTCTGCGTCAATACTGGGAGTATGCCGAGGTTTCGAATCCTTGTTCAGTAGTTCGGTGACAACAGACCAGGTACTTTTAGACTTATTATTGGAATTATCTATTATTTTAGAATAAAATTCACTTTTCGCCGATTTAAGAGCATTCTTGTATGCATATTTAAAACGTTTATACGTATCTTTAAATTCAACCATTCCATGATGGGTTACTAAATTATAGTAGAGTAGACACTCATCTTTTAGATTTCTAAGCTCACTTGTATACCACTTACAACTGTTACCACGACTTCGTTTAATGGGCACTAATGGGAATGCAGTTTCAATAGCGTTATTTAATATTGAGGTAAAATAGTTAACTTTTTCATTAAGGTTGTCAAAGCTGTACAGCAGAAGCCAACTAATATTTGCAAGGAGAGACATAAAGTAACATATGCTAGAATTATTGATTAAACGGCTTTGTGATTTTGTGTTCTCACCAGTCGTTGACTTCGAAGAATTTTCAGTTAAGCTTGTTTCAAATAAGATAGCGTTGTGATCGGAGAATATAGTAGGTATAACATCTACATCAAGTCTGTCACTATGTATCGTTGTAACAATGTTATCAATGCATGTTCCAGGGGAATTATTTACACCAGGTCGAGTTGGTTGACAAACTACAGATCGTGCACCATATCCGTTAAACAGAGTTCTAAGGTCACCCACCTCTTTAGTGTTTACACAAAAGTCAACATTGAAGTCGGCGGCTAGGACGATATTTATGTTAGACTTAAAATTATACATTGAATTAAACATATCATTAAGATTGTCCACAAAATTGTCAAAGGCAAGCTTACTTCTGTCGGGTTTGCGATATAAACAGGCACATATGAGAGAGTAGGATTCAATGAATATACAGCTTATCTCGAAGTCGAATTTAGATGATAGGTTTGTAACTTCATTGACACTGCATGTTGTAATTTCATTTTTAACGTAGATTACCGTACCTCCGTGTTCATCATGATTCCTACAGAAACAGTCAGCGATGTAATAACCAGGAATTTTAATCAGAAGTAATTCGTCCTTACTAAGCCAGTGTTCAGTTATATTCAAGATGTCAACATTGTGCTCATTAAGTAGAGATGTAATATAATCAAGCTTGTTTGACGTGCTCTGTACATTCCAATAGAGTATTTTAAGTCCACAATTTGTAGTATCTACGGTTATGCTATTAGAAGGCGTTCTTATTTGTCCACTAGAATTTTTTGTCTTAAGTGAAAAAAACGACGTACACAGACATTGGTTGGCCAAATGCTGGGGTCCATTGCTAGTTCCAGGTTATCGCTATATATATCCACTTTGAATGATGAATATACATCAGGATTTCTTGATGCTAACATTTCGCATATTGCTTCTGGGAACTTTGGTTTTAAGAAGCTTAACACGTCATCACATTTGGTTGATGGTGGTAGTCTATACACATGCAACGATACAGTTTTAGGGACTCCTTGTAATATACTGTTTACAGTTTTTAACTCAGTGCTATTGCCAACAACCGTGACTCGTTTACGATTTCTACTCACCACTGTTGACCACTTTTCATTAAGAATGTGAGGCTGTTTAGAGTTACTGGAACTTTCTTGGGCCCTTGCCTCACTTTGGGGTTTAGGCCTAATCGTAGCACTGCTTCCGACAATAGTCTTTTCATTCAGAATGTGAGGTTGTTTAGAGTCACTGGAACTTTCTTGGATCCTAACCTCACTGTGGGGTTTAGGCCTATTCGTAGCACTGCTTCCGACGTTAGACATTTCAAATTCATGATTTACAGCTTTATCAATATTCACTACTGTTTCAAAGTTACCATTGTTGTTAATCATTACCTCTGATTTGTCCTTGTTTACGTTAGTCTTCATTTCTATGAGTTTGGTTAGAAGATCCACATGTTGGTTTAGGAGCTTTATTCTTTCTTGCTGTTCGTATACAACTTTGTCCTTTTGTTTCATCAAATAGTTAAATACACGAATATCAATTTTATTATCACTATCACTTATTTCGCTAAGAGCAGACTGAAATGCTTCATCAATGTCGGCTTCTAACGTATCGTCGATTTGTTTCTTCTCGCAACACTCTATAGTGTTTTCGTCAATGAAGATCATGTTGCTCACAAGTTTAGCACAACTTTGATGATAATAGTTATTACAGTTGCTACATTTTAATCCTGTTTTTAGCTTAGCTCTACATTTTTTACATGATGTAGGCACAGTTGGTTCATTAGCTGTACTGCCAATCCCAGTCATTGTCGGGAGCGATGCACGAGACGTCCGTTCACCACCACGTTCCAGAGCATATAATTGGTATAACAATGGCTTTTCTCCATTCTGCTGGTATGTTGAACTCCCCTGTCCAGATTTTTTTATAAATCTGGAGTATTCTTGTTTTTGCAAGGGTCCCTAGGTGTTTGATAAACTCTAGGAATATTTTGTCTGGTCCTGCTTGTTTCTGTAGTTTTGTTTTTAAATAGCTTCTTCTAATTCTTGTGGTTTGAAGCTTAATAATTGAACCCTTGCCCCGAAAAACAATGTATCTGACAAAAAATTGGAAGCTGGTATTTTGATGGAAAAAACAGTGTATGAGTACCAATATCTATGCCTCTGTCATCTAGTGTCAAATTCGTGCACCCATACCAGTGGTAGCATGCCTGTGAATATTAACTTTCATTGAAAAACAATGTATATGCAAGCAAGATGGATTTTTAAAAATGTTTCTTAAGAATATTAGAATGTCAGATACATTGTTTTTTGGGGCAAGGGTTAAATTATAAAATATAACACTTATAATAATTATATATTAAATATATAATGAGTTGAATTTAATACTAAACTTCACTTTTGGTATAGTTTTGGCACTTTCAACCATTGTCAACAGCTATGCTTCAATTTTCGACGTATAACTGTTGAAGTATAGATGTTGACAATGGTAAGCTATACCAAAAGTGAAGTTTAGTGTTAAATGCAACTCATTATAAAGTACAGATATTAACTTGAATCAACATGATCTTCTTAAAATTCAAGCCAGAGAAGTGTATTAAGTTTTGGCTGGGACAGGGTTGCTGGATTCCAGATGAAATGTAAGCATGAAAAGGAAAAACACAAACACAGAAATAAAGCCAGTATGGGAAGTTTATACTAGAGCTGGTGAATTATATTTCAACGCTAGGTTTAACATTGTAGAACTAAATTGTGTACCATAAAATATATTATTTCAGTCTTGTTAAAATGTTTTACGGATTTTCTTATGCCAGCAATGCCTGCATAAAATTGTTGAGAAACAGACCATCTCTGCTCTTTTCTCACTTCAAGCGTGATTCTGGCATTGCAACCAGTGAGGGAAATGAGAGGGTACGTGCTGGTATGGAATTCTGACACTAGTTTCATTGGCTTAGTGATATAGCACTTCAACAAATGCTTATCCCTGAATTTCTTTCCTTCCTCCTGGAAACTTGCAATGGTCGGAGCCTTTGTTCTATTAAATGTCCATTTGATTTAATGAAAACTAATGTGGTTTGGATATAATGACAGAACAAGCACAAAATATGGATGCTAAAGAAAAGTTCTTATTCTCTCTTATTATGATGAAATGAAAGTCGGCAGTTCAATAGATTATGATCCTCAAGATGATAGGATGTATATAGGATATATGCAGGGGCGTATTTAGCTACTTAAGTGCCTCTAGGCAGAGAAAAATATTTTCGCCCCCTTATTTCCACATGAATGTATCACAAAGTAACCTACAATAAGCATTATTTTAACTGAAATAGTAGGCTAATAATAATAATAGCAATAATAATAATAATGTAATAAATAAGTAAATAAACAAACAGGTGTGTGCTTTTGTCAATGTTATTCATTTCTATTTCATTGTGCGTTACATTAGTTTACTATTTTGAAGAGTTATGAATAAAATGTTTAATATAATATTTAAAAAAACAGTAACAGCTTAAAAGCCGCCCCTTCAAATCTGCTGCCCTAGGCAGCTGCCTAGTCTGCCTAGGCTTAAATACGGCACTGGATATATGGTAATTCAGTTTTATTAAATTGCATTTCAAGGGCAAATGTGATTTGTCCATCTATTGAATGGCTCTGTTTTCAAACTTCTTATGGTGAGACTCTTTAGAAGTGGGAGAATATTATCAATCTATGACAAGCTTATTGAAGGAAAGACACGGTGTTATCCATCCATTTGTAATAAAGTGCTACACTGAACTAGGGCATTCTTTAGAATTAAATGAAAATCATCAGGAGATGGCAATCATAAAAAAATAAAGAAGATGAAAAAACTACTGTATAATAATTAAGTATATGTCGTAATGTTTGTTCTTCTCTATTATTATACCATTATAATTTGTAATTTAACTCATAATTCTCATTAAGATAGGGTATAAAGCTAAGTTGGTATACTTAGACATTTCTCCAGCAAGACAAGAGCTGTGTGTGATATCTACCTATATACAGCTACCTTGGATAATACTGTTACTACACGAGATTAATCAAACCCATTCCTTCCTATTACCAGGAGTGCAAGCCCAGAATTATTCTTTGTTGCTTGTGACCATGCTGGGAAGCAAAGCTTCGAAAGTCGCACACAATACTTGTGACTGCTTTGTATCTGTCTATTCTAACCAAAGATCACCTAATCAATGTTAACCTGTGTCTTGCTGGCATAAAAAAGGAGGACTGTTGAAATGAAACATGTAGAGCTGTGCACATACCTGTCTTCTACATTTCACCCATTCTGAATTGTAAAGTATCCTGTAAAACTGATATTAATATCTTATTTCTTTTCAGGTAACAAATATGCTTACAATTGCCATATTTGTCAACAATTTTCACAATTGGAATGAACAACTAAGTATTGTAGATGAGAGTATTTTTAAATAGTTTGATGCATACATAATTATACAAGATGAACTGGTACAAGATAGGCCAACGAACAGCTGCTAGGAGCGTTTCTTGGCTGAATACAACTCGTTCACCATTTTCAACAAAGTTTGGATTTCCATACACCCTAACTGTTTCTGGAAGTAACTTGTTTCCTCTATTTAGACAACTTCTCATTCCTTGCAACAGAACTATAGCTGTTACCATAAATGTGAAATGCATTCATGTAAGTCATTGTGTAAGCTATAGTAATGAAAGTGACAGTGATGGAGAAGAAATATCAGAAGAAGTCATGGACTTATACAATGAACCAGATATGCATTCGCTTAGAAACCTTTTATACACCGATTTTGATAATCCCCTTATGAAACAGTTAAATGAGGCATCCTCAGTACAAGATGTGTTTAATTTCATAAAACAGCATGAATCCGATATGGATGAACAACTTACCAGTCAGTCTGTTTTAATTTTATGGGACCTTCAAAAGATATTTTATAATGTAAATGCTTTGAATTTACATCCTAACCCAGTTATTAGTGCGCTATTGAATCCACATGAAGTTGTGAAAAACTATGTGAGTGAAGTTAATGGACATGAAGATTTTGAACTGCTTCTGAGTTTGGTGGACAAGTGGTATAAGGACATGTCAGTAGAAGCACTTACAGCAACTGTTCTATATTTGAATAAAATGGGAGTTGGACTGGGCAGTCCCATTGTGCAGAAATTAATATCTCACTGTGAAGATATGTTAGAAATGTTTGGATCAAGATTTCCACTTACATCTCTTTCTCGTTTCACGGTTGTTGTCTGCAGTAGACATGATCTCTGGCCGATTTTAGTCTGCAAGAATGCAGTACCTCATATATTTAATAGTATTGGTATGTTTTGTTCAAGGTAGTTGAATGGTAATACAGGTTGTTATTAATTAGGCTGACCATATTGCCTCGAGTTGAAAACAGGACAGGCATGGTAAAAAGAAGCAATGGAAAAATGGATATTTCAATGTTGGCATGACACTTTCGTTCCATCACTACACTGCTGTCCACTGTAATAAATTTTAATTCTTTATTGAGATTGTCATTAAAATAGAATTTTTGCCTGTCTGACATTGCAAGCATATGCTGAAAGCTTTAAAAATAAGAGTTAAAACTAAAAAGTCTGAAATTCAAACCATTGATATTCAATAACAAAGCCACCAGTTTGTATACACACTGAAGAAAAGACTGATGCTTATCCTCTAGGATTAACACAATAAGCGAACAATTGCAGAGGTTATATGATCTCATCAGAACAGAACTTTACTATCAGAGTATGTTATTCACTACACTATATGATGTGATATATTTTTTAAATAAATAGCTGCAGATATCAATACTTAGCATCCAACAATGCAGCTTCATAATTATTCATAGCTGGCATTCTCCAAATATTCTGTAGGGGGGGGGGGGAATTTTTAAAGTATGTTGACCACTTCTCATTCTTTTAATTAAATTCAACCACTCGTTCCCAAAGTCACCATCGTATCTGTTAAAATGCTCACGAGTTTCGCTAATGGTCCACACTTCCCATACCTTTCTTTTGATCATATCATGTTTAATTTTTACCATGTTCATTTCACATTAGATACGATGGTGACCTTGGTGATGAGTGGTTGAGTTTAATTAAAAGAATGAGAAGTGGTCAACATACTTTAAAAATTCTCCCTCCACCTACAGAATGTTTGGAGGATGCCAACTATGACGTACCTGAGGGGTGGGAAAGGGAACATTCAAGAAACACTCTGTTCATGTGCGTTTCTAAACAACCAATGGATGACGAGGAATCTTCTTCCTAGCAGACAGTTGCTAACAGCCAATCACCTGAGGAAGGCTCAAAGGTAGAGCTGAAACGTCATTCCAACTACGCAGTATGTTTATCCATTGTGAGACAAAGTGCATTTAATGGATAGTTTTATTAAAATTATACAGTGGAAATCCAGGACTAAGCATGATAAATTATAGGTTTTGAATAATAAATTATATTTGATTGCAACACTATATTATATATTAAAGTTTAACGGATCTTTTATTAAAAACGATACAGAATTGACATTTTCATTAAAAAGATGGGACGACCAAAAAATACAAAATAACAGTACTGTCCCCTTCAGACTGGTACTGTATGTATGGTCAGGCTATTAATAACAGAAGTGTGATTGAAAAAAAATAAATGCTCATATTCCTTACTCTATAGAGGCATACAGTTTGTATAATGGGAGTATTAAATTATATTTTTTACTAACAGCCTCTGTTGTATAGAGAGACAAAACTTGTGCTCATCTGCCTGCAAGTAACAAACAAAGAAAGGCTAAGCTCTCCCTGCCTTTTAGTAGTCATAGTAACTTGTTTTCTAGGTAGAGTAGCAAAGTTAATGTTATCTGTATAAATTGATTTACCTTGTTCTGTAGAAGGTAGTTCAAATGTAATTGTGAATGTAAACTATGATCTATATAATACGTTGCATTTAGAAAATATAAAGTTAAAATAAAATAAAATTTTAGCAGATTACATCCTAGTATAGGCCTAGACACCAAGATCTGATCAAGCAGATTAATTTTATTATTTATTTATTGCCTGCAAGTACAGTCTCTTGTACTGTCTCTTTAATACAGATAATCTAGGGAATAAAGATATTATCTTGCAATAAGTCAAGTACTGTTTTTCCGGTGTATAAGGCACACCCCAAAATTTAACACAAATTTTATGGAAAACAGACTTTTTCATAACCAAATGCAACTTTCAACTACTCACTAGGATATTAATGGTATAGCCAGTACTTGCATGTGGCATACTCTCAGCACAAATAGCATATTGTAATAGTGGGTGAACCTGCAATGTCTTTTAATATTAACAAAATGTAGTTTTTTTGTTATGAAAACGTGAATTTAAACAGGAAAAGTTAACACTGAATATTTAAGTTATTTTCCTGTACTTTTTACTATAACCAAAAATATTAAATAGGCCAGTCAATGAAAAGTTGTAGAGGGAAATGGAAGGAACACAATTTTTGACTTAACATACTAAAAGTCCCCACTCCTAGGAGGTGAGGGGGGGGCCCTAGAAGGTCCCCTTTTTCGGTTTTTCGCTTATATCTCGGAAAATATGGGTCCTAGCATTAATACCTTTCTGTACAAAATTAAAGATGACAAAATGTTCCACAAGATTGATTCAATTCATTTTTTCGCTATCTTGCCTAATTTCCGAGATATCCGTGCTCAAAATTAGCTATTTTTAAAAAAAAAAAAAATTGCCTCGCGTTTTTTGACGAAAAAGTCATAGAATTAGAATTAGAATTATTTATTTTCAACTAATTACAAGTCTGACTTGTGTAGTTGCCGTCAATGATAAAGATAAACAAGGTACATCAACATAAAAATAATATACATATACAAGGTACATAAACAAACTTCACAATACATCAAAATAAACAAGTTAAAATACAACTTTGTACCTACTACCCACTCTAGTTTCAGTTAAAAACATATATCTACCTCTGATAGGCAGAGAAATTCCTCTAGCTTGTAAAAGGGATTTACAGCCAACCAATTATACATTTTGGTCTTAAACCTTTTCAGGTTAACATAGTGTGCTCCAATAGGTAATTTATTAAACATTTTTAATCCAATATACCTGTAATATTCTTGTGACTTAGCAAGCCTAACCCTTGGAAGGTCAATATTATTCATATATCTGGTATTATGTGGATGCCTGTCTCGTCTCAATGGGATATCAGCTAAGTTTACTTTAACATATTCGAGGCATTTAAATATGAATAAGTTGTAAACGGTGAGAATCTTTTCACTGATAAACAGTGGTTTACAATGAGCACTATAACTTGAGTTAGTGATTATTAGCCTTCTTTTGTAACAGTAAAATTCTAGGCAAGTCATGCCCACAACCCCAAATTAAGATTCCGTAACTGATAATGCTATTAAAGAATGCATAATACGCCATCCGTAAATACTCTTTAGGAATATATATCTTTAGCTTCCGGAGTAAATATATTACTCTGGAAAGTCTACTACAAATCTTGTTTATCTGCGGACTCCAAGTAAGTTTCGGATCGAGTATAATTCCTAATAAATTAATATTCACTCTCTCATGATTGTTTAAACTAAAAAGAATTGATTGAGTTTTGTCATCATTAAGTAAAAGACCATTACTTGCAAACCATGTCTTACACACTGACAGACAATCTGTCATCTGTTGATTAAGCGTGTCTATATTACTATTAGTACAAAAAAATGAGGAGTCATCTGCATACAGTAACGACTCACAGGGTGCTGTTATATTAACAGGCAGGTCATTTATTATTACCAGGAACAAAAACGGACCAAATATTGATCCCTGGGGAACACCGTTCTTCATAACCACCACTTCTGAATAAGTATTATTATAGAAAACTCGTTGAGTACGGTTCACTAAGTAATTCCGAAAAAACTCGAACTCCACTCCACTTATTCCATAGTATTCAAGCTTTTTAAGCAGGACGTCATGTGGTACAGAGTCAAAAGCCTTGGAAAGGTCACATAATGTAGTTAGTGTGCTGGCGTGTTTATCAAAGCCAGACAGTACATCGCTAACAAGTTTGGTAACTGCATCAATTGTAGAGAGACCAGACCTAAAGCCAAATTGTGCTTTAGTAAATAAGGAAGGAAGGAAGGAAGTTGTAGAACATTAAATTTCCTTCAAGAATATATTATGTTAGTTTACTTTTTAACTTCAACCGTTCAAAAGTTAGAGTAATTTTAACTTTATGTGTAAATTCCAGGATTTTGCAGAAAAACTTAACTTTTGTATTTTCCGTTCTTCTACTGCTGAAACTCTGTATAAAATCCAATATATATGTATTATATATATTTATATGTATAAATAGTATGTTTTATTTATAAATGGCACATAAAGAAATTATGTGTGTGTATATATATATAGGCTATGTATTTATAATATAGTTTCAAGTATATATGGAGTTCTTCAAAAGTAATATTGTTTGATGTCGTTTAATACTAATTTCGAACCCCGAACCTAGTGGAACCACTTTGAGAGCTCCATAATTTACCCCACAGAAATACAATTATGACATTAGCTAGTCTCTATATTTATAAGGCAATAATATTTGCAATTAACTACAATTCACCCATTAAAAACAACATGATCCACGCATACAATACAAGAAACAAAGACAATTTTGCAACTATCGGTCATAAACTGAAGTTATACGAAAAGCTTCCCATCTACACAGGGACCAAATTCTTTAACTTGTTACCCAGATCTCTTAAAGAATGTCAAAACAATAAACAATTAAAAAAAAAACTGTTTCAAAATCTCCTGAATGGAGCGTACTACAGCATTGACGAATTTGTAGAAGCAAACAACCATAAATAATGTATGTTTAGTGTTTCATTGTTTTACTGTCTTTCCTTAATGCCCAATTTAAGCTAGATTAAACTGCCAAACTTAGAATAAGCATATATGTCTGTAAATGTGCCGAGTGTATGTCGTTATGAAGATGGCAGATTTTGTTGTTTATAGGATGAATGTTGCATGGTATGTTAAACTTTTGTTATTGTGTTTTCAGCTTTGAAGGTACATATGTATGTTTGTAAAAACACAATTTGACAATGTTCTGAAATGTCTTGACATTATGCAGAACAGCAATAAATCTTATCTTATCTTATCTTATCTTATCTTATCTTAATTACTGTAATATATGATGGAAATTTTTGATTATACTCAAAATTGATAATTTATCGAGAATCGCTGAATCTTTATTGTTATTGTTATTTAGGAGTCATAATTGCCCTCTACATAGGCAATAATACTTGTATTCAATGTATATAATATATAATGTACAGTTAATATAATGTACAGTTAATATAATATATAGGCCTATATTAACTACACATTCGCTCCGCAAAGGCATTGGTGTAGGATGATTCCAGAGTTAACAACAATTTCTACATAACTTTTTTTTATTAATACATTAACTCGTAAATGTTTTTTGAAACTGTGTTACATTAAATTTAATAATATATTTATACCATATCGTACAATTGAACAGTAATAATTATTATAAATTCCTGACTCTCTTGGAGCCGAGGGTGCTTCCTCGTCATGGTAACTTGGTCCTGGGTATTGTTCTGCTTTGTTTTCTTCTTCATCCATTGAGAAAGGGGATACATCTTCTAGGATAACTGGCAGAAGATCAATGTCGAGTTCTTCGTCCTCATTGTCCAAGAGGGGGCCCTTATTAAGACAGTTCCCCTGGCAGTTTTGGCACGCAGGGGAACACTTCAGAGATGCCTTTCTGCATCCGCATTTGGTGGTGGCAGAATCCTTTGTGCACCGACAAAAAAAAATTAATATTTCATCCGGTGCAGCCTGCTGCTCACTGTGCACCGGGGTTAGAAATTTGTTGGTTAACTCCCACCCATACATCTGAGGAGGCGGCCCATGTCCCAATCACATCTTGACTTTGTCATATGTCCACAGAATGTTGCTTCGCTGCCCCCTCAGTTGGTGGGAGGCACAAGATGTCTGGTTTGATAGTGGCTACCGATTTTACATAGGATTGGTAACGGTAAGCGTTTAGAGGTTTCTCTTTAGGTGGGGCCCCGTACCACCTCAAAATACACTTTTCCCCAGCTTCCTCTACATCTTCCTTGGTTGAGGAAGGGTCTGAGAAAACTGCAGCAGTTCCCTGAACATCCGGAGACTTCAAATACAGTTTGATAAATCCCAGCTTACTCTTTCGGAAGGCTGCTGAGGTGGTATCGCACCCAGTGAAGGCATTCAGAAATAGTGTGTCTCGCAGCCCCTGGGTAGAAAACAATGTAGGTTTTATCGTATGTTTCCACGCCCAGGCTTGACGAAATTATGTTCTGGTCACTAGGTGTTTTGGCCATCAACAGGACTATTAGATCAACATCCTCACCAATAACTGCAACAGCGGTGGTTTGTGACAACTCCATAGCCATGTCTACAATGAGGACATCCGCAACATTCCGAGCTTGCAGGGTTCTGACTCCATGTGCCTGTAGTGTGACTTTCAGCATGTTAATCAGCAGACTTTTGTTGTAGACATTTGACAGGAAGTCTTCCTGCTTCACAGTTATGACTGTCTCCTGATTGAAATGTATGTCCGCTGACTTACTGAGACGGTACCGCCTTTGCTGCTCAGCGACCTTTGTACTTGAGGATGAGCTCGTGTACCCATCAAACACTACAGTGCAACTCCTTCCATGATAGTGACTGTTCACAAAATTGACATATCCATCACAAATGGCAGATATTGTGGAACCTCTTTGCCAAATAACTTTGTGCAGGAGAAGTCCTCCGTCCATAACAATGTCAGAGTGTGTCACACGTACATCTTTCATAGTTGGATTGAGCTCTTTCTGGAGAACTGACTTTGTCGATTTCCTCATCCCACCCTCATTGAAGAAGGCCAAAGGGAAAGGGGCTAATTCATATTGCAAATAAGTTTTCAAATCTTCGTCGGTTTTCTTACTTATGGATTTGCGCTGGAATAGCAAAAAAGGATCCACAGACACCCATTCATCGTTAATCTTGATTGACGAGCTAACATTCGAAAGGGGGAGTGCTCGATCTTTCCGAGACAGTTTGATACTTATTTTCAAACTCTAGAAAAAAATAGTTGTTATTCTTGAAAAATTAATTTCTGATCACATACAAGTTTAAAATAACTATGTGAGATAGCGAAAAAGTGAAAGGAATCAGTCTTGATGGAACATTTTATCAGGCTTAATTTTGTATAGAGTAGTATTAACGCTAGGACCCATAGTTTCCGAGATATAAGCGAAAAACCGAAAAAAGGGACCTTCTACGGGCCCCCGCTCACCTCCTAGGAGTGGGGACTTTTAGTATGTTTAACTTCTAACTAGTCCAAAGAAAGTCCCAAAGTCAAAAACCGTGTTCCTTCCATTTCCCTCTATTCATCAATCATTGACTGGACTATACATAAGCATATATATTACTTGAAGATATATTAGTGTACCTAGGTATATTACAAAATACATATATATATATGTATATATATATATATATATATATATATACATATATATATATATACCGATATTTTTTTCCGAAATGAATAGGATTCCACCATATTCAGGTTCCGTTTTCAACAGTTTTCACTGTACATATATATATATATATAATAGTGATATAAGCATATGCATATGATTTTCGCCGGGACCGATATTTTTTTCCGAAATGAATAGGATTCCGCCATATTCAGGTTCCGTTTTCAACAGTTTTCACTGTATATATATATATATACAGTGAAAACTGTTGAAAACGGAACCTGAATATATATATATACACTGTATATTGATTCATTTATGTACAACTTATATATAGTACATACTATTTATACATATAAATACGTAATATTGGCTTTTATACAGAGTTAGAGCAGTGAAATCATGGAAAGTTTTTCTGCAAAATCCCGGAATTTACACAAAAAGTTAAAATTGTTCTAACTTTTGAACAGTTGAAGATAAAGAAGTAAACTATCATATATCCTTGAAGGAAATTTAATGCTCTACAACTTCATTCCTTATGACTTTTTCATAGGACAAAGGACCGAAGAGTTAGCTAAAGAAATAAGGCAAAAAACGCGAGGCAATTGTATTTTTTTCAAAATTAGCTAACTTTGAGCGCAGATATTTCGAAAACTATGTGAGATAGCGAAAACATGAATGGAATCAATCTTGTGGAGCATTTTGTTGTCTTTAGTTTTGTATAGAAGGATCTTATCGCTAGGACCCATAGTTTCAGAGATATAAGCGAAAAACCGAAAAAAGAGACCTTCTAAGGGCCCCCTGCCCCCCGCTCACCTTCTAGGACTGGGGACTTTTAGTATGTTTACCTCCTAACTAGTCCAAACAAAGTCCCAAAGTAAACAATTGTGTTCTTTCCATTTCCCTCTACACCTATTTTTGAGCATTCATTGCTGGACTAAAAGCACCAGATTGACATTCTGTTTTTCTTTTCTATCTAATTAAATGTTTTGTTCAGGAAATGGGAATGAGCTTTGAGGACCGATAATTCAGGTTACAGTAAGTGGGAGATGTGCTGCTATCTGCTTTGCAGACGAGCCAGCATGACCGGCAGAAATGCGTCTGCAGAGCTCTCAAGCAATGTCAAATTGAATTACTTGGACATTCACATGAACAAGGTGTTTGACTCAGGCTATTATGCAATATTTCTGTTGCCTTATGAGACCATTTGCTATAATCCCGCATAAAACAGAGGTTTAAATACCACAGGACTAAAATTTGCTGTGCAAAATAAAGGAAAACATAAAATTAAGAAATATGTTATATAGCTGCTATGGTCATTAAGATGGAATTTTTTGTACTTAAGCTTATTTCACAGGTAAAAAAAGTTTGTCTTATACACTGGAAAATATGGCAGTTCTAATTTTATGATTGATATGTTATATAGGCAGTCTTCAAAAGTCAGTTGTAGAATGCTAGTACCACATAGTTCATTTTTCAGCTATGCATGGAACTTGTAATCTTTGTTTGTGATTTCTTCTTTGGGTTAATTTAAGTTACCGGTACATGGTTTAGAATCTTTTTTTTTTTTCTTAGAATCTTTTGTCAGAGGTAATGCTGTATTAAATATTTTAAAATATATAAATCCATTCTGTATGTTAATGTCTGTGAATGAATCCACAGGGTGGAAGTAATATAACTGTGCAGATTAAAGGAGGCAATAGATAATGTTAAAATAAATACTGTAGTACCAACTGCCTTAGGCTAGCTGTTTTTTTTTATCAAACAATATTTACATCAAAGATGTCCTCCTGTTACATCTCTGCTTTTCCAAAGGAACAACATACCATAAGATTACATATTTTACATTTTTATAAGCAAAATTAATATATATTAATAAAAATCCCAGCAATAACACAAAATGTTTCATTTAAAGAAAAACTGTAACACAAAAAATGTTAATTTTTGATATTTATTTATATTTATTTACATTTTTCTCTTTTTTATAATTTCTAAATAACTAACAATAGTTATGTGCTCCATATATGCCCTTTTGTGACTTTTTATCATGTACCTTTGCTCCCCTTTTTCCATACTATAAACAAGAATTTGCCTGGCCCTTTTAAAAAGGATATATTAATTGAACAGCAGATTTTCATATAAGGTATAAGTTTATTCGTTTTTAATATTTTTTTTCTCTACTAAAGAGTAATTTGTTTCTCTACATTCTAATGGACATTAAAATAAGTATAAAAGCTATTTTGCGTTTTGTGATTAAGTCTACAGTTAAGAAGATATTTAGGTTAATAGTCTCTGCAGAATGGCAACAGCATAAAGCCAGATCGCTCTTTCAGTGGTAATGACTAATGTCACTAGTATGAAAACACACCAAATGCAGTTGGATACACTTGACTTGACGTTGCCATATTTCTTGGGGTGTATGGTCCATTCATGAATTTTTGTATTTATACTTTGGTCCAGTCTTTAGAGACAGTGGGATGGGTAGATACTGTCCACTCTAGAACCGGCCCTAACGTAAACAAGTAAGCAGCTCACTCAGGTGCATTACTCATATCTATTCAAGAGTGACACAGAGATACTTGCTTACTTTAGGCTTAGTTCTAGAGTGGACAACACCTACCCATTCCACTGTCTCAAAAGATGGTGACCAAGGTATAATTTGCATGAAAATTGCCAACTTGACTGAAAAACTACAAAGGAAAAAATTATTCCTTATTCTTTCCTCTGCTGACGTGAAAAGAGAAAATAGAATAGAATGGATAATACATATCAAGTAAATCACTATTAGATTTTAGGGATGAACATGGTATTTGAATTTTTTTTACTAAACTAAAAAATTCCTGATTGCTGTCTTAGCCGGGCTGCACAGATTGCCAACATCACAAACATGAATACGGTATATGTCAACTGAGCTCAGCAGATGAAGTGCCGGTGTGTTATTTTGTATGGGTGATACAATGGTAAATACAGGATGATGAATAAAGTCAGTATTAGTAGGAATTACCTTAGGAAATTATTAGAAACAAAGACATCGGATTCTTAGTATAAAAAAGTTTTACAGAAGGTGTGGAAAGGTAACAAAGCTGCTGCATTAAGATAAGTAGTAGCAGCTGATTGTAGGTCAACGACATGTAGTGTCAGTGTTAGGTTAAGTTAGGAATGGTTATATTAATTATTTAGCAGCAGCATACTGAATAGCTTGCATTTCATTATGTGACATAATATCTTCCTGGGCTGGGAAATTACATTACTGCGACATTTGTTCTTTTTTATTTTTTTCTCCATGGTTTGGAGCAACATAATGGTAGTCCTAGAACATACCTCACTGTCTAACGGCTATGGCATCGTCCAGCTGATCCTAATTTTTTGATTGGTATGAGTGGTATTGATGCAGGAACAAGCCTTCAAAATATGCACAGTTATATTACTTCCACCCCCTGTAGGTCAGGTTTTAAAATTAAAATAAATGAATACTTATGTGTTACAGATTTGTGTGAGAATGCAGATGACTTCAGACTGCTAACTATATGTCTGACTAATATAAGGCAATTGGTTAGCTTCAGTATCTTACATAGATACAAGTGCAAAGTTGAACAACTAATAGACAACGAGACAATAACAGCAAAAGATTCAAAAGTCATCTGTAAAATTGTAAGATTTCTTAACTATCCCCATTGGTCTAGTTATAATTGTTCCACTATAAGGAAGACTATATTGTTGCTCAAAGGACACATCAAGGAGATGCTACCTCAGGATCTTATTATCTTACACAAGGTTTGTTTTTTAAATACTTTATATACTTGAGTTTTAGTGGGTCTGGTTGCATTGAAATGCAATTTTTATTTTAAATTTAAATTCATTACCCACAAAACCATCCATATTAAATAATTCAGCATCTATATTTTTCATTTCAGCATTTAATTTATCAGAGAAAGAAACTATTCTTTTTGTACTTAGTTTTGTTTTGACAACAGTTCTGTTATTATTTCAGAATTTATTTTGTTTATTTTCTACATAGTTGTTTCCTTTTTCTGCGTGGTTCTGTCCCATTCTTTCATTATCCCACTTCTGATGACACCAGTGTACCAAAAACACATACTGGCAGTACTTCAAGTAACTAGTGATATGTGGCAGAACTCAGTATTCTGAATGGAGACAAATTACTTATAATAAATTATAATGTAAATGGAGACTGATTTTGATTCCAATCAATGTGTAATATTCACTCAAATGTATACAGTAACAAACAGATAAGAATTAGACATTTTCTTTGTTAGGGTAGGCAACCCTATAACTATTTATACTTTTATGTATTACTAATCGTTTTGTGGCCCATTTTATATACCAGATATAAAAATAATTTCTTGCCTAAAAATAAAGAATAGTGCCTAATTACATTATTTTGTAACATTGTAGGTGCCTAAAATGTAAATTTTTCATGCCTAAAATTCCAAAATCAAGTGATATCACAGAGCCCTGAGGAGATGAAGCCTAATTTAAGGATATAGAACAATTTGACAAATGGTTTTTTGTCCTGTTAGGTATATCAGAGCCAGCTAGAGCCTGCTGATATTATAGATGAAATGCATGAAGCAGCCACAGAGTTTTTATCGCAGGCAAAAAATGCTACAATTGGCAGCAGCCCACTGGCTGTGCAGGGAACAACTGACCTCCTGGATTGTCTGGTAAGCTTCTCTTCTCCCGAGCAGAAAACAATGCTTGAGAAGCTTGCTCTTCATCACGTGGAAAGCTGTTCAGCCAATAATCTGCCGACTCTGTTTAGGATTCTCAGGCAATTGAAAACTTCCAACATTCAATTGTGTAATGCTTTCTGGTCTAAAACTCTCCAACTTATGAAGGCCCTTCCTTCAGAAAGAGTGGATTACAAACTCTTCAGAGTCGCTCACAGGTTAGTTAAAATTTTCTGTGATTATCAGTTTGTAGCCTACCTACTTAGAGATTAACTAACTTGATTTTGTCTTCAAATGTGTTAGAACTTTTTTTTTTTTAATTAAAATTAAAATTTATTCAAATTAGTTACCAAACAAATAAAATTATTATAGATTACAAAATCATACAAATGTACTTTTTTGAAAGCCCCCAGATAAGCAAAACTCATGTTTAGGGGCCGTGATTATCATATCTATTAAATAGAGGCCAGAAAAGTTAATAGCCTACTGTATCTATAGACCCTAGCCTTTTCAGGATTCGAACCCAGTGTCTAATTGGGTGAATAAAAAATGCTTTATGATTGGCTGTGGATAATTTGAAACTGTTACTTTTCCCCCTTTTTTCAGTTGTTCACAAGCTAATCGCACATTACATGAACAAGGGTCACAATCAGTTTATTTATTGGTATGATTTTTGTTTCTCTCCACAAAATATTGATTCTCAAGTAACATGGCTAATGAATAAAATGGTCCAAAAACCTGTTAGGAGTAAATGAGGTATTTTCGGTTTTTATATCCCATTTAGATGTTTTTAGGCACCACATAGAATGAATGCACATGAATCCTATGTACATGACTTGAAAAAATGTGTGAGCATTTTGGGTTTTGGTAGTAGAATAGAATAGAATTTTATTTACGCATACTTTTACATACATGGTTATCTACATCCACATTAAACATCTCTTATCTATAAGTCTAGCACTACCCACTAAGAATCCCCTCATACTATACCCCCTGGGTTTAGTGTATGAATGGGGATTCTGGTTAACTTACCACACCTTTCTTGGTTATTTTACTCTTGATCTATTTCCTAATTTTTCTCATCCACTTCTCCCTCATTTTCCCTAAATTCCCCTTATTTTTCACATCCATTGTAACCCCTGCTCTTCTTAACACTAATTCTAATCTTTCTGAAGCCAGCTGTATATCCCCCGAACATTTAGCTTCTATGACCCCCACCCTTACTATTTCACTCTCTTCTGTATTTATATTGCGCCAAAATTTGCCCCTTGCCTCCTCTTTCCATTTAAAACATCTTATAGATTTTGTTCCCCTTGAATAAGGGTTTTGGTAGTAAGGAAATAGGTAATAACTTAAGAATCTGATCCCTAATCGTGAATGTACATTACCTTTGTAATATGTATGTAATGTCAACACCTTTGTACCTTAAATTATTTAAATATTTTCACTGTACAATAATTACCTATTGACAGTGTTCTTTTCTTGTCCTTGTATTTACTATAAAGATCAAAATCAGAATTGAATTAATGTGATGTCTCATTTTGCAGGTACATGTATTTCAACAACAATCTTGGAGGAACATATCGGCATTATGATTTGGAGAAATATTTGATTCATTGGCTGTGGAATGAAGCCGTGGATAAGAATGCTTGCCTGATACCTTCTAAATTTTCTCGAATTGCTTCATTCATCCTGGCATATGGCAACATTGGGCAAAATAGACCAGTTATAACCGAACCTATTGTAACACAGCTAGTACAGAAAATACTAGATCTAACACCTCAGTTCTCCAAAATAGATTGCTTGTATATTTCAAGAGGATTAAAAATTGGTGCTTCTTTAGGACATCAGAAAAGAAACCCATCTCAGCATTTTCTAGATGCATTTACCAAAATAGAAACAGCTTTAAATAATGATGCCATAGAGAAGTTAAACAGGAGTGATCTCAAACTTTCTGATGTGAACAAATTGATGAATGCTTATGTGAGTCGTGGAAGAATTGAGGACTCAGGCTTGTATGAACAAATATTACAAAGGTAAGGTCCACAGTAGCATTAACATGTAATGTTGTTTCAGAAAATTCTTTCAAAATTAACCTGATCAGATTTTCCTTTTTGACAAAGAAGGATATTTGACTGCATGTCTAAAATAAAATGTGTGGAGTATACATAGGTCTCTCGGCCATGGTAGTGTAGAGGCAGCATGCCCTTTTACATCCAGTTAATTCCTTAGTTTCCTGAGGTTTTTTTTTGAGGCAATGGGCTTATCACCTGTCCCTCAGACCTCTCTTGGAAAATAAGTGTAACAAAATTAAGTTCCAGAAACTTCCACTTGGAGGACCTACACCCTACCATAAGGGGTGTCCCAGCATGTTAGAAATAAATTAAATTATTCAAACTTCAAAACAATATGAAACCAATCAATATTACTGGTTGAAAGAAAACAAGACACCGCGACAAATATATGGCCTGCACCATCTCAGTCTCAGGAATCCTCAGGAATCCTGAGCTTGAGATCCACAGGACTTACGATTAAACATGATATTTAAATAACATCACCATTTTCAGAAGAAAATAACACACACACACACACACGCCCATTTACAATTTATTTGATGAAAAGCACATAGATCTGAAAATTTAACATCAAGATAAAATATTTTCTTCTTGAAAATACCAAATATTTAAATGAATTAATTCTTTCGTTACTTATTAATCACAATATACAAAATAATTTCCCTGTTACGATTTCTTATTTCCGAGAGTTCACTCCAGAATGACTAAAGCAAAATAGCATTAAAATAGTGTTCCTTTAAGACAACAACTTTAAATGCCAGAATACATAATATTCACATGAAATAACAAACATTACACATCCTTCGTGAACCAAGAAAATACAGAAATAAGAAAATGAATACTTGAATACTTGAAAGAGAGTCCATGGATGTCCAATTCCTGGAATCTAGCCCATATCTAAACCTGGATGACCCACGGATACAGCGAAAATCTCTCCCAGCCTTGCAGATGGACTTCTTGCCGATCCCCGCTCATAACATCTGTGCAACCAACCTTTATGGCAGACAGAAACTAAAATACCTCCATGTTACAACGCATCAGAAAAATCAAGTCTCCACTCGAACCAATTGTTCCAAAGCCAGTAATTCTTTTTGCTTTGTGATGCGAGATTATTACATATTATGTTAACATAGACATTCTTGTGATGATGTAACAGAGTTATTTCCTTAATTCCAAAATCAATTATTCCTACTAGAACTTTCTAATATATTATCATACGAGAAATAATAATTATCAAAATAAATCCTAATGAGAGTAATTATCACGAGAAATAAAATATCTATACCTTCCTAATTATCATTACGTTAAACTGAAAGTGAAATTATAGCCCAAATACAATAAAATAATGAATAATTCCAATAGATTAGACATTTTAAAGATTTACGATTTTCTTTAAATTTACATAATAAGTAGGCTCGAAACACATTCATCATAATATTCCCTAGTTCGATCATTTTATAGGTTATTTTTAAAATTAAAATTGTGCTAGGGAATGCTTATTACATTTATAATATCCTGTTAAAGATTCCCACAGCACAGGGGCAACAGTAAAAATCAATCATTACATAGACCTAGAAACTGAAATCGAATGTTTGTTTGCTTAACTAATACAAATTAAATTTTATTACAATACTAGCTTACCCATCAATGCTTCGCATTGTTAGATTTATGTGTATAAGGTTAAGCGAACACAATTTAAAGTCGATTCGATGTACTTCTATAAATCATCAGCCGTCCAGCCAACACGGTGGACGTATTTATATTCCACATACTTCTTCACCCGTAGTTTGTTCTGATTATGTCTTAAAAAAATGTAATCGTTCTGTTTCAATTTTGGCAAACATACAGTAAATAGCCGGGCGTAGGGGATGCATTCGCTCCTCTCACGCAGCGGGTTCCTGTTCGAATACTGTTCGGGACAAGTTACCTAGGTAGGGGTTTTTTCGGGATTTTTCCTCACCTGTGAGACAAATGTCTGGTAACTTTAGGCCCTAGTGGTCCCCAGATATCATCTGGCAGCCATTGTCATCTTCATCCCATCCTCGCCTTGTTTGGAGTGAGTGTGTGTGTGAATGGCGTGTCTCGTTCTATGAGTTCGTGTTGTCTCGGAGGTGGCCCCGGCATTGGGCTGATCACTCATCCGGGAGGCCCTTCATGTCCTTTTCTGGTCAAAAAAAGTATGTATGTGATCCATAGATAATCCCTCTCCCGACTGGTCGCGGCCCGGGCAATGTGGGTAGCTTAAATGACCCCAAAAGGGAGAGGTAAAAACTAAGGTAAAGATAGAGAGATAATATGGTAAATAGAAATTAATCAGGAAATTATATCTACTGATATTGTATGAACTATCTTTCGCAATACAGTCCTAGGCTAACTATAAGAAAAGAGTTCAACTCTTAAGAATAGAACCCAGGACCTTCTAAATTTACTTTGTGTCACAAAATAGTTGATAATCATTTATAGGAATTCTATTGATAGCCTTTCTCATAATTTTATATCTATTAGGTCTACATGAAATCACAGTGTCATGCCAAGCCACCTGTGTAGTTTAAAAAAAAAAAAAATAAAAAAAAATAAAAATAAAAATAATAATAATAATAATAATAATAATAATAATAATAATAATAATAATAATAATAATAATTAAGGAATCGTGCACAATGTGCATTATCTTAACCTAAGACTTAACCTACTGACAATCACCCAGTCCTGAACCCGGGAAAGGGATTTTTCACTACTGAAAAATCCCCGACCCGGCCAGGAATCGAACCCGGGCTGCTGGAGTGGAAGGCAGAAAATAATGTTATCATGGGGATTGTGCACTTGCAGTATGAATTCCTTTTGGGAATTACTTCACAACCCTATTTTGGCCCTTAGAGGCCAAAGATTTTGAAATCCTTTCTTAGTGCGCATCTAGAGCCTAGGAGCAATATGTCTACCAATTTTCACGTTCCTAGGTTGTATGGTTTTTGAGAAACTGTGATCAGTCAGTCAGTGGGTTTTGGCTTTTATATACAGTATAGAGATTATGCATACATATTCATGTTTTTATCAGAAGACAAGTGCTATTCTTTTTTTTTTTTTTAACTTTATCTGTACTATAGGTAGAGGAAATATTGCATTGATTCCTGAAAATCAGTATCTCGTTTTCGTCATTAATACACGTTTTGAAGCGTCCTGAATTAAAAAAGTACTGTATATGTGTGAATGTGTGTGTGTATCTGTGAAAAATGGGATTTTATTTTTGGATTAAGATTCTCTTGGATTAAGAATCTCTTTTACATGAAGAAATTTTGTTTAAATTTTGAACAAATTGCATGTACCAAGAGCTAAAACTTTTATTTGAAAATGTTTTCAATAAATTCTGTAAGCCACTCATTTTATACACAGCAACAATAATATGCTATTTTAATTCAAGATTGTAAAATAAGCATCAACATCTTTTTCTCTCAGAATAAGCAAAGTAAACACTATCAAATATGGTTGAATTTGTTTGTCAAGGAGTGTCTCACAAAATATAAAATTTCTGCTTAAGTTAGGAGTCTCAAAATAATTTTCCATCTTGCTTTGAAATCCCGGCTGATCTTCTTCTTCTTCTTCTTCTTCTTCTTCTTCTTCTTCTTCTTCTTCTTCTTCTTCTTCTTCTTCTTCTGCTTCTTCTTCTCCTTCTCCTCCTCCTCCTCCTCCTCCTCCTCCTCCTCCTCCTCCTCCTCCTCCTCCTTCTTCTTCTTCTTCTTCTTCTTCTTCTTCAACTCTAGTATGCCACTTAATGCAGAGTTAGGGGATGGCCTTGTATTAGTCTTTTATAACCGTCTCTGCCCCTGGCCATACTACAAAGTTAATGTATTGTTTTCCCCCTTCTTCCAGCAATCCCATGTGATTCTGGTCTTCCTAGAAGTCTCTGTCCTGTGGCTTTGCCTCCACGAACTGTTGCAGCTTCCGATGTTCCTCTCCTCTAATAGCATTTTCATACCAGGCAAGTTGATGTTCCTCTATTCTTCTACTTAGTGGCATCTGTTAAAGTTCCTCTCTTATCCTATCGTTTCTGATCCTGCCCTTCTTGTTTTCCCACATATTCTCTGCAGATGCTTCATTTTTACTTTGTTTACCTGGCTTATATCATTCTTTGTGGCTGTCCAACTCTCACTGCTTTATATACCCGTGTCTTAGTCTTCTTATAACTTCTTTTTTCCCCAAATGTACTACTGCTGAGAGTGTAATATGAATTAGTTGTTTTTTGTATTCTCCTATGAATTTCTCCTTGCAACTTGCCTGTTTGATGGACCACCACTCCTAGGTATTCATATTGTTCTACTCAGTGCTTTTTTTCTGGGGGTACTCGGGAGTACACATACCCCTTAAAGATTTTTCCAGTTTCATAAAGGAGAAGATCATTAATTTCCACAATTTTGAAATCAGGATAAATTTGTGCCAAACAAAATAATTAAAGTGATTATATGCATAGTTTGCATTAAAGTAAGTTAGCTATTTTTAGTGTTATGTTTGTTATCTATAGACCCTACCTATTTTTGAGAGGTGAGGCCTGACATTAGCACTGTGATCAGGAAAACAAATGAGCGCTACAGCACCGTTGCAATGGTAACCATGATTCATCATTACCCTGTGCTCAAGAGTTTGTTGTAACCCTCTTAAGAGGACTAAAATCATGTACCCTTATTTGTTGTATGAACTGACTTTGAATACAAAAGGCTATAAATTGTGTTCCCTTATGTGTTTGTGAAAGGTGCAAGAAACCCTGTGAGTGTATCGTGGACTTAATTGCAGATTACAGGCAGAATTGATATGTAAGTCTATGAGCTGACTCCAACCTTAAGCGTACTGTCTGCGATTCCACTTTCTTTCAAAATATGTGGGTAAATCTGGCTATGTTCCATCAAGTCAAAATCGAGAGTACCCCTTAAATTTTCTTTAGAAAAAAAAGCACTGGTTCTACTTGAGTAAGCTGCTGTCCTTCGTGCTCAATCTTTATTTGCCCATTATGATCATCTGTTCTTGCTTCCTTTAAAAAAATGATGAAGAAAATTTACTCTTAGTGGATAAAATACCTTAAAAAATTAAGCACGACGTTTCAGCTCTTCCACCGAGCCTTCTTCAGGTGCGCTCCACTCAACGACTGACTCTCTGGATGAAGAAGACTCCACTCGTTCCACCGTCCTGTCACTATCGATCATGAAAATCGTGCATCTCGAATGTTTATCGATCCATTCAGGTGGAATGCTGAAATCCATGCCTGCCAACACGTTTCCTGGTAATGCTGGAAATGCAACTGTTGTTTTTTCTTCTTTCCTCAATCTCTTAACTAAATCCAGCCACTCATCCCCCAAATCCCCGTCGTATCTATTCAAACTTGCAACCCTATTTCCCACAATATTCCACGCCTCACATACTTTTCTCCTAACCTTGTTTGGCTCAATTTTCACGACACTGACTTCTCCAATGTGATGTTTGTGTTGTATCATGTGTTCACTTAACCCTGTTGCGGGTTTACTGTGCTTTATATCCCTTTCGTGTTCTTTCAATCTAACCCTGAAACTTCTTCCAGTTTCCCCAAAATACAAAGCCTTACAGTCACTACAAGAGACAGAGTATACCCCGGGCATCTCCATAACATCGTTCTCTGTTTTTCCAATTCGTTTGTACTGAGAAAAATATTCCCCTATTGTTTTTCTACTTCTGTAAGCTGGAATGACCCCGTGCTTACGAAATACCTTTGCTAACCTTTCGCTAGTTTTAGGGACGTACAAAAGACTTGCAAATTTTGCATCACTGTTGTTTTTGCTTTTTTCCCCTTTTTTCATATTATGTATTTGTTTACTTGCCTTATTCCAAATTTCATTAATCCTTCTTTTCTCAAAACCATTCACCTTGGCTAGTCTTAGTACTTCTTTCCTTTCGATTTCCAAATCTTCTGCGTTATTACACAACCTAAAAGCCCTTTGGGCGAAATTTCGCCAAATGTTATTTTTAATTATCCGGTGGTGTGCCGACTCGTTATGAATGTACAAGTCCCCTTTGTTTTGTTTTCTGAACACTCCCAATTTAACGCCAGGTTGTTGTAACTTTATTTTTAAATCCAAGTAATTTATTTGGTTATTCACAGATTACTCCATGGTCAAATTTACCCTAACATGTTGTTCGTTAAACTCATTTAGTAATTCCCTTGATATATCTCTCTTGGCTATAACCAAAATATCGTCGACGTACCTTATATACACCACAATGTCCTCCATTCGTTTCGGTAGGATTTGTTTCTCCAGGAAATACACAAACACATCCGCCACAAAACCAGATACGGGGTTTCCCATCGCAAGTCCTTCTGCTTGTTGGTAAATCCTATCGTTGAACTGGAACACATTGTAATTAGTACAGACATTGTACCACCTTACGTATTCATTAGCCACTATGCCATCAGTCCCATGTTCAGTTAGCCACTGGAACAGGTAATCCCCCGCTAACTCTCTCGGGACACTCGGATATAATGATATGACGTCCAAGATGAACATGGAGTAGTTTTCTTCACATTCGGCTTTATCCAAAATATCTTTCGCTTCATAGGAGTTTCCAATCGCCCATCTCATTCTTTTCTTTATGCCAGTCATTCTCTCTACCAACAATTTAGCCAAACCAAACGCTGGATGTTGATACATAGGTACGATAGGTCGTAAAGGGATCCCTTCTTTAAGGTATTTTATCCACTAAGAGTAAATTTTCTTCATCATTTTTTAAAATCATCAACTAGTGGAAATTATGGACCGTTTTGAAAGTTTATTATGTTCTTGCTTCCATCATTACCTTACTGTTTTTGTTATTAACTACCATCCCCCTTTATTTTCGTGTTTCTGTCCATTCAATCAAAGCTCATTGGAGCTTCCTCACCAAGCCTTGGCTTGGTAATAAACAGGTCAAATCGGGGCTCTGCTTACTATAAATATTGATATTATGGAATTTACACAGTGAAGCAACTTTAA
The DNA here is from genome assembly GCA_964059195.1 of Ectobius pallidus. Classification (NCBI taxonomy): domain Eukaryota; kingdom Metazoa; phylum Arthropoda; class Insecta; order Blattodea; family Ectobiidae; genus Ectobius; species Ectobius pallidus. Next base: position 64,478,052 of record CAXKWD010000007.1, on the reverse strand, counting down.
TAAAAGAAATCTAACTAATCATGCTGACGGGTTACTTTCAGGCTAAAAGTCTGGAATGTAACAAGTTAATTGTGAAAATTGCGAAAGATTTATGTGAGAAGAATAAAAAGAAACATTGATACAAGAGTAAAAAACAATGAGGAACACTGGATACAATAAAATTGAAAAATCAGGTGTTTCATCATCTATTTGGGAAAATTACCATGACGTGCATTTTGTAAAGAAGGAGAATTATTAAAATCACTAAAAAACTTAAAGATCTGGAAATTTGGAAGAAAATTCATACTAAAAGAATTGGGGCAATTTTCATATGCTGGAAGAAGACAATCTGGTCAAGGAGTTCATAATAAGTCTACCAGGTGTGCATAAGGATCTACCTGAGAAAGATTTGGCAGTTGACAATGTAGTTGAAATTGAGGATGAGGGTCCTTGAAACATGTCCTGCCAAAATAATGGTGAGTGAAGCAGCAGAGTGTGTATCTGGGCAATTCATATAATACATTTAATGTAATTTATATTATAATTAATTTTTAATCTGTACATTATAAAAGTATGAGGGCAAGTTAATAAGTATCCATACTTTTTGTTTAATCTTTTGTAAGATGGCTGTACCGCTTTATGCTCGAGTATGTCGACATATTGTTAATTTATCTCCACTTGTGGAATGTTTGATCATTATGACTCCACTGAGTGTTTCGTTGTTGCACATTAAACATGGCTGCACCACTCAGCGTTTTCACCAAAGAAGAACAGCGTGCAGTGATCTTTTTTGTTGTTGTTTGAAGGTGTACCAGAAGTCAAAATCCATCAAAGACTTTCTGCACAATATGGGGGGAATGTTTTACCACGGCGAAGCATATACAAATGGATGCAAAAATGGTCAGACAAGTGTGAAGGTCGAGGAAAGAACAGGATGCCCATCCAAATGCATTAGTGATGCCAACATTGAGTTAAGTGCATATCATGATTTAGACAAACCGAAGAGTGACTGACGATGAAGTGGCAAACCATATGCATATTAGCCATGGTTCTGCATATGACATTATTCATAACAGGCTTTGCTTTCATAAAATCTGTGCGTGATGGGTCCAAAAACTACTCACTGAACAGCACTACCACAACTTGTGTCCATCTGCCAATGCTTACTGGACCACCAAGCTAACAAAGGTGAAGCTTTTTTGAAAGAAATAGTCACTGGAGACGAAATGTGGATCCTGAAAGCAAATGCCAAAGCATGGAATGGAAAGATCCTGATCTCCAGTCAAAATAAATTCAAGAGTCAACCCTTTGCAGGAAAAGTGATGCTCACACTTTTTTGGGGCTCACAAGGGCCAATACTGCAACATTATTTGGAGAAGGGCCAACAATAAATAGTGCACTTTACAGTGAGATGTTGAGCAACAAGTTGAAGCCTGCAATTCAAACCAAACATTGTGGCCTTTTGTTGAAAGGAGTTGTTCTGTTGCATGACAATGCATGCCTACATACTGCCACCCACACTGTTCAAACTGGGTTTTGCGGTGTTAAAGCATCCTGCATACAGTCCTGATCTTGCCCCATCAAATTTCCATCTTTTTGACTCACTTAAAAATGTCGTAGTTTCACCACAGCTCAAGAACTGAAGGAAGCGGTGCATACGTGGCTTGCTACTCAGCTGAAAAACATTTTTCTGAGGGTATCAGGAAGCTTGTGCAATGATGGTTCAAGTTCATTGAGAAGCAAGGAGACAATGTTGAAAAATGAGGCAATTGAAAGTTTTGTCTTGTTGTTGCAATAAATTTAAGATGGAGAGTGAGACCCTCATACAATTTATCAGTCTTAATTTATCCTTACTGTGAACTTTTAAGACTATACACAGTTATCTTGAGAGACCTCCAAGATAAAAAATGGAATCTGTTCCTTAAAGTCAACCTAATTAATAAAATTGTGATAATTAATACATTCCCATGATTAGCTGAAGTGGAAAGAGTTAATAGTTAGGAAATGCCAAGACATTTTAATCTTATATAGACATCTGCAGTGAGAGAAAGAAGAAATTATTTCCTTGACCTTAAAGACCTCAATGTCTAGTTCATTACCGGCAGTCATGTCCTTTGCTGTCCTTTTTTTTTTCTTAACCACAGGTTTTTATGTAGATATTTTAGTCTTCAAATCTCATGTCTGCATCTGTAACGAAAGAACTTAGATATATATTCTTTACTTTATAGACTTAATGTAAAAAGTGTAGTAATTCTCTGTTCATCATTGGCAGTCAAATGTAAGGGGACCAGATTTCTGGAAGTTGAGCTGGGACCAATTGAATAACTTACTGCTCTCTGCTCGGAATGCAACAATGCACAGTCGTTGTTCACATTAATAAATCTTACATTCAACTGAATAAAAGGCACAAAAAATGATAATGTAACAGATGTATAATGTAAAACATAGGCACATTCATAGTTACTGTATAATAATTAATAATACACTAATTAACAGTTACTATGAAGGGTGCAACATTTACACATGGTTTTTTTGCAGTTCTAAATGCCAAATGAGTTTGATTCTGGAGATGTTTGTTTCCCTTTGAGAAGTTATAGCATTTTGAACAACTGTATTTCAAATTCACTGTCACCATCAATATTCCTTTCATTTCAGTTTTCTTAGCTATCCATACCTTTCAGTTTTCTTAGCTATCAATACCTTATTCATCAAAGAAGTACATGCTCAACTGCCTTATTTGTACCAGCAGAGGTAAATTTCACAATCCTATAAATCTTTTCTTAAGATATCAGTTTGGATGTGAAGAGCTGAACATTTGTACCCAATGCTTAACATTTTTTAAAGAAATCCAGTATCGAAATACCAACTTCAACACAAGTATTATTGAAGATCTCAAAGTTGAACACCTCACACATCATGAAATAGGCATGTGAGTGCATTTCATAATATGGTGTGTTTTTGTACAAGTTTTGAAAGCAGCTGAACTGAATTAATGAATGACTTTGTTAGAAAAATAAAAATTATATGTTGAAACCTCAGATGACTTAGAATTCTATTTGGTTTGTAAAACCGGAACACTTCCAGTTATACAGGCTAGCGTCCAAGAGAATTAACATGGATAATCCAGAAACACAGATAATCCATTTTTTATCATTTTTGTTTTATCTATATTAAAGATAATGGATGCAATATACAGTATGGAATACAACTGTAGGCCTACATTTTCTGTTTAAGTTAAGTTCAATAGTCTTTAATACTTCTCTGTTTTTGGTTATGAAATAATTTTTTATTGGAACAAAATCTTGCAAGCATTGATAATTGCGAATCAACTGTGCAGTGTACATAAATAATGTCTACACTCAAAGTATGACACAATTCCTTATTGGATCAGTATTTAAAATTTGTAGAGTTCTAAAAACGAGGCAACTTGTTTATAACCATAGTGCAGTAAGATTTTGTGGGATAGATATTGGGATAAGTAAGGTAAGTAATAAAATTTAGAGGCTCATGTAGTCAATGTTGTTATTGTGGAAAGTGTAAAGAAAAAAATTGAGCCTCATTTTGAAAAAAAAACTCTTTTATTTGAACTAAAGCCGTAAATAGGGGCAGAAGTGGTCATTAGCATGTTCATATTGCATCTTTAGATTAAGTCTACCTTCAATATCAAATTTTGTTTTCTTGAATTTGTTTGTTTTTGAACATTTTAAAATGTTCAACTTCATATAATTGTTGTAAGTAAAAACTTACCAAATTAGAATGTACGTTTCGATGGGTTCCCCATCATATCAGCTAACATCTACTGACATCTGATGGACAGAGAAGCAAACTTATCAGTAGATCTCAGCTGATGATGATGGGGAGCCCATTGAAACCTATGTTCTAATTTGGTAAGTTTTTATTTACACATAACCTGAAACATACACAGATGCACACACTCCATCTTCTGCAAATGATTTTGTTGGACTTGAAGGTTTAGAATTAGGATCAAGTTATTGGTGAGATTAGAGTCTCTCAAGCAACGAACCTAAGCCATCCGCCTACGTATGGCATGACAACACTCACAAACCCCCTTCTCATATCCTCCGTAGGTCTACATTGCCGAGGGTTGACCAGACAGACTAGCTGCTCCTCAAGCTTGTTTGTAGAGTCTGGTCCACACTGCTCCCTTAAGATGAAGGTACACTTATATGGCTTACCCCTTATTGAGCAGAATCCGCTACACCAATCAAGATCCTACACAAAATCCGAAGAATCCCTATTTCACCTACCACAAAATATATGGATCCATCCTCCCTGGTCATTGAAGCCACCAGAACATCAAATCTTAGATTTAAAAGCTTACATGTCAATTAACATTTAGTATCATTTAGTGTCTTTACACTTCTCATAATTGTCAGATTTCTGTAAAAAAAAATCTTGAAAGTATGCTGTTTGTTTCCTCTCTTTTAAAACAATAACAAAATTGTACACTCTCAGGGTTTATTGAATACTAGCCAGTTATCTGTCCTTCATACAGATGACAAAGTATTTTGCAAGGTTTTAGCCTTATTGAGAATCATCAAGAGGACGTAACCGTACTTGGTGTGCCTGATGTTCTTCCAGAGTTTGAATCAGTTTATTTGTTTATTTTTGCAGTATCATTTCAATATTTTACCTATGTGTTTACACTATTAAATATTTTATCAAAAACCAAAGCAATGTCATCTGCGTTAAAAAATTAGTCTGATTAAGCCTGAAATTGTAACAGTTTTTTTATTGCATTCATATATACTCATTTCTTCTTAAAATATGAATTAACAAGTTGTTAGAATTTCAGATATGAAGATGTTGGTACCATCTATTCTTCGAGAGACCTTCGTGAAGCTGCAACAAATTTATTATCTACTAGCAGCCTTGTACCAGGAGCACTGGACTGCATGGTGCAGTATGTTATTGAGAATGGAGCTCATCTTACTGGAGACACATTGCTGAGATTGTTGTATACCTGCTATGTTCTAGGATATACGCCAACACAAGCTGAGGATTTCTTTCCTTTAGCCTCAAGTATTGTCATCAGGTAAGAATCCATTGCTGTTTTCCAAATCACACCTCAGAGTCAAATAGAAATATTTTAATAAGGCATTTGGAAACGTCAGGCTTGGCATTTTGAGAGTTTTGCATCAAAGCAAAACACTCTTGCAGCTTTATAATTATAACAACTAAGTTATGTCATTGATAACTTGTTATTGAATAAGGAGAATATATACAGAGTGTAACAAAAAGGTAAGCCAAAACCTTACAGTCCTTGCATATAGAGGGTGAAATTATGTTATATAAGGTAAAAGGTATTCCTCAGGTTTGCGAGCGACCCCTGGTGATCCCATAAAAGAATATTCTCAGTGGATTGGTTACCGGGGTGTGCCAGTCCCCTACCTACTTAAACCTAAGGACACACACACCCAATCCTGAACCCGGGAAAGGAATTTTTTACTTCTGGATCCATGTTCATATAACATGCCTTCCACTCTGGCGGCCCGGGTTCGATTCCCGGCTGGGTTGGGGAAAAATCACCGGGAATCAAACCCAGGCCACCAGAGTGGAAGGCATGTTATATGAACATAGGTCCAAAAGTGCCTTATTTCCTGGTTAGAAAATTCATGCTCACCTGACTTGAATTTTGATTTGTTGGAGCATTTAAAAACTCTTGTGTATGCAACACTGGTGCAAGATGTAGAGTCTCCATGCTTGTATTCTTCAAGACTGCCAAATAATATCAGATACTCCAGGGATGCATCAGTGCAACAGGGAGTCCATATGATGGCAGGTTGATGGATGCATTCATGCTACATTTTGAGTATTTCATTTGATGGTGTGTTACCCACAGTTCTGTTTTTGAGTATCATTTCATATGATTTTCTATTTTTGAGTATTAATCTAAGGGGTGGAGGTGTAGAGAAAGCATTTTTGGACCCTTGTTCATATAACATAATTTCACCCTCTGTATGCAAGTCATGTCTCCAAATAATTGGCCTACCTTTTTGTTACTATGCCCTCTATATTTTTCTCATAATTCAGAAGTGAAAGAACCAGAACAGTAATAAATGATACTAATAGCATATTCTGAAATACTTTGAATCTGAATGCAGTGTTAAAATTTATTGTCATTGTCACATTTGTTAAATTTAAGTTTAATTTGAACTTCTTCCATAAAACCAAAATATGGACTAGAACAGAAATAATTTTAAAATATTTTTGGCTAATTAACAGCATCTATACTGAGACAGTTTGTCATCATGGCACCACCTACCAACATAGGGAGAGTAAAGAGTACAATTTTCATTCTTGGCTAGAGTTTTGTTACCTGGCAGCAATTTACCATATTTACTTGAATTTAACGTGCCATCGAATCCAATGCACACTCCAATTTTGAAACTTTAAATCATCAAAAAAGGGTTTGTTGGCGAATGTAATGCGCATGAGTGGTAGGTATTTTATCTGGTATTTTATCTTTTTTATACCGTAATGGATTTGTGAATGCTGATGAATAAAGGTTGGTATAAAGGTTAGATGGGATGGAAGAGGGGGTGCGGGGCAATAGATACTTTGGCATTGAACCCCATCACCTTTCAACACGTTTGGTTTAGAGCTTGATTGTCAAAAATAATATGTTAACTTCAGCCTGCATTTGTGCATACTGGTAATAGGCCAACGAGAATCACAGCAATGCATTGATATGTAGGTGATCAAAGTTACCGCTGAACTACAGAGCAGGTTTGCACTCAATAATTGCTACTACTCTTCACCAAGTCATCCGACCTGATCACACGCTTGCTACCACAACGCAGGACAGCACAGTACATAAATAGAAAATACATTTGAAGTAAAAACTAACATAGGCCTACGTGATAACAAAAATAAATTTAAGAATAAGTCTGGTAAGGTAAAAATATTGAAGTCACTTTACCCATGTCTCTTGAATAGCTACCCCTGACACTTAAATCTAATGTGTCATCGAATCAAATGTGCACCCCAATTTTGAATGCTATAAATGGACATAAAAGGTGTGCATTAGGTTCAATTGAATGTAGTAAATTGGCCAAAATTTGAACATCAAAAGAGAATTGTGGATATTTAGCCTTTTCCATCTGGATATATTCTTACACTACACAATCATGGCTTGTCCATGAAATCCCTAAAAATATAGCAATCGTTGATAGACTCATCTATACTATATCAATAAGTATCCTTCCACCTTAGTGTATACACAGCCAGTCTGAAAGAATTATCATTTCACTGTGACCTACTAGTGGTTTACTATGAAGCCTGGGCCTTTAAGTACTTACGGGTTGTAAGTCGCCATTGGGTTGGTATCTCATATTGAGAATGCCTGGTGGTATTTATTAAGTGCCAGTATGGTATTTTATGAGATTGTTTGTGGGGACGGAAAAATGTCTGTCTGTCTGTCCATCCGTCCGTCCGTGTGTTTGTATGTGCAATAACTAAAATACGCTTAATCGGATTTTAATGAAACTTGGTATATACATTTATAATGTTCATGGAAAGAACCCTATTGATATTGGACGAAATCAGTTGAGTAAAACCCAATTTAGTGTATTTTAAAGGCACGATAACTCAAATACGCTTTATCGGATTTTCATGAAACTTGGTATACGCATTTATAATATCCAGGGAAGAAGTCTATTGATATTGGACCAAATCGGTTGGCTGGTACCGGAATAATGCCCAATTTAGTGCCTTTTTATGGTAATATATCACAAAGGCGCGGATAACTCAAATACGTTTCATCGGATTTTCATAAAACTTGGTATACGCATTTATGACGTACTTGGGCACAAGCCTATTGAATTTGGGCCAAATTGATCGACCGGTACCAAAATAACGAGTATATCAATATTAATTTTGTAATGAATATTGTACCATGGCCCACAATATATTAAAATAAACAAATTGCCAATGTTAGCAGCCTTAATTGATTCCTTTCTTCATAACGATGTCAGTGTAGGTTAAATAATAATGTAAGTAATGTAAATAAAAGATTTAAAACAAGTAGCTGTTAAATATTGATATTATATTGTGCATTCTATGGATGTGTAGACTACCGATATTTACATTAGGCTATATTATAATGTACTATATATATAATGTAGCTATATTATATATAAGCTATATTATAATGTATAATGTATATTATAATGTACAATAAGAAACGCCGACATCAGGAACAAGACACAGGTAAAGGACGCCGCGACAGCAGCCCAAGTAGCGAAGTGGAGATGGGCAGGTCACACAGCAAGAATGGACAACAACCGCTGGGCAAAAATAGCAACGATGTGGGACCCAAGAGAGGGAGAGAGGGGACCAGGAAGACCAAGAACGAGATGGGCGGACGAAATAAAGACGAACGCTGGCAGCACCTGGACTAGGATGGCGAGGAACCGAGAAGTTTGGAAGGAACACGTCAACCTCATAAAATACTAAGAACAGACTAAGACAGTGAAAGTGAAAATAAGTGAATAGTGGAGTGAAAAGGAGAAAGTGTAGACTAAAAGTTACCAGAGACCAAGACAAACGAATTCAGAAAGACAAAGACAGGAAAATTCCACATTCGTAGCTCAAATGTGGGAAGAACAATCGAGCTACCCTCCTTTTAGGAGAGGCCATTGCCCTTTAGGGATTGAAGGCTATTTTTATTTATTTTTTATTTTATATTATAATGTGAGTATTTTTCTTATCGTTCCTGTGCAGCAATATACCTAATGTAATTCCTGACAGATTTCATATTGACTTTTTATTCATTCATAACTTTTAAGGCTGCTTTAAACTTGAAACAGACATATCAGCGAATCGTAGGCCTATTGCATCATTATCATCATTGCCAGCGCATTTTGTTTTTGGAGTTTAACTCGGAGATCTATTACAATAATAACTTTTCTGCATGGGCCTATCATAATTGCGTTTATCACTGATTAAAAAAGCATACTGGCACTTTGTTATATCAGTTTACCTGATTTTATTTATTTTATTATTTATTTAATACATTAATACTTATTGGCCCCTGTCCTGGATTCCTATCAGAGGCCTCTATAGGCTATATACAATTTGTATTCATTAATTTATAATTACATAGGTTATCTGAATTATTTATAACTTAATTTAAAGAATAAATGTATATAAAGAAAGAGAGAGAAAAAGTTTAACTATTTAAGAAGAAAGAAAAAAAAAACATTGATAACTTAATAATAAGCTAACTACATTAACTACAGTAAGTGTTGAATCCGGGATTTGTGTGGATTTGTAATGATGAATGGGAGGTCGCGCCTAAGCATAACAATCTCACAGATGCAGTACACTCCCGTGTCCTCACTACCATCTCATCATCAACCATGTGAGTACCAGTCGTCACCGGAATCCTTAGTCTGGAAGCCAGGCTTCAGGCATCAGTGTTGACCAGTAGGTCATCCTGGCACCACGAAGTCATATCCGGGTGTTTGTTATCCTTTATTTGTAATTTGTCTTTCTTATGTCCTGTGTCCTTGTGTGTCTTATATCATAGTCTTACTGCATTTGTCTGTGTCTGCTATTTATATAGTCTTCTTTTGCTTTCTGGGAAACTCTATTTGTTGCTTCATCCAACAACTTCCACGATAGGGGTCTCTCATTATATTCCCTATTTGCCTACCTTGTAGTAGTCTCTGAAAGGGCTCCCTCAACTGAGCAGTGTTTTGGCATTCCCAAACCACATGCTCAGGAATACGTATTCCCCCACATGAGCAAGTGTTAGAATCTGCAGTACCCTTTTCCTTTAAGTAAACCATATAGTGTCCATGACCCATCAGATAGTGGATCAAACCTTGGGATGGCTGTAGATGTTGCAGTTCTAGTCTTTCGTGTACGTTCATCAAAATATTGTAAGTTCTACATCCTGTGTTGCTTTCTTTCCAACTGGTTTCCCACATATCCAGTATCACATTCTTGACATCCCTTGTTTCAACTCGAGTGTCAAGTATGAACTCTGTGCGAGCCTGTAATCCCTTTTTAACCCAGAATTGTAGCTCCTTCTTGCCTTATAAGGTGATCCAGTAGTATGACCCCAAGGACTGTGGTTAAGGCATCAGTCGCCGTTAGTCGTAGTTAGTCCAGTTAGTCGTAGAAGGATTCACCTTTGAGCTTCACAGCTGGCTTGATGTTTTTTTCACCGATGGGCCCAAATTCCTCCACTTACCCCACTATTGATACCAGTATTTCCTGATGATCCAATTTCATCACCCTTGGTGGAAGACGAAACTTGGTCATTCCAAGATTGATAAATTTGTTCCTCAGTCTGTTGGCTTTTGCACTTACATGTTCAATATGGGGTATGAAAGTAAGCTTTTCATCCAGGTCGATCCCTAGGTATCTCACCGTTCTGCTTCTTCTTATGCTTTGCCCATTTATCTTGAGTGTTGGGTTATGTAGAAGCTTCCCTTTAAGCAAAAGATAAGTTATCTTTGCTGGTGCCAGTTTTAGTTTTATTTCTGCACACCAGTTACCTAATATTTCTAGAGTCCTATTTGTTCTACTTTCTAATTCTCATCTTGTGTCTGCCTCAAACACCAAAAGTAAGACATCTGCAAAAGCTACCAGTCCAAGTCAGTCGTTTGATTCTTCCAATCTTAAGAGTCCAGGTTCCATTCCCACATCCCAGAAAATAGGGCCACAAACAGATCCTTGTAGGCACCCTTTGCTGAGTTGTTTCATGGTTCTGTTACCGTGGCACTCAATCATGGCAAATCTTTCTTGGCAGTAGTCCTTGAAGGCGTTGTATAATTTTGCCGGGGATTTAAGTTCCCTCAGGTGTCCAAACAAGGCCGGCCATCAAAGGTTGTCAAATGCCCCTGAGATATCTACGAAAACTCCTACAACATATTTCCCTTGCAGATTCTATCAACCTAATTGCTCGATCAATAGCATCTACAGTAGATTTTCCTGTTCTGAAGCCATACTGATGAGGATGCATTCCAATTTGCTGTCTATGTCTTTGTAACCTATGGCAAAGTATTTTTTCAAACACCTTACCCAGGACATTGAGCAGACAAATAGGTCTGTAGGATTTTGGTAATAGGGGATCTTTATCCTCCCCTTTATGTAGAATAAATAATTACCTCACTTTGTTTCCATATGTTTGGAAATTTTCCTTGTCGTAAGCATTCATCGGTTCAGCCCCAAAAGGTAAAATCTGTTGACAGATATGGTGAAGAATTTCTAATTTTTTTTCCATCAGGACCTGGTGCTTTTTGTCTTTTTGAGTGATTTGATGGTTGTCTCTACTTGCTCTGGTGTTATAGGCTCAAAAGTATTGTCTATGTGATAAGGTATATTCAGTTCTCTCCTTAGAAAAGTTGTGTCCAGAATCATCACTAAAGTGCAGTCATCTGGAAGCAAGACATTGAAAAGGAGTTCAGTAGATTCTTTCCAACTTGTAGAGAGAGAACCATCACCCTTTCATAGTGTTGAAAATGTGGTAGGAGGTCTAATTTTACCAGCAGCAATTTTGAAAGGAATTCCCTACGGATTTTCAGAAAGGTCTTCGTGTACACACCTCTTCCAGCTCCTTAGTTTCAGTTGTAGAGTTCTTCTTGAAATTTCTGTTTTTTTCCCCTTATATATCTGTAGGAGTAATCTTCTTGCTTCTGGATAACGGCACTCCTGGTAAATTCTCCTGGCTTTCCTTGGTTCCTCTCTTAATCTCTGCAAGTGATCATTCCATGGTGTGTCACTGATTTTAACTGTTGAGCTTTTCAGGGATAGCTACAGCCATTGCCTGATGGATTGTTTTTGTAAACTCTTTAGCTAGAGTCTCAACACAACCATTCAATGCGGTCATCTGCAGAGGTTTGAAGGTATTACGAAATAATTTCCAATCTGCATTTCTAATGTCATAGCTACACTTTTGCTTAGTTACCATACTCGATAATGCCTCCGTCTTTTTGCCAACTTCAAAACTGATGATATTATGATCACTTTCCGTTAACCCATGCCCTACTTTCCACCCACTTATTAATTTGGCTCCTGGAAGATTAGCTAATTAATTTGGCTCCTGGAAGATTAGTTAATGTCACATCTATGTTAGTACCATTTTGGCCAGAACTTCCTAAGTAAGTGGGTGGATTGTTAGGTTCATTAATAAGAAATGAATTCATTTCACTTACCAGTTCTTCTAGTGCCAGACTTCTATCATCAGTTTTTTCGTCAAACCAAAGTTTAGAATGAGCATTTGCATCAGTTGAAAGGATGACTGGAATTTGCGTGTACGTCGAATAGATGTCATGCACTTTGTCCAGATATGGATAAATTTCATCTGAAATCTGAAATCTGAAAGTATACACTTGGCAATACCAATCTTCCTTGTGTCGTAGGCAATTCCACACATGCAATGTGTTGCCTGGTGGTATACCGGATATGTGAGTCAGTTGGAGAATTTAATGTTGTACTGGCACGTTGCCATGGTAGCTCAATAGTAGAGCAGCGGCATGTAAAGCCAAAGATCCTGGTTCAAATCCAGGCATTAAATTTTTCAGTCTGACTCAACCTTTCCACCTTAGCCTTTACAGGGCCAGTGTGAAAGAATTATCATTCCAGTATCCTTATATTTTAGTAGTAGAAACAAGGAGTGCAAGATTAGCTGAATGAAGTTCATAATCAAATTTATAATACATTCAGTGCACCATTCACTTGCAATAGCCCTACACAAACAGTAGGTTTGGCACATATCATTCCTCTGAGAACATGATTATTGTATTCTTCGTATCATGAAATACTTTACCATTTTTTTCCTTTTCTGTGTATATGGGAAAGTAAAAATATGGGTAGAGAGTTTTTTGTCCATAAGAAAGTTATCAGTTTGATATGCATAAGCTTTCAGGACCAATCCCATGATGAGAGTAGATTTTTTCCAGGCTGATAGGCTGTGGTCTCAGGATTTAAGGCTTGATGTTTCACTCCCAACTTCAAAGGCAGTTCTCCTGGAGTGAAGTGTCTGTCTCACTGGTTGTTCACAGACTAAGTTCTAGTTCTGTGTTGCCCCGAGGATACCCTGAGCATCGATTGGTGCATGATTCTACAGGCAATCTGTCTTTCTATTTTTATGAGATGGTTGCACTGGAACTTCTTGTAATATAGGAAAACACAGCTTCTTGTACTTCAGACCCTCTTCTTTTCTGTTGAAGTTATTTTGGTGTTTAAAAATCTCAGTAGCTTCTCTGGGTAATCAAATGTAATGTTGGTTAGTCATGGAAAGAACTTGAGTTTCTTTATGTAAAATTTTATGGTTATCATCCTGCAGGAGTGTAGGTTTGGCCACAGCTGATTTTTCTGGCTGGAACAGATTTTCTGTGTTCTTGTAGACATATTCCCTTGATCTGTTCACTTATGGCGATGTACGCCAGGCTGCAGCTACATGGAATTCTATACATTCCCAAAGCAGATAGAGGTTCTTGGCTATTTTTAACTGATCTGACTGAGGCATCCTTGAAGTTTCTTGGTTTGTTAATAGTTTCTACATTACATTGGGATTGGGAATTTTAAAGAAACATATTGTAGAAACTATTAAATAAACCCACTAAGAAACTGAAATCCTTTCCACAACTGCCCAGTATTACACTCAATTACACGGGTAAGCTATCAAGATTTTTAAGCACCAAACTAATTTCAGCTGAAAAGACGAGGCCTTGAATATCAATAATCTGTGGTTTCCTATATTATGAGAAGTTCCAGTGCAACCATCTTGTAGAAATGGAAATGCGCTGATCTGTGTTCAGGGTGTACATATTGGGACAACATGGGAGTCAGTGAGGTGGACACTTCACTCCAGGAGAAGTGTCTCTTTAGATGCTCAACACAGTTGTATGAATCATAAAGCCTTAAAAACCATGAGACCATGGCCTAACAGCCTGGAAAGAATCTACTGTCCACAAGTATCATTTACAGCCTTTTAAAATCATATTAGATTATTATGTAGCCCATAATAACATTGTCTGAAGCTAGAATAGTAATAATTCTAAAATTCGGATTATCCATGTTTTTTTAATTATTAGTACATATTACGACCCCAGTTAACATGGATTGTGCTATATCTATTGACAGTTTTAATCTATGGAAAGAAAATATTCATGTTAACATATTTAAGAAAGTTTTACGCCATTTGAATGACAGTTTTCAAATCCTAACTTTGCTACTTATTTTATTATTGGATTTTAAGTAAACCAAGACTTTTATTGGTATTAGTCATTGGCAGGTTTTCAGTCTTATGTTGCTGAAGAAATTGTTATTATATTATGTAACATGTTTTACACAATTTATTTGAAATCATATAGATGGGATTAAGATTGTATGCTATTATGCAGCTCTTGGTTTATTTTACATTCTTGCAGTCATAGGTGTTAATTTGTAAAATTTATTGGGGAGCTCACTCAGAAAAGGAAAAGTACATTCAAGCTTAAGTCCTTCTTCATTTCAACATACGATGTTATTAATTGAGAAACATAAGATAAGATAAGATAAGATACTTTATTCATCCGTATAATCAATTTACATCGATGTAGGATTCGTCAGCTTAAACCTAAGATAGAAATTAACACTAGAACAGTAATACAGAGAATCTTAGACTATGAACTATAAACTATGAATCTTAAATAATGACCTGATTTAAGAATACCTTAACCTACAAGACAAATTAACAAACTGGTAAAATGATAAAATTATGTACAGGTCACTACTGATAAAACTCAGTACTACTATATGCTTAGTTAGGAGTAGCAAAAGATGCGCCGTGCCTATGGTTCAGATAAATATTCTTCTATTGAATAGTAGCATCCTTGCATTAGATAATTTTTTAGGGTTGATTTAAATCTTTTGATTGAGTTTATAGATTTTATGTAATTAAACACTCTATTCATAAACACTCTATTCATAGTCTGTTTAATAAATAATTATTGCATTATTAACAACTTGCACTTTTCTTGAGGGTTAATGAAATCTTAATATATTGGCCATAGAAAGAAGACTTTTTTTGCAAATTATGTTTTCATTTCATATGTCTTAGTGAATTTAATTTCTAATGATGAACTCATTATTTAACCCAAATCTAAATGTGTATGAATGATTGCTAAATCAGAAACAATTTGAAAATGTGCTGCAGTTTTGATCGTGGAACATCTAGTAATGTGTTCCTGTGCAAAGTAGCCTCTACTTGTCCAAGTCATCTCCTGCCCTGTGAAGTATGTATATAAATATTAATTGCTGAAAATGCAAAGCACCCCCGAAATCAGCGCTGTGCTTGAAGTATGTTATGTAATAACATTGGTTATTAAAGGAACTGCAGGTCTTAATAAAATGATTGTTTTTCTGCAGGGACAGAGAACGTTTGCAGGGCCTTATTATTCTTCAAGCAGCCATTGCTCTGTGCTTTTTCCATCAGCTTCCAGAAGAGCTTTTGCATTTCATCTTCACTGTTAATTTCTTAGAGAGGCTAGATGAAGAAGTTCACAATTGTTATGCAAAGGTAATTAAATCTTTCAAGTTGTATTTTTAGGTGTTTTGGGAGCAGACTCTGAAATTGGCTATTGACCATTGTGGGCAGGTGGCACTATTAGGTGCTTTAACTTCAAACAGTACCAAGTACCTTATCTAAACTGGCAAGGACTCATAGAGAGAACTTTTATAATCCTAATACATGTGTTTTACAGGCATGCTTCAGTTTAATTGCAGCTAGAAAATATATTACAAAGGTGATTTAAAATGTCTGGAAATAGGAACATTGTATCTATTGTAGGGAGAGAGAGGGGGGGGGGGAGAGAGATAAAAAGAAAGAAGGAAAAAGGGAGGGAGGGAGGGAGGGAGGGAGAGAGAGAGAGTGCAGTTTCACAAGGTCCCATTCTCAATTTATTTTCTCTAATATAAGCACCAACACATTTTGCATTGATGAAAAAGTCACCTAATATTTTATGGTAGTATTTAAGATGTGCAGTCTATACATTGCTTAATAAATACTGATACTATAGTTGGTAACGTCTTTATTTTTGACAGTCAATTTATGAGCAATATTGTTATTCTGTTGTTAATGGTATCTGCTTTGTGTTATAATACCATAGGCTAATTCCTATCAAAATTGAAATTGATTTCATAATAATAATAATGACAATAATAATATTAATATAAATAGTAGTAATAAAATCAGGTAAACTGATGTAACAAAGTGCCAGAATGCTTTTGTTAGTCAGTTATAATTGCAATTATGATATGCAAAACATTAATTAAAAAAAATATATATTTATTTCCGAGTTAAGCTCCAGATTGATTCATTAAGCAGGACTTATAGAAGAACAAAGGTCTAGTTAAAAAAAAATCAGATTGACATCATCCAGCATCAGCAAAACTATACAGTTGTGACAATCGCACACTCACATTAAAAAAAATAAATAATAATAATAATAATAAAAAATAAAAAAAGAACCATGTCAAATTGGCCTGCTACGGGATTTGAACCAGGGACCTACAGAGTGAGAGTCCAAGACATTACCATCTCGGCCACCTCGCTCAGTCTAATGGTCTAGTTTGAAAAGCATAAGTGAAGGAATAGTGTTATTTGTCAAAGCTAAAAGTATTTCAACTTCCAAAGCCGTATATGAGCACTCTAAAACAATATGTTGTCATGATAACTGATTTGCATTTGATAAATTTTTTCTAATATATTACCATAAAATAGACACTAAATTGGGCTTTACTCCGGTACCGGTCAACCGATTTGGTCCGATATTAATAGGTTTCTTCCCATGGACTTTATAAATGTGTACACCAAGTTTCATAAAAATCCAATAATGCGTATTTGAGCTATCGCACAGACGGACACATTTTCCCGTCCCCCACACAATCTTATAAAGTACCATTCTGGCACTTGATAAATTCAGGGCATCTTAATTTTCGAACTCTTTCTGATTACGACTGTAACCTATCAAATGGACGTCTGAGAAAAATAAATAAAATAGAAAAATCATGATTCCAACTGCACTTATTAACAAATTTAATTCACAGTTTAGCTTGTCAAATACTCTTATGGGCATTTAGCTATTTTTAGCTATTTTTAAAATATTTAGCTATTTAAATATAATATTTTTTAAATATTTTTAAATATCTAGCTATTTTTTAGCATGCGATTTTATGAAAGTGGCGGTAAAAAATCAGAAGACCTCATTGGAAATCGAACACGGGGTGTTCCTTTTAAGTTTTACAAAGCACACATTCCCCATTTAATACTTTGTGAAAAGTAAATATTTCTTAATAAATATACCTCTCTGTGAATAGGTCCAATATCATGTCCAAGAATAAGAACATGGTAGATTTTAGTGTGAATTGCAGCCAATGCAGACACCATTTCCGAATGAAACAAATCTGGCTCCAAATGTTAGGAGAAAGGTATTATAATTGTGTGGTTTAAATACCTTGATCACATTTAGCTAATACAGCCAACGCTTGTTATAATGGCCCTCTTTACAGTGCCACCCTCGCACTGCACCAATAAATACAAGTGAACAGAGCTTCTCCCATATAAAATACATACAAAACCTCATTATTGTGCCAATTCATTTAGTGCCAGTGAATATAAGACCAGATTATTGCAAATTATAGCTTGCAGTGATTTTTTTTAAGTTGCAGAATTAATTTAAAACTGGCGTGAATGTTAGGCAAATTATTTAAGACATATATCTATCTATCTTCTATGGCACTTCGGTCCGTTTTTGAACCATGGCCTCCTCGATAATTCTCCATTCCTGTCTGTCCTTTGCCACCCTCTTCCAATTTCTGATATGCAGTAGGCTTTGTGCATCTTCCCGGATTTTGTCTTTCCATCTATCCCTTGGTCTTCCAACTGGCCTTCTCCCTCCATAATTCCCATTCAGTACTCTTTTTGGTATTTGTTCTCCTTCCATTCTTATCACGTGTCCTGCCCATTGCAGTCTTTTTATTTGTATGAATACAGAGAGTGCTATATCATCATACAGGTTGTACAGTTCTTGATTATATCTGATCTTTCATATTCCATCAACTAACGTTGGACCAAATATCTTTCTAAGTATTTTCCTTTCGAAATTATCAACCATATTTTGCGTTTCCTTCGAAAGGGTCCAGTTTTTACTTCCATATGTTATAATGCTTCTGATCAACGTTTTGTATAGCATTACTCGGTTCCTCCAGTTGGCATCGAGATTTTTCAGCAGTGGTAAAACTGAATAATAAGTCTTATTGGCTGCTTGCATTCTTTGTTGTATTTCTATTAGTTCCTCGTTCTTTCTATTGAGGAGGACACCCAGATATTTATATTCTTGTACCACTTGTATGTTTTGGTTCTGAGTTTGAATTCTATCTCGAATGTTGAGATTTTTTCTATTTTGTATCATAGCTTTTGTTTTATTTTAATTTATTTTTAAGCCAGCTTCCTTTCCTGCATCTTGCAGTTGCTGTAGGGCTTCTCTTACTGAATCCACTGATCTTCCCATCAAATTTAGGTCATCAGCATACCCTACTATTTGCATAGATTTATACTCCAAAGTGTCTTTAGTATTTATGTGTGCCTTCTTAATTACATATTCCAGGATGAGGTTGAAAAGCAATGGGGCCAGCCCATCACCTTGCTTTAGGCCTTGCTTCACCTGGAAGAATTGACCCAATTTTCCTTGAATTTGTACGCATGATGGTGTTTCTCTCATTGTTATCTCTACTAATTGTATAAGTTTGATAGGGATTTTAAAATATTCCATTATTTTCCTTATTTTGTTTCGTTTAATAGAATCGTGTACTTGTTGGAAATCTACAAACATCTGTACCAATTCCATATTTCCTTCCCAAAATTTCTCCATTGTCTGTCTTAAGTAAAAATTGCATCAGTAGTAGATCTACCTTGTCTAAACTCATTTTGATATGGTCCTAAAACTGATTCTACACATGACTCAATTCTTAATGTTAAAACACTGGTAAAAATCTTGTATGCTGTGGAGAGTAGAGATATGCCTCTATAATTACTACACTCCAGTTTGTCTCCCTTTTTATAAACTGGACATATAATACTTTTCTTCCAATCATTGGGTACACATTCTGTATTCCAAACTTTGATTAAAATTTTACAGAGAACGTTTAACAACATGCCCAACCCCCAACCTGAAGGACCAGATCATTTGATTTCGGGTTTTCCGTCCCCTAGATCAGCTGTCTTCACCACGACTTCAGAGCCTGAACTGCCCCTCCCTAACCACGAAACCTCTTTATTGTGCCAATTCATTTAGTGCCAGTGAATATAAGACCAGATTATTGCAAATTATAGGTTGCAGTGATTTTT
Organism: Ectobius pallidus; assembly: GCA_964059195.1. Taxonomy (NCBI): domain Eukaryota; kingdom Metazoa; phylum Arthropoda; class Insecta; order Blattodea; family Ectobiidae; genus Ectobius; species Ectobius pallidus. Next base: position 64,458,707 of record CAXKWD010000007.1, on the reverse strand, counting down.
TTTAATGTGCAGAAGGATTTTAAAACTGGCGTGAATGTTAGGAAAATTATTTAAGAAACATACTGTACTGTATTTCCAAGAAGTGAGTGTTCCCCTGCCACTAACTGTGAATGTAGTGTGGTGGAATGTTATGAAGTCGGAAAGACAGCATGTGTGAGGGTGGTGCAGGTAGAAAGAGTCCTTCATACAACGAGACATTCCAAACTTTCACTTCATTTAGTCCAGTGTCCATTCAGCTGTTAAACACTACACTACTCAATACTATACTACCCACATGATTTTCAACCCCTTTGTGTACTGTAGCACTGGACATATACTGTAATAAATTCAGTCACTAGTACTTTATTTTGTGCTAAAGTTCTCTATTTGCCTTTTATTTAATTTTCTTTCATAATACAGTATATAATAAATACGTAATATATCATCTGTTGTATTATGCCTTCTTTTAAAATTAAATTTCATTTTAGTGCCATCCTCGCTTTGTGCCACTAAATATTAGAGAACGGATGGGGGCATTATATCAAGGGTTGACTGCATCTTCTTAAAATTACAGTCCCTAGAATTCTTGTTTTTATACTGACCAAGAAATCCAGTAACCATTTTAGAACTTGTTTAGAATAATAATAATTTTCAGAGCAGATACACATCTGTCCTGGAAAATTCTCAGCACATGGAGCCACTCATAATCCGGCCACCTAGTGCTAATCTTCACAACTTCTTGAAGCTTTTAGTTTCTATGTTAAATGCACAAGTGTTACAAGCTTCTGGCAATAAGAGCTCTCTGACAGTAGTACCACCTACCCTATTTTTACCAAATTTAGTTATGGACGATGAATTTTGTCAAGGAAAACTTTAATGTTTTTTTTTAACAGCCAAACATAATTTTGTGCAATTTGAAATTGTCTGAAGTCCCACATTATAATCTCCTACTCAAGCTAACCCAGTATAACATAACGTAAATTAACCTTATGAGTCTCCACCTAATTTAACCTAACCTAATCAGAAAAAAAGTGCTTATTTGTTCTGCCTTTGTTTTAGAAAAGTTGTGAAGTCTTTGTAAAATTTCTAAGTAGTGCTACAGTTTTATTACAATGATAACATTAAAATAACAGCCTTTTGAAATATATAAGTGTTTAGCTGATGCTAAATGTTTCCCGCTTGCACACACTTTGGTTTGGCAATAAGTAAACACTCATGTATGAATAATGTTTATATTTTGGGCTTCTGTAGGTATGAAACATCCAAACTTCACTTTGGTGAAAATGTGGCCAGTAGCTAATTTCACAGTATTATTATACCATCAATTTACGGTGACAAAATAATCCAAACATCTGTCAATCTTAACATCCCAAATCCTAATTAGTTTGGTTTGATTAAGAAGCACTACCATAGTTCTGTGTGGTTATGTACTCTACAATTGATTAATTTGCAAAACATTTTTTTCGTGATATCTAAATTGTTATTCTCATATGTAACATTATAAAATGTTATGTTGTTTATGTTACAAACTGATTACATATTGTTTGAGAAATTAATGTTTATTTGATATGAAAATTATAGTTCTTATTGGTGAATTGTTTACACAATAAAGTATTACTAAATTACATAAGAGAATTTGTCAAATTTGTCACTTAACTTCATTTATGTGAGCCATTCCATTTTCTTCTCTGTGTACTGCATCTTTAAAAGAGCCATTGACTGAATGAATTTTAGAATTAATTTTTATATTGAAAGTTGACGTGTGATGCTTAACTGATAATGGTTAGGTATGAAATGCTTGGGTTGATGGGTGCCAATACCTCGTACTTGTACAAGGTATACAGTTATCGGAGATCACTTGTTACAGTCTCACTGATTATCACTTAACATGCACCTTTTTCGTGGTTCCTTTAGCAGCACCTGAAGTTTGATGACCATTGTTGGCTGTAGCTCAAGCAGTTTGATTCTTAATCTTACGGAGGGGAAAATCTTATATAGTAAGTTAAACTTATTGCCAAAAAAGGGAAAATTATTGCCAAAAAAGGTAAAATTATTGAAAAAAGTGTGAAAAAAAGGGATATAAAAGTATAAGAGACTGCAAAAATTCAACAGAGAGATACATGTTTGTTTTATGTTTTACTTTACTTCATTAGAAAAGAGTTGAACTTGATAACGTTTAACATTTCCACATTCTTGAATGTCAGATTCTGTCTCTTTGTGTGTAAAATGTCTTTGTACAAAGAAAATGACCTCTCAACGTCGACGGAAACCAATGGCGAATACTTTGTTCGAACTCGGAATTCCAAGTCAGTGGATTTTACAAGTTTTTCAATGTCTGGAATTTTACACAAACTCTGCTTGAGCTTCTCTTTGGCAAATCCCTCGAGCATGTTGAAGACTTCTTCTACCACTCCCCACTGTGACTCCTTAGATAAACACTCCTCCTCCAGTCGCGTGATAACCCCTGGTAGAAATCTGAACGTGTGAATGGCATACAGTTCAGTCTCCAAATTCGGGTTTCTAAGTAAAGCCTTTGCTTGCCCTACAGCTGCTGATTCCGTATCATCTAGTGACTGAATAAATTCCTTTATCTTGTTGAAATTCTCACAGATGAAAATAGCACACGAAATCCAAGTTCCCCATCTTGTTATAATGGGAAACTTGGGCAATGGCAAGCCTGTGATTTCCCTGTAACGCTCTATTCTGCTGGGCGCTTTAATCAGAGTCTTCTTAAGTTCAGAGATGAAGGCATTTGCTGTGCCGTATTCAACTCTGATGGCCTCGCATACTCTGTGCAGGGCATGAGCAATGCAGGTTATGTGGTGGAGATTGGAATACATGGATTTCAACTGTGCAAATGCTGAAACCATGTATGCTGCCTGGTCCGTGACAACTTGCCATATTTTGTCGTATTGTATTCCTGAGGGCCAGAGTCTACAGCAGCAGTCATTAAAACTCCGCATGATGTTTGAAGAGTTAACTTTTTCCAATTCATACATCCCAAACAACATTGGTTTAGATGGTTCTCCTGTCAAGGGTATCACGAGTATATTAAGAACAGCTCTTGAAAGAGAATCGGTTGTTTCATCTAAAATAAAACAAACAGGATGGTCTCCAACAACCTCTTTAACTTGTTTTATGTTGGCTTCGTATATTGGCTGCAAGTAATTCTTTCGAAGAGTGCTTTCATCTGGAACAGATCTTTGAGTGTACTTTTCTAAGAAACTCTTCATTGCAGGTATATTAACTTTATGGAGAGGAATTCCACATTGTACAAAGGTAGCTGTGATGTCTGTGAAAAAAGCATTCTGTTCCTTGCTTTTTACTTCCGCTTTCTGCAATGATTCCTGAATGAATGACTGCTTCGTAGCTTTCCCACGTATCTCTCGGTTTTTCTGGTGCTTAACATATTTAAGATGTTGCATTATTCTGTCCTTTATATGCTTCTCATCTACTTTAATGTTGACATCACACAATGAACATCGAATGATTGTACCATCTGTTTCAATGAAATCATTTTTGAACATTGTAGCCACATTCCGTAGCTTGCGGCTGCTGATATAGTTCTTTGCCATTTTATTAAAACTTGTCACGTTCACTGTTAAAACTTACTAATACACTGTATACTGTCACAAAGCAAAGTTAAAACAGAACTGCATTTTACACAACGAAATGATGTACTAGAAGGAGGAGGGGTTCAATAATACCCAAGAAAGAGAGAAGAGAAAGTTTCACACTAACAATGGTCTGTGACTACTTGATTGGGTTTTCAAGCCTCAAGTTTGGAGAAAATATGAAGGAAACAGGTGAAGGGAGGGGGTTTAGGGGGTGGTTGTTGAAGGCCACACAGTTATTTGGCAGAGTTTTAAGTGAGTTTGTCCTTGTCATGCTATCAATCATGTCGGGATGGCATTGACCGCCAGATGAGATGAATACAAGTGCGGGGTGAAGAGGAAAGGTGGTACAGTGTGGACTTACTCCCCCGCGTCATAGCAACAGTCTAAGTGACACGCGTTTGGTCTGGCGCGCTGTGATGGGGAGGAATCCGAACTTTCACGCCCGCTCACTGACTGAAAAACGTAAGATTAGGACGAGCCCGCTTGCAGGTAGAGAAATGGGGGGCACGCTGCATTGCTGTAGCTTGCATTCTTCTTATCTGGAGACAGTACTGGTTTATGGCTTTGTTGTTCTCATCCCTTAAAATCTCATAGACTATTCCAACATTCGTTAGGATCAAAGGAATTATTTTTCAATGGGGAATCAATGAAAACAATTTTTAATGTTTTAATATTACCAAATACTGGATAATTTATGAAATTTTCAAAATAAATTAGCAAAAAAGGTACTGGAAAGGGAAAGTTCCTGAAAAAAGGGAGATGAGCCTAAAAAAGGGAAAAAAAGGGAAGTTAAAACCAGGTTATTTGCAGTTGAAACTTACTCAGTAATGGCCTGTTCAATTTTATCACATTTTGTGATGAAATAAAAAAAAAAAGGAATTCCCTTTAAAATTCGGTCTCTAGTCATCAGGTCGAATTCTCTTCCTTTGTTCGCGCATGCTGGGCAGATCCACAGTTCGTCTTTTATTGACTTAATATCAACATTACCACAGCGTTAGTGTAGGTATTTATCACAATTCCCACAAAGGGCGCCGTTTTTCACTATTTTACTACATTTCCCGCATTTCTCATCACACACAATTCATTCTTTCTCGGAGCTCGTTGACGCTATACCTATACTCGGCGCCATGTTTGGATAAATATCCATACACGATTGCATTGTGCCACTCTTAATAGTAGTTGGAAGCATGAAAGCACATATACTCACTCCAAGATCTCTTAAAATTTGGTATGGGTGGGCATTATTCCCCAAAGCTTCCATCAGCTTCTTGTGGTAGTCTCTGGCATTTCTCCCATGGATAGTGACTATTTTGACTTAAGAATCTGTTCACATCTTGTCATAGGCCTAACCAATCTGCACAGAGGCTGACTCACAACTAAATTACCATTACATCACAATGCTACCAAACGCTGTGTCTATATATTAGAGATGCCACACGCTCCCCTGACATAAACATTTTATTGCCTTATTCAATTGAAAATAATTTACGGTCCTATTCTTTCCAACTATACTTTTATTAAAACATAATATAATATAAACAATAACCGTGCTACATAGTTACGGCAGGATGTTTACGATTTATTCAATTCAGTACACTTGAGAAAGGCCTGGAGGGCAGGTTGAAACGTTGTGTGTTGTTGTGTGTTTATCCACTATTGTAAATAAGTGTCATTGTTTATATTATATTATGTTTTGTTGCCTTATTTTGAGAAAAAATATTTGCCATGACTTATGCTCCATCACATGTATTGATATGTAAATCTGTTATTAGATTAATACTGACAACCTAATCTATTTTTATATGTAATAATATTCATATTTTTTGTGTTCTTTTTAGGCAACCTATCCCATGAGGGTGAGATATGCCATGATGCATCTCAATCGTGCAGTTTGTCTCGATTATCCTGAGACTGATGTGCCTTGGTTTCATGAGAAATACTGCCAACAAACTGCAGTAATGGGTAAATAAGAAATATAATAATTATTATTTTTATTTCATTTCAAGAAAGTATTGCAATCAATTTTTAGACAGTCAAAGGTAAAAGAAGCACTTTTAATGGTAGACGATATTAATTAAAATGATAAAAATATGCCACTGAGTGTTATAAAATTATGACACTCCAGGGTGACTTAACTTTGATTGCTTTGCATGGAAAATACTCTTTAATTAATTATAATTGCATATGATTATTAAATAGACTCAGTCTGATATACGAGGGCGAATCAAAAAGTCTTTGCCCCTATTTCTTATTAGCCAGAATAAGGTACATACAGGTAATTACAGATATACATACTATTCTATGGACCTTATACTATTTTCCCCACATAGTTCCCACACCGGATCAGACATTTGTCCCATCGCAGCACTAAATTTGAGATGCCCCTGTTGTAGAATTCGTCCGGCTGGCTGCGGAACCACCGCTGGACTGCTATCTTGGCTTCATCATTGCACGTAAATCGCTGTCCTGCCAGGAACTTCTTCAGCGGACCGAACAAGTGTTAAAGACTAGGGTCAAGGTCCGGACTGTATGGTGGGTGATCAAGAATCTCCCAGTGAAATGACCGGAGCTTGTCGGCGGTTCTGATTACCACACATGGCCTCGCATTATCGTGGTGGATAACCACGTTGTCCACATCGAGAATCCCTCGGCGCTTTCGCCTGATGGCAGCCCGCAGACGTGTCAATGTGGAACAATAACTGTCGGCATCGATGGTTGCACGTTGTGGCATGAAATCCAGCAGGAAGGGTCCACGGCGATCCCAGAAGGCTGTTAACACCACGTTCCCAAGTGATTACCATGTGTTCGGTTTCCTGAAGAAGTTCCTGGCAGGACAGCGATTCACGTGCAACAACGAAGTCAAGACAGTAGTCCGGCGGTGGTTCCGCAGTCAGCCGGACGAATTCTACGACAGGGGCATCTCAAATTTAGTGCTGCGATGGGACAATTTTTTATGTCTGATCCGGTGTGGGAGCTATGTGGAAAAATAGTGTAAGGTCCGTATTATAGTAGGTATATCTTTAATCACCTGTATGTACCTTATTTTGGCTAATAAAAAATAGGGGTAAAGACTTTCTGATTCGCCCTCGTAAGTTGAAGCTGTTAAAATTCATTACGCCTTTTTAAATGCTAAATTTTTCACGGTGATCACAAAAATGTCATACTTGTTGACTGAAAAGTGTGAGAAATCAATAACTTCTGTCTGGGCAAGTGCACACTAGGTGGCAGGAGACTTTATTAACAGCTGTAAAGTTGCCAAATTGGCTCCATCGTTCATATTAAGCATTATTATTTCACAAACATTAACGCCTGTCTAAAAATTAGTGTAAGATACCAGAGATAAAAGAAAGATTTTATTTTGCTTGTAGGATTGCTTCACTCACCCTTATGGGCTTGTTCTGCAACAAACATATCTACTCACAAAATTGCTCATAAGATTGCTTCACTCGCTCTTACGGGCTTGTTCTGCAAACATATCTACTCACAAAATAAAATCTTTCTTTTAACTCTTGTATCATAAGTAACTATTTTGTACTCCATAATCTCAGACCTTATCCAACATAACGCATACTCCCAGCATGGACCATTGCACTGTGCCTTGCAATACATGTGATCAGAAAATGAGACTGCATCCACAACAAAGCAAGAAACCCAACATGGGACAAAAACAATAAACATTTTCATAAATAGGCTTAGGCTTAGGTAGTGTAGGAAGTCTTTTGTTTAATCCTCTTTGTGCCATGACCTGATAGGTTCATATTTCCGAAGTCGGGTGGCTAGTGCCAACAGCCTGCCTCTCTTTACTGCCTCTTTCTGGGGTTTAACCAGAAAATGTGATATTTAAAAGATAAATTCATGAAAGATTTTTTTCATAATAATGCCCAGGTAGTGTAATATTTGTTTATAAAATCAGTAGATTTGATAGTTTAACTTCAGCTTCCTTGAATTTTGGCCTTTCATTCTACATCAGAATGTGAATTGAAAAAGGTGCATTACTCATACTTAAGACAAAGTTACATGAGTGGATTACATCAGATTTTGTTTGGATTGTGTATTTGGGTTTGTGTGTTTGAAACATGGCAACAATTTTATCTTAATTTTTACAACCACCTTACATGAAGAGAATGTAATTTTTGTCAATTTTATAGAAAATGACTTTGATGATTCTGTTTAAATTTCTTATATGAATGGCATTGTATGCATAAAATGTTGTGCCATTTGGTATATTGTATATTATGATACAATAAGAGCTAAAACTTTTATTTGGATACAGGAAGTTATGTTTCATATCATATTCTTATTAAAGAAGAGTAAATTTCTGGAATTTTTAGGTCATATATGCTTATTTTATTTTTGTCTGAATGTATTTTCATTAATTACAGAATCTCAGTTGTTAACTCCACTGAAGAAGGATGTGCATCAAAGTCTTGTTTCTGTGTTGGGTGCAGAAAATCTTATCAGTGTCAAAAAGTATTCACCATACTTCTATAACATTGGTAAGTAATTGTATGGAGAGTGTTAGGAAATTAACACATTCTGAGGTTACAGACCAGTTAATGCATTTAAAAGGACTCTGATACTTATAATTAAGGCACTTTATTACATAAACATATTATGCGTGAGGCATAAGGAGTGCTGGATGGAGAACGAATTGATAAAGATCCACACTGTCAGGCATAATGTTGGAAATATGTCCACCAGCGGCATAACATACTCTAATACATATGGCATATGTATTACATATCATACATATGTATGATAGCATACATATGGAAAAGCAAAGGCTACATTAAAATCCTTACCTTAATTTTCGAAGGTCAGCTCTATTCTCCTGTTTCTCCCGATAAATACTTCTGTGTCATCTTCGAATGTGTGTCTGCTCCTCAATCCATTCAGCAGAGCCTTCTCTATGTTTAACAATGTGAGTGCCACTAATCTTTCCTGAGTCTGACGATTTCTCAAGTAATTTTTAATCCTTTTTAACGCAGAGAAAGACCTTTCACTTGTTGCACTTGTAGCTGGAATTGTTAAGATTAGACTGCTCAGTTTGTATGCTTGAGGAAAAACTGCTCTTAAGTCAAGGGCCCGGATATATTCATGAAGATCATAAACAGTTTCCTTCGCCATATCAGAATCACAATAAACAACAGAAAGTTCACTCCTCAATACAGCAATGTCAAAATGCATTCCATAATTTTCTTGTAAGCATTCTAGTGCAGATTTAGGAAAACTGAGTTTGAAAATTCTGAAACTGCCTACTGTCAAGGAGACTTTCAGTCTGAGGATCTCTGCAAACTTGGTAGAAATATTCAGAGATACCACATCAATGACTTCGTAAAAAAGTCTTTTGTATGAAGATTTCTCATCTTCACCAGGAATTGAATCTGTACGAATTCTTTTAGATTTTTGGGAGCAATCCTGTTCAGACAATAATACTTCCATTTTTTTCACAGACAGAATCAAAATTCTCACAAAGTTTCTGCAAATGACGTTTAAAGTCTTCAATCTTTCGCATACAGAAAGAAATATCATTTAGTTTTGTCTGAAGCACTTTGAATAGTGAATCAGAAAATGGAAATATTAAGGAAAATTTTTCTAAAAGGAAATTGAAATCGAATCCCTTTATAGTCGTCAGCAGACCTTGGGCAGAAACAATGGTTTCTGAATCCCATTCACTCTTATTTTCAACAATGCCATCCAACAGCTGTTCAATATGGGATCTGTTTTGATGAATCATTTCTACTAAACGACTGTGATACTGCCATCATGTAGGGGCAATTGCAGGAAATGTTTTGTTTAGATGTTCATTTAAGGCAATAGATCTTTTAGAAGACTTGGAGGAAAAATTTCCAAAAGCTGGCAGAGTAACAAAAAAAATGCTAACTGATTTTATAAAGCTTGCAGACTGAGAAAGAACTAAATTTAATTTATGGGCATAGCAGTGAACAAAAATAGCTTGCCCAAACTGCGCTTGGATCTTAGCCTGAAGGCCATTATGTTCACCAGCCATTACTGCAGCACCATCGTATGTTTGCACCACTAATTTAGAATCACACTGGAAATCTTTGAGGACTTCTACTCCATGATGGTATAAACCGTTGGCAGTGCGATCAGCACTTACACCCTTAAAATGTAAGAATCTTTCCTCCACTCTACAGTCTCTACTTACGTAACGAAGAACGGAAGATAGCTGCGACTTCATGGTTACATCTGAAGTTTCATCTAGTATTAATGCCACAAATGGTGCTCCTGATATTTCTTTCTTAATTTCACTGATCATTAATTCTGATATACAGGATATTAAATCGTTTTGTATATCAGGTGACGTACCAATGTTTTTGAGTCATTCAAGTGAGCTTTCAACTCACTGTTGGAAAGTGCAATTGTATTTAAATTCTCTACGTAGTTTCCTTTGTTGGAAGATAACTCCCCTGCACCATGCCCCCTAAAAGTGAGACCCTGTGAACCTAAAAAGCAAACAGCGTTAATTAGGTGGCCTAATATTCGGCGATTTTGCCTAAAGATTTCATTATGCTTTTCCACTGCAAGCCTGTACTGATCACTTAAGGAAAATTCAATTCTTTTGTTTTTCCAAGTAAATGACACTCCTTAAGACAAGCTATATGATTGGCTGAAAACAGTGTTGCTTTTGTGCCTTATGTAAGTTATTAAGTTCAGCAAAACTGGTGGTATTCCACACTGATTTTTCTTTCGAAAATAAAAGGCATGGCCAACAGAACATTCTTTGTAGTTTCTTACAACTGCATAACCAAGGCACAGACTCATATAAACGTTCACTGAAGTGTATTGTAAATGTTTTCACTTTGGTTTCCAAAAAAGAAGTGGTTTCAGTTTACCCTTCTCAGTTATACTGGTTTTCTCTTCGATTGAACGCAGACTAAATTTCTTTGTTAATACATCTTAAATTACACAATCACAAGAATCACTGCTGTTGCTCATGTTGATAAACAGAACCGCCAACACCACACCTTGTCACAACACCACATCGGACCTACCCTACCGCATGCAATGCTAACGCGGTGGAATACCAAACTGCAACCGCTTCCAAATCTACCAATTTTAGTGGTGGGAGAACTACAAAGTTTGCATTTCCGTACAGCCTAGAAGACTGCTGTTCAAAAGCAGGGCTACCGCATCAAACTGTGCAGTAAGACTGCTGCTTCTCATGTTGTCTCATTTACGGAACACATGATCTAATGAAAAGAATGTACTTCATCTACAAATTAAATGTGTTGCATTTGCAGACTATTACACGATAAACATTAATTTAATTTTTGCCTACAATCTTGGGGAAGCACTGCTTCCCTAGCTTCTTAAAGGAAGGGTAAACTAAAAAAATACCATTTTCTAATTTTAATCTCATCGCACGGAGCTTTGAATTACGAAACGAATGGTGATCTCGTGAACTTCAGGTGCCCAATATTACGCCTTGTACGGGTGAAGTAAAACGCTCGTGTGACGTCACTCCTGACTAACTCGCTGGCAGGACAACAGCTACTGTAATGCTCGCGCCTGTGTTTCTAATACACCACAAAGTCTCATTTGTGTTTGTTGTTGATAGAGATGCCTGCAATGTTACCTTCTAAGGACAAATCTCGGTATCCACAAATTAATATCACACGAAAAGAAAATGACAAGGAATTATGTAAAGAGTTGCAAGGAAGAAAAGAAAATACGGAATGGTGTAAATGTGGGCTGTGTGTACATACGAAAACGGGCCACGAAAGTGTGTGTTGTTGGGACCGTGAAGTAATTTGTGAACAGAAGGGGGTTGTAGACTGTATAACACGACATTGCTCATTCGATAGCGTTATTATAAATAAAGATACACTAGTTGCCAGGCGTTATCAGTTAATACTTAGAGCTAATACAGTTCAAAAACGAAACATTTTTCAAGATACGAACAGAGTCACTTTCAGATTCAGAATCATCTTTTGCGGTAGTAGAAATTTCTGAAATGCTAAAAGAGCTATCTAAATCACAATTTCTAGAAGAAACATTCAATGAATCTGTGCAAACATTGACATAAGTTTCGTTTCCTAGTTCACGCTGAACGCCTACTCTGTTAGAAACTGAATTTTCGTCATAAATACTAGATTCCACATTCATGATGTGTCCATTCCCGGATACTGAAGGATTACTATTCAAATCTTGCAACAACTCTCTCATTTCCTTCTTCCTCGAGTACGACGATTTTCTTTTCTTCATTGGCGGTGTTTCAGATTTCCCACGCAAAAGAAGTGATGGCACAGCACTTCTTTTTTAAACAGATTGCGGGGTTTCTCCAGATAACTGTGTTCGTACTGTTCCAAAAGCTCGGTATCATTTTCTTTAAAATGTTGTGAACAAACCGTACTGTATTTAGTAGGAACAAATTTTTCTCTTTTTATTTTTATCAGCCATTGCTTATTTACGTTCGGGTGACTTATCTCTGTTGGGAAATCGATGGAAAGATATTTTAAGGGTGTTATCACTCTTCGACGATGAGTTTGTACACCCCACAACACAACAATAAACCATTGTTTGAACAGATACTCACTAAAAAACTGTAACAGTAGACAGAATGCTGTGAAATGTCTTTCACCGGGCGAGACTGAGCCAAGCCTTCGTCAAGCGTGACGTCACGCGCCCATCGCGTTACAATAAATAGATTCGTTTTGTGATTAAATGTGAAGGTGTAAAACATTTCTAACAGTGAATATCATTTCTTAAAAACATTCTCTTTCAATCCGTATGAAGAAAATGATACTGAATTTTTAGTTTACTTTTCCTTTAAGTAGCTACGCCTCTGATATCCACTCTACTACTTCGACTGAGAACAAAAGTAGTATGCTTCTTTGTACTGTATGTATATGATGTAAATATCTTTCAGAGAGATCAATCATTAAGGGTGGTCTTAGGGGAAGGTTAACTCATTTTGTAGAGCATCAGTAGGGAGCATATTTTTTGGTCACAGCAATAAGCACAACATTTTACACAACAGCTTTCCTTATCTATATTTAGCTTTGTACATGCTTAAGTTACCACAATTAAGCAAGAGTGCTTGGAGTGAATTTTCTTCCTAAATATTTTCTTTGAAATGTCAACAGAAACAATATTCTGTGGAAGTATGAATACATATACTTATATACTTATATGTACACTAAAAGTAGAAACCGAGTCACAAAATCATTAAAATAGTGTACCTCCTGGTACTGCACATATGATGTATGTACATATATGAGAGGTTAGCCATTGAGGGTGATAGTAAGACAAGGATTGCATCTAGTGTCCTGTATTGTTCTCTGGCTAGCTCAGTTTGAATTTGAAGGCATCCCACACCAAATTTTTGCCACCATTTTACAATAGTCTTGAATGTAGAACAATACCTTTAGAAAAATACGGTGAATTAAAGTATTAAAGTATTAATTATTAAGTGGATTAAAGTATTATTAATTAAGTATTAAATGAATTAAGTATTATTCCAGTTGTCAAGGACTTGAAAATCTTCATTCCCCATGCCCACTTTAATGTAATGCAATTGAAGTGTTGTGTGAATCTAGAAAATGCAATGGGCTGTTTTGTTTTGGAACTTTGTCTAGGACAGTAAATCCAGTCATAATTGATTCATTATTCTGGTAGAGAAGTCACATCCTTCCTTCTTCCTGCAGAAACTCCAAAATGAACCTTAGAAATTAGCTGGTAGATACCCTAAAGAGAGGGAGGGACAGTTTCAAGAATGAGTACAAAGGCAATGAGGGTGAGCTCTTGGACACACTTTCTCAGGGAATCTTTTGAAAAATTAACTTGAACGTAAACATTAGGTGTAAATATTAGTATTCAGTTTAATAAACTGCATGCTTGTTAATATAAATCATTTATTGTAAAGATAGTGTGTGTAGTAATATGTTTGTTCAAAAACTGAACTGCTTGCTTCATGATGAATTATTTGGGTCGAATTGTCACAATACAACCTGTCCAGCACAAATAGTTCACATCTGGTATGCAATATGACAAGCCTGTATTATGTAGGAAAAGCTGTTCTTACAGTTCACGTAACTTGTATTTGGTTTACAGATTTCCAAGTTCTGCTAAACAAGAATAGGGAACCTGTTAGTATTAAACAAGAAGCAGACACAGGTATAACAAAGTAAGTAATTTATAACAACTGGTTTTATGCATTCTATTAAAAAGCGATAACAATGCAAATTACAACTTACTCTTAAATGAAAATTTAACACAATATATTCAGCAGTAGTTTTAATTGTGGAGCGTTTTTTTCAACTTGATAAAAGCACAAAATCATAAATTTACACGAAACATGTTTTTTTATTTCTTGCACTTAACCTTTTATTGCATTAATTTCTTATTTGGCATTATGAGTCTTCTCCTTGAGACAATTTCAGGGAACATTGAATTGTCTAGAAGAAAAAATATTTTCCATGATATTGGTCAAGTAAAAATGCAGGTTTCTTCATAAGTTGATAAAGCACAAACACCAAAAAATACGAGCCTTTGACGCTGAACATTCATTTTTTAGTAAATTTAGTTTTATTGGTTTTTAATAATAATGGTTCTGATATACAGTATTTTTATTTTCCACATTTTTATTTATTGTATTTATTGTATTATATATTAGCTGTTCATTATACATAAATGAAAAATAATGAACATGATTCATTGTTGAATGTTATTGATATGTTCCGCCTATATACCACTATATATTACAACACTCAGCTGAAGTCTACATGAGGTAAGGAGCAATTAATTAACAACACGTGTTATTGAATTTGATTTTTGTTGTGTTCTTCTAAACGTATTTTTATTATATTAGATTTAGTCTATAACATAACCATATAAAATATTAAAATAACATTGAGCTCAATGTGTTGTCAAATTAGCTATTTTCAATAATTAGTAATAAAATTATGAAGTTAACCTTGTCACAATATTTAAAATACGAATTAAAATTAACATATATGAAATTTAAACTGATAAAATATTCTAATACTTGTCAATTGTTTTAAAATATCACACAGATGTCAGTGTATGTCAAAAAAATAATAATTGTCTTCTTGGATAAAATGCACTTAGCTTCTTTCTTCTTGTATTTGTGTTGTGTGACTATTATTATTAGAGAGTCAATTATAGCAATATCATATTGTGAATAACTGTAATTTTGTGGTCCTTCTTCTTGGAATAGCTTAATGGATCTTGAGTAGTGTAGTGAACTTATCTCTTGTAATCTTCAGCTTTTGTTGTTTTTCAATATATTGAGATGCATTTCGACGTCATATGCGTCATCATCAGTCACGCCTAGAATATAAATATTTTGGATATCAAAAGAATCTCAAATAAAATTAATTATAGGATAAGACACTTCGTTAATAAAATAAATTTAAAAATGTGACTAATTTAAATGGGTTAAATATAGAACTGTAATGAAGAAAATGGTTGTATGCTAGCCAGTAGAAATTTAAAATATAAGTAATTTAATAAACGAATAATGTGGTAATTATTTGTTCATATTCGGTAATTGAAATTTATAAGAGAAGCTATTGATTAAGAAACTGTACTTAAAGGTTTAAGTTGACATAAGTATTGTAGAAGAATATCTATTAAGTTTTTAATAATTACAATATGTGACTTACCGATAGTCTTGAGAGCTGAACATTCTACAGTGAATGTTTGACCACTTTTGAAACACTTTTTGAAACATACATTAACCTACATTAGCTAGGAGTAAACTCTCACAATATTCAGTAGCACTCAAACATTCACTGTAGAATGTTCAGCTCTCAAGACTATCGGTAAGTCACATATTGTAATTATTAAAAACTTAATAGATATTCTTCTACAATACTTATGTCAACTTAAATCTTTAAGTACAGTTTCTTAATCAATAGCTTCTCTTATAAATTTCAATTACCGAATATGAACAAATAATTACCATATTATTCGTTTATTAAATTACTTATATTTTAAATTTCTACTGGCTAGCATACAACCATTTTCTTCATTACAGTTCTATATTTAACCCATTTAAATTAGTCACATTTTTAAATTTATTTTATTAACGAAGTGTCTTATCCTATAATTAATTTTACTTGAGATTCTTTTGATATCCAAAATATTTATATTCTAGGCGTGACTGATGATGACGCATATGACGTCGAAATGCATCTCAATATATTGAAAAACAACAAAAGCTGAAGATTACAAGAGATAAGTTCACTACACTACTCAAGATCCATTAAGCTATTCCAAGAAGAAGGACCACAAAATTACAGTTATTCACAATATGATATTGCTATAATTGACTCTCTAATAATAATAGTCACACAACACAAATACAAGAAGAAAGAAGCTAAGTGCATTTTATCCAAGAAGACAATTATTATTTTTTTGACATACACAGACATCTGTGTGATATTTTAAAACAATTGACAAGTATTAGAATATTTTATCAGTTTAAATTTCATATATGTTAATTTTATTACTAATTATTGTAAATAGCTAGTTTGACAACACATTGAGCTCAATGTTATTTTAATATTTTATATGGTTATGTGATAGACTAAATCTAATATAATAAAAATACGTTTAGAAGAACACAACAAAAATCAAATTCAATAACACGTGTTGTTAATTAATTGCTCCTTACCTCATGTAGACTTCAGCTGAGTGTTGTAATATATAGTGGTATATAGGCGGAACATATCAATAACATTCAATCTATAATTATACCACTGGAAAATATGAAGCTAATTAACTATGATTCATTGTGTAAAATATTGTTTTGGGATTATTTCTATTTTTTATTTCTTTTAAACTTGTTATTAAGTAAACTCCAAAATGTTATTAATCTCATAAATATAATTATTTTTATCAGTCTGGGGTTTTCATAGTCTGATTCTTGAATGCTAGATATTTTTCAGGCTGTAGGCCATGTTTAAGGGCATACGTTTCGCCAGACATTTCATTCCCAGCTTCAGGGAACCTCTTTAGTGGCTGCTTTTACTCTCGCTGTGAAGTCTGAAAATGGCCCCTATACCAACAGCTTGTTTATTTAGTGTTGTTGTGGTGTCATTCATTTCTGTGAATCTATTTTATATTGGAGGAGGCTGTTGTGTTTGCTAAGCCAATAGGATTGTCTCTCATTGTAGTATGTCCTGTCCAAGTTATTAATTGTGGAATCTATGTCCATGTCAACAGAATGGAAGAAGCTTCCTACATTCCATCAATGTCTAGCTTGTGAAAGACATCCAACAAATGCATCACAGAAATATTTTCCTCCACAGATGCCTGCAGGATCTGATGTATATATGCATTGCACTCCATGAAATGCAATTTGATAAATGAATAATGAGGTTATGTGGTCTGTGTACAAAGAAAATCAGAAGTCGGAAAGTATTATTGCTGGGTTGAATGTATGCTTTATCAAGTTTTGAAAAGTTTCTCTTGCTGAGGTTTATCAAGTTAAAAAAATTAATTTGTTTCCCTATTATGTAGGAACGGGAAATATTGGATTATGTGAAATCTGACTTCACACATGTGTTAATAGCATAAAAAACACCAATCTCATATATAACTAATTTTCACAAAATTTTTGCTTTATCATGTTTTGAAAAAAATGCTCCTCAGTTTCTCATTCTCCTGCTTTGATCCTGCATAATGAACTGAAAAAAAAATCACTGTGATGTCAGGTGGTTCAGCATGCCTACTAACAGCACTAAATAATAGTATACAGATTATTTTTATGGGTTGCGGTAGAGTGCAAATTTAACAAATTTGAACACATTAAATGCCGTTCTATAGTGTCCGTGGTCATACTAATTATATTTAAAGAACAGATTTTTTTTTTTAAATTTCAATAGAAATTCTTCACTCATATGAGGAAGAATTTAAATCCTTGATAATTATGTTATTAAAGATTGGAAATTAAAAAACAAACAAACAAACAAACAAAATAAAAAACAAACAATCAAACAAATTAACACAAAGCTGTACAAAATTGGAAAACGCAATTAATAAAACTATCACTTCCAGCTGAAATTCCTGTGACACTATTTCCTAAGACTGTGTAGAGGACCACATTCTCAAAATAAATAAATAAATAAATATAGCCATGAAGAATCCCATAAGGGCAATGGCCTCTCACAGTGGAGGATAGCTCTAGAATAATCCCACAGATGAGCTAGTTCTGTGGGATTTGGAATTAGCCTATTTTTGAATCTTGTGAAACATCTTTACAAGTTCAGAAAAAAAAAATGAACAGAAGCTTTTGCAGTTTTAGTACATATTTTGCTCACTTACATGATTGTAGGGAGTATATGAATATTAATACTTCTGAGACCAGCCATTTAGCTACCTGTTTATGCCAGAAAACCTGGCCAATTTTGAACATTTTCAGACTGTTGTTGTTAGGAATGTACCATGTATATTTGTAAAAGCAATGCAGATTATGAAAGGGAATACTTCAATGATAATTTTCATATAAAATGTAGGTAATCAAACCAGATACAGGTTAAGAGGTACAGTGAAACTAGTGATGGGCAAAATCAAATGATTTTAAGAATTGAGTATTCTGTTCTTGAGTAACGTAAAGAATAAAATCGCTGTATTCCGTCCATGCTCCACAGAATTGAGAAGACTACAAAGAAGAACTCAGCATTATAAAATACCTAGCTGAAATGGCTACAACCACACAATCATTGACTACTTATTACACAAGATCAAAAGAAAGAAAAACAATCCATCCATAGACAAGAACAAAGATAAATACATCACACTCACATACTTCAACACACAAACACAGAAACTTGCCCAACACTTCAGAAAACAAGGATACAGGGTAGCATTTAGAACAAAGAACAGAAGACAGCCCACAAACAACCCACAACACAGAGACAAATACTGTACACCAGGAGTCTACAAACTAAAATAGAATGAATGTCCAAAATTCTATATTGGTCAAAGAGACCAAAGTTTCAAAACTTGATACACAGAACACATACCAGCCTTATGCAAACCACCTTTTAAACACAGAATACGAGTACACAGACGTCAATACAGACATGGAAATCCTGCACATTAACCAATAAGATCATACCCTCAAGACACTCGAACAATGTGAAATATACAAACACGCCACACAAGACAACACAAACATTTTACAAAAAAGAACTACAATTCAAATCGCATGAACTGTATGACAAAATCATACACAAACACCTTCCTGACCATAACGTTGGCACTATGGGAGTCAGTTGCTGAAGGTGACTGCCTAATGCAGTTGAAAGTGCTCCAATGAGGTAATTAACATTGCCTAATCGCAGAAAATAAAAAAGTTATATAGTTTTACGAAGTTCACAAGTAAAAGCAGTGTTCGTATGCTCGTAGTTAAATTCTGTGTAGGAAAGACGTAAATAAGTACCAATCTGCAACAAAAAGACTACTTATTAAAGCACATTATTCATATGTAATTGAAAGTTGTAAATTACTGTATTGCATAACTGTAGACGTAGAATAAAATTGTATGGCACAGTACTTTTCTTTTTTTGGTCTTATCTAGTTTCAAAGTATCGAAGAGTAGACTATAGTGTATTTAGAATCAAACAAATACGCTACATTTCATTTGTTTATTAAACTTTAAAACATTCAACTTAACATCATTACTGTTCATTTAAATGGATTTGATATAGGATGAAATAGTGAGGACGATGTATGTAAATATCTAATTTGGCATTTGCCTTTACGACTGGGGAAACCATGGAAAAAAACTCTTGCCATATTGGCCGGCCACAAGATTTGAACTTGGGACCTCTTGAATGCAAGTCCAAGATGTTACATTCTCTGTCACTTCTCTCAGTTTTTATAACATACTGTTTTATGATTTAAACTTAAAATTGAGTAAAATAATGTTTAATTTTTTTTTTCTAAAAGAAATAATAAATTATGTTACAAAGTTGGTACTATAATAATTTTTTAAGTTTGAAGTGTTTAGACATTAAAATCTTCAGTTTGGTTCCAAAAATTTCAAAACTGCACCACAAGAACCTTCTGCCATGAAACCCAATAAAAATCACAATTTTTTTTCTTGAGATCTAATAGATTGTAAAAACTTGTAAAAAGTGATAATTTTTTAATGTTTATACTGCATATAATCCAAAGATTCTAGATTATGTTGTTCATATGATATTTATAAATAGATAGAAAAGAATCACTCAGAAATATTGGGGTAAGTACTTCCAAGGTCAGGAGAAGAAAATTAAAGTGTACAATCAAGAAATATTTGTTTTTTTATTGTGATCCCTTTTAGGTTAACTCCTTTTTAATGCTTTCAAACAATATCATAATTTAGAAAGTTTCAGTACAGAAATATGCACATTAACTTCACTATTAGGTATATTTACCCAGAATGATCATTTCAGTGGGTATCCCCATCGTCATCAGCTGATTCCGACTGTCCATCTGGAGGCGGGTGAATGAACTTATTGATCAAAGTTCCCTGAATGTCCACTGAGGTGTCGAAGTTTAGGAGTTTATGGCGGTTCTTTTGAATAAATACTTTTTCCTACACCACAAGCTCCAGTGGCTTTTGAACCTGTTTTAGAAGTACTACATCATCCCCGATTTTATGGTCTTCCCAGAAATGGGTAGCTAAACCTGACTTATCTGTTTGTTTGTTTATAATATTTCTGAAGTGTTCCTTCTCCAAATATTCAAATTTATTTTGGTTTGGTGCACGAAACAACTGAATTTATTCTGAGGTGCTAGTTTGATTTTGATTTTATTAAAAATAAAGTCAACATCAAACTGGCACCTCAGAAAAAAATGTTGACATCAAAGTGGCACCTCAGAATAAATTCAGTGTTAAAAATTTAATTAAAACCAACCAGAAAGATAAGGAACCTCATTACAATAAATCAGGAATATACAAAATCAGCTGCAAAGGTTGTAATAAGTGTTACATAGGCCAAACCAAAAGAAATTTGAATATTCAGAGAAAGGAACACTTCAGAAATATAATAAACAAACAAACAAACAAACAGATAAGTCAGCTCTAGCTACCCATTTCTTGGAAAATGGCCATGAAATCGGGGATGATGTAGTACTTCTAAAACAGGTTCAAAAGCCACTGGAGCTTGTGGTGTGGGAAAAAGTATTTATTCAAAAGAACCGCCATAAACTCCTAAACTTCGACACCTTAGTGGACATTCAGGGAACTTTGATCAACAAGTTCATCCACCCGCCGCCAGATGGACAGTCAGAGTCAGTTGATGATGATGGGGATACCCATTGAAATGATCATTCTGGGTAAATATACCTAATAGTGAAGTTTGTGTGCATATTTCCATACTCAAACTTTCTACAGATGTTAATACTTCACTGTGCTATTTCTAGTAATATTAATAGTGATCATAATTCTTATTTCAGAATCGCATTTCTTGTCTGGGCGAAAAATGCTTACACAAACGGAGTTACCCAGCTGTGTGGGGAGCAGCAGTTGAAACAGCGACATTTGGAGATGCTTGGTTATAGGGTAGTTGGAATAAGTTCCTCCTTGTGGAATTCCATGTACATGGCTGAACCTAAAGCAAAAGTTGATTATCTAAGAGATAAGATCTGGCCTTCAACAGTAGATTGTAAATCACAGAAGAGTTGTGGATTGTCATGACAGTAGGTAGAGAAGGTAGTGTATTGAATTCTGTATTGTTGATCTCAGAAACTAAATATATACCTTTTTTTAAATGTTTTCTTTAAAGTATGTATTAAGAATTATGATTCCAGTTACAGCTCCTTTCAACTAGTAGTGATGGGAAAGGTAGTTCAGTTTAAAGATAAGTTCAGTATGATTTAGTTCACCAGCAAAATTAGTTCAGGAATTTAGTTTGTTTAGTTTGCTGAAGCTACAGAGAGGAGGATGTGCAGAGATACAATCAGGGGCGAATAGCTCTGCAGCTCATTTACCGTATTTTACTTGCGTAATTGATGGCCCCGCATAATGGACACACCCCAACTTTACGCTTTAAAAAAATAAAAATTTCCCACATATGGTCGCATCTCTTTTTTAACAAAAAATCATTAATAATATCTTGATTTGTAAGATTGGATGGCCTGATTATCTTTTAATTAAAGTTTTTAAACAGCAGTGCATGGAAACAGTAATTGTGATTGGTTCTTGTTAATGCACAAAATACTGGTATACTCAACAATTTTTTATTAATATCGCTGTATTCTCAGGACATCTGCAGTAGACAGTTTTGTTGATAAACTTGTGTTTGGACAATGGTTAAGAACTGGCCGAAATATTCAAGTTATACAGCGAGTTTTAGGCTAAAAGTTATCAAATTCGTGGAAGAAGACAGTAACAGAGCCACTGGACAAGTATTTACAGTGTCTTGTGACACCGAGCAAAGGTATGATACACTTCATCACGGGCCATGGTCCGTATGGAGTGTACCTGCACAAAATTAAGAGAAAACAGACAGATGAATGCGGAACTTGCGAGGGAGTCACAGTCTGAAGAAGTGAAAGAACTTAGAACAACTGTACAGGGTTTCCAGATTGCAGACTTGTTGAGGCGAAAAGACAAATACTCTTTACTTGAGACTCTGACAGACGTTGTCTCCAAGGAGGCAGCAGAGACGTTCAGGGTTGACAGAGTGGACAGAATAAACAGACACAGACAAGACGAAGACGAAAACAATGAAACTCTTAATTCCTCCAGGAGATCCAGTCGCCTACAGAGTGCTCAGAACCCTGTGGAGATTAGGGAGCCGGAAGCTCAACCACATGTGGAAGAGCAACCGGAACCCGAAGCCATAAACAGGAGGAGGGAACTCTGGGAATCCACAGCAAGATGAGAAGAGTGGGGGTGGCGAGAAGACTTTGGGAGAGGAAAGAGGAAGACTATAGACAATATTTGCAAGTGAAAGTGTAAAATGTGAAATTATATTATAGTAGGAGTAGAAATTTTCATTTTCATTTAATTAGAGTAGAAGCTGGAGCACACCGAAGAACAACATTGAAATGTAAATTTAAATGAATACCGGTGAGCTTCAGTTGTAGTGTTAGTAAAATAGCTCTAGAAGCAATAGTTTTATCTTTTATTTTATTTATAGTGTAGTATAGTATAGTGTAGTTTAAGTTCCTGACTACTGGTCTCCAGTAGAAGGAACAAGTAGAGTAGGTTTTATTATTATTATTATTATTATTAGTATTAGTATTATTTTTCTTCTTTTTTTTTTTCCTTTTCTTCATTCTTAATAAAAGGACATATAGAATAATAGAATACTGTTCAAAGCATAGAAAAATTTGTCCTTAGTATATAATAATTGTAAAATGAACATTTGTATAAAGGCAATTAATAAAAGCCATGCGAGTAAGTCCTGGCTTTTATTAAAGATGCCAGGATGAAAGAAATAAAGGACGACTATTATATATTTACAGTGTCTGAATGTATTGTGCATGTTTCTTGTCTGTTTATGCAACTGATAACTATTGACCATCATATGTGTGACACAATCGATGTATAAATTATTCGCGGCCGCTATATTGATACGTATGCTGTTGATCGTTATCTTTTAATACATGTTTCTTTGAGTCAACTTTTTTCCTCACATAAAGGATACACCCTAGTTTTTTGTTATAACAATTTGGGAAAATAGTGCATCTATTACGCAGGTAAATAAGGTAGTTTGTTTAGCTCATCTAGTTCATTTGGGCTAGAGAGAGAAAGAGATGCAATGATGCAATCATTTGAGGTGAGAGTACAGAGTCGGCAGCAGATTACATGTGATGGAGAGATTATTTGTTGAGTTTTTACAATGCCTACAGTCTGGTCTTCCAACATTATTTTTAAAGAAACTGAAATGTTCCAGTAATTATTTACATATATACTTTCTCTATGTGTACCATAGGTACCTTACTGCAGTTTAGTAGAGGAAGAATTTTTTTTACCCTGAAATTCGTTTTGAGTTTTCAGTACTATTACACGTTTTGAGGTTCCCTAAATAAATAAAAAATATCATTTTCTGAAACATGAATGTATGTGTGTGCATGTGTTTGTGTGTCCATGAACAGCATAGGTAGAAAACTAAAAATCGTATAGAAATGAAATTTTATATTGTGTTTTTCATGTGTTTTAATTAATTAAGTTTGATTAGCTTGCTTGAGGTAGAGAGAGGTGAAGATGAGGAGATACAACCAGAGGTGAAGAGCTCTGCAGTTCATTTAGTTCGTTTAGTTCACTCAAGCTAGCAAGAGAAAGGGAAAAAAAGATACAATCAATGGCAAAAAAAGTATGGTAGTACAGCAAGTCGTGCATGGTGGGGAGATCATGATGTTGAGTTCAATGCCTACACATCTGTTCTTCCAAGATAATAAAGTACAGATATGACATGAAGCATGGCTTATCTGTAGGGATCGTATTTTTTGGTAAAATAAAATGGTTGCAGTATTTACTCATTAAAATACCCTTTGCACCATCTAGTATACAAATCTTTTCTCTATTCTGATCTCATATGAATCATTGTAACTTTTGATTTATGTACAAATATAACAAGAAATATAATCAAAATTACTGTTAAACATCTTCAGATAGCCATTTGCGAACAGAAGCGCCAACAGCTGTGGATAAAATACAAAATCTGTTGAGTCTTTTCTGCATTAAGTCATATATTGTAGGTATCCAGAACTTGGCACAGAGATAGCAGAAAAGGAGTGTATTGTGATCTCTGAATACCATACATTCCTTAGTCTTTGCTGTAATTGATCACATTGTATCGATAACTTCTCAGTAGCCATACAAATAGCTGGAAAGAAAGCACGCTCTAAGAAATGAACAAAATATTATGTTTTTAAATAAAATTTGTGTGCACATTTTGTGTATTTTGTGCTTATTTAGACATTTCACATAATCAAATAAATTTTGTGGTATTTTGTGTATTCAGTTTGCTAAATAGTGGTATTTTACACATCTACAAAGCTAAACATAACTATGTTTGAAAACAGAGCATGAAATTAATATAGAACCAGAGTTGAAGAAATGTATAGAGGGACACAAACAACTGACAGTTTGAGAAAAAAATTCACATTCACAAGAACAGAAACACACTTATGAATTTGTGCCATGTGATTACACTGTTGCAGTTTAACGAGTTTCCCAATTAGGCCTAACTAGTTCTCCCCGGGGATGTCAAAATTTTGGAGGTTATTTCTATGTTTCTGTATGTAGATCTTCTCCCATATGGTCAATTGAATTGGACGATGAAGGTTTTTAGTAGAACCACTTCATGATCCAAATTCCATACATGTGCAGCTACTGCGAACTTTTCACTTTCCACCTATCTAATATTTCTGAAATGTTCTTTCCATCTCGTATTGAGGTTCCTTTTTGTAGATATAGATTAGCCAATTCCCAAACTGTGGTTATCGGACCCCTGGGGGGCTGTGACAATAATCCAAGGGATCCCCAATAAGAATGTAAGTTAAAAAGGGAAATTTTATGGTACACTCAATTTCATAGATCATTATTTTAAATTTAGGAACTATGTCTTCACTGTTGTGTAACTTACATGCAGGTATAATTCTTAGCAAACTATAACTCTAATATGGTACAAGTTACCAGCAGACTGGTACTAACTCTTAGAGCCTTTTCACATTGGGTCACAAAGAAGTGAGAATTTTAAAAATATATTTATCTAGCTCGACCCTCTTTTTAAAAGTCTCCTCTTTCAATAAATACAAAGATTCGGTGTTATTCCTGTGTGGGTGTACTTTTTCTACTCTCACACAAATCAAAGCAAAGCACAGAAACAGACCTAAAGTAAATGCTAATCTTTAGCTTTGATAGATATAGAATGAAAAGTTCTGTTGAAGATCTTGTAATTCTACAATGGGTACTACTTTCTGGTCTAACCTCATACAATACACAGTACACAATATCAGCAACATTATTGGGTTGTTTGCATTAAAATTTCATTACACAATATCAAAAAATAGTACCAACAAAAATTAAAGTAAGTTGAATTATAATCAATGGATTGACTGATAAAATAGGGTCTAAGATCATGTTAAAACAGGTTCAAAGCAGCTGTTTTCAGGCCCTGGCCGAGGTCCAAATCTCTATGTGAGTTCTAAAACGAAGACCAAACACAGTCTGGATAGAAACCAAAGTATCTTGTTTTACAGCTGGCAACAAATTGTACGGGCAAGCTGAGAGCAAGCGGACTGTATAACAAGATTCATAGGACGTAGCACTTCTTGAGATTGAGACTTAGACTATAAATAGATAAGCCAAACTTGCCCAAATACATTTTAGATAATTTTCTCTGGTATGTAACAATTTATTGTCACAACAACAATACATAAATCATGTTCAGTTCATAAATTCTGGATTCCTTGGACGTATATAATATTATTATTCATAAACACTGATGAAATTGTAGATATCACAATGTTGAATACAAATTCCTTAGTTAAAGGTCGTAAATATCCTTGAGATGGCTTAATCAGTTTGATCAAAACCACACATATATTAGTTCAATGATGAAATTACGTCCAAATTGTTCCTCAAAATAAATTAGGTAGTAAATGACGTACCTTTGAATTGATTAAATACCACCTTTTGATAGTTGTTAAAGATGTTAGCCTGAGATCTTGCAACGCCAACACCGAAATGAAGAAGACCCGATGAATCACACGATGGGTGATAATAGTCCTTAGATCATTAGTAATCTTCAGAATCAATAAGGCATATGAAACCTTAATGTGAATCGAAGAGCTGATTGCTTCAGCTATTGAAAGTAAACCACCAGATCTATCTGATAGGTAAAGATTGGCATTGATAAGCCAAGAAGAAAACTCATGTCCGTATGAGTAGTAATTGAATTGATTATGACGAAGAATAGGCATTTAAAGCCTAGAAAAACTAATGTCTTTATGAGACACAGTTGACTTGAGTCGATTAAGAAAGAGAATGAAGCTAAAGATAAACCTTATTGGCTATCAAAACAATATGATAAAATGTCCAGTCTCTGATTGGATGCAAGACACAAAAAGAATATAATTTTGATATTACAATACCCATAAATAAATATTTGAAATTCATTTGTTCAAATATAAATAAAAAACAAGATAGCAAGCAAGGCCTGCTAAAAACGAATTACAGAAGCATGACCTACTAAACTAAAACATAACGGAACATAATCCGGCCCGGAGGACCAGTAAAATGTACGGGCAAGCTGAGAGCAAGCGGACTGTATAA
Organism: Ectobius pallidus; assembly: GCA_964059195.1. NCBI lineage: Eukaryota > Metazoa > Arthropoda > Insecta > Blattodea > Ectobiidae > Ectobius > Ectobius pallidus. The sequence continues at coordinate 64,431,839 of CAXKWD010000007.1, read as the reverse complement.
CAAGATTCATAGGACGTAGCACTTCTTGAGATTGAGACTTAGACTATAAATAGATAAGCCAAACTTGCCCAAATACATTTTAGATAATTTTCTCTGGTATGTAACAATTTATTGTCACAACAACAATACATAAATCATGTTCAGTTCATAAATTCTGGATTCCTTGGACGTATATAATATTATTATTCATAAACACTGATGAAATTGTAGATATCACAATGTTTAATACAAATTCCTTAGTTAAAGGTCGTAAATATCCTTGAGATGGCTTAATCAGTTTGATCAAAACCACACATATATTAGTTCAATGATGAAATTACGTCCAAATTGTTCCTCAAATAAATTAGGTAGTAAATGACGTACCTTTGAATTGATTAAATATCACCTTTTGATAGTTGTTAAAGATGTAGCCTGAGATCTTGCAACGCCAACACCGAAATGAAGAAGACCCGATGAATCACACGATGGGTGATAATAGTCCTCAGATCATTAGTAATCTTCAGAATCAATAAGGCATATGAAACCTTAATGTGAATCGAAGAGCTGATTGCTTCAGCTATTGAAAGTAAACCACCAGATCTATCTGATAGGTAAAGATTGGCATTGATAAGCCAAGAAGAAAACTCATGTCCTTATGAGTAGTAATTGAATTGATTATGACGAAGAATAGGCATTTAAAGCCTAGAAAAACTAATGTCTTTATGAGACACAGTTGACTTGAGTCGATGAAGAAAGAGAATGAAGCTAAAGATAAACCTTATTGGCTATCAAAACAATATGATAAAATGTCCAGTCTCTGATTGGATGCAAGACACAAAAAGAATATAATTTTGATATTACAATACCCATAAATAAATATTTGAAATTCATTTGTTCAAATATAAATAAAAAACAAGATAGCAAGCAAGGCCTGCTAAAAACGAATTACAGAAGCATGACCTACTAAACTAAAACATAACGGAACACAAATAAAATAATATTTCTTCTTGTTATGTCCCAGAAACAAAACACTCTGAAGTTTCTGTTTGTTTGAACGAGGTGTGAAGTTATCATAGGTAATCCCACGAGAGTTGACGAGTTTATCGATAGATTCGCGACTGATGAAACTCGTCATCTCGAATAAAAATGTAACGGATTATACAAATAATAATTACTTTCGTGCTTTGTTGTATAAAAACAAAACTAACAGCTGCAAGATTCCAATTTCCAAACAAGTTATGTTGTATAAAATAATCTGTTTTCGTGCTGTTTAATGGCAACATGTGACGTATTAATCACTTCACACTGATGCTTTCGTGTCCAGTAACGAGCAGACCATTTTACCCGATAAAATGCCATCCTTGCGATTTGTACCATTTTTATTTTATTTTTTATTTTCTCTCTGAAGATAGAGAAGTTAGGTTGACCAGATGTCTGCAGACATGCCTTCATTTTTACATCCCTCTCCTCAGTCTACAAATTTTTAGTCTTAAATGTCCTTTTTTTGTAATACTGATAGTTTATGACTTCTTCACTCAACTAAAGGCTAGTGTCCACATGAGAGTGCGAGAAATTCTCGAGAGTATCTCAGGTGGTGTATCCACTAGAGAGCGCTAGTCCAATCCTGAGAGTAGCTGAGAGTAAAACTCGCAACATTACTCTCAGAACCATGTCTACTTAAAAAAATATCGCAAGAGTTTTCGTCTCATATTTACGAACAAGATGGACAAACAACAATATTCATTATTAATATTAATGTAAGCATATTATGAGAGCTTGCTGAATGCTTTTAAGTGAATCCATTCATTCAATTATTATGCGTTTAAAAGAATTTGACATTCTAATATTGTCAAGATATTGTCAGAACATCATGAAGTATTAGTGAATTCGATAGGCCCACAAATTAACTAGAAAGACATTGAAATGTGACATGAGATTCTTGTTAAATATAAACTAATTGTGACTCTGTGCTTTTCTGGCATCAAGCATATGATTTTCAATTAATAGCATGTATAGCGTGATCGTATTAATCTCTGAATCTAAGCTTCGTGCGTCTACATGGTTGGATAGGTCCATGGATAGGTCTAATATTTAACCTCTGCTTCCACGAAGACCAAGAGCCAACAAATTCTCCTTGTTGGTTGGTCCTTTACCACTAGAGCAAAAGCATTTTGTGCATTCCTGTTACATGTCTCTACTTTTATACGCAATAGACTAATGCACATCATCTTGGTCCCCTCAAAAGAGTACAAAGACAATCACTAAGACTGATTAGGCTACAGGTACTGAGTTTCTAAACTCCGGTTTGGAAATACCCAGCATAATAGAATATGTGGAATCATATATAGTCTGCACTAACATTGTGTTTGTTTATATGATTACTTAACGACAGTGTTGTACTGCAACTTAGGCCTATGACCGTCACCGCTGTTCTGGAATTTTGTCCTGCAGGAGATCCCTACATGCCTCTAATCTACAGACATGAGGGTTACTGCGCCTGTTTCAGCCTTCTTCACCTTAGAATGTTCTGTAGAAGAATCCATGATCACCTGTAGTGAACCATGGAGGTTATCAGTTTTTCATTATGATGTTTCATAAATGAATGTAATGTAAAAATTTTATTATTGTTCAGTTATTCCCTTATAAACTTGCTACATTTTTTCATCATGAAAATATGAACATTAAACGATATTATGTTCCATTATCATTGAGTATTATTCATTTTAGATTTCGTTTTTAGAAAATATAAATAAATATTGAAGGCAAATTAAATACTTGAATATTTAGGGCCTATGTATAATCAATTTTAAAAATCAATTAATATTTTATATGTATGAAACTAGGCTTTCACGGCCGGCGAAAACTAGATGTCCATTTACCGGGCTATGTGGCCGTGGTCGTGTTCCGTCTTGCGGTGTTGCTGACGTTTCGCCTCGATCTGCGTCGGGCATCCTCAGAGCTGTGTTCAGCATGGTGGTCTGCTGAGTACTGGTCGCTGTCTCCCTGCCTGCCGATATTTATACTTTTTCCTCCTGCCGCTGATTGGACGGCGCTCAGTTTTATCCTTACCTCCCCCTCTCCGGTACAATTGAAAACACTAGATTTACATTTGGTTCTTGCGATCACTGGGGCCCAACTGCTGTGAATTCTCGTCATTTCTTCTTTGCGATTGAAATTGTCTGTATGTTTCTGTATTTCTATGGCTTCCCGGTAAAGTCTAGGGAACCATTGGGAGGTAGTGCTAAGTACTTCTGTTTTGTGGAAGCTTATGTCATGTCCGGGTAGAAAAGCGTGCTCAGCTACTGCCGAATTTTCCGTGTTGCCTAGTCTACATTGTCTGTTGTGCTCCTTCAGCCTGGTATTAATGCTTCTTTTCGTTGTACCAATGTAGACTTTGCAAAAACACCACCAAGAGCAAAGGCCTTTCTTCCGTATATACGTACGGTCACGGATCGCATTGGGAAAATTCTGGACAAGCACAACATTAGAACAATTTACAAACCCACCACCAAAATAAAACAGCATCTAAACTCCGCCAAGGACAAACAGGAACCCCTGTCAAAAGCGGGTGTATATAGAATACCGTGCAGCTGTGGCAAAGTCTACATTGGTACAACGAAAAGAAGCATTAATACCAGGCTGAAGGAGCACAACAGACAATGTAGACTAGGCAACACGGAAAATTCGGCAGTAGCTGAGCACGCTTTTCTACCCGGACATGACATAAGCTTCCACAAAACAGAAGTACTTAGCACTACCTCCCAATGGTTCCCTAGACTTTACCGGGAAGCCATAGAAATACAGAAACATACAGACAATTTCAATCGCAAAGAAGAAATGACGAGAATTCACAGCAGTTGGGCCCCAGTGATCGCAAGAACCAAATGTAAATCTAGTGTTTTCAATTGTACCGGAGAGGGGGAGGTAAGGATAAAACTGAGCGCCGTCCAATCAGCGGCAGGAGGAAAAAGTATAAATATCGGCGGGCAGGGAGACAGCGACCAGTACTCAGCAGACCACCATGCTGAACACAGCTCTGAGGATGCCCGACGCAGATCGAGGCGAAACGTCAGCAACACCGCAAGACGGAACACGACCACGGCCACATAGCCCGGTAAATGGACATCTAATATTTTATAATTACTATATAAATATATAAAATTGTACAGATATTACATATTATGTATAATATTACATATTATGTATAGGCCCTAAAATCGACAATTATGAAATTTCTTTATATCAGTTTTATCATATGGCTTGGTGGGCATTATCCACTCAGAGAACTCTCAGCTATACAAAACAGATTCGTATAGTGCGAGGTGCTCTTGGAAATTGATTGCAAAGGCGTGTCCACCTGCGAGTTGACTCTCTGAATGCCACTCTCCACTACCTCTCAGACAGTGCTCTCGGACACGTGTCTACATACCGAAATGCAACTCTCAAGAGTTTCTCGCACTCTCAGCTCCGAGCATGTTGGCAATTCTTACTAAATCTAGATTTTTTCTCTGAACTACATTTGGCATCACTGAGTGTTGCATTCTTTTGGTTGCGTTATTGTCTAAACAAAATGCTTAAAAGGAAGTGTAGGATTTCTATAATTTAAGTATATCTTGAGCAAACTAAAACTCCTGCAAGAGATTTCATCCTCAGGCAAGTATCTGTGAACTGTAATCAGCAATTTGAGAGATTGTTAAAGATGTTTAATTTTACGTTTGTTAACATTATTAATATACTTTGATCTCTCTAAACTCCATATTTGTGCTATAACCACTTTTTCACGGCTTTCATTAGGCTTGTCCTCACTTTTTCCTCCAGTGTCATCATTTACCTACCCTATTGTCGTCTTTTTCGTGTAGTAGATCTGTCACCTTAATGTGAAGTCAAATTTTCAGTTATGAAATTATGTGTGGGCAGTTGGCAGGTGATGTCATCACCTGATGTCATGTTCCAAAGTTTCTTTTTCCAGCCACCTTTTCTTTTTTGTTTCATTCTTTCATTTTGGAATCTGATGTTCTTCCTCTTGTGAAACCTCATTGGAAATAGAAGTCTAAAGGAGGAAGCACACTGCCTCCATTCTGTTGAACATTATGCTAACATTGTAAGCATATGAAATGATGAAGTGCAGAACTGAAGCAGTGGGCAGTCAGACATCATCTCTTCCTTACCGATTAGATTTTTCTGTTTTATATTCCTACAGAATAAGTGACTGCATTGAGGGAGTGAGTCTCTTGCAAAGCCCTATTGTTTGTGAGACCAGACATGAAGTCTATGTTTGTGGAAAAGAAGGATAGCTTTAAGGGATGCATTCAGAATTCCTGGGGAAAACATTTTTACATCTGGATTGGTTGCTGGAATATAAGATGACCAACTTGCGATTGCCAATGGGAGATGAGGTTGCTACAATCGCTACAGCTATGTTTATATGTATTGTACTCCGAGCACAACTGATCGTGAAGGTGACATTGTGTTGACTGCAGTAGTGATATTGATTGTTTCATTGGTTGATACTGTACTGCAACAACAGCATAACAGGCAACCAAACAGTGCTTCGAATTTCTTCATCAGTAATGATTATAGGTTCTTATAGCTTAGATTCTATTCTGCTGTAGATAGATCATGCCTGATTAGTCTTCAGATAGCTGAAGTTCAGTGAACTACCCTGTTTCGTAAAAGATTACTTTGATACATATTAATGAATCTTGGTTTCTTCTAATTTCGTTTACTAAAGTATGTTTCATAAATCAACTAGTTTTACAGCAAGACCGATTTCGATTACATTTGTATTAGAAATTTTCATAAATACACCATACGTATTATAGATAGTAATGTCTGACTTTCTTTTTGTTGCCAAGGAGGTTTTTCTGAGGTAACCGATATTAATCAGTAAATAATTTTATTTCCAGTTTAAGAAGTTATATACCTCCAAAAACTTTTGTGGAATGGTAGATCTTAACAAAAGGAGAGTTTTTTTATCATACAACTGATGTTGGCAATTTGTGTTATTTAGGAGCATGGCCACATGATCACCTGACTTAATGCCTCTACACTTCTTTTTGTGGAGACATGTGAAGAGTATCATGTTGCCATAAGGGAAAACTGATTGTGCACATACGTGCTACCTTCGGCTGCATTCTTCGGAGACCACACATGTTGCACAGGGTTTGACAGGCAATGAAACAATGGTCCCATGAATGTATTGGGGTTGAAGGTGGGCTCTTTGAAGGCCTTCTCTGAAGTAATTTTTCATTTAATTTGCAGTTGCTCTTATGCAATAAATGAGCTTATGTAACCTTTATTTTATCTGCTCATTCTTGTGGCTCCTAAACAACATACCTGCCAACATCAGTTGTATGACAATAAGTCAATAAGTGATCCTCTTGGTGATACTTATCATTCCATCATGTTTGTTGCAGAGGTCTTGAATCACTCTGTATAGATGAAAGAATTTAATGATGATTGGGGTGATTTCCCCAAAGAAATCTGTGCAGCAGCCAATGGTGCAACTTCAAAGCTATTACAAAAAGATTAAAGATTCTGTAGAAGGAATATGTCCTTCAGCATGAGCAATGCAGATATTCAAACTGTAAACATAACTCAGTTCAATAAAATCCAAGGAAACTCAAAGAAACAAAGACGTCTTTAAGACACAAACTTGCTGCTTCACTCCTATTTGTGGCTTTGTACTTTATGGAAAGATAGACTTCAATTACAGTTGTGCTAGAAAATTTCATAAATAGACCATGCTTATTACAGGTACCAGTAGTAATTTTGAACAACTAGATATAAACAAAAAGGGGTGCTGGTTTTTGGTCAGTGCATGTAGATTGCAATTGGACTCTACCTATTATAGTTTAGGCTCTACGTTGATTCTCTGTCAGTCGGTCATTCATTCGTTCAGTCAGGACAAAGCTGCTTATTTACGGTATATAAGAAAAGAGATTAAGATAAAGTGTTTGTCTGTTTGCCCGTCTGTTTGTCTGTGTGCGATGCCCAGCGAAATGTACTGTATGCAGAGATCTGAAATTTTAAACATTGATGGACTGAAGAATGGCCTAATGCACCTAGAAGCCGATTTTTAATTTTCGCTTTTGTTCGCGAGTTATGAGTGAATAACTGGCAGAAAACGTGATTTTTAACGCTATCGAATCATCAGTTTTCGGTATTATGTTTCCCTTGTCAAATCAATTGCAGATGGCTTTGCTTTTTTTGTTGTTATAACTTGAAAAAGAGAGCATCGCGGTTTTTCCAACATATCGCATGGAATTATCTATCGCTTCGCAGCAGAGTGGAATGTTGTTAAATAAACCAAGTCAAGCAATTTTGTAATCTCATCCTGGTCGATTCATTTGTTTCTAATGTCAAGGCCTGCAGACATCTGAAATTTTCAACATAGACGGAAGAGGGATAATGAATATAGGCCTAAATGGGCAAACATTGATTGATTTGGACGGAACTCACTATGCAAGGGTTTTCTGAACCAGAGAACTCGAATCTGAAGTCGTTTTTCCCAAGCGGTTTCTAATCGTGGAATGCACTCCAAAGCCGGATATTTAGCTGCTTCATTATAATTATTAATCATTTAGTTTATGAATGATTTGCGTGTAAGTGTTAATAAATATATTTTAATTATTTTACTCTTAATTTTTAATTTTCGAATTAATTATCGTGGCCGAAGCCGCAGGCACCTGCTAGTAACCTATTAAAATCAATATAACATATTTGCTTAAAATGGACCAAAACTTTTTCCTAAATTGAACCGGCTCAAAATTTGCTTAGATTACTATGGTGTTCGAAATGATTAAAAATTGACGCTTAAGATATTTAATTAAAATGATATTGGAAGTGCAATTTAATTTAATTTTCAAAAACATATTTTTACGGGTTTCAGATAATTTCTAAATGGAAAAATTACGGAGTTTGGAAGGAAGAGGATACGGAACGAGAGGTAACGGCATTTCGGAATGGAGATATGGGTTTGAATGCCACTGCAGGAACATAAGGCGTACCAAAAGCTACTTTTAAAAGAAGTCTTGTATTAATGCTGTGGATAACACTCAGGTTTTGGTAGAGGGATAGATCTTCCGAAAGAAATTGAGGATGATTTGGCGGAACACTTATTGTGTTTAAAGGAGAGATTTTTTTGGATGATTTGAGGTGGTAGAGGCCAACAATGTCCCTCATCAAAAAGAATCGTTTATTTCAAAAACCAGTCAAGCGACAAATTGTTGATTTTGAGTAAATCAAAGAAAACTTCCTAGCAACCTAAAACTTTCTTTTATAAAATTGATATTTTTTCCGATGAAAGTTATCCATTTGTGTAACTGTTTGATAAACATAAAACTGTTTGTTATCTATACTGACAAATGTAAACAAATAATAATAAGTGTGCACTTGACTGGTTTTTGAAACAAACAACCCTCATTATTGTAAATGTGGTATGAAATATTCTAATTTCATTAGGGACTTCAAAAGTAAAATGAAACGTGGACTTTTTAAAGTGTTTAATATTATTGGCATTGATACATATTTGTTCTGGAATGACTATTCATCATCATACACTTGCTCTACAGCGCATTCTGCTTCTGTTGTAGGCCATTGAAAAATATTCTCATTAAACTCTTCGTATCCAACCAAGTAGGGTTTTAGAGCTTTTAAATCTTGTATTTTTTTCACATTTATTAGGACGTTTCCTGAAGGATGTGCGATTTCTGTAGGTAAGGCAGGAGGAGAATCTGTTTTTAACAAAGTGAATGTCGATGATACATATCCAGCTATAAATGAGGAGTGTCGATTCAAAATGCCTTTAGTCCACAAATAATGATTTTTCAGGAATGACAAAAAACTGTTTGTGGCCAAACTATCAAACGAATTTGCAATATTTTTTTCTGATCAGAATCAGTAATTAATATAGCCTATAGTTAAATGTATTGGGTATGTCAAATCATTCTTTTCATTTGCATCTTTTATTGATAGTTAAAGTTTCGAAATTAACGGACTTGATACGTTTTGACCCAACACTATAATAATAATAATATAAAAAGATTAAAGTTAGTATTTTATTTCAGAATTACAATCACATCTGATCGCACTAATACAAAGTGAACTATTGCCGAAGTACCAAATCGTCAAAATTTAAACAATTTCTGTTTTTTTAAGCATGTTAAATCATGGAAAATCCATGCTCCTCTTCTTTTATTATTGACCGCTAACGACATACGTTTCGGCGTCTGGTGAATGCCGCTTTCATTAGAAGAACACTTGGAACAATAGACATTGTAAAAGTTCAACGCATCACCTGTTTCACACGTGATTGCGTCTAAAATGTGAACTCAACGTAATTTGCACCAAACCAAGTTCTGGACTGAATGCATTTTGCATCGAACCCCATATTTCAGGCTCAATTTTAATGGGGGAAGGTTGCGATTTGAAACAAAAACATTATGTAGTATCATGCAGAACACCTCAGAGAATGTGAATCCGTAAGAAACTACATTACAATCGGAGGTGGACTTAACACGTTTTGAACCGACACTCCTCAAATGGCTTCACAACTAGTTTTCCTGGCAAGTTCTTGTTATAACAAAACTGTTTGTAAGTTGAAATCTTAAAAGTCTCCCTCTTGTTCTTTGGATAGGCTCTACCAGAGGTTTCATCAGAATGTGTAATTTTTTTGTATGACTGAGGCCACCATTTTTTAAACGATTTAATGGCTTGAGGGGTCACATTGTGAATATTGAAACGACCTGTTTTACTAGCTGTCAGTATTAGTTCTGCATATTGTTCTGGAGTGTATATGCGGTGTTGCGGTCATTGTTTTTCATACTACGCTTGATAGCACCAAAATCTCTGTCACAGGGTGAATACGAGTGTCTGCGTACTGGGAAGCCATGTATGATACTATCATACTATCAAATCTTCCATTATCACACAGATTCATCAAGAATCTAACAACAGTGTGATTTTTATTTTGTCCTGATGGCCTATCACTATAAAGTACTAATTTTCTCACTGTATCCAGTACCTCTGTGTTTAAGTAGTTCAGAAGGAAGCTGCATACTTCGTCATGTGATTTATTTCCTTCACCTTCATGATAGAGATACATTTTAGATGAATTTGTTTTCAAATTGTGTATACTGAAAACATTAACCCATAACTGCCTCATATAAAATATTTCCTGGACAGGAATATTTGGCAGTGGTAAATTTTGCATGCCACAAATCCTGCAGTTTAGAGCAGAAACCAGCCAAGCGCTGTCACTTGACTTCTTTCTGCAGTAAACAGGGATTTCTAGGCTTTGCTTCACCATCACATGGGGACAGCGTTTGACTTGTTTGTGCATTAAACGATGTATATACCTTTACACAACAGCAATCGCCCAATAACTCCATTTTGGATTTTTTGTTGCTTGACTGGTTTTTGAAATAAACGATTTATTAAACAAACAAAAAAAGAATGGCTGGTGACAAGTGGTATTATGGATTTCTCTCCGCCAGCCTGAAGCTACAAGAGCCATCCACAAAGTAAGTTTCCCTAGGGCCGTTTGCACAAACAAAAGAAAATTTCATGGAAATATTTATTGCAACAGATATAGCAAGTTTCAGCTATTTTTCACATTTGCCACGGTGCGTATCTTGCTTTTTTTAAAACCGTTATTGGCAATATAATTGCTGAGAACGAAATTGTCCCTTGTAATATAAATGGATGGAACTACTGACTACTGTCCAGAAACCACAGTAGATTTTTGCTCAGCGAGGTAAACACCAGGTTGTTGCCACTGCCAGTGGAGAGAGGGGCACTCACACTATGTGCATTTGTTACTTGAGTACAGTATTGCCTCCAATGCTGATCTTCAAAAGGCTTCGCTTTAAGGTCGAACCATCAGAAGGTGCTCCTCCAGGTACTCAATTTACATGAACCGAGTTCGGCTGGATCATTTCAGAAGTGTTTGTTCAGTAGCTGAAACACTTCACAGAAACAGTGAAGCTAACCAGAGAAATGAAACCCCTTCTGATTTTGGACTCAACTCATATAAACAACCTCAAAGTAATTAAGTTGAGTAGAGAAAATGGAATAATAATGCTGTCATTTCGAGTCCACACTACCCACTGGATGTTGATTCTTTAAAACCTTGTCAACATTTTCCAACCAAGCATATGATAAGTGGATGCACGTCCATCCAGGGCGAACAATTTCGGAGTGTTGCAGAACTGTCACCAATTCCGAAGGCAAATATTGAATAAGAATAAGAATAAGAATAAGCTTTATTCACCATTAGATCTTTACATAAAGATGTTGGTTTCGTCAGTATAAATGCTATTCTAAGTCTACTTACAAACTATCATAACAAATACATGATAATAGATAAGGTAATGCATACGGTTAACAAATATTTACAGTTTATTGTTTCCTATACTACTAGTCTTCAAATATCATCTGTACTGCATTCAAGGAACTCTGTGATGTCATAGAATGCTTTCTTTTTAAGCCATTTGGTAACTACTTTTTTAAATGTTTTAATGTTCATAGTTTTTAATTTGAGTGGTAGTTTGTTATATAAGGTTATGCCAGTATAGGTGTAGTGTTTTTGTGTTGTAGTTAATCTGTAAGAGGGAATATCCAGAGCGTCTTTAAGCCTGGTATTATGCTCGTGATAGTGATAGTGATAGTGATTGGTATCGTGATTGAGAGAAAAATTAGGAAAGCAAGCACTCCTGTAACAAACCTGATGAGTTCTCCTTATAAAGAGTGACTCGAAATGCGGAAACAGAAACTTAGCCTAACGGACCTATCAGGAATCTCGACATATCTTCAGAATCATCATGGTACTGTGCTCTTTGCAAAACAGTGAACAGAGAGACATGATACAGCTTACAACAGCATTCTTCATTTCCACTGCAAAGACTCTAAGAAAGTGTAATTAATGACTTTAACAATGTACTTTTTGAAGTGAAACTTCTTTAACCGCACTAGGGGTAAATCGAGAGCTAACCCAAACTTGCGTTACGGACAAAATCGTCACGAAATTAGTGGGGCTGTGACGGAACAGACTGCACAGAAAACAATCAACTCAATGATTAGGCTTATCCAAAATAAAAAAATCTAAAAACAAAAAATTAAAAAAACCAAAATTAAAAAATTTAAAAAAAATATGGAAGCTTGTGGGGAAAGGTATCAGGAATTGAGTGGGGGGCTATGACTGGTTCGAGCTAATGGTGTGGTGAGCCCTTCACCATTATAAAAAATTTAAAAAATAAAAAAACCAAAATTAAAACATAAAAAATCCAAAATTTAAAAAAATCTAAAAATCAAAAATTAAACAATCCAAAAAATAAAAAATTCAAAGATCCAAAATTTAAAAAGTCCAAAATTAAAAAATTATAAATCCAAAATTTAAAATATCATAAAATCCAAAATTAAAAATAGAAAATCCAAAATTAAAAATAAAAATAAAAAATTCAAATATCAAAAAATCTAAAATTAAAGAATTCAAAGATAAAAATTTGAAAATATCTAAAAATCCAAAATTTAAAAAATAATAAAATTCCAAAATTAAAACCCAAAATGAATAAATGCAAAAATCTTACATTTAAAAAATAAAAATCCAACTTAAAAAATCTAAATTCAAAATTGAAAAAATACAAAAATAAAAAATTTAAGGATCAAAAGTCCAAAATTTAAGAAGTACAAAAAAACAATAATCCAAAATTGAAAAAATCCCAAAATTAAAACAAGTTTCACTTCTGTTGCGTAGCCTTCCACGCACTGTTTTTTTTTATTGTAAACCTGGTAATATTTTGCTATGTTTACTTTTTCAAATTTAGTGTGACAGTAATGTGCTTATATAATATTTTGTAAAATACTTAATTTTTCCGCAATATTTTTTGTTCAATTCGGGACACTACCGGTCCAAATTAAGAGTATGTATTCCAAAAATGGACCACTCTCAGTGTTTCGAATTTTTTCTGCTTCAACGATATTGTGTAATCAAAGGAAACCTTTTCTTGCTATTTGACAGGTTTGCCAGTAAGTATATAATTTTTTTTTCTCAAATAAATAAGTATAACTTTTTCGTACCTAAAAGTAGTTTTCTTTCAATTGTGGTCCATTATAGGTGGTCTTACTCTAATCTTATAAGCAAGTAAGCCCCTACAGACCCTTTTTAAAGACGTTACGCGTCAGGAAATAAAAACTAGCTGGTTAATCTACTTCTAAGATATGAAACTGCATAACATTTAAATAACATATAACATACTGTTGTAAGTAAGTTATAACACGATAAAAAAAAGTCTGGCAGGCTTATCGGGTCACAGCCGCAGAGTACAGGTAACGTCTCGCGCACTCCATATGGAGACGGACATGCTTCCTTGTGATCGAGAGGCTGGGCGAGGATTGACATTCATCTGTCTTTCTGCCCGACTACGTGTAAAACGTGGAAACCAATGTATCGTTTTCCTACTTTTTACGTTACTTGGGGTTTTAGCAAGTGATTCCCTACAGACAAATGTAAGGTTTATATGTGTGGTTTAGCACGTAACCTCCATACAGATCGAATTTTAAAGACGGACGTCAAAAACTAAATTCCGTGGCGCTACATCCAATGCAGTGCTGCAGCACACAGCTTCTTTTCTGCTCGTCGTATAATGTTATTTTCAAACGCAATACTATATTTTCTTTTGCGTAGATTTTGAACTTAGCGCGTCCACGCGAAAATTCCTTCTTTTCTGTAGGAGAAGCAGAGTCGGTAATGTGAATATTACCTTTTCCGCCTCGTGAAATGTTTCTCTGAACAGCACTTCTCTCGTAGGGCTGTGACGTCATTCCAAAGCTTGACTGTATTGGCGTATATGCCAGTATTAACCTGCAGAATGTGCTGGCCCCCCGGCCCCAGCATGAGATTTTGAGGCCGGTGAGACGTGAAGTAATAGGGATGTAGCGAACTAGAACCAACAGATGTCTCCACTGCTCCAGCCGGTATGCGCTAGCCGTTCGTCACTTGTTTTTCGAGTTGTTGTCTGCTGGTTCCATGCTTTTAAATGGCGTTTCATATTAGCAGACTGAAAAATACGTTCGAACTTTTCTTTTTTTGTAGCGGGTAAAACGCTACTAGGCGCATTTCTTTGTATACTGGACACTTCCAGAATATATTTACGTGAAGAAACTTAAAGAAAAATTGCAAAAGATAGACGCTATATAAGTCGAAAAGAAAGAAGAATAAGCTGACAAATACTGTGAGAAATGCCCGCTATTAACTACATTACTATGTTCTCGACGTACAAAATGTTATGCAGATATGAATATTTATATACAGTATTGCTAATTTGGCGATTGGGTATGATTCAAAGTAACTAAAAGAATATACCTCTAGGGTTCAGACAGTAAAATAGTAATTGATATACGTGATAAACACTGATTTATGTGGTGTGTATTCGCAGGCATTTTTAATATTATTTATTTTCTATATCAAATGCATATTTAGCCTATACCGTCATATTAAAAACGTATTCAAAATCAAAATATTAAAATATGTTTACATGACGAAAACTTGCCTTTCCTGTCCCTCGTAGTTAAAAAAAGATGGGAACTTGGGAATCGATTAGGCCTTTTTTTCTTCTTCTCATTCTTCATTCTTTCTTATTCCTTTTATTATCGGTAAGTTATGCTAGACCATCATTACATGATTTTCATTTCTAGTTATGAAACAGAATATTGTTAAGAATAATTGATTGCATGACATATAGCAGATTATAAGGGCAGAATTTAATAATTATCATACGTTAAGTTATGTAGCCTATTAAATTGGCAACGCTATTGTCACAGTTTTTATTCGAGGCCGTCAATCTAACTTGGCTATTTAGAAATCACAGAATTTACATTTTGATATCAGATGCAATAGAAGGCTACAGTAGCCTAATATACACATATTTATACAGCAAAGTAAAATAAATAGGCCTAAAATAACTAAATAAATTAAACAGGGAAGTGGTATAAAACTAACACAATGTACTGTAACTATCATTGCGTTACTAGGCAATTTTAATTTATTTATTGTAATTTACTCTATTTTTAAATGGCCCATAACATCTTCTCGATGCTCACGGCAAATTTAATATTAATTTAAAAATTAAAGAATATCTAATCCCCGCACTGCATATAAATATTCATATGGGCCGTATTCATAACAACGAAGGATATCCTCCAAAGCATAAGGTAGAAGTGTAAGGATATGATTTAAAGTAAAAGGTAGAAGTATAAGCATTTCCGTCTTTCCATATTCATAATGATTACCTTATACTTGCGAGGATATCCTCCGAGCACAAGTAAAAGGTTGGCTCGTGTAAGCCCTGAGCGACAAGCTAGCACGTGTTTTTACTTACTGTAATAATAATAATAATAATAATAATAATAATAATGATAATAATAGTAATAATAATAATAATATTAATAATAATAATAATAGTTTATTTAACCTGGAGAAAGTTAAGACCGTAAGGTCTTTTCTTCCACTTCACCAGGGACTAAAAGTACATTAGTTGTTACATTATAGCATAATAAATAACATAAAATACGATAAATGACATTACATAACACATTAAATTATTTAGGATACATTAAATGACACACAAATGATATGAAAGAAATTAAGTGGTACAAAATAATATAATTTAATAAGATAGTATGTAAAACTATCTGGGTGGGCTGAACTAAATATTGTAACAATGCTGTGGAAATAGGTTGTTTTTTGTCTCTCTTGAAACTTTGGTTTTCTGACTTATTCGCTTTTTTCCTATCATGCTAGAATTCGCAAAGTGTACGACGATTTTAACTAGCATACGACTATTTTCAATTGTTGGTACGACTCTTTTACTTTTCTCATTAGGCAACCCTAAACTTGTGTATTTTTGTAATTTCGAAAATGTGTAATTGGTTAAACAAGACATTTTAACACAATTTTGTTTTCTAAACTTGTAAACTTAATAATCATTAAAATTATTGATTACAATACTCAAGTTTCTTCTGATTTCTTGTCCATGACGGCGAAGAGGTAGTTCATCATTATTAATAATGTCATGGCTATCTTCATCTTCTTCTGGTGCTTCTTCAGCAGGTTCGAAATCATGATCGCCCAAAGTTTTTGCAACGTTATGGAGCACAACACAGGTAACGATTATTTTTGGAACATTTTCCAATTTCACGCGACATTGTAAGATATGAAACCGGCGTTTCAGTTGACCAAAACATCGTTCAATTATTACTCTTTCTTTTTTCAAAAGCTTGTTATAATTTACCTCTGTCCCAGGAGTGGGATTTCTAAATGGTGTCATGAGGCATGGTTCTATCCCATATCCGTCATCACAAAGTAGCACAACATTGCCTTTATTTCTTATTTGTAATGCCACTTGTGATTTTTTCCATATCCTGGAGTCATGCACGGATCCAGGCCAACTAACGTCGACACTAGTGAACATTTCTCTGGCGTCACAAGTGGCTTGAACATTCAGAGTAGGCTTACCATTTCGATTAACGTATTCATCTCCATGGAGTTTTGGTTTTAATTCCCCTATGTGGGTACAATCAACAACACCAATAGCTGTTGAAAACTTAGTTTACCACAACTGTTTTGCCTCTGTTATTTCAGTGTTGGTAGTTGGAAACTTTATCCATTCATTTGAATTTGCAATTATCTTCTCAACTACAGCCGAGACACCCTAGCTTGACTAACACCAAGTTCTTGACCGATATCCTTTTGATAGCCAGGATCACTGAGATAACGTAAGCATACTTTCATTCTAAGAACAGAGGACAACGCACCTCCCCGAGTTTCTTCACTTTCACCTAAAAATCTGTCCGCAAGCCATTGTACATTTTCTTCTTCAAAACGGTATAACATTTTTAAATCTCGAACTAGTGTAGGTAAGCGGGGTTTGTAATGTTAAACACCCCTCACATCCACAACATCTGCCATCGCACTGAAAATCGCGGAAACTACCTTTTACTACAGAGGTGAATCTGATACTGACCAACCTCAGTTTTTTTGAAGGATATCCTTTTTATTTAAAGTAAAAGGTCAAGATTATGTATACCCATTTACTTTTATATGAATATAAGGATATGCTTGTACTCTACAAGTAGAAGGTTCTGTTTGAATTTATTATGAATACAAGCAGAAGGATTTCCTTCATATTTTGCTAGTATAAGCATATCCTTTTCTTTATGAATACGGCCCATTGATAACAAATTACTGCAAGTCGAGTACAAAGTAATGTCGTCTGTATCGGAAATATCTCACAATATTTGTTCGTTAATCCTTCCTTTTTAGTGTTATTTAGAGCCTATCTGCTGTGATTTTTCTTTCGTATTTTTGACACTTCAACATTCTAGAAGGGCCCAGTAGACAAGGAAGTACGTATAGTAGCCTCGTGTCCTCTATAAAAATATAAAATTACGAACATATTTTTCGGACTGAGAAGTTGGAGCACCATTTAAAAGCATGAAGCCAGCAGAAGGAAACTGGAAAAACAAGTGACGAACGGCTAGCGCATACCGGCTAGTACACCCACGCTATCTGTCGGAGAAGTTTGGCGAGCTACATCCCTATTAGAACGTCTCACCGGCGAGCGCGCTGTTAGTTAAGTGACAAGATCTTCCACTGTCAGTCGAGTAAGCAATGGTTTTCATCTTCGCCGCCAAATTCGAATGTGTTAAAATTCACAAATACGGATTCCACAACCCCGATTAAGTATTCTCTCGCACTGGGAACACTAACGCGATTTCCTCTACCTCGATAATTAAAAATACTATTTTCTCGTCTCTAATTCCACTTCGGAGAACACTCACGCGATTTTCGCTGCCCTAATTATTTTTTTGTGTGTTTTCTCTCTCACACAACGTTCTGCACCTTAAGCATAGGAATTACTATTTCCTCCCGTCTTAATCCATCTTTGGGAACTCTCACGCGATTTTCTCTGCCCTAATTATTTTTTTGCTAATTTCTCGTCGTAATCTATCTCTCTGAAAACCCTCGTGAAATAGTTCATAGTTCATCAATACACGAGACATTTTTGCGTTCAGAAAAAAAAGAACTTATTCACATTAAGCGCGGGAAAGTTATATTTAGAATTTAATTGGTGCTTGTGTTTAAGAAAACCCATAGGAAGAATATTAATGGACTAGGCAAGGAATTGTGATATAAGGCAAGGGTATAGAGTACAAGGCATTGGTGACTGGTTATATCGAAGAAAGTCAGAGAGGAACAATGTAGAAAGAATGAATTAAGAAAGATTGGTTTAATAATTGCTACAAGAATAATAATGTTATACACTATTTCACGAGAGTTTCGGAGAGATAGATTACAACGAGAGAAATTAGCAAAAAAATAATTAGGGCAGAGAAAATCGCTTGAGAGTTCCCAGAGGTGGATTAAGAGACGAGCAGTTTAGATAGGCCTACTAATAATTTTTAGAAATATTATAAGTTTGCTGTATGAAATGGTATTTGCAGCACACCCTCGTTTTGAGCCACAAGCCGCCTACCATCCGGCCATTTTAAGATTTTAAAAATCTTCATACATTTAATTATTAAAATGACAGTGTGCTAGTTAACAGGTCTTGTTTTAATAAGAAGTAGAGCTTAAACTGTATCTCTTGTTATCTAAAATCATCGATACCAACCAAATTTATTGAAAGTTCCCTTTAATGATGATACATTTTTCCTACATGTAAGGAATTTTCTCTTTGTGAGAGAAATTTATCGTAGGTTGCCACTGAATCTTGAAAAAAAGAATAAATAAAAATAAAAGGAATATTAACAGTAGACTACAGAACGAAGTAACAGTCAAATAGCCACTGTTAGCAAACTTTTAGGCACTATAAACTATATTCAGTTGATCTCGTATATGTTGCATGTTAAAGGAAATTAATGGCTGTGCCAGGATATTTTTTGCAGGTGGGCCATGAGTGTATGTTTTTGTAATCATATTTAGTTTATTCTGTTTATTTAAGCTGGCAGAGCTAAGCCCATTAGGCCTTCCCTTCCGCTCCACCAGTCAAACACATTAACAAATACAGAATTTAAATATTTAAAACCTAAATACAGTAAACTAAAATACTCTTAAAATACATGTTAACTTAAACACTACACTCCTAATACAATTACTTAAAACTTAATTACAAAAACAAAACAAAAAATTATTAACATTAAATCCTAAACACTGAAAGTTAGATACATTCCTAATATAAATTTAAAGTACATTATTTAGAAATAAGCTACTGACTTCTCTCTTAAATTCACCAAGCGTTCGACAGCCTCTGACTGTGCGAGGGATGGAATTCCATATGCGAACTACTGATACAGAGAATGTAGATGAATAGGACGAAGAGCGGTGTAGAGGGATAGAAAGTACAATAGGCCTACTAAACTCTGATCGTGTGTTTAGGGTGTGATGAGAGGACAGGTTATGGAAGCGACTAGATAGATATGATGGTGATGAAGTATGAAGAATTTTGAAGAGGAGACAAAGACAGTGAAATCTTCTTCGGTCATTCAGACGGAACCATGACAGCATTTCGAAAGATGGCGATACATGATCGTATAGTCTTATATTACAAATGAAGCGTACACACATATTATGAACACGTTGCAGCCTTTGGGATAAGTTAATGCTCAAGTCTGTAAGCAGGACATCACAGTAATCGAAATGGGGCATGACCAGGCATATTATTATGTCTGTAAATTAATAAAATACAATTGAATTAAATTTGTGTCACCATAAAGTATGTTAAATATTTTTATTAAAATATGGTCGAATTAGCAGGCCCCGATTTCAGGTACTATGTATGCATGGGCGTCCGCAGAAATTTTGTCAAGGGGGGCCAATGAACAAATTACTGCCACCACCACCACCACCATCACTATGCTTATGCAACCACTTTATTATTATTATTATTGCTATTATTATTACTATTCACATTATTATTATTATTATTATTATTATTATAATCAAAATCAACATACTTCATTTACTGTAGCTGGACTATGGCCATGGAAACAAAGAAAACATCTAATGTATACGCTCACATGACTTTTCATACACCTTACAATTTCATAGGTACTATTCATATCAAATATAAAATGCGACATTTTCTTGCCTTATCTTCATTATAATAAAATGTTTGGGTACAAATGGTTCAAGTTCAGGGGAAGTAATTATTCCTACAAGCTAATATCTAGTCAGCTGTTACAGCTTGTTTTCATCCAAACAACGCGAACATACAACAATATTTGGAGAATTAAGCCTCACTTCACATTAGTTGCTTATAGTCATTTAATTGAGAGGTTTATGTGTAAACAATTTCCAGGGAGGGGCAGCGGCCCTACTCTGCCCCCCTTCCGGACGGCCATGTATGTATGCACCTTAGCCAAGCTTTGTGTAACCGCCCCTTTCATTTTTTGTTTACTTTTCCAACTTCCCATCCACCCACCCCAACCCAATCTTATTGCTTTAGTGTTAAGTTTGGATTTTACCCAAGCATTAACCAATAGTATTCCGATTGCGTTTTATTGTTGTGAATAATGTAATCACTACCTAGGCTACACAAAAATTTAAAATATATTTTTATAATGTACTTTTGGCAAAAATGATTATTGCTTTTGTAATTTCATTTACAAAAAAATGCCTAAATACTCGAAAAATATTTGTAATATGTAATACAGCGAGTCTTTGAAATTTTACAAAAATTTGAATAGACTATAAACTATTTGGTAATTTTAAATCATGTGCTAACTATTATTTATTACGGTATGTGTGTATGTATTACAGTGTATACGTATGTGTTTTTAGTATATGTGTGTAATATGTATTACAGATTTATTGAAACCAATAAACATTTTTAGAACAAAAATCATTACCTTATTTCTATTTTACGGCGAAAATCTAAAACTCAACTCATTGTTTCAGGTTTAATTATTTTAATTTCAATTGATATAAAGTTTATATAATTTTTTCATGAATTTTATTTTTGCAAACTCATCTGCAAATTCTTAGAAGTTTGTTTTCAAAGTTATATCTCTTTCAGTGCACGTTAAAACTAATGAGTTCAACTTATTATTAAGGAGGCATGATCTCTTGACATTTTAAACTCTCGTTAAAACTGAAAAAGTTCTTTCCACAGTACAGTTACGTACAGGTAAGGTAAAGATTCTTATAATTTGAAGACTGGGGAAAGTGTTTGCTACATGATTGTTCTTCATATAAATATAAAAATCAGGTAAGATTTTGATTTTTTTCAGTATTTTGTTATATGATACAGACATTTTACCCCTCAAAAATTTACCCCCGTTCTAGGTGCCCCGCCCTGAGCAAATGCCCAGCCTGCCCATTTATTAATCAGGGCCTGTGGATAAGCAATTTAAATTTTTGTAAGATAACTCTGGTCTCTGGGATTGCTTGGATGCAATTTCTTTCTCAGCAACTATTCCCACCTTCAAATGTTTAAATGTGAAGCGTTACTGGAACTGCACGTCTCTCTCCGAAATATCAGATAGCTCTATTGCGGTACTTCTGAAAAGTATACAGATCACACATACTTAAAAAAAGAAATGACTTCAATAAAGTTCATTTCCAATTACTGTTCTTAATTTTATTCTGTAATCATTCATCGTCAATTTTGTACAAAGCAAGGGCCAGCAATTTTTTTTCCTTGGCGCCGCCGCTCCTGACGAAATACTCTCTCGGTTTTTTGGCCAAATAAAGATAGTAGGCATTTACTGAACAGCCAAGGTGTAGCAATGACATTGATAAGGCCACTTAATTCAGTAATTAAATTATATTGCTTGAGGAGGCATAAGTTTGCACTTAATCTATTGAATGCTTGCAGTTAAGTAAGATATTATCAGTACAGTATATTTGACGAGTTGAAATTTCATCCGGAAACATTCCAGGGTCACTTCTTACGTCTTTCATAAGCTCTGCTGTTTTTACATGCTAGATTACGATTTGCGTCTCTAAGTTTACTGTATTTTTATAACAAGAATCGTGTTGATACACTTATCTCAAGACCTGTACAGAAGTTCATTGATTGAATATCTCCTGTATCTCTGTCCTGATGGGAGAATTTTGGCAATAAGCCAGAAATTCTAAGCTATTATTTCGCATATAGGTCAACCATGTACCGAGATAATTGTTATTTGGTGTTACGTAATTCTGCATTAATAAAAAGTCACTGATCGTTAACATCTCGATGTACTCACAGGATAACATGGCCATGTGCTACATAGAATTTCTTGAGAGAAGGTGAAGTGGTTGTTCAAATCTTCAATTTGTATTATATAATACATGGGCTCATTAGGAGTGTCGTGTATCGAGTCATATGCCTTATTCTAGGTTGATTTGTCTATTCTCTGTGCTCTTAACCGCGGTGAATTAATTTTTTTTTTGCATGAGAGCTTCACTGGCATCCAGGGGCGTATCCAAGATTTGTTTTTGGGAGGGCATGTGATAAATCTCGTACTATTATCACACACAATTATAGTGAATCGTAACACATTAGAATAATATAACTATACAATGATACTCAAACAAAGTAAACAGGTTGACGTGTATATCACACTCACACCTTAATCTAACTAAGAGCTAGAACAGAATTAAGTTTTCTTGCTTTCCCAATATTGGAAAAATGATGATGACTGTTCGCTTACAGCTTGATCAGCTGTTAGTAGCTAAGCGAGCTAAGCTATACATTTATGCCAGCTTGAGCAGCTTAGGTAAAAATTCAATTTTAGGCTGAATTTTGTGTATACTTAGCAGTAACGGCATGTCTATTTCACGCATTTCATGATTCAGGATGTGCATAAACTGTCTACTATTTGTCAAATTGAAATGTCCTTAAGTGCAACATATTAGCATGACTTAACGTTTACGCCCCTGCTGGCATCATAGCAACCCAATTAATTATAACAGAATTATTCCAGTAATATAAATAAATTGGATTTCCATAATAAGTTGTTCATTATAACTACTATAGGCCTAATTAATAAATCATATTTGGTTAGAACTTGATTGGAAGTAAGGATAGATTAAAATATTTCCTGTAAAGAAAGTATTACGCGTTTGAAAAAATATCTTATGATATGAAAGAGCATGGAATTAAATTTCTGCCATGATAATATTGCGTTATATTTTTGAACTTACATTTCATGCATGAATTATTTGAACCAAAACTGAATTCGCCTCGGCTCCTTCCCGCAAAATCTATCCCAATGAAGGAGGGTGAGCCTCTGATACTGGAGAAACGATTATCTTTCATGATGGCTCTTAACCACATTTTACAGTGCTAGAAACAAAATTAATTAATCAAAATTCAATACAATCTTCTAATGGTATTAACGAAACAACGGTTACAGGTTAGGAACAAATGCATTACTGTAGGCGAACTTTAATATTGTGTAGAGAATGTAATATTAAAAATATAATGTAGTTACCTACCCATGCATGTTAACTGATACGCCAGTAGGGTCTGCGTCTACTGCCTTATAAAATAAAATATCGATGCTTCTTCAAAAAAGTTTTTAGAATAAGTGTTGAATGTTTAAGGGGTTCCAAACCTGGTTACATCTGTTCAGACGTAGAGTACGGTATCACCATACGATAGTATTCCAAAACCTGAATCACGCTTCAGATGGACGGAGGGAGGCTAGAGCAAGCAAGGGTAACTCTGTTTTGTCTTTCATGTCTTAGATGTAAAGACCCTGCCTTCAGTAAGTACAATCGGGTGCACGGAAACCTTCCGATGCGTGTGGTTTCTTCTGGTGTTTTTATTTATTTTAAGTTGGCATTGAATCGCTCTATCACCTGTGTTCCATACCTACCCTGGGTGAGCCAATCTCTTATTGATTTGAATTCAAGTCGTACCACAAACATTAGCCTATGTACAGCGTTCAGGCCTAGGTGAGCGGTGAAAGGGGGTGCAGTATGGAACATTTCATTTGAGTGGCTGGAAGTCGTGCGTCACAACAAATGTCCGGACCAGCCTCTGGATGAGTGTCTCAGCTTGAGATATGGAGATATACCTCTGCCAAATAAGTGGGAATACCAGAAGCCCCAACAGGGTAGGATGATATTGACTTAAGAATGAATAAGAAGGCAATCATAAGATAATAATAATAA
This sequence comes from Ectobius pallidus, assembly GCA_964059195.1. Taxonomy (NCBI): domain Eukaryota; kingdom Metazoa; phylum Arthropoda; class Insecta; order Blattodea; family Ectobiidae; genus Ectobius; species Ectobius pallidus. The sequence goes on along the minus strand of CAXKWD010000007.1, from coordinate 64,407,697 downwards.
AAAACCTCTATTGACATCTAGTAACATTTATTGATGCTATGGATTTTCGCTTTAATTGCGTACTTCATTTTAAGATATTGAAGGTGATGGTGATGATGATGATGATGGTAACACAATGTGGTTTCTAGTCCTTCCACAATACCGCAGCTAAATAACCCCCAGTACCCTCCCACCATTTTAAAATTTAGAAATATACAAATGAAAGGGTGGAATAGGGTGGATCGAAAAAATCAATATATGTTTTTTCGAATTCCTATAGTGCGGACAACTTGCCTCCTGTAATAAGAAGAAAAGCGACAAAAAAAAAAAAATCAGTTGACATCTTAATGTTAATAAAAATTGACGGAATTTAACATTTTACGTAATTTTTTAAATATTACTTCAACACGCTATAGTTTGTTATGCTCTTTTTATTTAATCATAAATAAATCATAAATAAATAAACCCTTAACATCCCTAGCGGGCAAGGGCCTCCTACCTTCCGGTAGGGCTAACTCAATCAAACTCTAAGGGAGAGCTAATCCCTGTGAGCTTTGATGTAACTCTTTACCTAACTTATTCAGTACCTATTTAGTATACACATCTACTGTATCACTTCCACTATTTGAGTCACATCTCACTTCATTTCACACTTAGTTTTTCTATATGTTTTCTACATTTAATCTTAGTTCTTTCCAGTTTTTCCTGTTCTTGGCTATTGTTGTCCATTGTGGCCCCGCTGCTTCAAAAAATTGCTGTGCCCATCTTTCTCGGCCTGCCTCTGCTCCTTTTGCCTGTCCTTGGGTCCCAAACTGTTATGGCGTATGCGCATCTTTCCTGGTTGAGTCTGGCTGCATGTCCTCACCATCTCCATTTTAGTCTTGCAGCTGTCTCGGTTGCATCTTCCCCACCGCTTCTTAGCCTAATTCTTCGTTTCTTACCCTGTCTTGGAGACTAATTCCTAAAATTTTTCTTTCCATTTTCCGTTGACATATTTGTATCCTTTTAGTTTGTGCGTCTGTAAGCGACCATGTTTGGCAGCCGTATAAAAGGACCGGTATGACGCAAGCCTTTAGGGCTTCCAATCTTAGTTTTTATATTAATGTCGCTGTCCATTAGAATGAATTTGAGATTCCAGAACTTGCCCCATGCCAGACTTATTCTTCTCCGGAGTTCTTTGTCCATTTCTAAATTAGAATATCATTAATATTTTAATATTTTCCAATCGCACTTAGAGTTTATAAAAATTGACGAAATTGAACACTTTACGTAATTTTTTAAATATTACTTCAACACGCGATAGTTGGTTATGCTCTTTTTTTCGTTTAATAAAGTTAAATAAATCAGAACATCCGTCGCACTCAGGCAGTCGAGAGATGTGTCAAACTTGTTACCAAGGCCTCGACTAAAGTATATGGACATGAATCAAGAGATGGCTAGCCTACATCAGATCTAGGCTGTTATAAAGATCACCTGTGCTTTATTTCTTCCAAAAGTCACACTTTAAACGTGTACACTTTGAAAAGAATCATAAGTAACACTAAACCTCTGAAAACTAGACACATTTTTGTAAATATTTAAAATATATTATAATGTACACAACACGCTTCTACTTTGGATAGTTGGTTGGGTAGGGCGTGGGTGGAACTTGACGAGTTGCCACTTCCTCGCTGTGAGTTGTGGTTAGTTTTGCTCTGTCAAAAACAGCGAAGATCTGCACGATGAAATTTGCGAATTTTTCTTTAAATTCCCGTTCTTCGAACACATTGCGCAAACGGCGAACATAAAAATATGATTAATGTTTTACTTTATTTAACTTTATTGAACCATAAAATGAGCTTATCAGACTATAGCTTGTCGATCGTAGAACTTCAGTCAATATTTATAAAATTAATAAAAATGTTAAATTTCGTCAATTTTTACAAACCTTAAGTGCGATGCACGATCGGAAGATGTCAATCGACTTTTATTTTTTTTACGTTGTTTCTCTTCTTATTATAGGAGGGAAGTGTTCCGCAATATAGCGATTCAGTGTGTGTATAGCCTAATGCAGATTAAGGGTACTAAATGTAGAATAGTGAAGGATGCATACACCCATAACACCCATACGTGACTGCATCGTGCCACTCTATTGTATTGCGGTAGTTGGAAGCTTGAAAACACACGCAGGCCTACCCACTCCATGATTCTTTAAAGGTCGGTACGGGTGGGCAAAACTTCCATCAGCTCCTTGTGGTATGATCTGTCATTTCTTCCTCGAATGGTGATTATTTTGACGCAAGAATGCTGTTCACATCTTGTCATATCCATTCTGCACGGCGGATAACTCACAACTGAATTACCTTCGCCTGTATTCGTATAACTGTACATCACAATGCTACCAAATGATGTGTCCGTGTACTAGAGATGCCACACTCTCCTGTGACGTACAACATATCATAGTACCATCGCCTTATTTTGATAAAAAAAATAGTTGCCGTGACGTATGTTCCAGCGCTCATATTTTATTGGTAGGCCTACTCTTTTTTTACCCATATGTAAATAATTAATGTAGTTCTATATTAGAAGAGGAACTATTTTCTCTGCCTCGGTCTCCGCCTGTCTTTTACTGCAAGCTTGCTGCAAATAGATTTTAGTATATATATATATATTTTTTTCCTGATCAAAATTACTCCTGCCAATACAAAATTCCTCGAAACCGGTCAAAACTGATTAATAAATATTGAATCAGATATCTTGTTTTCCTGTTTGTTAGCCAATAACCGATCAACTGTTATACAAGTAAGGCTTTGCATTTTACGTCACTTACTGGCATCTGATCAAAAGCTTTGAGTGTAGAGGGGGGCCTTTTAAGCAGGCACAAGAACCACTGTAAAATATTATGTGAACCCCTTATCAATCTGGGTCTTTAGGTCATTATGTCATCATCAGAATGAATTGAAATGCGCAAATTGCCATTTTAGAGATAATCTAACAGCGCGCGGAAGTAGCTGGAGAGTTATTTATATGCCCATCAGTCATCAGTCACTAATACTCTCGCTCGCGTTGCTTCGTAAACTTCTATTGATTCACATTGGCAGCCACAAGTAACACAAGAGTTGCAAAGTTTAATTTTTTGTCAAGGCCAAAAAAAGGGTGTAGGCTAATTAATTCTCGGAAAGCTGGAAACGGTTTTAATCTCTTCATTTGCATGTAAAAAGACTTTATTGAAGTTTGCACCAATTTTATGCTTGTGCTATACGATGGGTGTCCAAAAAACTTAGAAATTTTTCGGACTTTTTTCATTTTTTTCATTAATAACTCATAAATAATGCATTTATAGGAAAATGTTACTCTTTTATAAATGAAATTACATAAAATTCTGCGTCAAATGAGCACCTTACATTTAAAATTACACCAATTTGTTAGGAAGATATGCGAGTTAAAAAAAATCCCATTAAAAAAATCGAGCTTTTAATTTTTAAACGTCATTTTCGTATTGTAATATGTATTATATGCAATAATAGATTTTGACTTCAAGTGCACCGAATGCTGTATCAGATATACCTAACATAAATGGGGAATTTAAAAAAAAAAAAAAAAAAAAAAAAAAAAAAAAAAAAAAAAAAAAAAAGAGCGTCGAATAAAAATTCCTTCCTTACCAGGAATATATTTTTATGCATTTCGTACACTTCAGTTTAAATTCCAAGTGAAATTCCAAGTGAAATTACTGGATACATGCGCCTATGTCTCGAAAGCATTATCGGAAGCAATTTTGGTGAAGTGAAGTTCTCCAGAAAGAAAAGAGGCTTCACCAGCAGTGCGAAGTTGCATGACGAAGTACTTCCAAAAGACCCATAGACTACACCATTTTCAGGAGAATTGCATTTCACAAAAAATCTGAACTCAGAAATTACTTTACATATGAACTGGCTCCTTGCCCACAATATTTATTTGATGAACAAGGAACGATGAGAAAATCACGTAATCTATTTACTATGATTTGTTTGATTCAGTGGACACCCCGTCAAACATAGGAAGTGCTCTCAATGTGATTGACGACGGGTACCTACTTCACCGAGTACCGTGGGAGTTGAAAGAAAAGTTCTGTTCAGTCCTCAACAAATATGTAGAGTGTGTCAAGAAATACTTCGGGGCGCGATCAGTCACAGTATTTGATGGCTATCCAGAAGACCCTACAGAGAAGAGCATAAAACCTGCAGAACGCGCCTTAGAAGGAACAAGTTTATTGCAGCGAACGGTTGAATTTGATGAAACAATGTTCCTGACAATGTCAAAAGATAAATTTATCTCGAATGAAGGGAACAAAAAGTCTCATCTCACTGCTAATTCAGAAATTTGCGTATGAAAACATCGCTGTCGAACAAGCTGCAGAAGATGCCGACACAACAATTGTCAAAAGGGCTAAGGAAGGGCTGAATATGTGATTGTGGTAGGAGTAGACTTAGATTTTCTAGTCATTATTTACTGCATTAGCTCCTAATAACGATCGGTTGTTTTTTTTATGAAGACTTGAAAAGGAAAGTCAGAGACCGTCTTCTATTCCCCGACATGCTTCAAAATACCAAACAAAGTAAAGAAAATATATTATTTCTTCACGCTTTCAGCGGATGCGATTCAACATCTGTCCTTTTCATATGGGGGAAATGAAGTTGGCAAATCTTCTCGACAAAGATGTGGAGGTACAAAGGACTGTCGAGATATTTAAAAACCGTGATGCGACTACAGATGAAGTTGAATTTGGCTACTCTTTTCCAACTGAAGAAGCTGCTCGACTGCACAAATTAATTTGTGGAATAATCTTTTGATGGACCCAGTTCAATGGGTTGGGGGATTACTAAGCATGGGCTCCTCCCATTACCATCAACAGCCGAACAAGCCCCGCAGGAACTGATTAATAATACTGCCTGCAAATGTTCGAAGGGGTGCAGAAATGCTTATGGTTGCAGGAAGCAAGAGATAAAATGTTCCAATATGCTATAAATTCAGAGGATCGTCCCGCACCAATGCACCGGATGAAACTGATGACGAACTAAACTTGAACGAAGGCGAAGCTACAATGATGACTAGGGCCCGGATTTTTATGTGCTAAAAAACTAAAAAATATATATTTTTTATGTGGTAAAAATGTTTAAAATATGTGCTAAAATTTTAAAAATATGTGTTAAAACTAAAATATATATATATATATATATATATATATATATATATATATATATATTTCTGAAAAAGAAACAAAAACACCAGAATGTGTATTGAAACTCACCAATTGCAGCTAAACATCAGATGTAAAATGCAGACTGGAGTTGCAGTGCACAACAAATGCCATCTACAGATTATGGATCACAAATCCTTGCCTATTATCCGAGAATAATGCCTTACATTGAGAAAAGGAACGTCCTACATCACAAGATGTTAACCGTGCATATTTGAAGAGGGGTATATCACTAACACACACACGATCAAGTTCACTTATGTTTTGGCCTTCCAAAACTTGAGCGACTTTGCAGAGGGTTCGGTAGCCACCATTTTTCTCAAACATACCTTTAAATTTTGTTCGTAGAACTTCTATTTTGGAACCTGTGATAGTGTTAAGTTGCCTTTCAACATATTGTATTTCTTTAACTGAACTACGCAATGCTGAAATTAGGTTCTGTTCTTCCCCGATAAGCAAGTGCAAGTGAATAACTCTCACCTCATTGCAAGTGAAGCATTTGTATTGAATTCATTCGAGATACAAATTTTTGTTGTAAAATGTTAAAAGAGAATGAGGAAAAGTACTAAAATATTTATTTATGGAGAATATAACGAAAATATTTATTCATATAACTTTTTTTGTAAAACATGTATTTTTATGTAAAATAAAATTTAGAATTTGCGGTTTTCGGACCTTGATATGAGCATCAGGAAAACAAATTACATAAAAAATCCGGAAAAGTACTAAAATATGTATTTATGGAGAAAATATCGAAAATATTTATTCACATAACTTTTTTTGTAAAATATGTGTTTTTATGTGAAATAAAATTTGGAATTTGCGTTTGTCGGACCTCGATTTGGATATAAAACTTTGTTTTAGGAATGTACGCACCAGGAAAAAAAATATTTTTTTACATACAAATCCGGGCCCTAATGATGACGAATTAGAAGACCTTCTGGATGACGAAGAACTTCAATCGGACCAATTTCTCCAGTCAGCTTCTACTTCCAAAAGCAGCAAATTCAATTAACCTTGTATGTTTATTAATTTTAATTTTTCTCAATTACCCACACATCAAAACTTACATCACATCTATTTGTACTTTAAAAAAAAAATTCATTCCCAAAAATACAGAACCCTTTTTTACCAGATGGCATATTAGGGTTATAGATTAAACATAATAGAGTATACAATAAACTAAATATGCATATTACAATGCTGCAAAAACTATTCATGAAACTTAAAACAACTTTGCTTATTTGCTTATTTAAGAAGAGACAATAGATCGGTGTAGTGAAGTCAAAATTTAGAAAATTTAAATGTAATATTAACTGATAACGTTCAAGCGTAAATAATGGACAATGAAATAAGAGGCGCCTAACAGATTGGCTTTCCCCTTTACATTTACAATTTGCAGAGGTAGAAATTTTAAATCTATGTAAGTATTCACCAAATTTCACATGTCCTGTTAAGAATTGAGTCATAATATAATCCGGAATCAAAAGTGTACAAGCTATTCTATCTTGCACTCTTGGAAAAAACAAATCTTTCGTTGTGCTGCCGTTATTCGTTTCGTGCCAAATCCGATCCCATTGGCTGTGCATATGTTCTCTTAATGTTTTCTTAATGAAGGATAGAGGGAATAAACTATAGGAAGTTTTAACATTTGAAGAAGTACCTAACTTAGCTAATTCATCTGCTTTCTCATTTCCTACATTTCCCATGTGACCTCGGACCCAGGATAAACAAACATGAATTGTACTTGTATTTAGTGCATGTCTAATGTCTGTGGTTAATGTATCCTTATTATATTTATCATCTACGGCTTGTAAAGCCGATTGTGAGTTACTGTTTATGCAAGCACTATTGCTACTATCAATGCACCATTTAACAGCTTCTTTTATGGCGAACAATTCCGCTTGAAACACAGAACAGGAGTTTATACAAAGCAGAATAAATTTCAGAAACACTATTATCATAAACCACAAAAGCATATCCCACCATAACTTCTTGAGTTTCACAATCAATGTAACGTGACCCATCTGTACAAATGTAGTAAGAATGTTGGTCTACAAGTTCAGAACACAATTGCATAAAACTGGTGTTATAATGTGCTGGATGGCCGAGTAAACTCCAATGCACCGGTGTTTGTAGTTGTAAATGGGAGACAATATTGGGGATCTTTCGACCTCTCTTAATATTATTTATACTAGCCAAGAAGAGACCACTCAAATATAAGGGCTCTATGGCAGCTATAATTTGCGCAGCATCAGTAGAAATTGTACGATAACCTCTTATCATTCTATTTATACTTTAAAGTCACTTTTTTGCGTTTTAATAACATGTTTACATGGCAATGTGCGTTTTTAACTTCAGTTCCCTTGATTCACCAAAATTGGTTCTTGGTTCGCCAGCAGGACTGAAATAGTAGACAACGTTTGTTGAAAATTGTTGTACCAGCGTTTATACGGTCTGGTACAATATTTGATTCTACAGGATGTAAAAATATATTATATGAAACAAATAATGCTAAAATAAGGTTTAAAAATTCAAAACACGATTTTTTTTAAGAGGGGGAAATGGTTGTTTTTTGGACTCGAATGTCTTCTTAAAGACGTAACGTAATTTCTAATGTAAGGTGCTCATTCGACACAAAATTTTATGTACTCTCATTTAAAAAGGAGTAAAATTATTCTATAAATGCATCGTTTAGGAGTTATTAGTGAAAAACGGAAAAAAGTCCGAAAATTTCTAGGTTTTTGGGACACCCCTCATACAGCACAAGCAGGAAATTGGTGCTAACTTAAATAAACTCTTCTTAAATGCAAATAAAGAGATTAAAACCATTTCCAGCTTTCCGAGCCTACAAACCCTATGTCGCCTGGCCTATTTAGTTCTGATTGGCGATTTCAATGAATTTTGCCTCCTGTTTATGACTTTTAAGTTATATTTTATGTATCACGTGAGGATTTTATAGAATTTCAGTTTAAGTATTTACTTAACCTATAACATCATTTATAGTGAAATTGAAAGAATTAAGTGTCGAAAAGTAACTACAACTATCTTAAAATGAAATAAATCCAGAAAACAATTTACTTATTACTTTGGCAAGATATAAAATTGATTTCGACACATGGCAAGTCGATGATACACATTTCAAGACTTCACTCGCTTCCTTTTGCTGCAGAATTGTGATCCAAATTGTCCCTCTTCATAGACCAGCAATAGTCAAGTAACATCACAGAATTCCACCTACCCTGACAATGCCTTTCTATTTAATGATCTGGTGGAACTGCTCTCCATATTCCTCAGTATAATCTCCAGTTTCCAGGGAAAATTTCGAGTTATGAAGGAAACGCAACTTGATACTCATATTACAACCTAAATTTTTCATAGCCATCTACATATCGTTCACGAATTTATTGTATCTGGATGTTCCTGTCCCCCCCCCCCAAACAGTTTGTCATATTCTTGAATTCTATCCAAGCTAGTCTTTCCTTGCAGGTGACACAGATCGTCAAATCCTCAAATCGTTCGTCTGCCATTAGGTTCCTAACCTGTGGTCCCATAAAGATTCCTTTCTTCAGTTTAGCGTCAGACAGGGAGGAGAATTTGTGATAGATATACTTAAAACATTCACAATCTTTATTCAATCCCTTTGAATTGTTTCATGATCCCGAGTTGTGGCCCTAAATATGCTCTTATAACATTCTAGTCTCCTAGATCTATTGTTGTTTTAGTTGATCATTCCTTTCTAATCCAGTGTAAATCACGTCCATGACTATCCAATGGGCAGAGGAAGCAGGGATATTTTGTGTAGCATGATTGTTGTCCAAGAAGTATTCCTATAATTCTTAGAACACCACATAGGCTGCTACCCATTCGTGCAATAAATACTTAACTACCATTAATACCATTGCAAGGGTTTCGTAATTTTACTTCAAGATTTTTGAATACCCTACTGGTATCGAACCATACTTTGATATTTTTGGGGGGTCCATCAATAAATAACCTCCATTCGTTTTTGTTGCATTTTACCCATGTTTTGATAGCCTACTACGCCTTCAATAATATTATTATTATGCTCACACTTTATCTTAAAACACCTTACAAACTGCAAAATGAAGTTATGACGCTGTCATATATTAATGCAATATTACCAACCACCCTTAAATACATGCCCCATAAAAAACCGTAACTTCCCATGACGCTGAAACTCCGTGCCCAAGAGAGGGGCATCGTTAAAGAAGAAGAAGAAGATGAAGAAGAAAAAGATGATGATGATTATGATGAACTCTCACTTTTATACAGCGAGCCCTTCCGTGCGTGTGGTATTAGATGTTTTGAAACGGACATAGACAGAAACAGAACTGAGAGTGAAGACATTCCATCCATCGAGGGAGGAATGTTGTAACGAAAACTTCAGAAAGGAAGAAACAAGCATTTTTTAAATGCAGACTTGCTCTTCCTACGTGCAGAAAGAGATTTATCTAAAGAAATTAAAACTGGTTGGCAACAGGCTTCAGCGTTAGGTAAGTACGGTACTGTTTATTTTCGTGTGCTGTTTTTGATCTTACAGTTACTGTTCTAATTTAAACGACTTTAGGCTGCTACTTATCAGATAAAAATATCGAGAAATTTCGTTTCATTCAGTTCCACCATGTTTGTTCTCCTTATTGACATTCCTATCCATCAGTAATATTTAGGAAATGGCCAAACATAAATGGCCAAACATTTAACTACTTATCACTTTCAACATAAAATGGAGTCTTTCTTTTGTTAATTCTAAATGAAGCTAGTGCCGTTACAAACCAAATTACTGAGTTGATTTCAAAAGACGTCTACGAGAAAAAATAACTTAATAATCATCCAGATACGGTACCAACAACATTGAATGGTGGGATTTTAACTTTTAGTTAAATGCACAGGTTGTTGCCGAAGACACATACTTAGGGTCATGACTGCGTAAAGTATATTAATTAGTGTGCTTAAGTTTCTGCTATAAGCTTCATTGCGCAAATAGAGATCAAAGATCGGCGTAGTCTCAATGAGGAGGGCCCCATCTCGCAGTAGGCAAGTTCGCACGGAAGTTGCGATGTAGTATTTTGTTTTCCTCCGAAGAAGGATGACCAACTAAACTTTCTTGCATAGCATATTACGAATTCAGTACAATTTGGATTTTATCCTAGTTAATGGCAGTTAGGTTTGAATTGGTGATATTAGTGTTAGTAACAGGCTCTGTTAGGTTAGGAACAGTGATATTAGTTTAGCAGGGTCATTCTGAATTGTTCGCGTTTCGTAATGTGCCATCCTCACCTCTGCATTAAGATATGTTGCAGCTCGATTCTAGGTTAGTGGCAGTTAGGTTAGGAACAATGATACCAGTTTAGCAGAGACATACTGAATTGATAGCATTTCGTAACGTACTATTTTAATCTCCCTCGAATTGTCTTGTGTGGGTCACACTGAAACCCAGCATTTTACCCTTTATTTTTGTATAATAAATTACAAATTGAGCTTAAGCATAAACCAGGACTGAGAAACTGCATTCCGAGAGAGCAAATTGCACTCTACTCGCTGTACTTTATTTTCATGTAGGCCTATCTGAAATAAGTTGTGGCGTATATATCCTTCACTTGTCCGAAACAGCACAGTAGATTTTTTAGTCTTTCATAAACAGCTGTGTGTAATGCAAAATAAAAGTGCACAGCATATTTTACTGAATTTAAATACTTCTCAGTAAAAAAAATATATTTCTAGTAGAACTCACAGTGGGAAACAAATGGATATAAAGAATCTAATTCAGACTATAGCGGTCCCTTGAACCCAAGGATAGTAAAAAAAATATTGCTAAACTTCAGAAGCGGTCTCGCCGGGCTGTACCGACTGAGACCAAGTGTACAATGTCACCAATATTATAAACAAGGAGCATTGTTTCAAATCGTATTATGATAAAATGGAGTTTGATACATTTTCGTATAGTTCAAGATGTACTTCTTCATGCTGTGAAGTCTGTTCGTTTCAAATCGTACTTACTGACAGCGTTATGCCAACGTTAAAACAGCCGTTGTTTCAAATCGTACTCAGTTATAGTGTCTGTTTCAAACCATATTACGTCCAGTTGGTGTTGGAGTGATAATATTAATTTGGTTTCTTCCTTTTGTTTGTTTGTTTGTTTGTTATACTATCAACCCTGGGCTCATTTCTCGACAACTGTGCACATTCAATACTGAATATGAATTATTTTCCTAGCGAGTTGTGTGACAGGAGATTGTTTCCGCTATGGGGCAAGAAATTATTGTAGCTGGCAATTTAAGAGCAAGCCGATAGAGGCAAAAGCAAGAAAAATATGCACAACAATTGACATCGAGGGCTAAGGAAAGAGGGCGTTAACCACCCCAATTTTTTCATTGAATTTTTATAATTTAATATTAGGTATATTGTTTAATTTCTTCCCATGGCCTATAGCAAAATTGGCTAAAAAAGATAGTTATTAAGTAGTGGCCTTTTCCATTTTAATTGTGTGCAGCTTTATTGATAGGTAATTACTGTTTATTTTTTAATAATAAGAATAATGATTGATTTTCATGTATTTATCTCATGAAAGGTTTTTGAAAAGGTACTTTACTACGATTCCCGGATCAAAACATATGTCCAACACATTTTCCTTCAATTTGTAGAACACAGTAAGAAGTGATTTTTCAATGTACTTTAATGCATGTGATGGTATATATAGCCCCTTAAGATGAGCTTTGATCGCTGGGGTTTTCTTATCATCAATAAAAAAATAAAAAGTAATAAAAAGAATTTTAAAAAATTCCTGGAAGTACGCCTCAAGCATAATAATTTGACGTTTTTTGCTCTATGAAAACATGTCCAGTTTAGGAGTAATCCGTTTTTATTCTTCCTGTAATTTTATATATATATATATATATATATATATGTGTGTGTGTGTGTACTTAATTTGAAATGATGCTCTAACGTGACTATGTGCCGATTGAACTCAGCGGATGGTCGATTAGTCAAGGAAACAAACAACAGGACTCTCCGCGCCGGTGTGTTATCTCGTACGGGATTGTTCTTTCTTTCTTTATCTTAGTTTTACCTCTCCCTTTTTAGGATTTAAGCGATCCAAGCCACTCGAGCCTTACGGGGCCGCGACCTGTCGGGCAAGGGATGATCTTTGGATCACATAGGCCTACATACTTTTTTGACCAGACAAGAACAAGGAGGGCCTCCCGGATGAGTGATCAGCCCTATGCCGGGGCCACCTCCGAGACAACACGAACACATAGGACAAGACACACCAGTCACACACACACACACTCCAAACAAGGCGAGGATGGGATGAAGATGATAATGACGGCTAGATGATATCTGGAGACCACAAGGGCCGATAGTTGTCTCAAGGTGAGGAAAAACCCACGTAACTTGTCCCGACCAGGAATCGAATCCGGGCCCGCTGCGTGAGAGGAGCGTACGCATACCCTACGCCACAGCGGTGGACCCGTACGGATTGTACGATGGCAAATACAGGATAACGAATAAAATCAGTATTAGTAGGAGCTGGCGTCACGGTGGCTCATGCTTAGCGCGTGGGCCTGGCATGCAAGCAGTCCCGGGTTCAAATCACGAGGCAGGCGGGCTTGTCATTCGTGGTGGACGAAGCCGTGACTTCGGAGGTTTGTCTCAAGAATCCTCCCGTTTCCCCCTCTCACTCCACCAACACTCTCCATTTCACCATCAAACTCCCCCTCATTATCATCCCGTTTCCTTTCCCGGCTTTGAAGAAGATCTCCCTCTGCAGCGTCTCTCCCGTCCTTCCCCGTGGCTTGTGGTCATGTGGTTGTTGGTGGTGAACTGCGCAACTGGGGGGCTCTCTCTTGTGTGCCGTGAGGGACCGGGGGCGTGGCGCACTACAAAGCAGAGGGACCCTGGATGCATGGTCCACGTGGTATGGTGTCTGGTATTTACTGGATGTTGGAGAGTTCCGTGGAGGCTCGCGGTGGAATCTGTTCCGGGAGTCCTTTGGGCTTTGGGCATGTCATTCATCCCTGGTAATTGGCACAAAGGGCCCGGACATGTGGCCTACGTGCTTAGGATCGTTCCCAACCCGCCTCTCCCCCTTCGAGAGGGGTTCCATACATACATTAGTACGAGTTACCTTAAAAAATTATTACAAACGAAGACATTGGATTTCTTAGTGTAACGATGTTTTACGAAAAGTGTGGAAGGGCAAAAAAGGTTTAGCATGAAGATAAGTAGTGACTGCTAAATTCTAGGTCAGCGACAGGTTATGTTATGTTAGGTTAGAATAAGGTTAAACATAAAAATCAGATTTTACGAGTTGGAACATGGAATGTCAGAAGTTTGAATAAAGCTGGAAAATTAGAAAATTTAAAGAGAGAATTGGACAGATTGAAATTAGACGTAGTTGGAATAAGTGAAGTCAAATGGAAAGAAGAACAATTCAGCATCAGTAAATGGAATAACAGGAGTGGGGCTTGTAATGAATAAAAAGATAGGAAACAGAATAAACTACTATGTACAGCACAGTGACAGGATAATCTTAATTAATGTAGATACAAAGCCATTTCCAACCACAATAGTACAAGTATATATACCAACTTCCCAAGCAGATGAAGAAGATGTTGAAAAAATATATGAAGAAATACAAGAACTAATTAAATTCACAAAAGGAGATGACAACCTTATAATTATGGGTGATGTCCTGTGAGTCAGTATACTTCCCGCTACATTTTCTGTTCTTGCTCAATAACCCAATTTTATCTATGTTGTGACGTAAGACCTCCGCCAAGCTGTCATTTCTATTTAAGAACACATGAACTACAGTCATTACTTTGCGGCAGTAATGACGTAAGCAGACCTACCAATATTTTCTTTATTTTAAACATAGGAAATAGTATATGCAGGACACCCTCATTAAAAGCCACGAGCCGCGACTGGAAAATACTAAAAACTTCCTGTTCAATCGCAAATAAATGTTTCACAATCTTTTGTGCCATATTTCCTATTCACAATAATCCATAAGAAGAACATACCAGGACATTATTTTATCCTTTCAGTGCGAACACATTGTGTAATCGGTATCAAAGTTTGATTTTAAGAAGTTTTGAAAACACTGAGGTATGTTGCCTTAGGACACAAAAACACTACTCCTGGTAATTCACTTTTAAAAAATATACTTAAATTGAAAGCAACAATCCCTAGCAGTAATATATTGAAACCAACAATAACTAGAAAGGAAAAGGTTGCTTTATAGGTCATCGCCACTGCTGCTCCAAAATCCCTACGCATTGTTAACTAAACAAGGCGTAGCGTAACACTGAACAATTTTTTTATTGGGAATTAAACCTACCTACACGGAAAGTATCATGTTCATGATTATTTATTTTATAGAATACACATTTTTAACATGTTTTGCAACCAGGGCCGGATTAACCCAGTGACGAGTGACTGGGACGTTTCCGAACTCCTGTGCATCCTCACGAGTAGAACCGCGATTGCTGTTGGCTTTTGCCAACAAGTTGTTCGAGCCACCCGTTAGATATTGAGGAGTAGGCAGTAATGTTATTTCCGGAATGTCACTAACAGGGCAGGAATAGGGCGACCTACTGGATGCGGTGAAGGAATTTGATTACTGTACTTATGGATGAGACTGTGCTACATAGCGCACGGTTTTAGAAGACATGTGAACTGAGAAAATGCGTGTTTGCGACAGCTGCCATGTGTTGCGTTCTGAGCGACAAGGCGCGAAGATAGAGGTAAGAAAGTAATCAGGCTTTAAAACTTAGTGCCCGAACCCACAGATGGAGTTGATTCCGGTTACCAACAACCTGAGTATAGGGGGTGGGGGTTGATTGCGTAGGCTGATAAGACAGTCATTGATAGTAGTACTGAGAAGTGAATGCGCTTGTGGTACGGTGCTTCTCAAATTGGTCAACAGTGTACCTTGTCATTGTGCGTGTTTAAATTTATAATACGTGTTCGGCATGCCGAAAGTAAAGTGTTCTAAAACCCAAACATATATTGAAACATTTGGGAGGGACTATTATACACAGACAGGAGAAAGTATCGTTTTGCATGCTTGTAAAGTGAGTTTAGATAATGAGAAGTTATTTTGTGGTCTTCCTATATCTGTATTTCGGTTTGTTTACTATCACGTGAACTAGCATATGGTAGCTAGGGCATACGCCGAGCAAAGTCTGTACAGTACGGTTGCTGTTAACATATTCGATCGGGCACTAAGTTTAATGCCGGTTGTCGACCAAGAGCTAAGCTAAGTTAGCTTAGTTTAGCTCACATAGCTGTGCGGGATTTCATATGTAGTTGTGCCGACCGCAAACTAAACAAAGCTAAGCTAAGGAAACTCTACGAGCTACGTCAACTGGGTTAGCTGTGTAAAAATCGGTTGTCGACCAAAAGCTAAGCTAAGTTAGCTTAGTTTAGCTCACATAGCTGTGCGGGATTTCATATGTAGTTGTACCGACCGCAAACTACACAAAGCTAAGCTAAGGAAACTACGTGAGCCATGTCAACTGGGTTAGCTGTGCACACAGTCCCACGCTGGGTAAGCTAAGCTAGGTTCCCCCTCCACAAGACGTCTTCTACTCCAGTACTGATTTTATTATCGGCGCAGTTGAGACGAATGGACACTATGAAGCAGTTCATTGAAATTATTAAACAATTTCTAATCTTGTGAAACACACAGGTAAAGTTATAAATAACAATTTTAATCGTTCGTTGGTAGTATAGTTTAATTTTATTAATAACACCATTCATTTCGAATAATCCATTTTATTTTACACAGGTGAAGGATTACCGCGACTCATAAAAAGGATGCAATATGGAAAAGGATAGTGGAGGCATTAAACGACCCAACTATACCAAACAGTAAGTTTAATTTATATTTATGTTATTAAAATAGTTACAAAATAATTCTCTGACACGGAATGCTTCTCTAGTAGCCCGTATGTTATCGTTCAGGCGTAGTACAGATTGGAGTGTCTGCTGTTCTGCATCAGCAAAGTTGTTTGTTTGTGTCGTTTTTGAAGATGTTAAAAAATTATGCAGAACACAAGTTGTTTTTACAACCGTATCCACTAATTCTAAGTTACATTCAAAAGGCCGGTGAAATACACGCCATCGAGCTGCCAATATACCGAAGGCATTTTCGACGACATTACGTGCTCTGCTAAGGCGGTAATTAAAATTTCTTCTTTCTCTGTTGTTTTGGCATGCAGCTAGTGTGTACGGTCTCATAAAATTTTGCCTTAAAGTAAATGCCTGATCTCCTATAAATACATAGGGTATCGGATCACCACTTGGTATTAAAGGTTCATCATTGGGCAAATATAATTGGCCATTTATTAACTTTTGACCAAATACACTGTCAAGCGAAAATTCCTCCATCACTGAATCGACCCATTGAACCAACATCAATAAAATATTTTTTTTTGTGCATCGACTATTGCAAGTAAGACGATTGAATAAAAAATTTTATAATTGAAAAATTGTGATCCTGAATGAGGAGGACATTTTATTGCTATGTGCTTGCCGTCCACGGCCCCGACACAGTGTGGAAATTGCCATTTATTATGAAAGTCATCTGCGATTTTTATCCATTCTTCTTCAGTTGGTAAGTTCATATATATTGGTTGCAAGTTGTTCCAAATTGCAGTGCACACGTCTGCTACAATTCTCGAAACTGTATTATTACCCACTCTGTAGTTATAGCAAATTGTTCTGAACGAATCACCGGTTGCCAAAAACCTGGAACAAAAGTATAATGATTGTTAAATTTAATACCTATAGATTATTTTATTAAAATGTAATATTTTAAACAATATTACCACAGTTGGAAATGTTCAACAAAATTTTATATCAAATATTATATTTTTGTTACAGTACAAACTGCAAAGAACGAATGGAAGAAACTACGGGATGGCCATAGGGAGTCACTGAAAAGGATGAAGGCCAGCACAAGTGGGCAAGCTGCTCCTCCAGAAAATATTTGGAAATACGCCACAGTGCTAGAATTCCTTCTTCCATACATGAGAAATCGGAAGCGAACTGGTAACCAACCCAGCGAAACCCATGAAGTTTCTTCTAACCATTCTGAGGATATAGCTGAAGATCAAAATATTCCTTCCTTGGAAGATCCTCAACGAAATGACACGCAAACGCAGGCGGATGTCACCACTAACCCAACCCACAGCAGTAAGAGAAAAAGGAACGATGAATCATTACACGATTTGTTGAAAGAAATTGATGATAATTACATGCGGCGATGTGAGGAGAGGGATAGAAGAAGAGCTGAAGAAGTAGAACAAGGAACAAGAAACCGGCATCCCTTGAATATGGTTTTCGACAGTATGTGCGAGACAACCAAAACGTTCCCTGATTGGTTACAAAGGGATGTGAAAAAGAAACTTCTCACTATAGTGAATGAAGCAGAGGAGAACTATGAACATTTTCTATCGGCACAACACCAGCAACAGAGCTACTCGTCGTCTCCCTCTGCCTATTCGACACTACAGAACCAAACTGATAACTTTGCTAATGTATAGAAAGTATTTTGATTCAGTTATTGTGAACTATTTGCATTCTTAAGAAAATGTAATAATATAAACATATAATAAATCAAACAATAATAATAAATATAGTTTTATCACTTACCTCAAAGCAATAGCCAATCTTTCTTCTGGAGTTATCGCTTTTCGATAATTAGTATCCTGTTTGGTGATATCCGAAGCGATCAATGATAACAGCTCATAAAATTGTGGTCTACAAACACGATAATGTAACTGGAAATTTTCGTCATCTAATTCGTTAAATAAAGTAACAAACTCCCCACTTTCTTCCCTATGTTGAATATGATTGCTTAACCAATATCTGGGATTCCGTCTTTTCTTGTTTAAGTAATAAGCTATGATTAACGCTCTTTTTCTATGATGAGTATTGTAATCATCATCAGAACTTTCCTCTTCGATCATAAATATAGTTTTATGACTTACCTCAAAGCAATAGCCAATCTTTCTTCTGGAGTTATCGCTTTTCGATAATTAGCTTATAGCACATTAAAATGACGAATTTCTTGTGCTGTGGGTATCCGAACATAGCAACAGCGCACGACTATGATAGACTAGTCGCTCTAGACGAGCTCCTCGTAGTCCGGCCTCATATGTCTTATATAACCGTACACCGTATAGTGGGCAGTGGTAGCACATAGGTAGAGGGTAAACCATCCATGAGAGCTATTACAATATTATACACCTTCATAATATCTAGGTATAGCACATTTGATTCGTCCACACCTCATTGACCCCTCTCTTGCCCCTTAATTTATACCTCATATTTTACATTTTAACAGTATAAATTCTATTAGTATTTTCGCGAGCATGAAAAATAGGAATTCAATATTCCTGCACCGTAAGGTTCTCAAGTTATCGTGTCAGGAATAAACAAAGCGATGCCACGGTTATTACCAGGCTTTAAAGCCGGTTGTCGACCAAGAGCTAAGCTAAGTTAGCTTAGTTAGCTTAGCTTAGCTCACATAGCTGTGCGGGATTTCATATGTAGATGTGCCGACCGCAAACTAAACAAAGCTAAGCTAAGGAAACTAAATGAGCTACGTCAACTGGGTTAGCTGTGCACAAATCGGTTGTCGACCAAAAGCTAAGCTAAGTTATCTTAGTTTAGCTCACATAGCTGTGCGGGATTTCATATGTAGTTGTTCCGACCGCAAACTACACAAAGCTAAGCTAAGGAAACTACGTGAGCTATGTCAACTGGGTTAGATGTGCACACAATCCCACGTACGTGTGCAGCTAAGCTAGGTTTCCCCCTCCACAAGACAGTACTAATTTTGTTATCGGCACAGTTGAGACGAATGGACACTATGGAGCAGGATCCCGGGTTCAAATCCCGAGCCTTGCGAACGTGTCATTCGTGGTGGACGAAGCCGTGACCTTTGGGGGTTTTCTCGGGGAACCTCCCGTTTCCTCCTCTCAATCCACCAACACACTCCATTTCACCTTCAAAACCCCCTCATTATCATCCCCTTTCCTGGCTTTCGGGCCACCTCCCGCTGCGGGCCTCTCCCGTCCTGCCCCGTGGTTAGTGGTTTTGTGGTTGTTGGGGGCTCTCTGGTGTGCCGCGATCCGCGATCTTCGTGAGGGACCAGGGGCGTATCGCACACTGTTAGCCTGAGGGATCCTGGGGGTATGGTGCACGTGGTGTGGTTTTTGGTTCTCGTTGGATGTTGGGGAGTTTCGTGGGGGCTCGCGGTGGAATCTGCTTCGGGGGGCCTTTGAGCATGCCAATCCAATTCCCAAGGTTTGGCACAATGGGCCCGCAGATATGGCCTACGTGCTTAGGGTCGTTCCCAAACCGCCTCTGCCCCTACGCGGGGAGATAATAGATAGATAGATGGAGCAGTTCATTGCAATTATTAAACAATTTCCAATCTTGTGGAACACACAGGTAAAACTATAAACAACTATACTAAACATTAATTATTATTAAAATGGTTACAAAATAATTCTCTGACACAGAATGCTTCTCTTGTAGCTCGTATGTTATCGTTTAGGCGTAGTACAGATTGGAGTGTCTGCTGTTCTTCATCGGGAGTACATTCAAAAGGCCGGTGAAGTACACGCCATCGAGCTGCCAACATACCGAAGGCATTTTCGACATTACGTGCTCTGCTAAGGCGGTAATTAAAATTTCTGCTTTCTCTGTTGTTTTGGCATGCAGCTTGTGTGTATGGTCTCATATTTTTTTTCTTAATGGAAATGCCTGATCACCTATAAATACATAGGGTATTCGATCACCACTTGGTATTAAAGGTTCATCATTGGGCAAATGTAATTGCCCATTTATTAACTTTTGACGAAATACACTGTCAGCGAAAATTCCTCCATCGCTGAATCGGCCCATTGAACCAACATCGATACTTAAAAAAATGTTGTATCGACTATTGCAAGTAAGACGATTGAATAAAAAAAAATTATAATTGAAAAAATTGTGATCCTGAATGAGGAGGACATTTTATTGCGATGTGCTTGCCGTCCACGACCCCGACACAGTGTGGAAATTGCCATTTATTATGAAAGTCATCTGCGATTTTTCTCCACTTTTCTTCAGTTGATACTTTCATATAAATTGGTTGTAAGTTGTTCCAAATTGCAATGCACACGCCTGCTACAATTCTCGAAACTGTATTATTACTCGTACCCATTCTGTAGATATAGCCAATTGTTCTGAACGAATCACCAGTTGCCAAAAAGCTTGAACAATAGTATATTGATTGTTAAATTGAATACCTATAGATTATTTTATTAAAATGTAATATTTTTAATAATGTTGTCACAGTTGGAAATGTTTCAACAAAATTTAATATTAAATACTATATTTTCACTACAGTACAAACTGCAAAGAATGAATGGAAGAAACTACGCGATGGCCATAGGGAGTCACTGAAAAGGATGAAGGCCAGCACAAGTGGGTAACTTGCTCCTTCAGAAAATATTTGGAAATACGCCACAGTGCTAGAATTTCTTCTTCCATATATCAGAAATCGAAAGCGAACTGGTAACCAACCCAGCGAAACCCATGAAGTTTCTTCTAACCATTCTGAAGATATAGCTGAAGATCAAAATATTCCTTTCTTGGAAGATGCTCAACGAAATGACACGCAAACGCAGGCGGATGTCACCACTAATCCAACCCACAGCAGTAAGAGAAAAACGAACGATGAATCATTACATGATTGAGGAGAAAGATAAAAAAAAAGAGCTGAAGAAGTAGAATAGGCAACAAGAAACCGGCATCCCTTGAATATGTTTTTCGACAGTATGTGCGAGACAACCAAAAAGTTCCCTGATTGGTTACAGAGGGATGTGAAAAAAAAACTTCGTAATATTGTGAATGAAGCAGAGGAGAACTATGGACATTTTCTATTGGCACAACACCAGCAACTGGGCTACTCGTCGTCTCCATCCGTCTATTCAATACCACAGAACCAAAATGATACCTTTGCTAGTGTGTAGACGGTAGGCCTATATTGCTTCAGTTATTGCGAACTATTTCTATTGTTAAGAAAATGTAATAACACAAACATATAATAAATCAAATAATAATAATAAATATAGTTTTATCACTTGCATCAAAGCAATAGCCAATCTTTCTTCTGGAGTTATCGCTTTTTGATAATTAGTATCCTGTTTGGTGATATCCGTCGGCCCGGGTTCGATTCCCGGTGCCTCCTCGGATTTTTCTGAGGTAGGGAGGTCTGGTAGGGGTGCACTCAGCCTCGTGATTCAAAGTGAGGAGCTACTTGATAGAAAAGTAACGGCTCCGGTCATGAAAACCACCATTAACGGCCGTGGATGTCGGCATGCTGACCACATGTCCCCCAATCCTGCCGTCTGTCTATGGTAGATGACGCAGCGGTCGGGTGGTAAGCCAAGTCCCTCCAGGGATGTAGCGCCATGGAGTTTAGTTTAGTTTAGTGATATCCAAAGCAATCAATGATAACAACTAAATAAAATTGTGGTCTACAAACACGATGATGTAACTGGAAATTGTCATCTAATTCGTCAAATAAAGTGATAAACTCCCCACTTTCTGTGATGGCTTAACCAATATCTGGGATTCCGTCTTTTCTTGTTTAAGTAATAATTCAGGATTAATGTTCTTTTTCTGTGATGAGTATTGCAATCATCATCAGAACTATCGTCTTCGATCATTTTGTTGTAACGTCAACAAATCACTAACAACTGATCAGCATTCACTTAAGTTTTTGGTGGGCATCCAATTTTAGCTTAGCTTAACTGGAGTTAGCTAACCTGACTGCAGCTAAGCTAATCTAAAATTGGATGCCCACCAAAAACTAAGTGAATGCTGATCTGTTGTTAGTGGTTTGTTGAGTTCGGTACACGTTACAGCAAACATGAAACGAAGGTTATGTGTTGAAACTTATCTCAACTTCACAGTTAGTTAGTCCAATAGAGGCTCTGCTGGAAATACTGCTTCTTGCGTTAAAAATAATTTATGTACGTCGTATACGACCAGTGATTTGTAACAAGGTGTCATTCATATATTATTTTGATAATAGGAACCTGTATCCCGGTGTACATTAACATCATTTCGGATTCAGGGTACCATAATTCCCAAGCAATAATTGTCATGGTCCTCATTTTCCTTCTTATTTATAGGGCTACAATTACTCTTGAATTGATGGTAGGCATTGCATCAATATCCAGTTAGTATTATTTAATATGTTTAATTAGTTTACGTCGTGACGTACTGTAAATATAGTCCGCGACGCGACGCGATACTGCAATTCACGCCGCGCGTCGCGGTTGTTGCCCTATTGTAAATGCCACTTTATACAACTGAATGCACGCAACTGCAATACAGTGGGGCGGGGGGAGGGGTTTGGTGGGAGGTTTTTCCCACCCATCGACGATTTTATATAAAAAAACTCCCCGTGTCATTATTTCCCCGATGAGGGGCATTTCATTATAAAAGGACAAAGAAAATGTAATATAAATATTTCTGAAAACAATGTATTATTCATTTATTAAGTTCAAGAATAGTACCGTACTTTATGAGATTGTATAATGGACGGGAAAATGTCCGTCCGTCCGTGTGTCTGTACGCGCGATAACGAAATACGCTTTATCGAATTTTCTTGAATCTTGGTATACGCACTTATAGGCCTAACGACCATAGGACGAAGCCTATGATTTAAGGCCAAATCGGTTGACTGGCGCCGGAGTGATTCCCAATTTAGTGCCTATTTTATGGTAATATATTAGACAGAATTTGGCAAATGCAAATCAGTTGTTATGACAACATAGTGTTGTGCAGTGTTCATATACGGCTTTGGAAGTTGCAATACAAGTAGCATTAACAAATAACACTACTCACATATTCCTTCACGTATGCTTATCAAACTTTAGACCTTCGTTCTTCCGTAAGCCCTGCTTAATGAATTGATCTGGAGTTTAACTCGAAAATCTATTACAAAAATAACTTAATTTCTGCACATCACAATTGCAATTATCACCGATTAAACAAAAGCATTCTGGAACTTTGTTATATCAGCTTACCTGATTTTATTCTATGTGTACTTCTACAAAATAATAGCAAAAATACCTACAGAACAGAAGTAACAAAATGGCCACCAGATCTTCAGCTTGTAGTTCGGACTTCTCTCCCCCATTATTTTTTAATGATTTGGCACCCTGAATATAGTATTTCACTTTATGTTGGAATATGAAGAGAAGGGGAAGTTTTATGTGTGTTTCGTGCCAGATTTTTGCAGTATTTTAGCGAGATTTGCATCGATCATTAATTTCCTTTATTCAGCGTCTTTTAGAAATAAATATCAGTTGTTTATGTTTTTAGTCGCTATTTTTATCCTAGCTAACACTCACAATGCAAGTGATCAGATGCTTATCAGATTTATGATTTCTTTAAAACAAATTATATTTATTTTTGCGTTCTAATTTTGTTCGTTGCGAAATTTATCTAACATATTAGGCCCTAACAGACTGACATATATAATATTCTAGCTGTAGTTATCAGATGAAAACAATATAGAATTTAATCATTTTCTTCTTTATTTACTTGAAGATATTTTTTTTAAACTAAGTAACACATAAAACGCAATACATGTCTTTTGACTGCTGAAAATGCTCATGCGTTGTGGCTCTGTTATAGCATTGGTACACCATACAATGTAAAGTTTTCCCACTCACCATCTTCATGTCCCATTTTTCATCTCCTTTATAACTTATATATCTTTTTTTCCGATGGATATTATAGTTAAAATTCGTTCGACCATACATTATTACATGTGACGGAACGGCATCAGCACGGAACGATATTGAAACCTTCAGACCAGCAAATGGAACTGAATAATTAAACACCCTGTTTTTAAACGGAAATCATTTCTGTTCATCTTAATTTTAATATTATACTAAATAGGTTTATTTCCTGTGTTTTAACGTGCGATTTTTGACGTTTAAAGCGTCGGCCTGCATGCCTTACAGCCTGCCATCTATCGGAAAAGTCGCGAACAGCTGACGGCGGGATTCGTCTGCTTTATCAGTTACCAGATATTTAAAACAAAAAATAATCTTCTTATAGTCGAACAAAAACAGTGGTATGCAAACTTGCCTATAGGCTAATGGTTTAAGACAATCGTACAAAAATTATGAAACTCACTTCGCTCGTTTTATATAAAAAAATACTAGTGTCTTAATGAATGCCATTATAGGGTTGTTTTATGTGTAATATTTTATGTCTTTGTCATCTTTAACTAATCCAACTCCTTTCTCTTTTCTCCTTTTCATGTCTGTAACTCTTTCATCTTCCCAATGTGTCCTATAATATCCTATTATTTCTCTCTCTTTCTCTTCATCTTTTCCTACCCTCTTCTTATTATCTTCTTTCCTCTTTTCCTACCCTCTTCTTATTATCTTCTTTCCTCTTTTCCAGGGTTCCCAGGAAGATTAACATTAATAAGAAGAAGAATTTGGGGAAGAACGAATCAGACGGAGAGGAAACTGGAGGCGGTATTTGAAGCGGGGGGACGTACAATACGGGGATGTTCTCTAGCCACCATTCTCATGAGTAGGCAAGGCATTTAATGCCTTATACTTTGACAATATATGCAAAAAATGCAATTATGAACTGAAGATGATACAGAAATGACCAAAATTAAAGAAATGGCCATTAATTATTTGAATTTATTTATGACATTGTTTATTATTGTTATTTATTATTAAAATAATTTTTAACTTGAATTAATTTCATAGAATGATTTAAATAATAGTAGTTAACAATAATGTACAATGAAGTGTCTCTCATTAATTTATTTTTACAACATTATGAATTGCTGTGTACAGTGAAAGCTTGATGGAAGTTCTCAAAGGAAAATGATTGTATGTTGCGTTCTAGTTCTTTGCCAAATTGAAACTACATTTTTAATTCCACTGTTCTTCTTCAACACCATTTTCAGTCCAATTTGCTGATTTCCAAAAGTCATAGAGAAAGAACAAAAAATTTTATTTGATATAAGAAGGTGCACCTATATATTTTGTTATCAACTCTTGTAGATTGCAACTGAATCAGTGTGTTTTCTTGTAAGAAAAGCTTATGAAGCTTCATTGATGCCTTATATTGAAAAACAAACCTTTAAATTATAAAAATCAATTATAAAAACGAAAAAATTCGTAGAAAATTAACACAGTACTAGACGAAATGAAACTTGTACATTAGTAGAACCCAAATGTTTCATTTCTGCTGCTCTGTCAGATAGCTCTAGTTTCGGTCCTCGTCTGTATAATTCTAAAATCACATCCAGTTTTAACCATATGTAGTTATGGAGTCTTTAAATCTAAAATTAAAACAACTCATATAACTTAGATTTTCATCCCTTTTAAAATAGGTTTATTTTGTTGTACCTACTACTATCATGATAATTTATTTTTCATTATTATAATTATTTTTTATATCAACTGAGTCATAATGTTTTGCCTTTTCCCCTAGTATTATTCCACAATATTATGTCTATTTAGATTTAAGGTAAATTTAAGGTAAATTTAAGTTGCGATTATATTTCAATAATATAAAACATGTAAATATAAACATGGAACTGCCCCCGAGCACGAGCTCCTGCTCTTTCGGGTTTTCAGGATCTTGTATATTATCTATGCATTGATGTAATTTTGAAATAAATAAATAAATAAATAAATTTACCCATAAATAGTGAAAAACGCAAACAAAAATTCCCTAACAAAATGCCCTCATTTTAACTATTTGTAAGTGATAAAAACTTCATGTATGTGGGCATTCGATTTAATTATTTAAAATAAAATAATGCAAAATCATTAAATGGTCTGCCCTGCTCATGAGTAAAGACAGGATTTCCATGCACTATCAAATACTAAAATAAGCATTCATTCATGCATTATTAAATATCCATATTTTGCACACTGAAGAGAAAAATACTATAAATATGTACTATCAAAATTCAAAATTACATTTTATTTTTGAGCAGCACAGCCTTTCCAAACTTTTTGGTAGTCCAGTTCATGCCTTTTTCTGTCAAAAAGTTTTGAACGCTGAAAATAATCTTTCTACGTCAGAGGAGTGGCTTAAATGATATTTGAAACAACGTGAGGCAAAATTATTTTTCTTCAACATTTTCACCACGAATTGCCGTACTTTTTTAAAGGAACACATAAATCCATAATTAGAATTCCCATTGATAACTTTGTCCAGTTTAAAGGCTTTAGAACTTCTTCAATAATCCCTGAGGAATCGACCAGTGATAGGCTTCTATCCTAGTTACCGTGGTAGGCAATTTTGCGAAGTTTGTCTTAACGTTAAATGCAACTTGCAAAGCGTCAGGTATTTTCTGTGGTAGGCTTAGATAATGTATGATTAGATAATGTAAGATCAGAAAAACCAAAGTCTTAAGAGGCAAACTTTATCAAGTACAGTATTATGTCATTTGATACAAAGTATGCACTCAAACTTAAAAAAAATAGTACTTCCAAATATGCTTTATTATACATAAGACTCAAAAGAATGTATCAATGTATCATACATGAAAATGTCCATAGAAAGGCCAAACATGCAAATATGCACGGAAAAGATCTACTTATTTGGAATCAGTAAGCCATGAAGTGGACATTTAGCAAGTCTGAGAACTGTAACAAGCTTATATAGAAACACGCATTTGCATGGAAATTCTTCCTTTACTCATGACTTCATAAGTACTCCTTTACTCATGACTTCATAAGTACTCCTGGAGATGGCTCGTGGTTCACCTGAAATTCGTAATGGAGTGAACGGGTCTTGGCCTATAACGAGAGGAAGAAGAAGATGAGAAACCACGATTAAACGTTTACATAACATGGACTACAATCTAAGAAAAACTGCCATATAATTGAGTTCTCTCTGTGTTTCATGTTTTCATTTTGTTCTTGTCAACACTGCACTGAAATAAAATCTGACAGTTAACCTTGAAATTAACTTTACCGCAGTAAGGTAATGGTCAGGAGTAAGGTGACCAACTCTCCCGTATTTCTCGGTTACTACCTATTTTAGTTTATTACTTCATCTGCCCGTACTATAGGTAGAGGAAATATTGTTTTAGACCCCCAAATTCGAAATTGAGTTTTTAACGTAAATACCTATTTTGAGTTCCCCTGAATCCAAAAATAGTATTTTTGGAAACATGTCTATTTGTGTGTGTCTGTGTGGATGTGTGTATGTGAACAGCCTATCTCCTGACCGGAAAATCGTATGAAAACAACATTTTGTATTTGGGTCAGGTACCTTCTGAGGATGTAATACGAAGATTGGCGAGACGTGTATCTAATTTTAAGGATCTTTACATAAAGAAATTATTGTTTTTTCGCGATTTTCTCGAAAACCGCTATAACGATTTTCTTTAAATTTTGCACATGGGTTGCCTATATTAAGAACTAAAACTTTTATTTGAAATGTTTCTTCGAAAAAAATCTCAGTAGTTATATGCCACCCCTCTGAATACGAGCTCTTTATTTATTTATTTTACTAAGAATATTACAGGCTAATGCCCAATTACAATATTCTCAATTACAATTACAATTGCAATATAGCGTCTTGTTCTATATCAGAATGTGAAGGGAGAAAAATACATTGGCCATGCTTAAAGTAAAGAAAGTTACGAGAGTGCATTAATCAGATTTTATTTTGGTTATGTATCCTTCGGGGATGCTATGTGATGTGGTAACAACATTCTCTTCATTTTTAAAATCAATTTACGTGAAGAGAATGTCATAAATAATAATTATATTATACTAAGAGGCTGGCGGTGGTCTAGAGGTAGCGTGCCCGCCTCTAGATCCGCGGGGCGCGGGATAAAACCCGGCCGCGGTCGATGGATTTATCAGGACGTAAAAATCCTGGGCACGGAGTCCTCCGGGACATAGGCGTAGCCAGGCCGACCATATGGGGGGGGTTATAACATCCGCGGGGTCTGGCGAGTATGGAAGGAGAGGGGGGTCCGGGGGCCCTCCCCCGGAAAATTTTAAAAATTAAGATGCAAAATAACGAGTTTTAAGCTTCCGGGGGTTCTCCCACGGAAAATTTAAAAAATTAAGATGCAAAATAACAAGTTTTAAGCTTCCGGGGGTCCTTCCCCGGAAAATTTTAAAAATTAAGACGCAAAATAACGAGTTTTAAGCTTCCCACGCTTTATACTTGTATTAAGCAATTTATGGGCAGACTTAAAAAAATTATACAATTTTCCTTTTTTAATCAATGGGGGGGGGGGGGGGGTTCAAACCCCCAAAACCCCCCCCTCGCTACGCCTATGCTCCGGGAGGGAGTCTAAGCTGGGGGTCCCGTGTCGTAGATTTACGGCACGTAAAAGAACTCCAAGCTTAAATTAGAGCCTCTGGACAAAATTTCTCGGCCCTTTCACGTCCAAGAAATACTTAGTTTCCCGAGGGGGGTTGCGAGGCGATGGGCTTACCACCTGTCCCTCTACCCTCTCTCTGAAAATAAGCATATCAAAATTAGTATAGGTAATGAAACCTCCATTGGAGGCCCTTCGCCCCACCTGGGAATCATAGGGTACCAGATTTTTTATTTGGGCAGAGGGAGTTATGTGAATTTCCGATAAGATTTTTTTGTAAACATCCCGGCTCCCGTATTGATCTTCACATACTTCCGTGTTTTTCATGATCATTTTTAGTCGTTAATTTCTCAGAATTATGTGCATTTATAACCGCGAAATTCAACTTGATACTAATATCGACAGTTTTGATTAATTTTAAGCTTTACGTCCCAAAAATTTCGCTAAAATTTGCCGTTCATGTTCAAAAGTTGGTCACCCTAGTCAAGTTGCACAATGAACTTACATTCTGGAGAAAATTAACATTCTGCATAAAAATATACTTTACACACTTATTAGCAATTTCGCTTCCTTTCACATTTTTTTTATTTATCCTAAACGCTTAGCAAGGACAACTAGACAAAGAGTTATCCTTTTATTTGTACAGATGATAGGCAACAGCAAAAATTTTCCTCTGCTTGTCACAGAATGGAATAAAAACACCGCATGAGCATGATTGTCCTTGCAAGATTATAGTCATTTCACTGCACGGGACATTTATAGTTTCGTGTCCTCGAGTGCTGGAAATGAACCTAGTTTATATTTTATTTTTCATTCGTGCAAGATAGAACCCGTTGTACAGAACTGTTGCATAATGAAATCAATATGCACAATATCATATATGACACGTCTATTGTCCTTCCTTGCTACTTCCAAACATAGCCTGGTGTAAGATACGTAAAATTCACCTTAATGGATGACTGGAGTGTTGAGAGTGATTTTCTGAACTGTTTGTTCTAGAAACTTGACATTTCGCACACGTAATTAAAACGTAAACCGAAATTAAATTTTGAAATTTCATTTTAATATTTCAATTTGTTCTTGTTATTAATTAAACATTTTTTAAAGTCAAAATTAAAATTTATTTCAGTTATAAAATATGAACCTAGTCTTGTATGTGAGATTCTTTGATACTTGTTCTACAAATTTACTGAAGGATTTTTTATATCATTTATAATCTATGTTAACATTTTTTTTACCCGGAAAAGTGAAAAGTTTTTTAAAATGAAATATAATCAAACTTTTTTTAAGGAACCAAGATCTGTACAGATAATCTTATTAGTAATTTTTTTGCGTACAAAGTGAAACACCTCATAGCTTTGTATATATTTTTTGTGAGAGAAAACAGATTTTGAATTGGACATAATAACGTGCAAGTTCAGTTTAACTCCAGCCATGAAAGAATATTAAGAACCCGTTGGAAGCTTTCATTTATAAAGTATTTGAACATAAATTAGTGTTGTGAAACTCAAAATGAAAAAGTCTGCTGAGTAAGGCACACTTTCAGGTTTTCTATTTTCCACGTTAGCGGGTTCAGTCCCAGGTAGATATCAATTATATTTGCATAAATGCGACAGTGTTATGCACATTTAGAGCCCTTTGTCTGTATATTCAGAGGAAAGTAATAAATAAAAGATCAAAAAAGTCCTCGGGGACAAAAGTGTAGCATACCGGAGACTTTTCCCTGGCTCATTAGCAGTAGACCTACATGACAGACTTAAGTAACCACGACAAAGAAATATGAAATAACAGAAAATAGTTAAAATTTTAAGCTTCAAAAGCTGAAATGGATCTACATATAGTTAAAGCCTTTCAAATTCCAATTCAAATATGAGAATATGTTAACAAATCGGGAGCACTCGGATTCTATTCTAGAAAACAGTTGTTCTCTTCCCCTAAAGTGGGATGCAGCCCCATTCCCTACTAATTAGGTGTGGTAAAACTAGACTGCAGTCTGGAGTCCCTTACTCTACTTAGGCTACTGTAGAGAAGTAGTAATTTTCCGTCACGACTTTGTTTTTATGGTATGGCGAATTTACATTTTTATCTAAAAATCATTTCTTTCATGACTATCATTAATTGTTCGTTTATGGTTATTTAATAACTGCTAAGTAGGCCCTACTACTATTTCACAATCCGGAGAAATGTAGAAAGCCTTTTCGATACCTGCAGGAATGTTGGATTAGAAATTAATAGAGAAAAAAACTAAGTTTATAATCATGAAACGTCAAAATAATGCGCTACAAAATGTTAGAATAGCAGATGAAGCATTCGAATAAGTGGAGCAATTCAAATATCTTGGAGCGATAATTAAAAATACATATAATTTTAAGGTAGAAGTTAAATGTCGACAGAAATCTGGAATCAATTCAGAAGCGTCTATGTTCTCGTCTTTTGTCCAGAAACTTAAAAATAAAAACATTATAAAACAATTGTCTTACCGGTTGTATTATATGGATGAGACATGGCCCTTACTCCTCGGGACGAACATAATGTGAGAATGTTCGAAAACAGGGTGCTTAGGAAAGGTAAAAATGAGGACTGGAGAAAACTGCATAATGACGAGCTTCATAACCAGCATTCTTTACCGAATAATAAGGGTAATTAAATCACGGAGGATAAAATGGGCTGGACATGTTACGCTGCTAGGGAAGGAGAAAGATGTCTAAAAAATATTGACTGGGAGACCTGAAAGGAAAATCTACTTGGAAGACTTAGACGTAGGTGGGAGGACAACATTAAAATATATATAAGGGAAGTAGGGTTTGCAAGGGATGGTTGGATGAAGTTAGCACAGAATGGAGGCCTCATGTAGGAGCGACAATGAACCACCGGATTCCATGAAATATGTAATATTCCTATAGCTTACTTAGGAATAGTCTATTGCCATTGAGTAAGTAAGTATGTACTACTATTTAGGCTTTGTCATTAAATAAAAATATAATTTATAATAGACTACAAATGCTTGAAATATGAGCTCAGTAAAGGTGTCCTACAGGATGCAATAGTAATGTTGCTTTCGTTGAATTTTTTAGTTTTAGACCCCAGGTATATGATTTTTATTGATATCGTTTTAAAGTTGAGACTGGCTTGTGCTAGATTTCTTTGATTTTTATTACAATTTTTCAAAATACCCAACACACACACACACACACAAGAAAATTTTGGGAGTGCAGGGATAAAATCAGCTGTCTTAAGTCTTGCGTGGAAACTTTCACATAAATTCGTGCTCTCAGTGTTCTAAATGTTGGGGAATTAAATTATATTTGTGATCTATCAGGGGTTCTAATCGTGACCAATTCTACTGCTTTATGAAGCTACGGAATCCGTTCGTCATTATCTTAACTAAATCCGTACCATGGTTCGCGTTCACGTTAAAATCTGGGTCAAGGCTATTATAATAACGGTTTCAGTGGTCCCTTCAGGACAAGAGTCTCCAAAATACGGAAATGATTAAACAAGTCGGCAATGAAAATCGATAACGTTGGATAATGTGAAAATTGAGGTACAATATGGGGAATGCTTCAATGACTGTGTTTCCTTATTCATTCGACAGGAAAGCCAAAACTTGCCAAATCTTGAGAATATTTTAGAAGAAAAATTCCTCAACTTTTGGATTAGAAACCATGACTTTCGGATTTTTGTGCCGGTATCAACTGAGCTTGTCAGAGTGCGATTCACAACGCCAGATGGAATCTCTCTCCCATAATCGATTACCCGTACCCTTATTGATGGAACTCATTGAAGGACTTTACGTCGTATTGTTTACAGTAGGCCTATTGTGAGGCACGCTTATTTGTGACACAC
This sequence comes from Ectobius pallidus, assembly GCA_964059195.1. Lineage (NCBI taxonomy): Eukaryota > Metazoa > Arthropoda > Insecta > Blattodea > Ectobiidae > Ectobius > Ectobius pallidus. The sequence goes on along the minus strand of CAXKWD010000007.1, from coordinate 64,375,223 downwards.
TCTTTACACTGTTATTGTACAGTAACACTTAAGGTGTAGATATATATTAATGAAACCAAAGAATATTATTACAGTTGAACATTACATGATAATATTTTAGGAGAAAAATATCTCCGACGCTGGTTTTTGAATCTATGTTCTTCGGCTTTCCGTGCCGTTGCACTGCCAACTGAGCTAGCTATATCTTACACTATAAACTTTCTAACGTTTTATCAATTCGACGAGTTGATTGTGGTCTCAACATTGTTTTCATCAAACTAGTATTATTAGCCAGGTATTGTTCTTATTGTTCTGTCATTGTTGTTGTTATTATTATTATTGTTATTATTAGGACTCGCGGGGCTAAACATCTGAAACTCACGAGACAAAACGAATGAAGTTCATGTTAGCTTTATAAAGCTAAACCATCAGTTCCCCTCCACCTTGCTTATGGAATGGGAAGAATTTCATCAGGAAACTTGACGTGTAATACGTCTGTGTGAATAAAAATATGTTGATTTAGAGGTTTATTATCTTCACATCTACACATCATGTGAAAGGATCATAATTATTGTGGCCTTGCTTGGTCTTCATTAACGTGGGCTTGCATAATTATTTTTCCAATAAACAGGACGTTACACCTTACAGTGATTAACTAGAACTTTCCCAATTACCATCCGCAATAATTCAGTTCATTATATGGCACTTATGTGGCTTTTAAACAAAACAACTTTTATCAATGTTGACATGCTTGCTGATAATGAATAAGTACACTACAAGTTTACCACCACGAGAGATTGTAAACAGCTTACAGTAGTTGAAATATTGTCTCACACATACAGTGGCTCCGAGAAGTTTGTTTTTAGGAGAAATGAAACAATAAGTTACGTTAAGCAAACAGGAGATTGGTCCAGCAAGAGAGATAGCATTGTGGACATTCTGATTCAAAGCAAAGCATCGCCATATTCCCGGCAATGCTATTTAAATAAACACAATCATACAATCTGAGAATCTCGGAAAACAAATTTCTCATAGTAACAAAATACTTCGGTCACATGAAGAAGATTGCACCGAGAATTACACAAGACTGTCTTTGATAAGATAAGTACGAGGAAAACAATACATTACGAGAGAATAATTTCAAGTATTTGCCTTCCATTCCCATGATAGACTTTCTGGCGCCTGTAACGAAGGTCTTTTACGAAAGAGGATTATAAGCTTGCAAACCATCGATAAATAAAGGGTTTAACACTGGTACATAAGTGGCAAGATTTCTGCATGTATGAGAGAGTTTGGTTCATTCATACAAACGTCCTGATATCGTTATGGTATGTAGATCAAAATTAATATTTCCAATGTCAGGAAGTTATAGTAGACAAAATACCAAAGTTATGTCATTGCACCCGTGGAAGAGTTGTATATTTAATGTTTCCCTTTCTACACTATGTCTTCCCATGGAGCAAGGTTGGCTAAGGTTTTGGGATTTGAACAAAGAATGTACAATCTTATTTCTTTTCAGAAATTATCAAATGCAATTACGTTTAGACACAGTAACAGCGGATTGGATTTATCACTGGAGAAATAGGATAGACTGCACAAATCCAATTGATGTAATTGACCTTCAATATTCAGTTACTTGAAAGCACATTTACAGGAATGGAATAATATGCAAAATTTCTGATTGGAATGACGAATGCCTTACAAGGAGTTATATACGAATAATCGCAACAAAATAGATCAGAAGTTCAAATGCGCATAATAAACATTCTGCCTGTTGGTGTAAATCTAAATCAATTGTGGATAGCTATTTCGGTTATAGAATTGAAAGCTGCAATCATATCAACCAGGTATCTTGCTGTTCATGATTTTATACCAACTAAATGTCGTCGACGTCGAATAAATATTATAAATTATCCTAATTGTGATACTTGCGTAGAACCAGAAACATTAACACATACTTTAGGACGATGTTACAGAATCCAAGACATGGGTGCAAAAGAAATACTATTTCCAAAAATTCCACCGTTGGTTCCGGTCAGTTCTGGTCAATATATAGAGGTGGTCATATTACAAAGATTTTCAGCGATCTATCAAAAGTTTAATTATACAGTTATGCCTAATATGTAGATAAAGCTCAGTAAGACATAATAGTGCAGTAAAAAGTAATATTAACATTTATTTAAAATTTAATACTGTAAATCTAAAACTTCATTCCATTTTTCAATGCTTAATTCATTAGATGCTTTACGCTCACTCATTTCGCAAGACAGAAAAACAACACGAGGACATCAAACCATACTCATCCAACCTTTTAAATTAACACATGACTTTTCTTTTACAATAATACAAAATGAAACAATCTCATATACATTCTTGAAAGGCTTGCTGTTTACTGGTTAAATTTAACAGCTAGGTAAAATATTGCATGGAACCTAATTAGTTTTCAGGTTCTGCCACTGAAGAGTTTTTACATTTGAGGGGCTGGGTGAGCTTTAACAATAGCTAGCAGGTAGTCCCACTGCTACTGTTTTCGTTTAGTACTTAGAAGAGGGGTAATATTGATGGATTGTCACAAGTTGGTCTCAATGTAAGGAATATCTGTACAGTATTTCACACAATTTTTGACAACTACCATTATAGGGATCACGTTTTACAGGTTAAAAGTTCTTAAAACAGTGTCTGACAGTGGTCAATACAAAAATTACACAGGTGGTCAATTTATAAAGTAACTTATAAACAAATGGGAATTTGCCGCATATAAACACGATAAACCCGCATATAGCAATATTTTTGTTTGGTCCCGGCGAATTCCCTGTCTTAATAATGTTAAATGTAACTCACTATAATGATGAAGCTATTTTAGAAACATCCTTTTATAACTATATTTGGAGGTTTAATTGTTACTGCAAACTAATAGCTTAGTTCAATGGATGGTAGGTGGTATCAGATCGGTATCCTTTGCAGCCACCAATATTGTTTTCTTTTAGAAATTCCAGAAAAGAAATGTCCATGAGGGGTGGAAAATAGGATCACTGAGGCTAAAATCATCCTTTATGTGTGCTAAAACATACTGTGAGTTAGCTTGTTACTTCAACATGTAGCTACATAATCTACAATTAAAACACCATAAGGAGCAACTGTTTTAGTTTTGCCTTAGCTATGTGGTTAATTTAGCCTACATGTCTTTTTCTTCCCTCTTCCCAACATCTACGAGTTTGAAATTTTTTACATATTGCTAGACCCAAAGCCAGCCATGATCCGTGATGATAAACCAGTCTGAATATTATTTTTTTAGTGTGCGAGTGTAAAGTACGAGTACAAGTCAACGGGAGTCAGTAAGTTGAGTAACAAAATTAGTTTCTTTTGTGTGTTTCGTTATTTTACACTTCTTCGCATGTCCGTTCCATGATTTATCCTGTAAATTACACAGTTTTCCGCATGCAGTTTTTCTAATGTGGGGTAAATCACAATCCCTCATTATAACAATAACCCTCATATGAAAATACAATCTTCTCATTAATATCGTTATGCGAAGGTTTCACTGTATAGAAAATTGGATATCAGTTCATATGAACTTTTTTAATCAACATAACTTACAAAATAATTCCGTGAATATTGTCCATTCTTCGTGAATCACCCTGAATATAACATACTTATCACTCAAATTTGGCTTGACTATATTTATAAGGATGATGTGTTGGAGTGGTTCCCGGAATATTTCACATAACTTATCTTATATAGGCATACACCGCAATAGAGAAATTGAGCTTCATATTTTAAAAAGTTCTAAAAGTATGAATTTTTTCCGATTTTTCCATAAAAAACTTATTGTTCTACTATGCTTTCTATTTTTAATTAAGTATTATACGTAAATTTTGAAGTGCCTTGACGTCAATGTAAAAAGTCAACCGGAAAAGGAGTTATTTGTGCATATCTTTATAAGTTTGGAACAATATCCACTTTCCAAGGGCTGTAGCGCGCTTACTATTAGATTTAGAGAAAAGTTATAAGAATAAAATTTGTTCAAAATTTTGTCCTCTTTAACATCAGTAAAACTATCAAAGCTCTAAAACCAACCAACGAAACGATATTTGAGGACAAAAAAATCAAAAAAGTTCGTGGTGGTTTTTAGACAACAGAAAATTTAGCCGAGGTCTTTCGAATTAGAAAACTTGGTTTTTTACTATTGACCTCAATGTAAACAAGTTGGAAGAAAAAAATCTAATACCAGACCTTTTGCGCGGTAAGATGTACATGGCTACTGGGCTATATTCCTGCACGTTTCTCTGAAGCCTCATAGATACGACGTGAAGCGATAAAATCACATTCTCCGTTTGAGGGTAGAAATTCACGTGAATAGATTTTATAAAAGTGCTAAATTAGGAATTACAGGATATTCAACAAAAGTGCTTCCGATTGAGAGCTCGGCATAGAGTTTCATGGTCGAACCTTGAGATAGGAAAATAAAAGAACTAAAAAACAGAGAAACTTGTAAAGAACAAAAAATGGATGGCTAAACGATAATTTTCTCCTTAGCCTATAGCCTATCGCGTGGGAAATGTTTTCAAGAAAATGGTGCAATTACGAAACAGTAGTATGTTATTGCGTAAGACTTTTTTACTTGTTGGATTATACAATATTCTTAAGTTGATCTACAATTGACTATCGTAAGTTATATAATACCGGTATAATTATGCTATCCGGATACTGCATCTCATTCTCGGAGGGTAATTGCTCAAATCTCAGTAGGCATGTAGAGTCTATGTGTGGTACAATAGTTGATTATATCATTGATGTTAGTTAGATAGAACATCTGTTCCCTGATTGGTCGACTCTGTCCAACACGGGTTGGTAGCCTGTCACGGAAGTTAGCCTATAGAACTTACCAAAATAAAACAATTGAATACGGTAACTATTTAAGTTTTAAATAAGATTGTTAAGTTGAAAAATTGTTTCATTATCCTTATGGCATTCTATTAGACTAATAATCCTTATTAACAATTGTAAAAGTTACCCTTCAAACTTCATTTTAATGCCTTTTTTGTCAAAATATTATTTTGGAACAGTAATAAGTATAATGCCTTTTTTGTCAAAATACTATTTTGGAACAGTAATAAGTATGATATGTGTTTATAACTGAAAAAAGTCGGCCCCTGCCGAACCAAATTCCGGGCTACGTCCCTGGTTTGTATACCTTATATGTATCTCCCCCATGATCCTCACTTCATGATCCCTATTTAATTGGCTTATCTCTTAATATGGATTTCTTTGCTACCACTAGTTAATCATAGTCATGACGACGATGATGATAATAAAAATAACATCAACAACGCTAGTCAGTAAGTTGAGTAACAAAATTAGTTTCTTTTTGTGTGTTCCATTATTTTCCACTTCTTCGCATGTCCGTTCCATGAATTATCCTGTAAATTACACAGATTTCTGCATGCAGTTTTTCTAATGTGTGGTAAATCCCAACCCCTCATTATAAGCTAACAATAACCCTCATATAAAATTACGATCTGCGGAGGTTTCACTAAATAGAAAATCGGAAATAAGTTCATATGAACTTTTTAAAATCAACATAACTTGACAAAAGTACTTAAGTAACCTAATTTTGATTCAAGTAGAAGTGTAAGATTTATGTGATGTTTCCCATTTCGATATAACAAAGCCCCCTAAAGTTACATTTCTATATGGTTTTTTGTCCCTTGCGGTTTCTTCTACATGTTTGTTCCACTCTTAGGGCTGTGTTCACCAACACGGATACAATTTCTCGCTATCGTGGATAGTAAAAACTACGATTAATCCATTATCTCAAATAGTAAACCTTTCGGGTTTCACCACATAGTTTGTCACCTTGGTTTTCAAAAGCTTGGTTTTTGTCTGCTACTTGTCTGACCCTTAAATTTTTCATAAAAGAACGAACGTCATCTGGTGGCGGTCGTGTGAAACAGCGGGGAGAAGGCTGTCTATTGGCTACGTCCGAACGTTGCCATAGCAACGGAAAGGTTCCCCTCACGCTGTCTCTAGCTAATAGTTCTACAAATAGTATTTTTTTTATTATTCATCCAGTAACATCATTATACATGACATTGGATACTATCAAATATACACAAAAAACACAAATTAAGATGAGATATGTACAATCACACAGCTGTGCAAAACTAAACAAAAAAGAACCTTAGAATCTAAATAAGAATAAGAATAATATCTCAAAATTTACAAATGGACAAATACTATAACTAAAGACAAACAGATACATTAAGATTTTATATTAATTACACATTTCAATAAACTCGTTAATGTCATATGGACAGCAATTCAATAGAAATCCCCTTAATATTACTTTAAATATGTGGCATGAAGGTATTTCCTTAATGTACGATGGTAGAATAGAATAGAATAGAATTTATTAAGTCCTTCACAAACATGTTCATGTTATAGGACGCGTCCAAATATTTACAATAATAATTACAATAATATATAATTCATATTTTACACATTAAAGTCAATACAAGATATAGATAGAGAGTTAACATTAGTTATTGAAAGATGAGTACAAATGTAACAATATTGCAATTACTCTCATGCCTTATAGCTATGGTTGTCATGAGTACTATAGTCAGTCCATGTCAGTATCTCGAGACTCTGCAGGTTACTTTCGAGACTCTCCAGGTTACCTGAAATATAAAGAGAAACAAGAGAAAGAAAAAGAAAATGAATTTTTAGAAATTTATAATTAATCTTTCCGACTATCTTTTTTTTTTCACCCTGAAATTTATTCTATAAGTTATTAGATCCTTTAACATTTCTTTATTAGCTTATCCTATAAAGAAAGTAATTCAAGCACTGAATAAAAGCAATGTGTCTGCAGGAAGGACCTTAGCCTTTTTTAAATATTTTACTGTTTTCTATAGACTTTATAGTTGTAGGTAGTTTATTGAATAATTTTATAACGGAATTGTTCACACTTGACTTCGAAATATTTGTTCTACTGTGTTGGACATGCAGGTCATTCTGTTGTCTTGTTTGATAATTGTGGATGTTGTTGTTTGTTAACAGATTTTGCCCATGTAGTTTAATATAATAAATTACTTCCAGTATATATATACAAGCTAAGGGTAAAATTCCTAGTTTTTTGAATAAATCTCTGCAGGATGTCTGTTGGTTAACTCCGCAAATTATTCTGACTGCTCTTTTTTGGATTTTGAAGGCTTTTTCAGCTTCCGGAGAAGAACCCCAGAAAATGACTCCGTACTTTATATGGCTATGGAAATAAGCAAAGTATGAGCTTCTAAGAACATGTGCACTTGTGACATTTTTTTAAGTTTTTAACATATAGCAGCCTGTACTCAATTTATTGGTTAGTGCCTCAATATGTGTTTTCCATTTTAGTTCTTCACTTATATGTATGCCTAGAAATTTTGTGTCGTTTTTGTACTGGATTATTTTGTTGTCTAATTTTACTTGAGGCTTCATAACATGTTGATTTTGAATTGTATGAAAGCTCATGGCCACTGTCTTTACTTCATTCAGCAAAAGTTTATTTGCTTCAAACCAAGAATATATTTTTGTTAAACTGGAATCCAGTTTTTGAGTAAGATCTATTTCATTTGTTCCTTTTATAAGAAGATTTGTGTCATCTGCAAACAAAACAACTTCTGCTTCTTCAATGTTCAAGGGAAGATCATTTACATATAGCAAGAATAGGAGTGGTCCCAAGATCGACCCCTGTGGTACCCCTTGTGTTAATACTCGACTGGTGGATTTGCTTCTTTCAAGGGTTAGTTTATTTTTGTCTACATCAGTTATCTCAACAATTTGGGTTCTTTGGGAAAGATAAGATTTGAACCATGAGTTAGCCACCCCCCTAATACCATACATGTGTAATTTTTTAATTAGGATGTCATGATTTATAACATCATAGGCTTTAGTAAGATCAAGGAATAACCCTACCGTACTCTCTTTCTTTTCTAGTGCATTTTGAATAGTTTGTAGTAAAGAATGAATTGCTGATTCCGTGGACCTATTTTTTCTGAAACCATGTTGTTTATCTGTGAAAATTCCATTTTTATCTAAGAATGTAATGACTCTACTGTACATAAGTTTTTCAAGAATTTTTGAAAATACTGAAGGTATGGATATTGGTCTATAGTTTTGTATGTCATTTTTATCCCCTTTTTTATACAATGGTTTTACTTTTGCTGTTTTTAATTTTTCTGGGAATATCCCCCTCTGGAACGAGACATTGAAAATGTGTGTTAAAGGTGTTGATATGTGATTTATACATTCTTTCAATACAGAAATTGGTATTTCATCTACTCCGGTCGACACCTTATTCTTTAATGTGTTTATTATATTCTTCACTTCTGCTTCACTTACTGGTAGTATGAATAATGATTTGTTGCAGCTACTAATTTTTTTATTATAATTATACTGCCTAGTTGGTGGGCCATACTGTGTTTGTAATAGTGTATTTGCTATTTCTGTAAAATGTAAGTTAAATAGTTCTGCAACTTGCAGCGGATGTGTGACTCTATTACCAGTTCTTCCATGTGTTAATTCTATACGTTGGTTATTGTAATTCGATTTTCCTGTCTCCTTTTTTATTACCTGCCACATAGCCTTACTCTTGTTTGACGACACCGATATATGTCTATCATTGTCCATTCTCTTTGCCTGCCTAATAACTCTCTTGTATATTCTTTTATAGTTGATTATATAATTGTGAAATTAGTCTGAAAATTGTCCTGCTTTTTTAACACTGTTTAAAAGTCTTACTCTATTTGAGGATATCTTAATCCCATTAGTTATCCAAGAGTTGCTGGTACTTTTACCCAGTTTTACCTCTTTTAGAGGGAATGCTATATTAAAATAATACAGAAACGTATTCAGAAAAGTGTCAAATTTTGAATTTATTTCTTCATTAGTATATATTTCCCCCCAGGTCTCTTTACTTAATAAGTATTTAAATTCTTCTAAATTGTTTTTATTATAGTTTCTTTTTATTGTTTTTATAGGTCTATGTTTTGGAGCTGTGAAATATGTCGTTAAGTTCAATATCTGGGCTTCGTGATCTGAAAATCCTAAATCGATTACTTCAGCTGGATAAGAGTATTCAACGTTTGTTACTATTACATCAAGAAGTGATTTTGAATGTTCTGTGATTCTTGTGGCATTTTCGACCGAGTTTTTGAGGTCATAAATTCTAAGTATGTTCTGTAATTCTGTTAACTTGTTACTACCTTTTAAAAAATCTATATTCCAGTCTCCACTGAGGATAACGTACTTGTATTTTGAGGTTAGTTTTTGCATTAAGAAATCTAAATTATTAAGAAAAATCGGGAACTCACCATCTGGAGACCTATATATACATGCTATTACTGTTTTATGTAATGTTAATTCTGTTACAGAGAGCTCAAAATTTTTTTCGCTGTTTAGAAACTGTAGTCCTTTTATTTCATTTGTTTTTATGTTTTCTTTAATGAAAATGCTTGTTCCTCCATGACCATGATTTTCCCTACAGTAAGCCGATGTTAATTTAAAGCCATTTAGATTTACTTGTTTTAAGTTTTGAGTGTTCAACCAGTGTTCTGAAAGGCAAATGACGTTAACATGTTTCAAATCAGTGTGTAGCAGTACCTCTAATTCAGTTGTTTTGTTGCTTAAGGACTGTATATTTGAGTGAAGAACTGTCAAGTTGTTATGGTTTGGGGTCCTTTCTGCAGTCGTCCTACCTACCTTACTAAAGTTTGGCCTATTTATAAAAAATCATCACTTATCTTTTTTGGTTGTTTCCTTGTCCTCTGTGATTTGCGAAGCTCTGTAGCATCTTGTGTGGCGTTGACTCTCCCCACTGGATCTTCCGTATGTGCAGCGTCCTGGCTGGCATCCCCTGTTTCTGGTTCCGTTGTAATCAGGTTCCTCGCCTCATCCGCATTGTACCCTGGAGATTCATCACTGCTTGCATTCCGTAACTGGGCTGCTCCTTGTCCCTGATCTTGATGTATCTCCTCAGTGTCTGTCTGTTGTACTTCCTCTGGTGTTTTCTTTTTATCATCTTCTTCTTCTGGCGTCAGGAAGTCTGATCCTGGCTTGTACATTAATGGGATATGATTCTTTTTTGAAATAGGCCTACTTTCTTTTACCTTTTCTGCGATCATTTTGGCCAGTGTTTCTTTCCCAATGTAGTTCAAGTGCATCCCATGACGAGTAAAGCACTGTCTGGGGAGGTCCATATTTATTATGTGCGTGCTTCTGTTAATTACCCTTGTAAGTCTCACATTGTGCCTATTTACTTCCTTATTGACACAAGATCCAGGAGAAAGGTCATATCTTGGTGGTGGAGCAATCATAATTACCTTCGTATTTCTGCAGTCTTCCAAGAAGCTATTTAGGTGAGACAAACTTTTGATTGAATTGTTCTTGCTTATGTCATTAGCACCAGCAAACACTATGACAAAATCCTTTCCTTGTAAATTCTGCACTTTATCTCTGGCACTCTCGGTTATGTGTTCTGTGGTGGCTCCTGGGCTCACATAACCTATAACTTCGAATTCACTTCCAGGACAGGTTAAGTTCCGTTTCAGGTTGGAAGCACAGTCGCGGGCATGACTATCGCCGACTATGACGATCTTAGTCGTCTTCGGATTTCCATCGGGATTTGTTTTCTTATGCCTAGGCTTACTCATGTTTGTCTCGTTTCTTGGTGGTATGGGCCTAGCATCTTCTTCCGTCAGCACTTCAGTATTCTAGCGGATGACACTAGTGTTTTTGTAACAGGAAAATCCCAGGAACAACTGGCAAGAGTTGCTACAAAGGCTTTTCACGAATTAAATATATGGTTCCAAGCCAATAAAATGACGCTTAATATCGAAAAAACCCACTTTATTCAATTCAGAACAAAACAAAGATGTACCCAAAACCTTGTAATTAATTACCAAACACAAAGCATAGAAGAAATTAGTAATATCAAATTTTTAGGATTACAAATTGATCAACATCTCGACTGGAAGTCACATATTGAAATGATAATTCCAAAACTAAGTTCAGCATGCTTTACCTTAAGAGTCCTGAATCAGGTATTAAAACAGGATGCCTTACGCATGGTGTATTTTGCAAATTTCCACTCGATAATGAAGTATGGAATCATATTCTGGGGTAACTCGACCCATAGGGATAAAATATTTAAGCTACAAAAGCAAGCAATTAGAATAATGTGTGGAAAGAAAAGGAGAGAATCATGCAAACCGCTCTTTGAAAAATTAAAAGTCCTCACTCTCACAGGGGAGTATATATACTCTGTTATGTGTTATATGGTAGATAATATTGAGAGATTCCAAACTAATAGCAGTGTTCATGAACATATTACTAGAAACAGGAATGATTTACATAGACCAGTTAATGCATTAAAACTTTTTCAGAATGGCGCTTATTACAGATATACAATAAGCTTCCAAACAACATTAAATTATTATGTATTCAAAGAAAAAGCAAATCCTTCAAAGGATCTCTCAAGAAATTTTTAATGACTCACACCTTCTACAATATGGATGAGTATTTCCAGTTTGAATAAGTTTATAGTGTAGTATATTATATATCATTATTTATTACTTGCTTGTATATTGTAATCTGACGTGTTCTATATCCTTGAGTCCCACTCAACACAGGATCTACAGAACGAGATAACTACATCTACATCTACATCTACAACAGGAATATAATGACTTCTCAGTTCCTGTGTCCGTGGCCTGTAGTGTCCTGATTCCCTTCCATGGGTTGTGACTTTATTCCAATCGGAATCTTCGGTTCTTGTCTCTTCTCGGCATGTGTTGTGAGGTGGCATCGTGTCTTGAAGGTTCTCGGAGCATTTCTTCACATTTACATTTATCTCATCTTGCAATATCGTAACTATAGCTTTTACCGACTTTAACTCACATATTGTTTCTTCAAGGAGAGTTTTCATATACGAACACGATAAGCATTCGATTTCTGAAGAGCCAGAAGCACGATCCATCCATTCGTCCGCCATCTTGTCTTGAATAGTAGACTATTGAAATTTAAAGTTAAGTACTGAGAGCTATAAATTTATTATCTGGCTGAAATTTATGTTTACATACAAAAGTATACTAACTGTAATTATTTAAAAAAACGTTATAGTTCAGAAACTTGCTTGTTAATATTTAAAAACTATAAAATTCACGGAGCTCACTTCAGGCACTTCCAACGCTGCTGCCACTGCTGCACAGTCCAGTGTGCCACATGGTCACTAGATGTCTCACTGTTTTGGGGGCGTGGCGTATAGCAGATAATTTCATTTTTCCCTTGAATCTTGTGCAGAAATTAATGTCGTCATAAATTTCCAAGTACGGCATACGTTCCTTTATCTATTAGACTGAATTATTCTGTGTTCTGCTTCATATTCCTCGCCGCTGTGATCATCTCTCATGTTGATCAGATGTTCCAATCGCCTACGCGCCATCTTGATGTGGCAATTATCTTGGTTTATCCTGTTTTGTTGGCCGATATTTCACCGGTAAAGCATTAGCTTGGATATTATCGAAAAACCTAGTTACCTTAGCTGGTGAAACGCAAAATGGACAATATCGCTACTTTTCAGTCTGAAAACCAGGATCAGACAGATTATCGGCATTGGTGAACACAGCCCTTACTTTGTTCTCTTCAACCAGTCTGTGTTATCGCATGCATCATATAATTTAAATTATCTAACTTTCCCGCGATCTCCTTATGTATAAACCTACTTGAAAAGCAATGTGATAAAGTTTTCTTTTTTCTGAACGCAAAAATGTCTGTAGTCTTTTCAAAGCGTAAAAAGATATTTCGGTGGTGGCTGTGAAAACTGCGCTGAATGTCGTAAAAATTTAATGAACTGAGGAACGATTTCAAACGATCGTGAGTGAATTGGAACAATAGGAGATTGTACTATGTATATGTAGCCTGATTTTCGTTGTTACATCGATTTAGCAAAGAAACAAGATTTTTAGTAATAACAATAAATAATTATATTAATAGTACACGGAAACTTATTGAATGGGTTTTTAGCCCCGGGCCCATGTAAGTTGGCGCCACTGCCGGAAAGTATAAGCTTGAGGTCTAATTGTGGAATATTTAGCTTTTTTTTATTATTATTATTATTATATTTTTTTTTATTTAGCTACATATTTACAACCTGCGTTTTAAATTGCGTTGTAACATTATACCAGCTGGCAGGTTATGGTACTCGTGCTGTCAGTTTATTCTATTCTTGTAATGTTGTGGTGGCTCTAATGCTGATTACTGCTCTAGGTGTCCATCATGTATGTCATGCCCGAAAACGTTGACTCCCTACTTCCTTACAGTTCAATTTCTCTTGACGCAATGCGGATAAGGTCAACGGATAACCAGCCCGAAGGATACAATGGGGGTGCGTTGAGAATTCAATCGACTGCAATTGAATTCGTTGAAACTGACAAGACATAGAGTGAGAATTGTTTCTCCAATCAACATTATCTGGAAAGCTAAAGAAACAAGTATTAGTTCTGCATGATACAAAATATAGAATTACATAAATTAAGTAAGAGTCGATCGGTAATCGATTTGAAACATTATACAGAGTGGCGCATGAAATGTCATACACTGAAAATATGTAATAAAACGTTTAATTTTGGGTTTAGAACTTTCAAATTTTATGACGATTAGCCTTAGTCCATGAATGGTTCGTTAGAAGGCAGCACTTGTCAATGCCGCGCATGCGTGGGGTCACCCGATTCGATTTGTGAAACATTGCACATTGTGCACATTTAACATTGTTATTATTTGTGAAACATGGCGGACAAGAGCCGGTTGACGCTCGGATAGAAAGTGAAGACGGTGTTGTTTTACGCGGAGATTTCCAGTCATGGAATCATTGGGCCTTTCTTTTTTAATTTCACTATTAACAGTGCGCGCTACATGGGCATGGTACAAAATAATTTTCTTCCGCACCTCTATGCAAGAAGGCTACCAATGGAGACACAATAGTTCATGCAAGATGGAGCTCGTCATCATACAGCAAACATTGTTCTTGATTTCCTGCATGAATATTTTGGACTACGTGCAATGTCCCATCGATATCCAGAACGTTTTCAGGGCGGTTCAATATGGCCGCCACACAGCCCGGATATCAATCCCTGTGACTATTTCTTCTGGGGATACTTGAAGGAGACAGTCCATCGCAATAAACCTGAAAATCTAATGCAACTGCGAGCGGCCATCACAACTTTCTTTCAGGGACTGTCAGAAGACTTGTGTCGTAGAGTGGTTACAAACATCAGGGTTCGTCTCGAAGAGGTGATAACGCCAACAAGGTGGACATATTGAACACGTCCTGCATGCTCGTTAATCATGCACATTCAGGGGAGTATTTTAATATAAAATTGTATGACATATTTTGTATATTAAAAATTATATAAACAATCTAAACTGTATGACATTTCGTGCGCCACTCTGTATTATATTGACGAGATCCATGAGCACTTGAATTCCCAGGACAAAGTGCTTTCCAAATTGCGCTTTAAGTAACTATGGAAGAAGAGAGTTTTCATAAATTCTTGGATTTCTGCTTGAAATCTAACATTATTGTTTGCCCAACTGCTTAATACTGATTTATTATAATAAAGTTAGAATACTGTAAAAACAGTAAAAAGAATTTGTAGAACAAGTGCATAAAGAAATAATCTATCCAAACTCGTCATGCCTGATAATATAAAACAATTCCAGGTAGGAGTGGAATTTTCGGTCATCCTTTATTGGCACGACTGTGGCATTTCATCACATTTCAACAGATCTGTGCGATGTTGTCTCACATTTCTAGTTATGTATATATATATAAGATTCTTGTCAACAAATAGTAGATAGATAATGAAGAAACATATGAAATCATGTTGATGACCACAAAAAAGAGATAAGTCGCTGTTAATAGTATTTAGTGTAATAGTAATAACATTTTGTAACGAAAGATGTTTCTGGTTATACCATTTATATTTTATCAACATAGCTTCGAAACAGCCATAAAAAGAATAGCCTGTTCTTTACTTTAATTAGACTGCTGGAAGAAAAAGTAAATAGGTCTTCACGTCAGAAATCAAGTGAAACAAATGGCCCAAACTATTAAGATGTATTCTAATAATAATATTCTAATAGATAATAAAGAGCGCAGGCTCGCCTTCCACCACTGGGACCCGGGATCGAATCTCGGTGTATCCATGTGGAATTTGTGATGGACAAAATGGGGTCGGGACAGGTTTTCTCGGGGTGCTCCTGTTTCCCCTGTCACTTATCATTCCACCAGAGCTCCATTCATCATACTATGACCATTGGTTGCAATAAAGGAATTATTATTATTATTGTTATTATTATTATAATAAAGAGTGCAGATACTGTCTGTAGTTAAATCTGTTGTTTAATATGATCAATCAGAACGGACGGTAAAATCTCAAGAGTTTCAACACCTAATGCTGTGAGTGTATCTACCTAAGCACTTGGTGCTATAATTTGATGCATTTCCAACTAAGTGGATCCAAATCCAAAACTACTTAACAATATACTAACAGAAGGAAACATTAGAACAACAGTTATCACAGTCATCGAGAGAATTCACCACAAGGCTCTAATCCTCAACCCGACAGTCCAATTGGAAGTAGATGAACAACCTCACGAACTTCACAGAAAAAATGAAATTTATATTTAAACTGGAGGCTACAGCGTACAGGCTTTCTTCAATCCAAGCGACTGGTTTTATCATAGGGGCTAGAGGCAAAATCCCAATTTCTTCTTTCAGACTTTTGTCGGGATTTAATTTAAAATTATCTATACGTCTCTTTTACTAACTCCAGAAGTGCTTTATAACGAGAGAGTGAAAATAGGCTATTTTTAATACATCACTCCTTTGAGGAAAATTCTATGAGTCCTATAAGCCTTTTGGTGTGTGTGAAAGAAATAGATCTCTTCCATCATCGCTATTCCCCAAAGCGTACATCTCTACTTTTCTCACAGTACGATTTCAATATGGCTTTCATTGTATTACACCGTAGTAGTACCCGCATGACCTACATACACAACATATTGACAAGACAAGTTCCAAATTGAGTGTATAGTAGCCAAGTATGGTAGTATTTTAATTTCTTCTTAACTAACTGATCTCGGCAACTAATCAATCAAATGAAATAAAGAATCTGACAGCCGAATTCATACAATGGGCATTCTCTGGTATTACCAATTCCGAAAGGAATCAGTATTTCCCCCTCTAAGCGGTACTGCTGATCCCTCCTAGGCGGTTTTATTACGTCATTGGCTTATCATAGACCTTATAAAATGTGACTGTGGCAAACCTAAATCGTATTTTTTATCACGTCTGTTGTCATCTGCAATATCGACGTACACATTTCCTCGTGTTCATCTCGTATTTTCGTGCTTCTTCCCTTTTCTATATCTGTTAGCCCATTACATTTCACAGTAGTATTCTATAGAAGCTTGCATTGAAGAAATTTCCCAAGAAGAAATTAATTACCTGAAGTTCTGGTAATACAGATCACTAAAATTACAGTTATGTGTTATATTAAGCTATGCCACGTTAACTGATATGATAAATCTAAAACTGTTTATTTTTACAAGCCGTACCACAATCCTCCTGTGGCACATCTGTAGCGAGTCTTAAGACTTGAATTTTTTTATTTTGTCTTCTTTGCATTATGAGAGACGAAGAGGTGGACTAATCCCCAAGTGATATCTTTTACTATATTACACAAATCTGTTTGAAATTACTGCTCTAAAATAACCGTCCTTATTCATCATGTGGTGAATATAATTGACTCTGTGCCAAAGGTGACTAAGTGCGATTTTCAAAATTTTCAGAAAATGAAGGATCAAGTTAATAATAAATTATATATAATAAATTTACCGTAAATTGGTATGGTAAACAAATTAAAGTGTTATTTTTAAATGAGGCAAATCTATTTTTAATTCATAAGTTAACTTAATGTATATTATGTAGATACTCTATAAAACTGAAGTTTCAAATGAAGTAAAACAGACATTTTTTTCCTCGATTTAAATTTAAAATTCTATATACTTCCTTTTTCTCACTTGAGATTATTTTTCACAAACCAAACAGTTTGCACACATTTTTTGTACTTTTTGAGAATCGGAAATTTTCACCACAAAAATCAAATTAATAAACCTATTAATAAACCTATCGCAGTGGGACAATAAACTGTCTAATTTCGTAAAATTCTTTAATTTTTGACGCCGAAACAGCTTGCCAGTATCCGTCTTGCTGCATAATTCTGTCAGTTTGGAAATCCATACTTTTCTTGTGGCGCTTCCTCAAGTCAGATATTTTTAAGTTCCGGTTAACTTTCCCTTGTGTACGACCACTGCCTTCTTTAAGGCAGTGGCATGACTGTTAATCTGTCAATGAGTTTGTCCCCCATGAAAGCCATGGTTGCGAAGGTAACAGAAATAATCAATTCTGCTAGTACAGAAAAATAAATGCTCTAGCCAAACATATAGCCCCTATGCCGGCTCTAATGAAGGCAGTTCAGCAAACCAAGGACTGCAACAAAATTAATACCGAGAGATACAGAAGAAACCTCCACGGTCCCTGACAAGCTGCAAGCATTGTTATTGAAAAAAGTAAAGTTGCTCCAGTTCATATTAATTTGTATTTAGTTGTGAATGTGAATATTTTTAAACACGTGCTCATATATGCCTCCTAAATTAATTCTATATATCTGAAAAGAAGTAACTGTCCATGTTTAAGAACTTAACAGCTAGGCCTATGTGTTATGTGCAGTACCTGTCATCTGTCAAAATATAACCATGACATCCCAAGTTGACATTTTTGCCGTGCAGGCGTGGTCGGTAGAGCCTTACGGAACACACGTCGGCTGCTTGACTACTACCGCGTTAAATCTAAAATTCTTGCTATACCCAAAGTTTCGAAGTTTATAATTTCTGTTGATTCAAAGTGTAAAGTGGTGACATCAAACAAAACTATGTCTATTTTCCAAGGAATTAAACGTGCAGTAGCCATGCGTGGTTGGTAGGGTCTTCCTGTATGTAGTCGCAAGTCAATCGCCATGCACAAACACCACAACGTATTTCAATTTTTTCCCACCCTGTGCGCTGCTGCTCCTCCCCATGCGTGTATTCGGTCGACATTCTGCCCGTATAACTTTACATGCGTTTTTTCTGCGCGCGTTCTTTCCGCAATTTTACCGGTCCCTAGGCGAAAAAACCGCCTACACCAATTTTTTCGCGTCTGAAGGCGCGGTATTCCGTCCGTGTAATTTATCAAATTACCTACCCATTGACCGAAAGGATACGCGTTTCGTTCGCCGATAATCGGCCGCAATTTTTCGGTCTCCGTGTAACATGGGCCAATTTATATGGGCGAAATGTCGACCGAATGCACGCGCGCGGAGGATTTGATAGATGTGTTGCCATTTTTAAACTTCCAACCCCGTACATTTTTCCCTCGAAAGAATTCCAGCTTGCGTTTTTGCGGTCAACATTCTGCCCGTGTAACATGCATCACGCGTTTCGGTCGCTGAAGTTCGGTGACCGAAATTCGGTTCGTATAACATGGTCAAAATCAGCCGGTCTCGGCCCGAATATTCGGTCGCGTTTATTCCGTCCGTGTAGAAAGGCCTTAAGAGAGATGAAAATGGGGACTGGAGAAAACTGCAATACGATGAGCTTTATAACCTGTACTCTTCACCAGATATAGTAAGGGTAATTAAATCACGGAGGATGAAATGGGCTGGACATGTTGCGCGCATGGGGAAGGAAAGACATATCTCAAAAGTATTGACTGGGAGATGCGAAGGGAAAAGACCACGTGGAAGACCTAGACGTAGGTGGGAGGACAAGATTAGGATAGATTTTAGGCAAGTAGGATTTGTGTGGGATGGTTGGATACAGCTAGCACAGAATAGGGTTGAATGGCGGGCTCAGGTAAGCGCGGCAACGAACCTTCTGGTTGCATAAAATAAATAATATTCCTTTAGCTTGCTTAGGAATTATCTATTGACATTGAGTAAGTAAGTAAGTATTGTATGATATAGCCTATAGTGAAGTCTTATAAGGCCTGTACATCATTCACTTTTATTATTCTGGAAAATAGAAAGTTCACCCATTTCCTAAGCTTATCTAAAAATAAATTGCTAGTGGTTCTTATGGTTCTACACTATTATGGAGCTCTTTATAATTAGTATTAAAATAATTGTGATTTCGGTAGTTGTTGTTTTGAGCAGTGAAATCATAGAAGTATGTCGCATGAGATTATTATCTTGGGGGTCCTTGACCCTCACTCAATCTCTTGAACTGTTAAAAGTTGGAAAAGCGAGATAATCACATCCAGTGGAAACCATCACATTAAGTTTTGTTCTTTTGCCAATATTAGTGATAAAGGCACGCGCACTTTCTGGTTTATTTTATAGCCTGTGGTGTAGAGTGATTTGTTTATCAACTTACAGCTGCATGTTTCTTACAACTGACTTCAACGACATACAGAGTACTTTCGCTCCGTTCTCTTAAGGCAATTAATTATCTTGAGCTTTTCTGCGGGAAAATTCACATTCAGAGTACTTGTTAGTGCTCATCATATTTTGCTTGGCCCCCTACCATAATTTTAGGTTGTCAGCAAA
Source organism: Ectobius pallidus (assembly GCA_964059195.1). Taxonomy (NCBI): domain Eukaryota; kingdom Metazoa; phylum Arthropoda; class Insecta; order Blattodea; family Ectobiidae; genus Ectobius; species Ectobius pallidus. Next base: position 64,355,559 of record CAXKWD010000007.1, on the reverse strand, counting down.
CATAGCATACTTTATTTTGAAATAATAAAAATAATAATATTCATTATTGACTTACTACGATGATATTACTTCATCTGCCCGCACCACAGGTACTATACGTAGAGGAAGCACGGTATTGTGTTCGACCCCCAAATTCGAAGTCGAGTTTTTAACGTAAATACACGTTTGAGATCCCCTGAATCCAACAATGCTATTTGCAGAAGTATGTAACTTAGGCTATGTGTGTGTATTCTGTGTGTCTGTGTCTGTGTAGCTGAGGTCAGCCTAGCTCCAGAACGAAAAACCGTACGAAAACAAATTTTGCATTTTGGTTAGGTATCTTATGAGGATGTGACACGGAGATTGGCGACGACTTTCACTTACTTTTAACGCCACTTTACATTAAGAAAATTTTGTTTTTAGCGTATTTTCTTGAAAACGGCAGTAACGATTTTGTTTAAATTTTGTACGTGAGGTGCTTATATCAAGATATAAGACTTTTATTTGAAACATTTTTCTCGTAAAAATTCTCTGAATAGTAGTTATAAGCAGGCTTTAAAACTTAGTGCCCGATCGAATATGTTAACAGCAACCGTACTGTACAGACTTTGCTCGGCGTATGCGCTAACTACCATATGCTAGTTCACGTGATAGTACACAAACCGGAATACAGGTATAAGAAGACCACAAAATAACTTCTCATTCTCTAAACTCACATTACAAGCATGCAAAACGATACTTTCTCCTGTCTGTGTATAATAGTCCCTCCCAAATGTTTCAATATATGTTTGCGTTTTAGAACACTTTACTTTCGGCATGCCGGACACATATTATAAATTTATAATCACGCACAATGACAAGGTACACTGTTGACCAATTTAAGAGCCACCGTACTACGAGCGCATTCACTTCTCAGTACTACTATCAATGACTGTCTTATCAGCCTACGCAATCACCCTCCACCCCCTATACTCAGGTTGTTGGTAACCGGAATCAACTCCCTCTGTGGGTTCGGGCACTAAGTTTTAAAGCCTGGATAAGCCAGGTAGGCTACTGTTTATACATGGTCAATCTTGCGTGGTGAACAGTAAAGCTTCGCATCAGGTGGAAACAACTGAATATACGCTCTTTGCAATACGGCCTCTTGTTCTATATCAGAATGTGAAGTGAAAAAGGTTCCTGTGGTTAGGGTAAAGAAAGTTACGTGAGTACATTAATAATAATAAATATCCCCGTAATTTACTACAACACAGATAAACTTTAGCCTAGATCCTTCCCGGAAGTATAAAAATTTAGAATACAAAGCTTTCTTAATCTCCGTTTAGCCGTTTGGTAAAGATTGAGATCCTAACATACAGACGGGCACGAAAAATGGAGATCACAAAAGTGCTGATTATTCCCCCCGAAGTGGACAAAGATTTAAGAATTTTAAAAATGGTTAAGTAACGAATTATGAAAATCCGAAACCTGGTGGTCGTTCTCTCTGAGGGATTGACGATATCAGAATTTTAAAAATGAAGAATATAAATCTGAAAATCACAAACTGGAGATCATTCCCTCCAAATTGACACTGATTTAAGAATTGATAACAATGGCGATCGTTTCCTGCAAAATTGATGATGGTTTAATAATAAAATGAATTAAGTAAAATACACTTTTCTAAATATAGATTAAAATGAATATTTTCTTGTGTTACCTGGTGTGTACAGTTTTTCCTATTGTCTCCAATGGTGGGGCGTAGGGCCTCCAAGAGGAAGTTTCTGTTAACTAGGTGAATTTTGTTACGTTATTTTTCGAGAGAGGGCAGAGTGAAAGGGTCGAGGTATTTTGTCCAGAGGCTCTAATTTAGGCTTGGAGTGACGTAAATCTTTGACAAGGTCCTCCCAGCTTAAAGTCCATCCCGAAGGAATCCGTGTCCACGATTCTTACTTACTTACTCAATGGCAATAGAAAATTCCTAAGCAAGCTAAAGGAATAGTATCTATTTTATGGAACCCAAAGGTTCATTGCCGCGCTTACCTGAGCCCGCCATTCAACTCTATCCTGTGCTAACTCCATCCAACCACCCCTCTCAAAACCTATTCTCTTAAATCTATCATAATATTGTCCTCCCACCTACGTCTAGGTCTTCAAAGTGGTCTTTTCCCTTCGGGTCGCCCAGTCGATATTTTTGAGATATATCTTTCCTCCCCTATGCGTGCAACATGTCCAGCCCATTTCATCCTCCGCGATTTCATTACCGTTACTACATCCGGTGACGAGTACAGGTTATGAAGCTTGTCGTTATACAGTTGTCTCCAGTCCCCATTTTCATCTCTCTTAGGCCCAAATATTTTCCTACGTACCCTGTTCTCGAATACGCTCAGATTATGTTCTTCTCGAAGAGTAAGCGGCCATATTTCAAAAACATATAATACAACCTTCAGGATAATTGTCTTAAAAATATTTATTTTTAGATTTCTGTTCAGAAGGCGAGAAGATAGTTTCTCGGCGTGGTCTTGTGGTTAGAGTCGCTGACTACAGATCTGTCGGCCCGGGTTCGATCCCTGGTAACTCCTCGAATTTTTCTGCGGTAGGGAGGTCTGGTAGGGGTGCACTCAGCCTCGTGATTCAAATTGATGAGCTACGTGATGGAGAAGTAGCGGCGCCGATCATAGAAAACCACCATTAACGGCCGTGGGTGTCGGCATGCTGACCACATGCCCCAATCCTGCCATCTGCCTATTTTAGATGAGGCAGTGGTCGGGTGGTAGGCCAAGTCCCTCCAGGGATGTAGGCTATGGAGTTTAGTTCTAGTTTAGAACTGCTTAAGAGCAGGTATTTCCTGATTTTCGTCTACACTTTACTTCTGCCTTAATATTATTTGTGTCTGTAATTATTGCTCCCAGATATTTGAATTTCTCCACTTGTTCGAACGTTTTAGGCTCCCGGCGATTCTAATACTTTGTAACGCATTATTTTGACGTTCATGACCATATATTTGGTTTTTTTCTGATTAATTTCCAATGCAACATTCCTGCAGGCATCGAAAAGACTTTCTCCAGTTCTCTCGATTGTGTTTATGTCATCGCCCAAACGTCATCTGCATAAGCTAAAATCGGGTGACTGCCATTAAAGTCTAGGCCTACCTTGTTTTCCTGAACTTTCCTAATGGCATATTCCAAAGCGAAATTAAAAAGTAAAGGCGATAGTGCATCTCCTTGCTTGAAGCCCCTTTCAATGGCAAACCTATCTGATATAAGTGTCCCTACCTTGACTCTGCTATAGGTTTCATTTAGACACATTATGATCAGTGTAACTAACTTCTTTGGTATCCCAAACTCGATGAGGATATTGTACAATGTGTCTCGCCTAACTGAATCACATCTATTTGAAAATCTATGTATAACTGGTTAACAGACTTATTATTAGGGCTAGGCCTTTTAGGTAAATACATATTTTTTTGCTATTACTTATGATTTCTGGACTTTGTCAAAGTTTCGGTTGGGACCTTTGGATTCAAAATACTGAGTTGCATATCACATAAAAAAAATATTTTCGATATTTCTTATTTGAATAAATATTTTTGGTAACTTAATTATTTTTACATATTTTACCACATATCATGTTTAGAAATGAATATTTTGACAGTTTTTGTAATATTTTACCACATATTATCATGTTTAGAAATGAATATTTTGACAGTTTTTGTAATATTTTACAAAATATCATGTTTAGAAATTAATATTTTGACAGTTTTTGTAAAATTGCGCCATATTTTCAATGTGTTGCGTTGTTATGTTCAGTCAGAGAATAAATCAGGGCGGATTTGGCCTTCATTAGTGCAAATTTCTGTTTCCTCTCACACTGCATTACTAAGTTGGAAACAACAAAATAATTGTTGACAGAATCTATAAAAAGAAATCAAACACATTGAAAACAAACTTAACAAAATCAGTGGTTCAAAAGCAAACAAAATTAAAGAAAAATTCCTGTCTTGCCTAAATAAGAATGAAGGGTTACAAGTGTTGCGCAAGATTTCAGAGATTTTAATGGGTAACAGTTAGAGGTGTACAAATCTCGATTTTAGCTTGCCCATAGAGCTCTGCGCTTTTAAGATGGCCGCCGAGAAAGAGGTATTTTCCACTTCCGGTTATCTCAGAGGCCTGTGTTTACAATACAGTTCTGTGCTTGTGTCTTGTTTTGGAAGTAATTATGCCGTTTAACTGCTATGTTTTCGGCTGTTCAGCCGTTGCAAACAAAAATTTAGGACTTAGTTTTCCAACAGAAAGGGCTGTTTTTCAAGAATGGATGGTAAAATTACGCCATGGAAAAACACCTGCCCAGTATTCTAGTGTTTGCAGCTGCCACTTCACAGAAGATGATTTTAATGTTCCTTTGAGCAGTTTTGGCGAGTATTTCATGTTATTTTAGAGTGATTAAGATATTTTTGATATAGTAGATGTTGAGAAAAATATATAAGCCTATGAAATAATAAGTATACCTGACCAACTTAACTTCGTTTAGGCTCATAATCAAGTTTCATTTCCATGTAAAATTAGTATTTCATTTTTTCAGTGTAATTTTTGTTGCCAATTTATTTGGTCATTTATTTTGTCATTTAAGAATGTCAATGTCAATCGAAATTTCTCCCGTAACCGAAAAAATGGTAATTTTGTATTGTAATTGATTAAAAAAACAAACTGCATACAAATTTTTAGGAAAACATGGGTCCGGGCTTGATGATTTTTTAGAGTAGAATGTGGGTCTAGGCCTAAGGATAGCTTAAATGTATCTGAAAATGTCCAGATTTGTTGTATGCCTGCAATAGAAACTCTTGTAACAAGTAGATCAAAACCTGATAAAGAAAAATGTAATCATAATAGGCCTATAGTTAATTATAACACTAATTTTGTAAATGTCATGTTTCTTAACATTCAAGGTTTTCTACGTAAATCAGATATGTCATGTATTATGTCATCAGACAATAGTTTGGAGGTAATTGGGATGGCGGAACACTGGCTGAGCCCAGAAAATATAAATTTGTCAAATACTCAAAATTTTAAAGTAGCCTCTTATTTTTGTCGGAGTCATAAAAAGCATGGTGGTTCAGATATTTTTATTTAAAACAAATCAAAAGACAATAGCAACTGTGCAACTAATCAACTACCCACGGGTGGAGATGTGACTTGCAGCTGTATTGTCTGCACGAATTACTCAAAATACCTGAAGATGACGAAATTAACGTCGAAACGCGTCGTGTAAGAAGACATCTCCATTTTAACACAAGACTTGAAAAATTTTAAGGACTTTAAACATTTTTTAAATGAGTTAAGAATTTTAATAAGATTTTGACTATTGTATTTTATGTACATACGTATTTTATTTATTTATTTTATTTATTTATTTTATTTATTTATTTATAGACCAGTAGCTTATACTACTTTTAAACAAGGTAAATGTAAAGGGATAAATTATGTTTTAAAATAGGTTAGATGTCTTAAAATTTTAATACATACTGAGCATAGGTGGAGTATATATTAACAAAATCAAATTAACATTATGTTTTAATGAAATGAATTGTAATGAAACTTAAAAAATATATACATAATGTGTAAGTGGTAAAGTCATATTTTAAATTTTATTGGTCATATTTTAATGGTTTTTAGGTCATAAATGCATGCATATATCCTATTTTTTAGGTCATAGAAATCCGCCCCCTACAAATAACAAAGTCACACCTGTGAATATCAGTCAGTAACATCTGTGCCTGTACTCATAGGCGCCGACTTAGGGGGGGCAAGGTACTTTCTGCCCCCCCCCAAAGACTTAAGATTTTATCATGTAAGGCCTATGTATAGCTACTGAAAATCCAGTTCTTGCCCCCCCAGAAATATTACCAAGTCAGCGCCTCTGCCTGTACTTGTGCATAATATTTCTTATTTACTAACTCGAACTTGATGAATTTTCTAATTGCTAGAGTCCGGCCAGCTTTCATACTGCTGCCTGCCCTACACTTTTCGAACCAAGTGGTTATGGAGTCTTCGTCAAAAAGTTTAAACCGTTCTTTCTTGAATGAATTTATCTTGAAGAAATTTGTCTGATTCTATGACCTCAACTTCGAATAAGGCAAAGTTCCTATCCGGATTTTTCTCTCGCCTGAGCAACCTGCAACCAAAACAAACAACGTCGTATATTAGACTGTGTGTTCAATAAGTTATGATACGAGAAAGTTCATGCATATTTGTAAAAAAAAAAAACATGAAAATAAATCATGCAACAGTATACAAAAATATTTGAGACCGCAGGCATATTTCACCATATTAGAACAGTTAGTGAACGTTTCAGAAGACAGGTAGCTTTGATTTCTCACCTTGCAATCAACTCTTGCTTTGTTAACTATGAAATATTTGTTGCACCATCTTCGAATAACATCCTTTTTAACTCCTTCACTCTAAAATTGGCGAACCGTCCCGAACTCATATTGAAAACATACAATGATGAGGAAACCGGAAGTTGACAATACCTGAATGTGGAGAGCAGCGCGCTCACGTGGCAGGAGGAAAAACTACAAAAGCCCAGAGCTCTATACCCGCTTGAACGCCAGGCAAGCAAGTTGCCAGCGTCATAGCTAGGAAGCAGGCAGGTTTCTTGAAGCTTGATGGGTCAGGTCAAACCCAGCCTAGGCAAGCCAGAATAAGCTTGCGACATTGCTATCAGCTAAACAACTGTAGTTGCTAAGTGTAGGTAATACTTTCTTGCTTTTCTACATGCTGGTAGAAGAAATTAACCATGCAGATAAATAAAAGGTGGATAAAGTATTGAAAATCGTTTTAGTGTCTTAGCACAATTATTATTTTTATTATTAGGTAGATTTCGAAGAAAAATCTACCTAATGACTTTAAAAAAATTCGTTCATATCTTTACGTTTCATGCCTCCCTAAGTACGAAACCACCGCCTGTTACAAAAAATTGTGATATATTTATATACAGTATATGTATATGTATGTATATATATACATATATATATCTCTACACGCTAGCGGCCGTAATTTTCAAGATATTTGAATCAAATTTTATTATGTTATTTCTAGGCCCAATAGTTCAGACAAGTTCGTTAATGAGCAAAATTGGCGCAAGAGGGTGGTCGGGGGAGGGGGTTGAAATTTTAAAACATTTATATCTCGGCCCCTATGAAGTATAGAGGGAATCTTTGATTGAATAAATTAGAGTACTCCTTATGGAGTTCACAGTGACACCAACGATTCGGGGGTTTTGGGAGTACGAGTGGGGGTGGGGGTATGGGGATGGAAATTCGAAATTTTCGAAACTACGTCTTGTGGGGTATCGTTGAAAAGCTCTTGATGAGTACTCTACAAATCAATAACTAGTTTCTTGATAGTTCTCATATAAGGCGAGATTTGAATGTTTTAAAAAGTTCTCTTTCCTCTCATTTGCAGTTATTATTGCGGGTTTGTCATGCCAAGGCTAAAGAAGAAGAGTGCTACGCAGCGACAGTAAATTAAAACAAAAGCACTTCGAAATCTACCTCAGCTTGTAGGCTTGCCTAAAGGGATTTTTGTTATTGTTATTAATGATTTTATGATGTTTTCTCGAAAATGTTTGAAAATTTTTCCCATGCCGGACTAGTACCTTTGATAATTGATAATTCAAACTGTCCACATTTTAGTTTCTCCTCGGCTTCATTCAGGGTAAAATTCTCTAAACACATCTGAAGTTCCTCAACTACGTAACTGCACGACTTACCAGTGCACTGCTATACCGTGAAAATCGTCACATCTTTAAGATGCAGTGGCGGACGCAGAAATTTTTTCGGGGGGGGGGGATTTGAATAGGTAGAAAGAATAACTAAAAAAAACAATCAACTTACATATACAATTAGTTTATAAAACTGGCCACTTAGAGTACATTTTTTTCAAATTTCGGGGGGGGGGGGATGTAACCCCCCTATCCGCCCCCCTGCGTCCGCCACTGTTAAGATGTACAACTTAAGATCTACTTTTGTCGTTCACTGCAACATTTCTACACTTGCTAACTAGAATTACTAGATGAGTAGGGCTACTTCTGTAAATATTGGTTAAATAAGTTATTTAAAATATTTTCATATTTTTTAACATATTTTCGACTTTTTAAACACATAATAAATAAATATTTTCGTTTTTATAAGCACCTAAAAGTCCGAGCCCTACTTATTATATTCCCACTTTTTCTCCAAGATTTGGCGAATACAAAATATTTTATCGATGGTTGATCTATTTCGCCTAAATCCACATTGGTGATCTTCAATGATTTCGTCCCCATATGGAGTTAATCTTGACAGAAGTATATTGGAAAAAGCTTTGTATTATGTTGATAGGAGAGAATCTCCTCGATAGTTATTAATGTGGCTCTATCTCCCTTTTTCTGGATCGGTATAGTAATAGATTCTTTCCATTCCTTTTGGCAATTCTTCCTCTCTCCAAATTATAATAATGAGTTTATGGATCTCTGAGTTTAATCTATCCCCACCTGCCTTCTGCTGTAATTTGGTCAACGCCTGGGGATTTGTGTTTTTTAGTTTACCTACACCTGTTTTTACTTCTGTTACAGTTGTTTCAGCAACCAACAGCTCCGCTGTGAATATTTCCCTTTCTACACTTTGGACATCTCCATGTACATTTAATAAATGATTAAAGAAATGTTTCCACCTATTCAAAATATTATTTAGAGCTGCGAGTCTAGTGCTACCATTGTCCTGAATTATGTTTGTTTTTGGTTGAAAACCTTTCTTGAACTCGTTTCTTTCTTTGCAGAGATCCCTAACATTTTTGTCTTTACTGTTTACCTCTAATTCATTTACTTCGTCTTTGAGATAGTTTCTTTTCTTTGTTCTAATGGTTGTAGAGGTTTCTCGTCTAGAATTTTTGAGATTTCTGATCGTAGTTTCATTCGGATTTCGCAACCATTGTAGTTTCGCCTGCTTTCTTGCATTTAACAATTTTATTTCATGTACTCATCATCGAACCACGGTTTATTTGGTTTCAGTTACAGTGGACCTAATTTTTCTTTTGCGGTTACTTTAATATTGACTTTAATGCTTTCTCAGGTTTTATCCACATTCATATCATCCCTAGCTTCTTGTTCTGCAGTGTTTTCTAAACTGAAAATCTATTTGAAATCTCAACTTGGTATGCGTTTATAATTTGGTCATCATCTAGCTTTCTCACATTGAATCCCTCTGTATCGAAATGTTGCCTAGTCCCTTTGCTTAATGTAGCCTAAGTTTCTTCCTAACAGCCGCAACGCCCAGATAATGATTCGAATCGCACTCAGCACCCATAAAAGTTCGAACATCAATTATACTAGACTGCCTCCTTGCATCTGTTAGCATATGGTAGATTTGATTATGAGTCATTCCATCTGGCGAAGTTCATGTGGATTTATGAATATCACGATGTGGAAATGTTGTACTCTCTACGATTAAATTTTTACCGGTGACAAAAATTCGCTAATCTAACTCCATTGTCGTTGCTCTGCAAATGGAGGATTTTTTCCCAATCGTGGGCTTGAAAATATCCTCCCTTCCTACTTTCGCATTGGAATCTCCTAGTACAATTTTCATATGATAAGCCAGAAACTGGTCAAATGCTCATTCTATTTCCTCATAGTAACTTCCCTTGTCATCATCGTCTTTATCCTTTGTTGGTGCATGGATATCCATAACTATGATGTCGCAACACCGTCCTTTACAAATAACATAAGAAAGCCTATCTTTAATAAACTCAACTTTCTTAACGGCCGAATCGATTCTCCTATGTATGAAGAATCCGGTCCCTAATTGATGGTTATCATTCCCTTTCCCATAGAAAAAGGTATACGCGCCTGCCTGTATTGAACCTTCACCCTCCCATCTAACTTCCTGTACTGCTACTACATCTAAAGTATTTAGCTAACTCCCTAGTTCCAAATATATAGTTCCTACGATTTTTAAACACCTTCAGTGTAGATCCGAACGAGGGACTCCTCCGGAATATTTTACACTGACAGGTAAGCATTTCTTAACACTATTTTTTTACTGTGAGAGGTTGTTAACCTCACGCCAAACCCTTAAGCTGGAGGACCACCTCATGTCGTCTGTCCGCGACTGCTTATTCAATATATTCGCAGCTACCCTCCATATCTGGAGGCCGTTTCCTCTATCCGCAACCTGAGGGCGCGCCATGCCAGGATTTTTACATGCTGAAAAATCCATCGAGCGCGGCCGGGTTTGACTCTGCGACCTTCGAATCTAAAGGCGGGCCCGCTAATTCTACACCACCGCGGCGGACTTCTTGTGTTACCTATGGGTATTATATTTCATGTTGTCTATCCCTCTTTCACTCTCACTCTCACTTTATGAACGAGGTTATTCTTCACGACAACGTGCGCTCCCACGCCGCCGCTGCAAGTTCTGACGGCATTCGGAGATGGCTTCAGGCCTTACTGCATCCCCATAGAGCCATGATCTCGCTCCTTTGGATTACCATGTGATTGAACCCGTGAAGAACGATTTGGAAGTGATGGTGAGGTTAAAGAAGCGGTTGGTGTATTCTTGGTTGCGGACACAAACAAAACAAAAAACAACAAACCAAAAAACTTTTTTTTTTTCTGATGGAATAAATAGCTGGTGCAACGGTGTGAGAGACATGTATCGAGAAGAAGGGTGACTGTGTTGAAAAATGGCATCTTGTTTCTATTTGTAATTGAAATATATAACAACTAAAACTCCGTGGCTCTGCATCCCTGAAGGAACTAGGTCTACCATCCGACCGTAGCATCATCTACCGTAGGCAGATGGGGTATGTGGTCAGCATGCCGACACACACCGGCCGTTAATGATGGTCTCCGTGACCGGAACCGCTACTTCTCTATCAAGTAGGTCCTTAGTTTGAATCACGAGGCTGAGTGCACTCCGTGAAAGACCTCCTTACCTCGAAAAAATCCGAGAAGATACCGGAGATCGAACTCAGGCCTAACCACGAGACAATGCAGACGGCCATTGAAATATATACTTCGCAAAAATTAGTTTGCTATTACTTTTTGAATCATCCTCGTATATAAATATCTCAGCCTCTCTCCATGAGAAGCTCCAGATTTCGTATCATAGAATTCTATTATCAACAAATGTCCCCGATGACTTGAGGCGTTTGACCCACAATGTCAGTATCACACAAGATAAGTTGAATGCTAAAATTAATGTGTGCAGAATACAAGATTTTCGATTACATTAAAGCTGTAAATTGATATGGATAATAGCATAGCAATGCGCTTGCCGCGATATGTATTCTTTATTAGCAAGATATAAGAGGGCACGTGTCTTGTAGACAATGTGCAAGAACATTATGTTTTATCATGATCAGATTTCTCAATGAGGATACCCTTATTCATGTGTTTCTATCGTAGCTCTATTTACGTAAATAAATGTAAGTGGCTTGTTGTATCACCATCAGATATTTTTCTTACATAATGAGTGTGACTTGTTTCACAACAGTTTACCCCATATTGGCTCACGGTCAAGGTAATGGCAAGGATACGATGTTTCTGGATAGATAACACATCTTTCTTATGTAGTTCATGACGCACTAACTACTGTTTTCTGCTGTAATACAATGAATAAGACATACGACTCAAACTTAAAATTTCATAACCACATGTAGAGCTGCCAACATTTTGAGTTATCATGCATCACGTTTCTTGAGCGGCACAGTACATTTCTGTACTGCGATACAACAATCAATTTACGTCATTTCTGTATCAAACTCGTGACTGGAACAATTTTTCCTGTGATGATTAACTTCGATTAAATTTATGCGTGTTATAGTAATAAATTCTTTATTATATTCCTCTCAAAACGTTTTCGTTAAATTTGATGTAAGCTTAGTTCGAAATGTTATATCTCACTAACAACACATGCGATAAGATTAAGATACCGTATTTACACCATGTGCACAGTCCCTGAGCATAATGCTCATGACGGGACATGGCAACTCAGAACAATGGCTACAACCAGTGGCGTACCAAGGGGGGTGCGAACGGGGCGGCCGCACCGGGCGCCGTAAAGAAGGGGGCGCCAAAATTGAAGAAACATATTTTTTTAGTTTAAGAAAAAATCATTTTTCATGCAAAATATATTGGTCAAATTTTCTTTATTACTTTATTAAATACTGCAGTAATGCTATATAGAAATGAAATAAACGTTTAGTTTTAAACTATTTATAGACAATACGAAATAGGTCGTGGGCGCCGAGCACACAGGAAAAGTTTACGGTGTAATTTAGCAATTTTATCTATTTTTTTTCAAACAAACTAACCTTATAATAGGCTACTTACAGTTTTATTTCATTCATATTTTTTCTCTTGATAATGTGTTAAAGTAACATACTACTTATTAAAAATAAATAATTGTGAACATTAAACTATGTTTAAATTAAACTCATTGAACCTTGAACCTTTTAGTGTTAGGGGGCGATTACCATCTAATTGGCCCTGAGCGCCAAGTAGCCTTGGTACGCCACTGACTACAACAAATATACAAGAGATATAACAGAATATAAAACAATAAAGTAAGATCGTAAAGCACTCTTAAACAACCCATCACCCAATAATTTATTTCATATGGTTAATATTTTGCGAAGAGGCCAGGAGAAAAGTTTTCAATGTTTGCTGCATAATTTCAATTTCAGAGGTTTTCCACAGAGATTCTCACTTATGCCCCATATCTTCGTATCATTTTCTATTGCCAAAATTTGCAGTAGAAGATAAAATGGTATGAATGTTATGTAGACGTCTTAAGTTGTGATCATGTATGTCAGCACATTATTGAAATGAGATATTATTATGTGTCTTGTGATTTATGATTTTATAAATATGAATTAGGTAATCATATCTTATTACGAAACGTAGAGGTAAAATTTTCAGCGAAAATGCATTGAGTGATGGTTATACATGAATATGAGGCAACATAGATAAGCAGGGATCTGTTCTGTAAAACTTCAAGTTTTCTTAGAAGTATGAAATATTAGAAATTTAACTACTAATTTTTATCTTATAGTTCTTATAATATCGTTTACTAGTAGCTATTGTACTTTATAGACTGTTTTTTTAAACTAAAATTAATTACTGAAACATTTCTATTCAAGATACTGCTATAATACTATTTATACATTCCACTACAAATAACTACGTAGGTACTCTAACTTCATATTAGATTATAATTCGGTAAAGGGGTATGCAGCAGCGCGGTTTTTTGAAGGAATCCCCTATGAGGTTATGGAATTTTACCTGGCTCAATCCTTCTGGTGAAGCTATGGGCCTGGGATCCACTCAGAATCATACTGTTAAATGTACCGCGAGGAATTAGAGACGACAAAGTCAAAGAAACACTAGCTCGACAAAACGCGGAAGGTGATGGACAGGAATGGAAACTCTAGAATTGAAATACAAACTAGGTAGGCGACTGCCGGATAGTGACCATTGGGTCTGCGAAGTCAGTCCAGAGCTCCGACAGAAAATGCTCGCAAATGAAAGAATATATGTAGTAGGGTGGAACGAAAAAAATCAACTTTTGATTTTTAATTTGTAATAGCGCGGAAAAGTTGCTTTTGGTGTCGATAAGATAAATTTAAAATATGAAAAATATTGGAGTACGTCTTGAGGTGCCGCAAGGACGTTAAAGTTTCATAAAAACACACATTTTGGAATTTTTTCAAACACTTTTGCGGAACAATCAGCTTTTCATTTTTAATTTGTAATAGCGCGGAAAAGTTGCCTTTTGGTACCGATAAGATAAATTAAAAATATGAAAAATATTGGAGTACGTCTTGAGGTGCTGCAAGGACGTTAAAGTTTCATAAAAACACACATTTTGGAATTTTTTAAAACACCTTTGCGAAACAATCAGCTTTTGATTTTTAATTTGTAATAGCGCGGAAAAGTTGCCTTTTGGTGTCGATAAGATAAATTAAAAATATGAAAAATATTGGAGTACTTCTTGAGGTGCCGCAAGGTTGTTCAAGTTTCATAAAAACACACTTTTTGGAAAATTTTCAAAGATTTTTACGTGTCTCGATTATGAAATAAAAAGTTTCAAATAGGCGTTATAATATGAATAGAAAGATAAAAACAGTTTTACTATTGCATTGACAGTAAAGTAAGTAAAGTAAAATAAAGGAAGTCAATTTTACAATAAAGTTATTTCAGCAGAGCACGTTTCACTAATAGAGGAACCAGACACAAAGTTTTTAGGTCAGGTAGCACCTAAATCGTCCACCGCTGTGGCTCAGGGGATGCGTTCAATCCTCTCACGCAGCGGGCCCGGGTTCGATTCCTGGTCGGGACAAGTTACCTAGGTGAGGTTTTTTCCGGGGTTTTCCCTCACCTGTGAGACAAACGTAACTTTAGGCCCTTGTGGTCCCCGGATATCATCTGGCCGTCATTATCATCTTCATCCCCATCTTCGCCTTGTTTGGAGTGAGTGTGTGTGTGAATGGTGTGTATCGTCCTATGTGTTCATGTTGTCTCGGAGGTGGCCCCGCCTTGGGCTGATCACTCATCCGGGGAGGCCCTCCATGTCCTTGTCTGGTCAAAAAAGTATGTATGTGATCCAAAGATAATCCCTCTCCCGACAGGTCGCGGCCCTGTAAGGCCCGGGCGGCTTGGGTCGCTTAAATCCTAAAAGGCGGAAGTGAAACTGCGAAAAAGAAAGAAAGAAAGAAAGCACCTAAAACTGGCACCGGAAATGACAAAGCAGACAGTATACTAGAATTTCTTGAAGATAGCGGTATCATCCTTGCCTGAATCACCTCGGACGAGTCGTGGTCATCACCCCATGGCTTCGTCCCGGGTCTAGACCTGCCTTCGGGCAGAACACTCATCATCATCATCATCAAAGAACACACCAAACAACTTTTACGGCTATTGGGTGTGATGGAACCGTTGTAACTTAATATTAAACCACATACACTTTCACAGTGTACTCAGCCAGAGTCTTAAAATTGTCAGTTGCCACAATACAATCTAAGCTCGCGGTTGACTAATGTCAACCACCTGGAGTGAGCAAATTTTCCAGGGTTTCTTAAAGATAAATCTGGTGAGCCATTTCCACTTGATACAGCGATACTCATATCCAATAAATATTTTTGATCTGTACTTAAATCATTTTTGTTCTCCAAAAGAGGAACCACAGGTAGTTTAGCCCAGTTTTCTAGCTGCTGACCTATTTTGCCTTTAAGCTCATCGGGTCCCTTCGTTTTGCCATCTAAACGACAAAAAAGATGTCGCAGTGGTAGCTCATTAGTCTAGAGCTAGGAATTTTAGGTGCTGCACCTTAATTTTTTTTCCTATTATAATGTCTAAATAAACTGGTCTTGCAAATAAAACATTAAACAAACACACCTACCTGTGTTTTGACTGCACCTATTTGCACTTTTTTCCGATGCAAGCACCTTTTTGCACCTTTTCTTAATTTTGTCACCTTTTGGCACCTTTTAAAACTTTTTTTTTGGCTCAATGGATGCATTTTATTCCCATGCCATAATATATTTTTTATATTTCTTCAAATATGCTTTCATAAAATATGCACAATTATAACATAAATTGTAATGCTTATACAAAAACTTGTAAAAGCACAGATCTAGCTTTAAAAAATCGTTCCTCAATTAGGAACAACGAAAATCTGTGACAACTGACAACACTTCCTGTGCGTTTCTTTTTAAAGCAAAACTGTAAAGCGCTTTACGACCGCTGCAGACAAAAAAGAACGGCAAAGTCGATCAGCTGAGAGCATGCTGGATGACACCGGCAATGTTTACATCCCTATTAACATTGTTAAGACACGTGAAAATAACAATTATACGGGAATGGGAATAATAATTATTGTACAATATGAAATACAGGTAAAATCACATGATACTAACTGTGCTGAAGAAGGCGTTCGTACTCGGGAATTTGAACAATGATGTTAAATTCATCAAGGAAATTTTCGATGATCACCTAGTCCGCCATGACAGTTCGTGCAGCGAAACCGTGCAGCAGTCGTAAAGCGAGATTTGAGTTCGCTGCACGGGCAGGTCACAACCTACGAGAATATAGGCCTCTCAACTGCTTCGTGACGTCACCACGCGTAGGGTTACGGTTCGGCCAGCTTAGGTGGCGTTATTGCGATCGTATTTCTGTCTCATTCCTACGATATGAACACATTGTAACTACCCTTTACCTGTACTAAAAGAAAACATTCCTTTCTATCTAGAAACACTGATAAGAATTGTATTTTGTTAAAATACAGTACATACAATGTCTACTAATTATGAACTGCATGGAAGGTAACTTGCGTGATACTGAAATATAAGAAGACAGGAGTGGGAACCAAAACTTGTAGGCCTATACATAATTGCAAGAAATATATTTGCTACAAAAATGAGAGAAACAATAAACACATTGTCAGAGAACATACATTTACTAAAATTATGCATTTTCTATCACTCAAAACATCATCTCAAGAAATCAATATAATCTGTTCCAGAATATTTTCAAATACAGTTTTATACAACCCTTTTCATTCCATCTTAAAAATCGAAAAAAAAATGTTTGCAGACAAATAATCTGTAAAATATAAGCACAAATAATAATAATAATAATAATAATAATAATAATAATAATAATAATAATAATATTCCATTATTTTAGACAGGCAATGGCAATGTTTGGTTTTTCATGTACCCTGCAGGAGGTTAAAATACCTTTAGGTACTGTTTACAATAATGTATTTTATGAACAATTATCAGGCTTATTTAGTTATAACAAAATAATACGAAACAAAACTCAGGAAATTCAGTAAGTAGGCCTATTTAAGACATTTAGAGCCAAGGGCTACCATCAATTACATGGACAAAAACAAATTGTTGAATTAATAAGAAATATACAACAATATTTAAACTAAAGAACATATGGCTGCTCCAGAGGAACATCGATGCAACTGCAAAAGTTTGAAAAAACATGTTAACTGTATAAAAAAGTGAGCCTGTTTTACCATTATTATATTTCTAAGCAAGGTAGAAATGTGTACAACAAATGAAAGCTAAAAGCTTATATTTCTAAATGTCAGTAATAATTTCTTATGATCTACAAATAACATTTTGTTATTGATTGTTAAATTTGAACATAACGAAAGCAACCAATTTCTTGAAAAGTAACAGTTTGTATTTAAGCCTTATTATTGACATCCTGGAGAATCAGCTGATTATTTCCCTCTAAAAGTTGTTGTTCAGTATATTAGTAAACTTGTGAAGTATTATTATTTACTACCAAGAGTTAATTATACATGTTATTACTCATATTTCCGACATTTTATTAGATTCTTTTATCCATGCAACTTTTTTGCCTTCTACAATAGTTATTTAGAAAAGAAAACAGTGTGTGGATCAGACAATATAAACATTGAACTATGGAGAACGAGCATTGGAAGAGAGATTTCTAAAATCAATAAATGAAATCTGAATTGAACTACAAATTAAGACATAATCTGCAGTTTTCTTACATTTTTTGACTGAATTCTTTTAGGCATGCTACTTTCTTTATCATTTTTTCTTTTACAATAGTTATTTAAGAGTGCATTTGTAGAACACCAAAGAATACTCACTATATTTTTTTCCATTGAATGGCCATTATCACACTGTTCTTCGAGTGGCAGATCTAGCTGATTCAGAGTTACTGACAGTGCTGTTTGCCTTTGATTTTGAGTCTTCAGGAACTGCGATTCAAAATCTGAACAAAGCTTTTGTATAACAACATAATTGGTAACTACAGCATTAACTACAATTTCTTTTGGATAACACAAAGCACCCCTGTCTACACTCTTTAGAAAATTGTAGGAGTCACTAAAATCTAACTCTTTTGGAAGTAGGAGGGCTTCTCTACACAGTTCACATTTTAATCTTTTCAGTAGTGAAAAGGCACAGTATCCAGCCACATACACCAACACTGGCAGTACTTCTTCATTGCCCTCCCAATCATTAGGCTCCAATACTACATCATTCAACTCCTCGCACAAGACTACCTCCGGTTCTTCCAATTCACTCTCAACATGCACCTTTTCAATTATTATCTCACCAAATTTCTGTGATCTAAGTTTGAGGTACAGATGAGATTGCAACCTTAACTTTGTTTCACATTCGTAGAGCTGTCTCAATGAAATGAGATATTGACTACCAGCAAGTTGCCTGTACATCCCAAAACGGCTTTCCAAATTATCAGTTTGGAATTTGCCAGGTAATATATATTGTAATCCTAGCTCTGTTGTGCAGTAGGAACACAATTCAGTCATGGCGTAAGTGCTTTGTTTGAGAGCTGAATGGGTCTCCCTTGTAAGTTTACCTGAAGATAGGTTCATAAGTTTCCATTTGTCTAACCAATCCATAAACTTATTTAAATATATAAGTTTATCATCATCAGGAGAGTTGGTTAGAGGAGTTTGGTACTTGTTTTTTAAGCGTTTGCCTGTGAATGGATGTTTTACATTTAGAATTTGCCACCATGTTAAAATTATTTGTAAATAATCTGCAGTTTCTTTGAAATGAGGCAAGTCGTGCCTATTTTCCATTTCAACTAGCCCCTTAATAACAAAATCATTAAAAACTTGCAGGACAAGTTTCACATTTTGTCTCTCCAAATGAGTGGGAGATAATGCCTTGTAGGACAAATTGTACCCATACTTCACTAAACTATCCAATTCTAAGGCATGCAATTTTTTAAGTGTTGATAGTGATGCTGTACATACATTTGACTCCTCTGATGAATTAAATTTTGGATACAGCATGCACTTGCCATCATTGGTTTGATTTAACCAATTATTCCTGATGCATTTTAATAAATGAACAGGATCAATAACAAAAAATAGGGGTCTTGTGGAATCAACTGGATGGGGGTACAAAACTGCATGGATGGAGGAAATACAAATTTACTCATAGCTGTACCATTTATACTGTTGTTATGAGTAACAACACTTATAATTTTGTATCCAATTTCCTCCAACCCCACAATTAATTTCCTGATCCACACGTGCAGTACCTGCGCATTTAAATTTGTGACAGGAAGAATGTGCACAACATCCTTGTGCACTGATGTTACACTATTGATCATAAACACATGTGCACTTTTAGCACATTGTTGAGAGTCATGTGCATTACCAATAATATTGCCACCTTTATAATCCATATACTTCTTTAAGTATATTTCATCTAACAAGAGGCTGACAGTTTTGTCTCTATCATCTAACATTAAATACTTTCTTCTGGCATAAGAAAGAAAATTGGAATTAAATTGCTCATCCATTGGATTCATATTGCTTTGCAGCATTAATGACTTTATGGTAGTCTCACATGGCAAAATTAAACAGCCAGAGTTTCTAACAAATCTGTATGCTCTAGGTGAAAAACTAAAAAATAGAGAAGAAAATACTAATAGGTCTCTAGAATGCCTCCTTGCATGGTGTTGAATTCCAAACAGTGAAAGTTGATCTACTAAGAATCTGATAACAGGATCATTCTCTACATTTTTCCTTAGAAGATCAATAACAATATCTATTACATGTTCTTGACTACCTTCCACCAAGCAAGATTTTAAATCATTCAGAACACTACTTACTTCATCGATAAGTGAAACTTTTTCAGGAACTGATTTACCCCCCAACCTGTACAACTGGATGCCTTGTAGAAACACTGAAACATGTAAATCACTACTTACTCTCACAGAATGAGTTATCTTAGGCACAGGAGTACATACCACACTACATATAACAACACTGTCATCATTTTGAATTACAGTCCATTTGTCTGTATCAATAAAGTTCAGACAGCTTTTCATTTCTTCCAAAGATGAAAAAGTCTTCTCCTATCATACTCTTCTTGTTCTTTCACACTCTCAGTAAATGCTTGCTGCAGGGCTGCCTCTTCACATCTAGATCTTCTACTGTCAGGGTTCTCTCGTGGCACCACTGGTGTAGCAGAAAAGTATGAAGGCAGATCAGGAAACTGAGATGGAACAGCATCAGCAACCAATTTTGGTATGCTGAGAGGGACTTTTAAAGTTTTCCCAGATTTTGCATCGTATGCTTCAGAATAGCGAATAAAATCACTTTCTAAGAAGTGTTTCTCACAAACCTGA
Organism: Ectobius pallidus; assembly: GCA_964059195.1. Lineage (NCBI taxonomy): Eukaryota > Metazoa > Arthropoda > Insecta > Blattodea > Ectobiidae > Ectobius > Ectobius pallidus. Next base: position 64,335,405 of record CAXKWD010000007.1, on the reverse strand, counting down.
AAATAAAAAGAGCAGAATGATATTACAATTCAATTATGTACCAACAATATTATTGTATATATATATAATATTTAAAAAATAAAGGTTTAAATCCTGAACTCATCTTGGTGTTCTTATTAGGTTTGAAATTAACCCTCTTGATAGCATGCAACCATTGTTTATGCAATTCTGGGCGAGTACTTTCATCAGGGAATCCATACACACTAACTCGAGGGCCAGATTTGTAATTCCCTCTGCATCGAGGCACACAGCATGAGTAAGGCATTGTGTGTAAAATGCCTGCTGAAACGAAATAAAAACCATACTACAGTAGTACATAATGATATACATAACCTCACTAAATCACATGGAAAACACAAACACAAGGGTTTGCAAAAAGCTTACCTCAAAAGTACTGAGATAATATTCACTATCGCTTTGTCTTCATGCTGCAAATGATGGGTAGCAATAAAAAAATACTTTGAATAGAACCTCACACCACTAACAATATCACAAATAAATTCACAAACAAACTGGTTCACTAGTCACGCTCGCTGCTCAGTACTCCTCTGGTTTACAATATGGCGGAAACAACCCTACGAGCCTTGACGTCACGGTGAAAGTGGGCGTGTAGTTGAGAGGCCTGTCTCTCGTAGGTTGCGGCAGGTAGAGTGGGGGTAAAGCGCTGCTGCAGCAAAATGCTCCGCTTTAAAAAGAAACGCAAGGGTTACTTTCGCTTCAGTGCAGTCCCGTTAGACGAAAGCTATTGTATGGGAAAGGGAGGTGGGAACCACGCAGCTATCAGTGCCAATTCAGTTGAAAATAAACATTTGACTAGTACGGTCTGTTATTTTCCTGTGTTACCAGTATGCCGAAAAAACTGAAAACCGGGAAGCTACGTGACATTGCTAGACAGTTTAGTGAAGATGGAATTCAGAGTGACGGGTCTGTTCTGAGGTGCAATGTTTGTGAAGTTTCAATAACAATTGATGAAAAACATCAACGTAATCGTATTACGCAGCATGTAGGTATTGCAAAACACGTGAAGAATAAGGAACTACAATGTAGTAAAAACGGAGTGCGACAACAATTTATTGGCGAGGCGTTTGCTTCTTCGAGTTCAGAAAATAAAAATGATTTTTTTAACGATACAGCAAAGACATTTGTGGCATGTGGTATTCCTCTTTCCAAGCTTAACAACCCTGTTATGAAAGTATATTTGCAGAAATATACTGGGAAATCTATCCCAGATGAGAGCACCTTACGGAAATCATATCTTCAGCCTTTGCATGAAGAAAAATTAAAACAGATCAGGTAAGTAGTAGGTGAAAATCCAGTATACTTTATATTAGATGAAACCACTGACAGACAGATGAGATATGTTCTAAACATTTTAGTAGCACCCCTAAATGGAAAGCAAGTGAAACCCATGTTGTTAAAAACATGCTTTTTGAACAAAACAAACAATGCTAGTGTGATGCAAAGTTTCAACAATGCATGTGTTGTACTGTGGCCCGATGGTATAGAATATGATCGAGTGTGGCTGGTACTTACAGATCAAGCATCTTACATGTTATTGGCTATCGCCAACCTTAAGCCTATGTACTCTAATCTAAGACATGTTACCTGTATTGCACACGCATTGCATCGAGTGTGTGAGGCAATAAAAGATGAATATTCATATGCAAATTAATTTCTGTCTTGCATTAAAAAATTGCTCAAAAAGGCTCCTGCTAGGATACAAAAGTATGTAGAAGTTACAGGACTTCCTCTTCCAATTTCTCCAATTCTTACTAGATGGGGTACTTGGCTAAAGGCTGCAGTGTTTATTTGTAACAATTTTAAGGCTATGTGTGATTTCTTATATGAAATACCAAATGATTCTTTGGCTGTAAAAAAGGCCAGAGAACTAGCAGGTAAACAGGAGTTGCAAGATGAACTTTTTATTGTGCATGGTTACTCTTTCCTGACTACTGCCATTACAAGATTGGAGGAGCAGTGTCTTGAGAAAGATTCACAATGGACTGTTCTGATGGATTTGAAGAAAGCACTGGAGGGGATTGGAAAGCAAAAATTAGAACAGAGCTTAGCCAAAAACCCTGATGTTGAGGATGTTGCAACGAACAAGGATTTAAATTATCGACTGCTTACAAAATATGCACCACTTGTGTCTGTTGATGTTGAACGTTCTTTTTCAACATATAAGTATTTGCTTAGTGACCGAAGGTGCAGTCTCAGTGAAAAAAAAAACATTGAAATATTGAATATTATCTGTTTTAACAGTTTTCTGGACTTGTGACCTCAGTAACGACAAGTGAATTTTGTGTCCTTACTAATTTGATGTAAAATTGGATTTGGTACTCTTGGTGTTCATTTATTATTCATTAATTACATGTGAAATTTACACATTTGTAAAAAAAATTTGCACCTTTTTTAGCTAAATTAATGCACCTTTTTTGCACCTTTTTTAGCTAAATTAATGCACCTTTTTTGCACCTTTTTAATCAAATTTTTGCACCTAAAATTCCTAGCTCTACAATTTTCAGTTGCCACAATACAATCTAAGCACGCGGTTGGCTAATGTCAACCACCTGGAGTGAGCAAGTTTTCCAGGGTTTCTTAAAGATAAATCTGGTGAACCATTTCCACTTGATACAGCGATACTCATATCCAATAAATATTTTTGATCTGTACTTAAATCATTTTTGTTCTCCAAAAGAGGAAGGTTATTTTCAATTGGTAAAAAGTAACCACAGGTAGTTTAGCCCAGTTTTCTAGCTGCTGACCTATTTTGCCTTTAAGCTAATCGGGTCCCTTCGTTTTACCATCTAAACGACAAAAAATATGTCGCAGTGGTAGCTCATTACCATCGAACAAACAAATTAACCATTGTAAAGGTCTTCCTATTTCCTTTTCCATCAAACAAATCACACCATTTGTATGTCCAGTGTTTACAACGGTTCCATCACACCCAATAGCAGTAAAAGTTGTTTGTTGTGTTCTTTATCTTCAAGAAATTCTAGTATACTGTCTGCTTTGTCTTTTCCGGTGCCAGATTTAGGTGCTACTTGACCTAAACACTTTGAGTCTGGTTCCTCTATTAGTGAAACGTGCTCTTCTGAAATAACTTTATTGTAAAATTTACTTCCTTTATTTTACTTTACTTACTTTACTGTCAATGCAATAGTAAAACTGTTTTTATCTTTCTAGTCATATTATAACGCCTATTTGAAACTTTTTATTTCATAATCGAGACACGTAAAAATCTTTGAAAAATTCCCAAAAAGTGTGTTTTTATGAAACTTTAACATTCCTGCGGCACCTCAAGACGTACTCCAATATTTTTCATATTTTAAATTTATCTTATGTACACCGAAAGGCAACTTTACCGCGCTATTACAAATTAAAAATCAAAAGCTGATTGTTTCGCAAAAGTGTTTCATATTTTTAATTTATCTTATCGACACCAAAAGGCAACTTTTCCGCGCTATTACAAATTAAAATTCAAAAGTTGATTTTTTTTGTTCCACCCTAAATGTAGGATACAACACTTGTAGAGCGCGTGACTATATTAACGTTACTCAATGTTATAAGTGCCAAGGGGTGGGGCACTCTGCTCACTATTGAAGTCAGGAACAAGGACACCTGTTCACACTGCGGCGATCTGGGGCACCCGGTTCGCACTTGTAGTAACAAACTCAAACCACCGAAGTGCGTAAATTGCGCGCGCGTGAAGCTTGACTCTGCACATGAGGCTTCAAGTCTCGAATCTCCTTCAAAAGAATTAGCAAAGAATAGGCTGCGCGAAAAAAATTATTATGGGGCATAACGACCCACGAATTAAGCTATGGCGTATTAACCCGGACCGGTCTCGTCTGGTTGCCGATGAACTCAGGGAACAGGCATATCTAAAGGAAATTGCTATCATACTCATTCAGGAACCCTATACTAGAGGTGGAATCATACTGGGCTTCGGTATTAAGGACAGGGTTATCACAGACGCGACGCAAGCCGATAACCCCCTATCAGCCCTAATAGTACTTAATCCAGAATTAGAGATAATAAAGCAAAGTCATACTAGCACAAACCATGTAGTTTGCGCCATGGTCATTACCACGACATAATTGCAGCCTATTTTCAGTATAGTCAACCGCGGGAAATATATATATAAATTCCATACATCGGATAGCATCATCGCTCACAGGACGGCAGAAGTAAATCTTAGGTTCCTACTTTGGGGGCCAAATCTAGCTGCAAAAGAAGATTACATTGCAGTAGAAAATTTGATAACGGACATGGGCTGGAACATCCTCAATGAGAGAGACCAGGGGCACACATATCAGTTAGGCACCAGAGACCAAACGCGTACCGTACTTCATATTATATTGACATCGCGGCAACCACGCCGGGGCTGGTCCCGAGAATCGAGTCATGGCGCCTACTGGACATGACATCGAGTTCTCACCGAGTCATAGAAATAAACATAGGGACGAACAATCCAACAGAAACGGACGTTCATAGGCGACTGCGGACTGGACGAATTACAGGACAAAACTCGGTGAGCTGCTCGGACAACAAGAACCGCTTGTTACCAAGACGAACGTAGCGACAAGAATACGAGGCATTTAGTCAAGCGATAAAAAAGGCAGCCAATAAGGCTATCGGAAAAACTCTCCCCCAACGGAAAACAGTTAAATGGTGGACACCCCAACTGACTCAGCTCAAACGAGACACGTACGCTAGACGAAGTGCCTTCCAGAGAGCGGGCGAGTCAGAAAGACAACGACTTTACGAAACGTACAGACAACATAGAAGACAATATATGCAGGCGGTTCATGCTGCGAAGAAAGAAAGCTGGCATGACTTTGTTTCAGAGCAAAGCACGACCAAAAACTGGGGAGTAGCCTATCGCATACAGGCCAACAAGCTGAAAACAACGACGGTAACAAGCAGCCTTAAAAAAGACGGACGGGAGTCAAGCAGAGACATGGGACGACATTGCCGGCACACTGCTTGCAACGCTTGCAGCAGACCCGGATAACGAAGTGAATGAACAAATACAGATACGACTGGAGCTAGATCAGGAATACATAAATAACGAATCTACTTAACCGTTTGATGCCATAGACCTACGGATGGCTTTAGAGACGACAAAAAACAAGAAATCACCTGGAATCGACGACATAAACCCGGAATTAATAACGCAGGGAGGTGAGGTACTTCATGCAAACCTCCTGGAGATATACAACGTTTGCATTAGACTTCACATGTTCCCGAAGGCGTGGAAGAAGGGTATACTCTTCCCCATCCTAAAGTCCAAGGACAAAGATGCTAATCTTCCTAGCTCGTATAGACCGATATGCTTACTCCCAGTCTTAGGCAATACATTAGAAAGGCTTCTCCTTTCCTTTCCGTTCTTTCTTTCTTTCTTTCTTTCTTTCTTTCTTTGTCGTAGTTTTACCTCTCCCTTTTAGGATTTAAGCGACCCAAGCCGCCCGGGCCTTACAGGGCCGCGACCTGTCGGGAGAGAGATTATCTTTGGATAACATACGTACTTTTTTGACCAGACAAGAACATGGAGGGCCTCCCCGGATGAGTGATCAGCCCAATGCCGGGGCCACTTCCGAGACAACACGAACACGTAGGACGATACACACCATTCACACAAACACTCACTCAGAATAAGGCGACGATGGGGATGACGATGATAATGACGGCCAGATGATATCCGGGGACCACAAGAGCCTAAAGTTACCTGACATTTGTCTCACAGGTGAGGGAAAACCCCGGAGAAACCTCACCTAGGTAATTTTTCCCGACCAGGAATCTAACCCGGGCCCGCTGCGTGAGAGGATTGAACGAATCCCCTGAGCCACAGCGGTGGACCTTCTCCTTTCCAAAATACAAAATAAACTAGAAGCGTCGTATTCCCATGTCCAATTTGGATTCCGACAGGGAAGGTCCACAGAGGATGTGATCACCAAATTAAAAGACATCGTCAAACAATCGCAATCGAAATATGCATTAGGGATATTCTTAGATATAGAGGGCGCCTTTGATAATGTATGGTGGCCCTTGGTTCCCAAACAATTAAGAGAGATAGGATACCCTAAGGGCGCATATGAAACTATCAAAAATTACTTTGAAGATAGAGAGGAAACAATCAGGAATAAATTTGAAAGCAAAATAAAACGAGTCTCCAAAGGATGCCCCCAGGGATCAGTCTTAGACCGAAACTTTGGAACTTAATATTTAACGAGATCATCACCACAATTGAAGAAAGTCAGGAAGCTAAACCTGTAGCATTTGCTGACGATGTAGTATTCATAATAGAGGCGGATAGTCGTCGTAATTTTGAAAGGAAAGGATCTTATAACATGTTAACGTACACCAATTGGTGCAGAAAGGGCAAGTTAAAAATGTCTACCGGAAAGATTCAGACACTATTATTAAAAGGAAAACTTCATCCGAGGAGACCTCCGACTAGGTGAAAATATACAAGGCGTACAGCACCTATGATATTTAGGAGTTGAACTCCAAGTAGGTAACAAATTAGATAGACAGGTGGAAGAAGTCTGCACTACCTCAGTAAACTTGTTTCACGCATTAGGAAATTTATCTGGCCAAACAACATGAATTATAAACGCCTGTATAAAGACGTTTCTGTGGCTATTATAGCGTATGCAGCCCATGGTTTGGCACCATACCTAACAGTACGCCAAAAGAATAAGCTGATCTCAGCACAAAGAAAAGCCCTGCTTAGAGTTACACGTGCCTACTCGACAATATCAAAATAATGCGCTAGCGGCAATTGCTGGAAAAATACCAGCTGACTTGCTGGTAGAAAAAAAAGGCTAATGCCTATAGTAAATGTAATAAGGCGAAGTTTGTTAACACCACGGATAGGTTGACAGCTCAAAAGTTTAGTGATACTTTTGTCTCTTCAATTGAAGACATATGTATGCAGGTCCCATCTTCGGTTACTGAAGCCACTAGATTGGTTGAAAAACTGCCAGTCAACAGACAAACTTTTAAAATGCAGCCGATGACTCAAGAGGTAGTTTACAATGTGGTGAATAGCCTGAAAAACAGTAAATGTCGTGATATTTATGACATCAGTCACGACCTTATCAAGGATGTGCTCCTTGATATCTTGTACCCACTTACTATGTGCATAAATCAGTGTATAATAACGGGTGTTTTTCCTGATCTTTTAAAACAGTCTAAAGTGGTGCCTATATTAAAAAAGGTGACTATCAATCTCCCATGAATTATCGCCCTATATCTATTGTGCCGATATTCTCCAAAATTATAGAGAAGGTGATAATTCCCGCAGCTAAATAACTTTTTTGAAGGTAACAGCTTATTTACTAAAGCACAATTTGGCTTTAGGTCTGGTCTCTCTACAATTGATGCAGTTACCAAACTTGTTAGCAATGTGCTGTCTGGCTTTGATAATCACGCCAGCACACTAACTACATTATGTGACCTTTCCAAGGATTTTGACTCTGTACCACATGACGTCCTACTTAGAAAGCTTGATTACTATGGAATAAGTGGAGTGGAGTTTGAGTTTTTTCGGAATTACTTAGTGAACCGTACTCAACGAGTTTTCTATAATAATACTTATTCAGAAGTGGTGGTTATGAAGAACGGTGTAGGATCAGGGGGCGTATTATATGTGATAGCGGACTGTAAAAGTCCCTAATACCTACACGAGATTGTAAATTTAATTGTGCTTAACACTTTCCGTGCCAACCACAATTAATAAGATCTCTGGCGGAGGACCACCTCCATAATGGAGGAAATGAAATGAATAAGCTTCATAGCATACATCACTCAATGAAACCTTGAATATAAGACATAACATTTAATCATAAGCTAAGCACACGAACAAATACACTTTCACTTGGTTGACAAAGTTGAAAACGAAGATAGTAGGTCTTCAGCTAACAGTCTTCTTGATGTAGCATTTATATATCCATACAATGGTTGACAATCTTCAGGTATGTAGAGTTTATGTTTGATGTAATATGTGAGTCATCTTAACGCATGAGATTGAATGAAAGTTTGTAAATAATGGAGTTGAAGATTCAGTCTTGAAATCACATAAAATCACATTTGTGAATAAATATATATATGTGTCCGTGAAGTGTGACACTTGTAGAAGTAGATTTCAATATGAGAAACTGAATATTAAGTCTGATGTATAAGCTATTTAACGATAGCTAAATCTCAACAATAAGATCGATGTTTAATGCGTAGATGAATGGAGAATTGAAGCCACTTCTAGTAATACTATTGATAACTTACTTGAAGTGAAGTATATGTCCTCGTATAAATTGAAATTAGCAGAATCTTTACCTGCTGTAAGGATGAGCATATATGTCGTGATGTCCCAGCTATTTAGCAATTAGCAAAACACCACAAGAACGCCATTTTGCCAGGCATAAGTTGAATGAAAGACAAGCACATTTCTTGATGCACTAGAAGTATTGCTTACTTGAAGCATATGATGAAGAAATGTAGAATCTGTAGGATATGTTATCCTTACAAATAGAATGAATGAAAGTTGATGTTCAAATTATATCTCAATAATCTGAAGCACCAGAGAAACACATGAATCCTTTCATGTATATAATGGAATTGTTGAAGTGAAGAAGAAGGAAGTCAAGTCAATGAGCAATATGAAACGCATATAAACTGCTCAAGAAGTGTATCCTGAAGACTGGATACAAAAAATAACAATCAAATATGAATAATAAAGACAATGAATAGGAATAATAGCTTACAAGCTAGAAAATGAATGTTATTTAAATAGTAATATGAATCAAGTTGACTACAGAAACAGGAACTGACAAAAGAAAGATATCCAAAGCCAACATGATAAGCTAAATCTAATGTTGAAAGTAAATGAACATAGGATGTAATGCAATAACTAAAAATGTAAACTTAACAATAAAAACTAGAGAAAAAATAATAAATAGAATATACTGCTGTTAAGTTGGCAGCAAAAAATAATTAACTTGTACATAGCTTAAATCTATGATTGAACAAACGGTGTTCCCCAGGGATCAATATTTGGTCCGTTTTTGTCCTGGTAATAATAAATTACCTGCCTGTTAATATAACAGCACCCTGTGAGTCGTTACTGTATGCAGATGACTCCTCATTTTTTTGTACTAATAGTAATATCGACACGCTTAATCAACAGATGACAGATTGCCTGTCAGTGTGTAAGACATGGTTTGCAAGTAATGGTCTTTTACTTAATGGAGACAAAACTCAATCAATTCTTTTTAGTTTAAACAATCATGAGAGAGTGAATATTAATTTATTAGGAATTATACTCGATCCGAAACTTACTTGGAGTCCGCAGATAAACAAGATTTGTAGTAGACTTTCCAGAGTAATATATTTACTCCGGAAGCTAAAGATATATATTCCTAAAGAGTATTTACGGATGGCGTATTATGCATTCTTTAATAGCATTATCAGTTACGGAATCTTAATTTGGGGTTGTGGGCATGACTTACCTAGAATTTTACTGTTACAAAAGAAGGCCATAAGAATAATCACTAACTCAAGTTATAGTGCTCATTGTAAACCACTGTTTATCAGTGAAAAGATTCTCACCGTTTACAACCTATTCATATTTAAATGTCTTGAATATGTTAAAGTAAACTTAACTGATATCCCATTGAGACGAGACAGGCATTCACATTATACCAGATATACAAATAATATTGACCTTCCAAAGGTTAGGCTTACTAAGTCACAAGAATATTACAGGTATATTGTATTAAAAATGTTCAACAAATTGCCTATTGGAGCACACTATGTTAACCTGAAAAGGTTTTTGACCAAAGTGTATAATTGGTTGGCTGTAAATCCCTTTTATAAGCTAGAGGAATTTCTCTGCCTATCGGAGGTAGATATATGTTTTTAACTGAAACTAGAGTGGGTAGTAGGTACAAAGTTGTATTTTGAACTTGTTTTATTTTTATGTATTGTGGAGTTTGTTTATGTACCTTTTATACGTATATTATGTTTATGTTGATGTACCTTGTTTATCTTTGACGGCAACTACACAAGTTAAACTTGTAATTGGTTGAAAATAAATAATTCTAATTCTAAATTCTTATTCTAAACTTCCAACAGAGTTCGGAGACGTAGAAATCACACAGGAAACGTACACCACAAGAAATAGGAAAGAACTGTATTCGCAGCTTAGAGAACACACTATAAACAAGTGGAAAGACCGTTGGAGGCATACCACAACGGGTTTAATCACAAGAGACTATTTCCCTACTGTTAGAGATAGGCTTAAACAGAAGCATTTACAGATAGATTACGCGACGGCACAGTTTTATTCGGGCCATGGATACTTCACAGCAAACCTAAATAGGTTCAACCTGGCAGAGGACTTCCTCTGCTACTACGAAGATTCCGAGTTAGACACAATGTATCATGCGCTATTTACGTGCCCGAGATATAGAGAGGCACGCCTTAACCTTATTCAGGTGGTAACACAAGCAGGAAAACTATGGCCGCCAGAACAAGTTCTGGGCAACTAAAGCAGTAAACATAGTATTCAAAGACTTTGCAGCGTATGTAATAGAAATTGGAAAACAACAGGAGGTTAACGATGTCTAAACATACCAGATTCGAGACAACCTAATTGTGAGACGTTTCTCAGGAGGACGTATCTCAGGAGGAAGCTCAGACTCCTGGGATTAAACCGAGGACTACATAAGGGCAATAGCCTAAATGTCGAGGTTGCTGTGGAAAAATTCTCACAGCAGCCGATCTGAGTGGGGTTTTTCGGGGTTTTCCTCACTCATTAGGTGAATACTGGGTCGGAGATACGACCCCCGACAGACAGATGACAAAAGACAGAGTTACACAGTCCTATTAGTGCTGAATCAAACAGCTGGCTCAAAACACATTACCCACAAGAGCGAAAAATAGAGCAATAGAACACAAGCGCCGAAAAGTTGTTGGGACCGGACTTGCCTAAAGGGATTTTTGTTATTGTTATTAATGATTTTATGATGTTTTCTCGAAAATGTTTGAAAATTTTTCCCATGCCGGACTAGTACCTTTGATCATTGATAATTCAAACTGTCCACATTTTAGTTTCTCCTCGGCTTCATTCAGGGTAAAATTCTCTAAACACATCTGAAGTTCCTCAACTACGTAACTGCACGACTTACCAGTGCACTGCTATACCGTGAAAATCGTCACATCTTTAAGATGCAGTGGCGGACGCAGAAATTTTTTCGGGGGGGGGGGATTTGAATAGGTAGAAAGAATACTAAAAAAAACAATCAACTTACATATACAATTAGTTTATAAAATTGGCCACTTAGAGTACATTTTTTTCAAATTTCGGGGGGGGGGGGATGTAACCCCCCTATCCGCCCCCCTGCGTCCGCCACTGTTAAGATGCACAACTTAAGATCTACTTTTGTCGTTCACTGCAACATTTCTACACTTGCTAACTAGAATTACTAGATGAGTAGGGCTACTTCTGTAAATATTGGTTAAATAAGTTAATTAAAATATTTTCATATTTTTTAACATATTTTCGACTTTTTAAACACATAATAAATAAATATTTTCGTTTTTATAAGCACCTAAAAGTCCGAGCCCTACTTATTATATTCCCACTTTTTCTCCAAGATTTGGCGAATACAAAATATTTTATCGATGGTTGATCTATTTCGCCTAAATCCACATTGGTGATCTTCAATGATTTCGTCCCCATATGGAGTTAATCTTGACAGAAGTATATTGGAAAAAGCTTTGTATTATGTTGATAGGAGAGAATCTCCTCGATAGTTACTAATGTGGCTCTATCTCCCTTTTTCTGGATCGGTATAGTAATAGATTCTTTCCATTCCTTTTGGCAATTCTTCCTCTCTCCAAATTATAATAATGAGTTTATGGATCTCTGAGTTTAATCTATCCCCACCTGCCTTCTGCTGTAATTTGGTCAACTCCTGGGGATTTGTGTTTTTTAGTTTACCTACACCTGTTTTTACTTCTGTTACAGTTGGTTCAGCAACCAACAGCTCCGCTGTGAATATTTCCCTTTCTACACTTTGGACATCTCCATGTACATTTAATAAATGATTAAAGAAATCTTTCCACCTATTCAAAATATTATTTAGAGCTGCGAGTCTAGTGCTACCATTGTCCTGAATTATGTTTGTTTTTGGTTGAAAACCTTTCTTGAACTCGTTTCTTTCTTTGCAGAGATCCCTAACATTTTTGTCTTTACTGTTTACCTCTAATTCATTTACTTCGTCTTTGAGATAGTTTCTTTTCTTTGTTCTAATGGTTGTAGAGGTTTCTCGTCTAGAATTTTTGAGATTTCTGATCGTAGTTTCATTCGGATTTCGCAACCATTGTAGTTTCGCCTGCTTTCTTGCATTTAACAATTTTATTTCATGTACTCATCATCGAACCACGGTTTATTTGGTTTCAGTTCAAGTGTACCTAATTTTTCTTTTGCGGTTACTTTAATATTGACTTTAATGCTTTCTCAGGTTTTATCCACATTCATATCATCCCTAGCTTCTTGTTCTGCAGTGTTTTCTAAACTGAAAATCTATTTGAAATCTCAACTTGGTATGCGTTTATAATTTGGTCATCATCTAGCTTTCTCACATTGAATCCCTCTGTATCGAAATGTTGCCTAGTCCCTTTGCTTAATGTAGCCTAAGTTTCTTCCTAACAGCCGCAACGCCCAGATAATGATCCGAATCGCACTCAGCACCCATAAAAGTTCGAACATCAATTATACTAGACTGCCTCCTTGCATCTGTTAGCATATGGTAGATTTGATTATGAGTCATTCCATCTGGCGAAGTCCATGTGGATTTATGAATATCACGATGTGGAAATGTTGTACTCTCTACGAATAAATTTTTACCGGTGACAAAAATTCGCTAACCCTCTCATGCATAGCGTCCTCATTTGAGGACATGTGTCTTTTTATTTTTTTTTAATTTCCTATTTGAAATTCCCGGCTTTCACTGTTACCAACCAATTCTGTGATGCCTACTAATTGGTTTAAACCAGTTTTTGAAGTTCCTTGACAGATGGCAGCAGTGTACTGCCATCACGAAAATGGCGGGCTTTGAATGTTCCATTGTGGTTGTTGACAGTGATTTTTTTAGTTCATTTCTGAAGCTGTCTGATTAAAAGTGACATAGGCCTATGTAAGTAGTTTGTAAGCTTGGTTAGACCCTATAAAACATAAATATATAGTTATAAGAAAGTTAAAACAATTCATAAAAGACTCAGGCATACGAAATGTATGTGTCCTCATATGAGGACTGTTTGCTTGAATCCTCCCTCTCTTTGATTGGAGATCAGGCAGTCATATTGCTGTTACATATGTAATTTCAGTGTAATTATAGTAGTCTTAGCATATGAGTATTTCAGATATTGGACTAAGACTTCCAGTTATAAAAGAGAACATAAGTACATACAAATACGAGGAAATAAGAAGCTATTTACACTTCTACACTTCACCGATTCCCCTCGCATTCCAAAGACCAACACAGACCAAACGTTCAAAATAAAACCATTCTCTACTATGTGCACCAATCTTGTCACCAAACTATAAACCCAGAGAAGTTTCATTCTGTGGATGAAATGATGATACCCTTCAAAGGTCGATCATTATTGAAGAACTATTTTCCTAAGTAAACAAAACAAAATTGGAAATAAATTGTGGGTAAGATTAGGGGATTTCTGGTTATGTCTACCTGCTTTGAGTTATACCAAGGTGCTTTTGGAGGTCAGCCATCTGAATGTGGAATTTCTGGTGACAAATTGCTGACAACTTTACCATCTTCTTGTAGTGAGTGTCTCAAAATCCCAGAATCGCATCAGCAGATGACATTACAATTATCAGATGGATGGAAAATTCTTCTGTGCATACAGTTTTTTCATATGCTGGATTGCAACCAGAAGAAAGAAGATGGTGCAGGGGGAAAAGATGTGGAAGATGACTGCCCCTGCAGCAGGGTTGATCTAACAGACGCACTTGCTTCACTATAGGCTTTCGCAATTATATCAGAAATCATAGGGGGTCCATGAGTATCTTTTATAATAGGCTCAATGTTACAGTATGGCTATTATGGCTATTATGGAGGATGGCTGAAAAATCTTCCATGGACTGTTGGAGTTCAAGAGGAGGGTTGCAATAAGTCTCATTTATAGTAGAAAAGCCCCAGAATCTTTGGGCGAGAAAGGTCGTTCAAGCAGCAACCAAAATTCACTTCCACTAGGAAACCTTGTCACAGTGTTCTATAGGAAATTACAACGAATGGATTTGGAGATTTTTCCCAAAAAAAGTGTTGCTAAAATTGCAGACAGATGTGATAAGTACCATAAAAGCAGAACAAGATATATCTTTGCTTTGCCCTGAGTGTTCTGAAAACTTCCATACTAACAGTAAGGTAAAATGTGAATATTTATGGACACATGCTGTACAATAAATTTTTCATTTTGTTGTATATTCATACAAGACTTCTTTTCTTCGTCTCGTACACTGGAGCTTTATTACACTACATTGTTCCATCTTGTGCATGATGTCCTCATATGAGGACGCCTTATTTTGGCCAAATTTTCAAAAATAGCTGATGACAACGTATGACATTTTATTTGTATGTGTTTAATGATATAAAAACAGGTGTTAAATATTTTTTGTCTATTAATTTGAAAAATCATGCATGAGAGGGCTAATCTAACTCCATTGTCGTTGCTCTGCAAATGGAGGATTTTTTCCCAATCGTGGGCTTGAAAATATCCTCCCTTCCTACTTTCGCATTGAAATCTCCTAGTACAATTTTCATATGATAAGCCAGAAACTGGTCAAATGCTCATTCTATTTCCTCATAGTAACTGCCCTTGTCATCATCGTCTTTATCCTTTGTTGGTGCATGGATATCCATAACTATGATGTCGCAACACCGTCCTTTACAAATAACATAAGAAAGCCTATCATTAATAAACTCAACTTTCTTAACGGCCGAATCGATTCTCCTATGTATGAAGAATCCGGTCCCTAATTGATGGTTATCATTCCCTTTCCCATAGAAAAAGGTATACGCGCCTGCCTGTATTGAACCTTCACCCTCCCATCTAACTTCCTGTACTGCTACTACATCTAAAGTATTTAGCTAACTCCCTAGTTCCAAATCTATAGTTCCTACGATTTTTAAACACCTTCAGTGTAGTCCCTACCCGGAGATCCGAACGAGGGACTCCTCCGGAATATTTTACACTGACAGGTAAGCATTTCTTAACACTATTTTTTTACTGTGAGAGGTTGTTAACCTCACGCCAAACCCTTAAGCTGGAGGACCACCTCATGTCGTCTGTCCGCGACTGCTTATTCAATATATTCGCAGCTACCCTCCATATCTGGAGGCCGTTTCCTCTATCCGCAACCTGAGGGCGCGCCATGCCAGGATTTTTACATGCTGAAAAATCCATCGAGCGCGGCCGGGTTTGACTCTGCGACCTTCGAATCTAAAGGCGGGCACGCTAATTCTACACCACCGCGGCGGAATTCTTGTGTTATAGTCATCGCGCCCAAACGAACCCCAGTCGGCTACAAAGCGAGCGGAACGCTTTTAAGTCTGACCACTTCCCTCATCTGGAAAAGATTATTAGGGTCTACCCACCCCTAAACGCTTTTAAGTCGGACCACTTCCCTCATCTGGAAAAGATTATTAGGGTCTACCCACCCCTAAACAAATGCGGTGGTCCCTGCCACCAGGTCAGGCCTTGTTGCAATGTCACTTGTGTTGTTTCTCCAGATTTGTGGAAATCAGCTGCAAGGCTTTTAAACTGTGGCAACAATGCGCATCTTATGCTTAGGCACACGCAACATTTCCCTTCCTTCCATTTCGGCTTTTCAACCCCAAGATGTTTATGGAGGTGTTTATGGAGGGTTTGTCCAGGGGTGGGGTTGAGATACTGTATTAGAGGGTTGCCGCCTGAGGATCCTTTAAAAGCGGTGACTATACCTATGGGTATTATATTTCATGTTGTCTATCCCTCTTTCACTCTCACTCTCACTTTATGAACGAGGTTATTCTTCACGACAACGCGCGCTCCCACGCCGCCGCTGCAACTTTTGACGGCATTCGGAGATGGCTTCAGGCCTTACTGCATCCCCATAGAGCCATGCTCTCGCTCCTTTGGATTACCATGTGATTGAACCCGTGAAGAACGATTTGGAAGTGATGGTGAGGTTAAAGAAGCGGTTGGTGTATTCTTGGTTGCGGACACAAACAAAACAAAAAACAACAAACCAAAAAACTTTTTTTTTCTGATGGAATAAATAGCTGGTGCAACGGTGTGAGAAACATGTATCGAGAAGAAGGGTGACTGTGTTGAAAAATGGCATCTTGTTTCTATTTGTAATTGAAATATATAACAACTAAAACTCTGTGGCTCTGCATCCCTGAAGGAACTAGGTCTACCATCCGACCGTAGCATCATCTACCGTAGGCAGATGGGGTATGTGGTCAGCATGCCGACACACACCGACCGTTAATGATGGTCTCCGTGACCGGAACCGCTACTTCTCTATCAAGTAGGTCCTTAGTTTGAATCACGAGGCTGAGTGCACTCCGTGAAAGACCTCCTTACCTCGAAAAAATCCGAGAAGATACCGGAGATCGAACTCAGGCCTAACCACGAGACAATGCAGACGGCCATTGAAATATATACTTCGCAAAAATTAGTTTGCTATTACTTTTTGAATCATCCTCGTATATAAATATCTCAGCCTCTCTCCATGAGAAGCTCCAGATTTCGTATCATAGAATTCTATTATCAACAAATGTCCCCGATGACTTGAGGCGTTTGACCCACAATGCCAGTATCACACAAGATAAGTTGAATGCTAAAATTAATGTGTGCAGAATACAAGATTTTCGATTACATTAAAGGTGTAAATTGATATGGATGATAGCATAGCAATGTGCTTGCCGCGATATGTATTCTTTATTAGCAAGATATAAGAGGGCACGTGTCTTGTAGACAATGTGCAAGAACATTATGTTTTATCATGATCAGATTTCTCAATGAGAATACCCTTATTCATGTGTTTCTATCGTAGCTCTATTTACGTAAATAAATGTAAGTGGCTTGTTGTATCACCATCAGATATTTTTCTTACATAATGAGTGTGACTTGTTTCACAACAGTTTACCCCATATTGGCTCACGGTCAAGGTAATGGCAAGGATACGATGTTTCTGGATAGATAACACATCTTTCTTATGTAGTTCATGACGCACTAACTACTGTTTTCTGCTGTAATACAATGAATAAGACATACGACTCAAACTTAAAATTTCATAACCACATGTAGAGCTGCCAACATTTTGAGTTATCATGCATCACGTTTCTTGAGCGGCACAGTACATTTCTGTACTGCGATACAACAATCAATTTACGTCATTTCTGTATCAAACTCGTGACTGGAACAATTTTTCCTGTGATGATTAACTTCGATTAAATTTATGCGTGTTATAGTAATAAATTCTTTATTATATTCCTCTCAAAACGTTTTCGTTAAATTTGATGTAAGCTTAGTTCGAAATGTTATATCTCACTAACAACACATGCGATAAGATTAAGATACCGTATTTACACCATGTGCACAGTCCCTGAGCATAATGCTCATGACGGGACATGGCAACTCAGAACAATGGCTACAACAAATATACAAGAGATATAACAGAATATAAAACAATAAAGTAAAATCGTAAAGCACTCTTAAACAACCCATCACCCAATAATTTATTTCATATGGTTAATATTTTGCGAAGAGGCCAGGAGAAAAGTTTTCAATGTTTGCTGCATAATTTCAATTTCAGAGATTTTCCACAGAGATTCTCACTTATGCCCCATATCTTCGTATAATTTTCTATTGCCAAAATTTGCAGTAGAAGATAAAATGGTATGAATGTTATGTAGACGTCTTAAGTTGTGATCATGTATGTCAGCAGATTATTGAAATGAGATATTACTATGTGTCTTGTGATTTATGATTTTATAAATATGAATTAGGTAATCATATCTTATTACGAAACGTAGAGGTAAAATTTTCAGCGAAAATGCATTGAGTGATGGTTATACATGAATATGAGGCAACATAGATAAGCAGGGATCTGTTCTGTAAAACTTGAAGTTTTCTTAGAAGTATGAAATATTAGAAATTTAACTACTAATTTTTATCTTATAGTTCTTATAATATCGTTTACTAGTAGCTATTGCACTTTTTAGACGGTTTTTTTAAACTAAAATTAATTACTGAAACATTTCTATTCAAGATACTGCTATAATACTATTTATACATTCCACTACAAATAACTACGTAGGTACTCTAACTTCATATTAGATTATAATTCGGTAAAGGGGTATGCAGCAGCGCGGTTTTTTGAAGGAATCCCCTATGAGGTTATGGCATTTTAGCTGGCTCAATCCTTCTGGTGAAGCTATGGGCCTGGGATCCACTCAGAATATTACTGTTAAATGTACCGCGAGGAATTAGAGACGACAAAGTCAAAGAAACACTAGCTCGACAAAACGCGGAAGGTGATGGACAGGAATGGAAACTCTAGAATTGAAATACAAACTAGGTAGGCGACTGCCGGATAGTGACCATTGGGTCTGCGAAGTCAGTCCAGAGCTCCGACAGAAAATGCTCGCAAATGAAAGAATATATGTAGTAGGGTGGAACGAAAAAAATCAACTTTTGATTTTTAATTTGTAATAGCGCGGAAAAGTTGCCTTTTGGTGTCGATAAGATAAATTTAAAATATGAAAAATATTGGAGTACGTCTTGAGGTGCCGCAAGGACGTTAAAGTTTCATAAAAACACACATTTTGGAATTTTTTCAAACACTTTTGCGAAACAATCAGCTTTTGATTTTTAATTTGTAATAGCGCGGAAAAGTTGCCTTTTGGTACCGATAAGATAAATTTAAAATATGAAAAATATTGGAGTACTTCTTGAGGTGCCGCAAGGTTGTTAAAGTTTCATAAAAACACACTTTTTGGAAAATTTTCAAGGATTTTTACGTGTCTCGATTATGAAATAAAAAGTTTCAAATAGGCGTTATAATATGAATAGAAAGATAAAAACAGTTTTAGGCCTACTATTGCATTGACAGTAAAGTAAGTAAAGTAGAATAAAGGAAGTCAATTTTACAATATTTATTTCAGCAGAGCACGTTTCACTAATAGAGGAACCAGACTCAAAGTTTTTAGGTCACGTAGCATCTAAATCGTCCACCGCTGTGGCTCAGGGGATGCGTTCAATCCTCTCACGCAGCGGGCCCGGGTTCGATTCCTGGTCGGGACAAGTTACCTAGGTGAGGTTTTTTCCGGGGTTTTCCCTCACCTGAGAGACAAATGTCAGGTAACTTTAGGACCTTGTGGTCCCCGGATATCATCTTCATCCCCATCTTCGCCTTGTTTGGAGTGAGTGTGTGTGTGAATGGTGTGTATCGTCCTATGTGTTCGTGTTGTCTCGGAGGTGGCCCCGCGTTGGGCTGATCACTCATCCGGGGAGGCCCTCCATGTCCTTGTCTGGTCAAAAAAGTATGTATGTGATCCACAGATAATCCCTCTCCCGACAGGTCGCGGCCCTGTAAGGCCCGGGTGGCTTGGGTCGCTTAAATTCTAAAAGGGGGAGGTGAAACTGCGAAAAAGAAAGAAAGAAAGAAAGCACCTAATTCTGGCACCGGAAAAGACAAAGCAGACAGTATACTGGAATTTCTTGAAGATAAAGAATACACCAAACAACTTTTACGGCTATTGGGTGTGATGGAACCGTTGTAACTTAATATTAAACCACACAGGCGCATACACTTTCACAGTGTACTCAGCCAGAGTCTTAAAATTTTCAGTTGCCACAATACAATCTAAGCACGCGGTTGGCTAATGTCAACCACCTGGAGTGAGCAAATTTTCCAGGGTTTCTTAAAGATAAATCTGGTGAGCCATTTCCACTTGATACAGCGATACTCATATCCAATAAATATTTTTGATCTGTACTTAAATCATTTTTGTTCTCCAAAAGAGGAAGGTTATTTTCAATTGGTAAAAAGTAACCACAGGTAGTTTAGCCCAGTTTTCTAGCTGCTGACCTATTTTGCCTTTAAGCTCATCGGGTCATTTCGTTTTACCATCTAAACGACAAAAAAGATGTCGCAGTGGTAGCTCATTACCATGGAACAAACAAATTAACCATTGTAAAGGTCTTCCTATTTCCTTTTCCATCAAACAAATCACACCATTTGTATGTCCAGTGTTTACAACGGTTCCATCACACCCAATAGCAGTAAAAGTTGTTTGTTGTGTTCTTTATCTTCAAGAAATTCTAGTATACTGTCTGCTTTGTCTTTTCCGGTGCCAGATTTAGGTGCTACTTGACCTAAACACTTTGAGTCTGGTTCCTCTATTAGTGAAACGTGCTCTTCTGAAATAACTTTATTGTAAAATTTACTTCCTTTATTTTACTTTACTTACTTTACTGTCAATGCAATAGTAAAACTGTTTTTATCTTTCTATTCATATTATAACGCCTATTTGAAACTTTTTATTTCATAATCGAGACACGTAAAAATCTTTGAAAAACTCCCAAAAAGTGTGTTTTTATGAAACTTTAACATACCTGCAGCACCTCAAGACGTACTCCAATATTTTTCATATTTTAAATTTATCTTATCGACACCAAAAGGCAACTTTTCCGCGCTATTACAAATTAAAATTTATTCAAAAGTTGATTTTTTTCGTTCCACCCTAAATGTAGGATACAACACTTGTAGAGTGCGTGACTATATTAACGTTACTCAATGTTATAAGTGCCAAGGGGTGGGGCACTCTGCTCACTATTGAAGTCAGGAACAAGGACACCTGTTCACACTGCGGCGATCTGGGGCACCCGGTTCGCACTTGTAGTAACAAACTCAAACCGCCGAAGTGCGTAAATTGCGCGCGCGTGAAGCTTGACTCTGCACATGAGGCTTCAAGTCTCGAATCTCCTTCAAAGGAATTAGCAAAGAATAGGCTGCGCGAAAAAAATGATTATGGGGCATAACGACCCACGAATTAAGCTATGGCGTATTAACCCGGACCGGTCTCGTCTGGTTGCCGATGAACTCAGGGAACAGGCATATCTAAAGGAAATTGCTATCATACTCATTCAGGAACCCTATACTAGAGGTGGAATCATACTGGGTTTCGGTATTAAGGACAGGGTTATCACAGACGCGACGCAAGCCGATGACCCCCTATCAGCCCTAATAGTAATTAATCCAGAATTAGAGATAATAAAGCAAAGTCATACTAGCACAAACCATGTAGTTTGCGCCACGGTCATTACCACGACATAATTGCAGCCTATTTTCAGTATAGTCAATCGCGGGAAATATATATATATATATATATATATATATATATATATATATATATATATATATAAATTCCATGCGTCGGATAGCATCATCGCTCACAGGACGGCAGACGTAAATCTTAGGTCCCTACTTTGGGGGCCAAATATAGCTGCAAAAGTAGATGACATTGCAGTAGAAAATTTGATAACGGACATTGGCTGGAACATCCTCAATGAGAGAGACCAGGGGCACACATATCAGTTAGGCACCAGAGACCAAACGCGTACCGTACTTCATAATTATATTGACATCGCGGCAACCACGTGCACCACCACTTCCAGTGCTACACCAGGTAAGGATTTGTGGAAGGTACGCTGGCCCGCAGAGGTTCTGAAAACGTCTAAAAGCACTGGGGATGGCACAAAGAAAACTTTCGAAGAGCCTACAAATAAATTCTATCCTCTTCGAACTAGTGGAAACATACAAATAAGTTATTTCAATTTTTTAAACAAAATGTATTAAGAAAATAACCATACAATAATTTTATAACACTGAAATGATATTTAAAACATACAAAAATTTACACATGCCACTGTCTTTCATGTCATGCATTCCTGAAATATAAATTCCTTAGATACAGTTTTGTTCTCTGCTTGTTAATTAATTTCATACAATAAGTTCATGGTTAATTTGAATTGATTATGCAAATTTTCTCTATAATAACATCACAGTAATTCTCTTAATTTGAATAACATAAAATCTCTATTTTAACAGATACAAATTATAATAATATTGAATTATTATTAATTCACATAAAATATTACTTAATATTGAAGGTGTTTTTAAATTTTTACAATATCAGAAAACATTCTTAAATAAATTACCTTGCATTAAGCAAGCAACAACAATTTCTGGTAATAAAAAATTTCATTCGGTTTAGTCTACTTCAATTAATTTAAATAATTTACATTTATTTTAAAATCAAATTTTATGTCTTTCAAAATTTAAATAAATATACAACCTGAGAGATTATTCTGGACGGATCACAATGGAAACTGCCTCATAATAATTCCTTTCATTAGGCATAAGGTTCCATTGTAAAACTTCCTTTAGAAATTAACATATATTTATTACAACTTATTGGTTATCTACTAATTTACATGCAGAAAATACCATCTATAATTATTTGACTACTTTAATTCATTTTCACAACAGAGCGGATGGTATTTTCCTAAGTTAAAAACATCACATGCTAAAAATTAAAATCAATTTACTAACCTTATATTTCATGGGCCATATACATACAAAAAATTCATTCTCTCGGGGCCCCTCGAGAGAATGCTCTTTGCAACTTCCAGAATTTTGAGGTTAACTAAATAATAAAATCCAGTTTGGAGGTGAGTGACTACTTAAAATGAAAACTCCATTTGAAAAATAAGGAACCTACCCCAACTAAATTAAACAAATAAAATATTAATACAGCAAATCTGAGTCCAAAATAAAAATTACAGCCCTCCGTGCATTTAATCTTAAGCCATCAGAAATATTAATTTCCAGCTCCTGTTAAAATGGCTGCTTAGTTTAAAAATCATTATGGCATGGCACGAGGCAGAAAATAATCCAAGCCTTTAGGCTAACATCAATTAAAAGCAGTTCATCATGTAGCTTTGCCAAAATATTATTTTAAAGCCATTAATAAACTGCAAAAGAAATAACTCAAGGTACTGATTAGAAGAGATAAAGTCCACTCACCTCGACTGGCGAAGTTAACTTTCTGTGTTCTGCCATTACGGCAATGTTTTGAAAGGCGACCATACTGACCGAGAGCAGAAGAAGCAAAGAGAATTTTCGCGGGCTCGTAGCTCGCTAAATAGATCTGCATCCCGATCGTGTTTTGTTTTTTACTGCATTGCAAATTTTCAGGACCAATAAGAATTACTTTTATAATGTATTAAAACAAAAACGAATCTACATGTAACACAAATAGCGGTGCAGTTTATATGCACAGCTACAATACACAAACACTGCCTACTGGAATGCTCTCTTGCTTGGCATCCAGACTGCAGCGAGGAAATGTAGGGAGAGAAGGGGAAGGGGAAGACAGAGCAGCTCTCTGTTTGCCAAGGCCATAGAACTACTCAACGGTTTGAACTGGTAGACGATTAAAGGGGGTGATCAAGCGGGCTTTCAAACATATTAAATTAAATATTCACATTTTAGGCCGATGCTGTGAGAGAAAAATTCGTGGCATTATTTAGCAATAATGGCACAAACACCCCCCCCATGACTTGGAATATATACTGGAATATATTCCAAACCATGACAGGTAATCTCTCACAGAAATAATCAGTACTAAATTAACAAGTGGGAAGACTTTTTAAAGTTCACAGAAAGGTTCTCAAGGCGGATGAGCACTTCACAATGAACCGGACCAGATCAGAGCACTTAATTATTTGGGAGAATTTTACCTTGTTTAGGAGTCCATTCTTACAAACCAGGTATCCAACCCTTTTCACTATCGTCCATGTCGGTGCTCGCTGGCAGACACTGAATTTTCACGGAGAAGAGACATTATAGGCGAGACGATGTCTTCTTTCTCCTACAGTGAGACTGTCCAGCTTTTCAGGAAGTTGCCCACTCCGTCTTGACACCCCAGTGACTCCGCATCTCCCACTCGAATCAAGACCTCCTGAAATTACAAGGCCAGCGGCAGATCACAGTAATACAAGGCAAGATACAATTGAACATTTTACCCTCCCTCATAGAAATTTTAAAGTTAATAGCTTTATTTAAATGAAAATCTTACTCTCCTAAATTGAAATTGGGGGATTAATAGCTCTATTTAATTGAATATTTCAAAGATATTTAAAAAGATTTTACAAAACTACAATCGGAGTTAAATCATCAGGATGCAGCTCTACATATACATTCAAAATTACTCTATCATTACCTAATTAAAACACACTGCATCACAATATTTATAATATAATTAAATCACTCAATTAACAGTAATTATTGTTGTCTGATGCCTTGGCTTCTCATCCTATTTAAATTAAAGTTCTGGGAAAGATATGCTGACTTTGAGAAACAAAAATACAGAGACCGTTTTTCACCATTCTTCCTTTGATCGGAGTCCTACTCGACTTGAGATCCCCTCAACTCTTTCGACTGCTGGGCATTTCAGACTTCCAGTATCTTCTGTCTTAGTCTTCACCAACTCTCGCCCTGGCTGGTGTCGAATCTGAAGTCGTGTAGCAAACCATCTCCTACCTGGTACTCTGAAATTCTGTTCTCTTAGGAAAAACTTAAAGATCAGGTCTTTTTAACATGACTGACATGTGCTTTGACTGTTTTATCAGATACACAATCTTTTAAAAGCACAGTCACAGGGGTTAAGAACCTGTCTACAATGAAAGGACCTCTAAACTTTCTAGCGAGTTTCGCTGAAAATTTATCTACTGCCTTACTCTTTGGAAAGTTTCTCAAAAATACCCTGTCGCCTACCTCAAAATTTACCGGTCGTCTATTAGCATCGTATCGCTCTTGAGTCTTTTGGTGAGCAAGTCGCAGATTGGCAGCTGCCTTTCTCCAAATCTCTTTAACTTTACCTGCGTCTCGTTCTTCCGGCAAGAGCTCTGCTAAAGACCAAGCATTGGTTAGGGGACTATTGGGCGGAAAAGCAAACATTAACTGGAAAGGAGTTTGTTTGTGAGCTTCATGTCGTGCAGTGTTAAATGCAAACTGCAACCAGAACAGTTCCTTGTCCCAGGCGACATGCTCGTCTGAATGGTACGCAATAAGCGCTGCCTTCAGATTTCTATTAAAACGCTCCGAAAAGTTTGGAGAAGGGTGAAAAGGAGACGTACGGATATGCTGGATACCTAACGAGAAAAGGAATTTCTTAAAGGACTTAGAAATGAAGCATGAAGCGTTGTCTGAAACTAAAGACTTCGGAAACCCAGTCATTGAAAAGATTCTTTTTAGACTTTGAATTGTAGAATTAGTTGTAGCATCTCTCAAGGGAAATAGCCAAACGAATTTAGAAAATGCATCTACTGCTACAAGAATGTAAGCGTTTCCGCTTCTCGAACGGGGTAATTTGCCAACAAAATCAATATGTAACCAATCCATGGGTGCGTTAGGCACACTAGAAGCTAGAAATCCGATTTTGGTACATTGAGCACGTTTGGATATGGCGCACTGCTGGCATGCCTTTATCCTTGCTTTTATGTAACCATCCATTCCCTTCCAAACAAAGGATTGTTTTATTTTTGCCCGCGTCTTGTAAAACCCTAAATGTCCTCCTACTGGAGACTCATGATGATATTTGAACACCATGTCTCTTAATGCAGCTGGTAAGACAATTCTGGAGGGTGACCTACGCGCTGGGGCACTATATAATACATTATTTCTAAAGACATAGTGGCGTATGTCTTCTCCACCTCGTAGGCGGGCTATAAGGGGAGCTAACTCTTCATCATTGGCCTGATGATCAGTTAAAGAAGTGAATGCAAGAGGAAAATCACCTAAAATGTTTCCGATCATGCCAGATAGCTCCTTAGGCTCTTCCAAAACATTTTCTGGACTTTGCAATGTTTCTTCAGGACTAAACATGCGAGTTAAGCTGTCGGCCACTACATTGTCAGTCCCTCTAATATGTTTAGCTTTAAATTTAAAGGCGGATAGCCTAACTGCCCATCTCGCGATTCTTCCTGTGGTACGAGGCTTGGCTAGCACCCAACTTAGAGCTTGGCAATCGGTTTCCAGTTCGAATTCTACATGTTCTATGTAAAGTTTGAATTTCTCGACTGCAAAGAGTACAGCGAGAGCCTCAAGCTCATACATAGAATAAACACGTTCCGGAGGGGTCAAAGTCCTAGAGGCATACGCCACAGGCCTTCTACCCTCCTCGAATTCTTGCAGGAGAACCGATCCCAAAGCTACAGGCTATGCGTCGCACTGCAAGATAAATTTCTTGGAAAAATCCGGCATTGCCAAAACTGGGGGAGACATGATCGATATTTTAAGTTTTTCAAAGGCTTCCTGGCACTCAGGTGACCACACAAATTTTGCATTCTTCTTCCTTAAATTATTTAAGGGCGCAGAAATCTCAGCCATGTTTGGAATAAATTTTCTGAAGAAATTAATCATGCCAATGAATCTGGCTACACCTTTTACATGATATATGTTTTTAACTGAAACTAGAGTGGGTAGTATGTACAAAGTTGTATTTTGAACTTGTTTTATTTTTATGTATTGTGGAGTTTGTTTATGTACCTTTTATACGTATATTATGTTTATGTTGATGTACCTTGTTTATCTTTGACGGCAACTACACAAGTTAAACTTGTAATTGGTTGAAAATAAATAATTCTAATTCTAAATTCTTATTCTAAACTTCCAACAGAGTTCGGAGACGTAGAAATCACACAGGAAACGTACACCACAAGAAATAGGAAAGAACTGTATTCGCAGCTTAGAGAACACACTATAAACAAGTGGAAAGACCGTTAGAGGCATACCACAACGGGTTTAATCACAAGAGACTATTTCCCTACTGTTAGAGATAGGCTTAAACAGAAGCATTTACAGATAGATTACGCGACGGCACAGTTTTATTCGGGCCATGGATACTTCACAGCAAACCTAAATAGGTTCAACCTGGCAGAGGACTTCCTCTGCTACTACGAAGATTCCGAGTTAGACACAATGTATCATGCGCTATTTACGTGCCCGAGATATAGAGAGGCACGCCGTAACCTTATTCAGGTGGTAACACAAGCAGGAAAACTATGGCCGCCAGAACTTAAGTTCTGGGCAACTAAAGCAGTAAACATAGTATCAAAGACTTTGCAGCGTATGTAATAGAAATTGGAAAACAACAGGAGGTTAACGATGTCTAAACATACCAGATTCGAGACAACCTAATTGTGCGACGTTTCTCAGGAGGACGTATCTCAGGAGGAAGCTCAGGCTCCTGGGATTAAACCGAGGACTACATAAGGGCAATAGCCTAAATGTCGAGGTTGCTGTGGAAAAATTCTCACAGCAGCCGATCTGAGTGGGGTTTTTCGGGGTTTTCCTCACTCATTAGGTGAATACTGGGTCGGAGATACGACCCCCGACAGACAGATGACAAAAGACAGAGTTACACAGTCCTATTAGTGCTGAATGAAACAGCTGGCTCAAAACACATTACCCACAAGAGCGAAAAATAGAGCAATAGAACACAAGCGCCGAAAAGTTGTTGGGACCTATGGGACCTATGGTCGAGGGCTCCGGGTAAGGTGGAGGGCAAAAGAAAGAAAAAAAAGAAAGAAAGAAAGAAAGAAAACTCGTCTCCAAGCATGTAGGCTTATCGGGAGCAATCCTTGTTGGTAAAGGCAATCGGTCCGTGATAGGTTCCTTGTTAGAAATATGTCAGTGCATGAAGTCCAGATAACATTCATATTGGAGAGATGTGAGTGTATTAAGACATAGAATAGACTTTTACATAAATAAGTTGAAGTTTGAGATCATAGGTATTATTTTGTTAAACAGATTAGCGACATGAGTGTTCCAGCTAAGACTTGGATAATGCATTAGTCCTACATATTTATAAGATTTAACAAATTCAACCTTATTTTGATCCTAGGAATAACTGCATATTTAATCATAAATGTTTTAGCCTCGTGCTAAGTTGTATTGTTTTCCACGCAAGAAAAATCGTAAGTTTGGGCAAACAATGACTGCCTTATAGCTACCCGTCAGAGAATGTTTGCGGGAAAAAAAGTTCAAATATAAGCTCTCAACACATCGTAAACTATACAAAATTCAAACAAAATAGTTGGAGCCGTTTTCATGAAAATCGCAAAAAGATTATATATTCTTCATGTGAAGTGGAAGTAGAATTAAGAGAAAGTCATCTTCGTGTCACATCCCCAGCATTTAAAAGGTTAAGTACGTGCTCAATCTATAATCATTCATTCATGGTACTTCTGCCTTACGGCAGGTCTACACTCTCATGTAAAATTCCATTTTCCAGCTCCTTCTATTTTCTGCTGCATCCTTTAACTCTCCATAATTTCTTTTCTTCTTGATGTCATCCAGTATCTCAATTCTTCTTCTTCCTAGTCTTCTGTTTCCTTCTATTTTTCCTTCTATGGCATCTAGCAAGAGTCCTCTTCTTCTCATAATGTGTCCCATCCAGTTGGCTTTTCTCACTCTCACTCTCTATAATAATAATAATAATAATAATAATAATAATAATAATAATAATAAAAATAATAACAATAGCAATGGCAATAACAATAACAATAATAATAATAGTAGTAGTAGTAGTAGTAGTAGGCCTAGTAGTAGTAGTGGGAAGTGTTTGTTCGTTTGTCTGTCTGAGCGTGATGCTCAGCGAAATCTACTGCAAGCAGATATATTAAATTTTAAACATAGAAGGACTGATGGGTGGCCGAATGGACTTCGAAGCCGGATTTTTAATTTTCGCTTTCGTTCGCAAGTTATGAGTGAAAAACTGGCAAAAAACGTGAATTTTTTACGTTATCGATTCATCAGTTTTCGGCAATACACTTCAATTGTCAAATCAATTGCAGGTGGCAATGGCTTTTTTGTCATAACTCTGAAATAAAAGCATCACGATTTTTTTTAATATATCGCATGGAATTATCGATCGCTTCAATTTTGTGAGCTCACCCTGGTCGATTCGTGTGTCTATAATGTCAAGGCACGCAGACATCTGAAATTTCAACATAGACGGAAGAGGGATAATGAAGTAGACCTAAATGGGCAAATATTGATCAATTTGGACGTAACTCACTACGGAGGGGTTTTCTGGGCCAGGGAACTCGAATCTGAAGTCTTTTTTCCCAAGCGGCGCTTTCTAGTCTTGGAATGCACTCCAAAGCCGGATTTTTAGCTAATTCATTATAAATATTATTAGCTTAGTTTATAAATGTGTCGCGTGTAAGTGTTAATAAATATGTTTTCATTATTCTGTTCTTAATTTTTAAATTTCGAATTAATTATTGTGGGCAAAGCTGCGGACAGCTGCTAGTTATTAAACTATGTGAATGTGAATTTGATTATGCCTTGACATGGGCGTACGGTGAAATTTTGTTCGGGAGGGGTTCTATGTCCTTGACGCACATTGTAAATGAATACTTTTTTTTATTGTGTTGTATTGTGATCAATAATATACTATTATTAATATGCAGCACGATCTTTGAAATTGCTTTTCTTGAGTTTTCTGCCCATTTCTCATTTAAACTAAATTCTATAAATAAAAATATTATTTTGACCAATTATCACAAGACTGTAAGGTGTAGCCTGTAGGGCACGTTTTGAAAGTTATCTAAAAATCCACCGGTGGAAAAGTTCCGTTAATGCCGATTACGTTATGCAGATTTTGTGATGAGCTCTTGATTACTGTTGACTTAACGTATAGGTTGATGGATTTCGGCGGGAATATTAGAGTTGTATAATAATTATCATTATTGTTCATGGATTTACGAGAAGTGGCAATTATATTATGTGATAGGAAGGGAATTAATAACTGAGTGCTACCATTCTTATAAATCATGTTATAAGCATATTAAAATCCATAATAGATTTTGGGTATTTAAATACGGTATCTAACCTCGAAGAGCAATAAATTATGGATAATCTGAAGTGCTGTCAGTTTCGAGAAGCCAACATTAATGTATAGATATTTAAGAGGATTTTGTTTATTTTCTCATCTTGAAAAAAAAATCCTCTCGTCTCTTTCAATTTTATAGGAGTCATATTCAGATGAAAAGCAGTTCATACTTTTTGCATGAAAATAAACTCAATTTAATTATGAACGAATAAAGAAATTTGCACAATAATTGTGCATTTATTTATGCTAGTGGCACTTGTCGTCTGCTCTTCCATGTCTGTCATAGAAGCATCGTACATAAAGTTCGATGAGTCTGATGGCAATCAATGTCTTTCATCACACAAACATAGGTGAGTTTAAAAACAGCCTGATGCTTCACCGGCGACTTTACAAACAAGCTGATGTACGATGGCATCGATAGAATTAATCGATGACTTTAAAAACGTACCCTATACATACTGTAGCATGCGGCTCTTGAGCCAATCTCGTGCGGCTCTTGAAACCAAGCTAAGAGTAAATATGATACAGATTAAAAAAAATATATAGTTAATATAATTTAATGAAAACATATTACGAGGAAGAGAAAACTGATTTCTTATTTAGCGCAGAGTGTATTTAGTTTACAGAGCAAAATAAGGCTCTTTCGGAAAGACCTTGAAGAAAATTACCGAAAGGCTTCCTGACGTTCAGGGGGAAACAGAAGATTATTTGTGTAAAATGTCTGGTCTTGCTAAATAAATTAATAGTCCAGTCAATAAACGTCGAAAAACACCAAATAGAAAAAAAAATCGTGTAGTTTTGAAATTTTGCAGAGTTGTCGGAGGGAGTGTCCTGAACAACATACTAAAAGTCCCCGAAGGTGGGGGGTGAGCGGGGGGCAGGGGGGCCCGCGGAATGTCCCTATTTTAGGGTTTTCGCTTATAACTAAACAATGGTGCATCGTAGAGGAAAAGATATAACCCCTAAATATAGAGAAACTGCGATGTACGGTTTTCTTTCGAAATCTCGAAATTTTACCGAATCTTAAAATTGTTATAACTTTTGAACATTTGAAGACAAAGTAACAAATGACTACTCATTTTCAATATAATTTATTTACCTACAACTTCTTTCATGAGAACATTGCTGTATACCTAAGGGCTGAAGCGCTAGAAGGCAAAGTGTGTCGAAAAGCGCGAGGCGAAATAGCTTTTTTAAAAAAATTGTTATTTTCGCTGGCGGATATCTCGAAAACTATTGAGAATAGAAAGAAATGTGTAGTATCAAACTTGTAGGAAATTTTATCAGCTTGAATTTTGTATATGGCAACTTTTCCTCTACGATGCACTATTGTTTAGATATAAGCGAAAAACCTAAAATAGGGACCTTCCGCGGGCCCCCCTGCCCCCCGCTCACCCCCCACCTTCGGGGACTTTTAGTATGTTGTTCAGGACACTCCCTCCGACAACTCTGCAAAATTTCAAAACTACACGATTTTTTTTTTCTATTTTTCGTTCGTTGCCTGGACTATAATGACAGATTAATGATTTGAGGACACTTAAACATTCATTTTCATTCCTGTCAAATCCTTTTGCTGTTGATGTTGTGGGTGATGGCTTTCCCGTTTCATGACCAATTACAAAGGATACGGTTGGAGTAGAGTTGGAACTACTGGAACTGCAAGAGGAGGAAGGACTAAAAGGACGTGAACGAAGTGGTGTTTGAACCATACAATTTTGGAAGAAAGTCCCAGAAGAAAAATACATACTAAAAAAATAGTATGTTACGAGATTTATCTCGATATTTGGGACTACTAATGTGTGTGAATCACTGTACTAAACGCTTAAGTTCATTAAATCTAAATATCGATATGAACTAACTGATGAACAATTAAGTGAACCCGTGAGAACTGCACTTACGAATTATCAGCCAGATTTCAAACAACCAACAGCAAAAATTAACCCTCGAAAAGCACTTCTCAAAAGTAAAATCTTATTTCTTGTTGTGTAATTGAACAATAATGTTTATGTGTATAGTAAAAACAACGTGGTACACTTCAAACAGCTTCATAAATTTGCGACTTCCAAAGTTAAGGTTAGTGGCCACCCGTGCACTATAGGGTAGAATCCACACAAACTATTTATGCCGATCACTAGGACCTTTACTGAAATCAGGTAATATCGAGATCCAAGATGTGAACTGTGATTAGTGGTGACACTAGCAGATTAATTGGGACAATGAAAATAACTTTTGGAAAGAATGTAAGAACTGAAACAGCCTTAAAATTTTATAAAGTCATGGCTCTTCCAATTTATGGATCCGAAATTTAGAGCTTAAATAAACAGCAAAAAAGATAATGGAAGCAGCGGAAATGAAATTTCTGAGACCGCTGGCAGGATATACCTTAATGGACCACAAACAAAACACAGAAATTAGGGAAAAACTAGGAATAAGCAGCATCTCAGAAAAAAAACACAGGATTATGTAAACAGATGGTATGACCACATAAAAGGAATGACAAAAGATAGAATCCCAAATATATTATACAACTACAAACCAAGAGGAAGACGAGATGTGGGAAGACCCAGAAGACGTTGGACAGACCAGTTTTAATTCAACACTAATAAATATTCTTACTATTGAGACGGAACAGGCCACATGGCCTAAACCGTGTTTTGTTATTAATGATGACTAGGAGATTTGTAAACTCTAACAGAATTTATAGTGAAGTCTATCAGTCTAGTCAAGTCTATCAGCGTATCTGTATTGACAAGTTGATTGCAGAAGTAGTAATTTCGTAAATCCATTTCAGAATAGGTTTGTTCCTAGGTATATATAAATGTTCATTTCTTTAGGAATTAAGTTGAAATCCAATGAAATTCTGATATCCAAACAATCAAACGACATGGATAACCAGGCCACCAAATGGTCTGAGAGATTCCGAAGGTAGTTTTATTTCTTAGTAATACATCACCTGAAGAACTACCAACACCATGCCGTTTTGAAATTTGAATCTTAAATAAATTACAATAAATCTTAAAAATTGCTTTATTTCCTTACGTGATGTTATGATCTTAAAAATATTACAGATATTTCGGGGGCGGGGGGGATACCGTACATGTGCCATGATCTACGCTTTGTTCAATAGTTCCGCAATGACAATGGCTCTCTCTATTGCCTCTGATAACCTTTTCCATCTCCTCCATCCTCTTGAGGTTGCCAGTCCGAGCTAGAGATGAATATCGACAGTTAAAACATCGATTCGGCGGTAACCATCGATGTGACGATAATATCGACCTGAAAACGTCGTTGTATTTTGACGGAAACTATCTATATTAAAAGTAAAGTGTTCCGTATTACAGGCCATGGAGGCCCAGAGGCTTCCAGGATTGTTGAAGCTCCCAGATTTTTAGACAGTTGAACATTAAGGTGGTGGTAAGGTTGTCAGCCTTACGCACCGGCCGCCTTTACCCCCAGGATTGCTTCTGGTACTCATTTCTGTTATAGGCTGAGTCGACCCCAGGGCCATAGTGCCACCAGAAGGATTAGGACAATTGTAAAACTCCATTGACCTCATCGGGGATCGAACCCGCGACCTTCCGGTTTGTAGCGCAGCGCCTCAACCACTACGCTCCGGAGTACCCCAACTATCTATGTTATATTAAAAAAAATT
The DNA here is from genome assembly GCA_964059195.1 of Ectobius pallidus. Taxonomy (NCBI): domain Eukaryota; kingdom Metazoa; phylum Arthropoda; class Insecta; order Blattodea; family Ectobiidae; genus Ectobius; species Ectobius pallidus. The sequence goes on along the minus strand of CAXKWD010000007.1, from coordinate 64,301,706 downwards.
AATGATTTCAGAAAATTATGAAAAATCCAAAAATAAACTGAAATATTTCCATATAAACCATCAATATAAAAAATATATATTTCGGGAAATTGTGCTGCTTTAAATAAAATTATGTCTTAGAACCAAGATAGGCCTATTAATCTTACCTTTATTATAAAAAACATCGATGTCGGGGAGAAACATCAATGCAGCAAAAACGTCGGTTTTTTCCATCAATGTAGATAACATCGATCATCGACATGAAAACATCGGCAATCGATGATCAACCTTAGGGCCTGTATTAACCACTTGCCGACAATTCCTCCCGATACGTGACTTCCAGATAGCTTAACTAGAAGATGTCGTGAAATACCACCGCTGAACTGCTATCGGGAAGATCGCAGTAAAATTTTGTAAAATGGTCCTTAGCTGATTGAGCAAAGAGGTGTGTTTGTTGTAGTTCGGTAGGCGTCCGCTAGGTGTGGCAGCTCGGATTTGTATTTCTATAATTGAGTTACACAAGAACATATCGTTTTAAGTTCATTAATCGATTTGTGCAATTTTATTTCATTCATAAGTGAGCATAAAATGACATTTTTGTGTAAATTAAATCTTCCGGCATGTGCCCCCTTTTACTTTTTAGCACAGAATACATATGTACAAAGCCTAGTACAAATGCTTTGTTGAAGTAGACCGGGTTTTTCTCATTTCTAGCTAATTTAACAACGATACTGCTTATTTTCTGAATATCTGGTGCCCATACTCCCCGAGAAATAAAGGATTACTCCAATAACTACACAGCATTTAGGGGGAAAACCTGAAATATGCAGACAAAATAGAAAAAGGTAATAACCTTGCAGAAACAAATTTATTTCTAACTTTACCAATTAAACATCGGTCGAGACAATTATTTACAGCAAATTCATTAAATAATTTAACAAGCTGAAACATCAAATGATCTTAATGTCTTACTCTATACCTCAAAATGATATGTATAAAAAATTGAATAAAGCACCTAAAATATCCTCATGAGGGTATTCTTCTAAAACATGGTATAACTACTTATTCCCTTCCCTTGTCCAAGAATATGCATTTATTAGACGTTTCAAATAATGTCCTCAAAAATTTAATCACTCTGTATGACGAAGAAAAACCCAATTCTTCGAATCACTCTGTATATACCGAAGAACTTCTGCATAACATTTATAGTGGCAAAATCCCCAAAATTAACTTGAAAAAATGCTCTGGTGAGACGGTGGTAAACTCCAAGAAACCCCGTTTTGAAAAACTATTAGAATTTAGCCCCTGATCTAACCTTTAGACAAATAGTATCTCTTTCAAAACACATTACTAGTTCTGTGTAAATTTTCTTTGATAACGGGAGAACATGTGAAAACAAACCATAACGGGCGAACATTAGACTGACTGAAAACTTGAAATAATTACAAATGGTGTAGGCGTAATTTCAAACTTAACTCCAGAACCGCGATACTGCATTATAATTAAATATAGCCGAAGAACGAAAATTTAGAAAAGGCCAAAACTGGGTGAGAACACTAAACAGAATTACTTTAAATACCTTAAATTCATGATAGAAAAAGCAAAGATCTCACCCGAAAACCATGATGAAGACGAAGGTCGCCATCACGGAAACGCCCACCAAACACTGACTTGAACTTTCATACGTAGAAACGCTCGTACGTGATCCCAATTATAACTGACGTTTCGATGCATGGCCCTGACCTCCCTTGCCTTCATACAGAGGGCAGCACAATCGAAATCCCAATTTCAGAAAGAGAGAAAACAGAGTTTACCACCGGGCGCGTTTTACTAAGCATTCATCATACCTTTACCAGAGATAGCAGATGGCGACAATACTGTTTGATAATCAAGATATGAGCCGAATTCACGGCTCAAACTCCCCTGACTCCCCCCAAAAAAATAAAGTCGAAGACTTTATTTATTTTTTTTTTAACCCAGGACACTATTTTCTTTAAACATTCCCCCAAATATACAGAAAACACCCAAAAGCACAATCTTTGGTCTTGAACACTGCCCAAAATGTTTCCAATGCCTTGCCCGATGCCCCAGCAACTTCAGGAAGAGACAAACACTCTTTTTCTTTAGAGTCCAATCTTCTTAATACCACTCCACTCGTCCCCCCCGGGTGGGAGACAAGAACAAACACCACAGAAGACAGGAACCACGGAAATCTGAGCAGGCGCACAGGACTGCGATGACTTCCACACCACCATAGCAGGAACACCATATTGCCAGGAACCTGAAGATCCAAGGAGAAAAGCACGGTCAGTGCCCACAGCAACTTCAAGAGGTCCATCACACCAACTTCAAGAGGTCCATCACATCAGACAGAGCACCAAGGATCCAGTCCAAGGAAGAAGGTGGCAGGCAGGCCGGTAACCATCAACCGGACGAACACAGAGCAACCAAGCTAACTCATGAGTTGTGAGTGCTCTAGCTTGAGAGAAAGGCTGAGAGTCTCAGATGGTGCAGGGGTGGGTGGTAAAACGGGATCGCATGCCGCCCAGGAAAAACAAACAGGAATATAGAATAACCAACAGGAATAGAATTCAGAAGACGGATGAACAAGGTTTTGTGGATTCAGATTACCAGTGTTGTAATCTACCAGACGGGTGAGGTTACTGCACGGCAACTGCAACAGTTGCGACTTCCACAGCCCGACATCAGGGTGCCCGACGACTCTTCAACAATAGCTCATCACAATAAGGCAAGTGCAAAAGGCTAAATGCTTGCTAAAGATGGCCTTGCTCTAAGCATTTTATTTTTTATTTTGCTTGCATGGTGTTTTCACCCATATAATATCCAGGCTCATCATAAACACAAGAAGCATGAATGTAAACACAGCCTCAGATTGTCTTGGTATAAGTCAAGCTGTTTCAGATCGGATGCCTTGCATGTAATAACTTGTTTCCACCATGCTACAACAGTTCATTTCCAACATGCTGCTAACTGTGCTCCATCCAAAAGACGATTTCTCCTCCAATTCCTTGCTTACATTTATTTCTTAGTGCAGAAGCAGTATTGTTTCCCTTTTGGAAATCCAGATAGACGCTCCACAAATGCGCCAAATCATCCGTGGTTCTCTTACTGTTCCCGGAACCCATAACTCCAGACGTCTCCAGAGCAGGAACCAAGATGGGCCGGCACAAGACAGGAGAGGGACAGTGAAACAAGAAGAAAGAGAGGCTCCACTACATAGCCCCCCTTTTTTTCATAGGTCCAGAATTCCTTCAGGTGCGAAGAAAAGAGGGACGGAATCATACTCCAACAGAACAGCCACAAACTGCAACATAAAATATAAACGCACAGTAGACGCCCAAAAATATACATAATATAAGTGTTGTTTTTGTTTTTGATTTTGCCAATTCCCCCTTTTTGTTTCTTAAAACAAATTGAGTGTAATTGGGATCACTTAGTTAATATTATTGTTCCAAATTCCCGAATAAACTCTCCATGTTCTCCCTTTTCAGGATCCAACTACACTTAGAATATACCCAGGCATTTTTCCTTTTCTTTTATTTTAAAAACCTTTTCTAGGATGCACTTACAATAAGAATCTAAGTAGCCATTTTTTTTATTAAATGCTTCTCTTTTTATATATACCTCTCATTTGAATAGGACCAAATTCCAATGCTATAATAAGTAAAGCCTAACATCAGATAAGAAAAGCTTGCATTACTGAGAAAGAGAAAATTTTTGTTTAAATAAAATAACACACAGAATTTGTAGAAAGGGGGCCGCAGAGAAATCATTATTCCCCAAATTTAACTATGCCAGCATAATATTTACTTTTCAGAAACACAAGGATATACCCAAAGACTTGCTTAACAAACAACCCCCAAAATAAAGCCTACTCAGTGGCGTAGCAAGCTTAGGTGGTACCCGGTGCGGAAAATTTCTTGTCCCCCCCCCCCCATTTAAATTATGAAAAGATGGAAGTGTTATTTTTTGGATAAGTTACTCAAAGGTAATCCCATGAGAGTTTAAGAGTTTATCGATAGATGCAGCTGCAACGAATTTATCTGATGTAACTCGTAAACTCAACGGATTATGCAAAATTAGTAATGATTACTTTGTTATATAAAAACAAAACTAAGCTCCGAAATCATGGCATACCATGAATCAACCATCCATAAAGCGATTCGAGTTACCATGTTGTCGCCATGTTGTAACCACTGCTACCAATGGTGCATATAAGACAGAATTAACCTAATTCAGTTAATTTTGTTAGGATTAAGGAAAGACATACATATCAAACACATTATGCTGCACATTGTACAATGTACTGTTATATTATAATAATATTACTATTATTATTAATCTAAAGTACGTTATATACATTGCTTTCTTGAGTGACATATTGTGGGTGTTACCGTTAACAAAGCGAACATCTAGACCAAAGTACACTCCCGAAATTGTGCAAATTTTTATTTTTTGAGTGATTTTTTGTATTTTTATATTTTGTTTTCCAAGCGAAATCTCGAATTTTGGAAAGATGAATTTTGATAAAAGGACAAAATTTTGTATTTATGTCAGGTACCTTTCAAGATGTGAACAGAAGATTGGAGACAAGTTTTCCTTATTTTTACATAAAGAAAGTTTTCTCGAAAATCATAGGCGTAACCAGGACGACCATATGGGGAGGGGGGTTATAACATCAGGGCGGTCTGGGGGCTCGGGGGTCCCGAAAACTTTTTAAAAATGAAGATGCACAGTAACGAGTTTTAAGCTTCCCACGCTTTATACTCGTATTAAGTAATTTATAAGCAGACTTAAAAAAATGTTCAATTTTCCTTTTTTTAAATCAATGGGGGGGGTTCAAACCCCCAAACCCCCCCTCGTTACGCCTCTGCGGAAAATCATACGAAAACACAATTTTGTATTTGGGTTAGGTACCTTTTGGGGATGTGACACGAAGATTGGCGACAACTTTCGCTTATTTTTAAGGGGAGGCTAACTTTTATATGGGCAGAGGAAGTTATGTGAATTATACATCTTTATTTTATAGGTTGATCCTAATAAATTTCATAAACAAGTAATGTAACTATTTTACGGCACTGTATTATTAATAATGTATTCTTAAATTTGCGCACATCCCAGTTCAAAATCTAGATTGCCGGAGAATTCGGAGTAAACTGACATTCGAAGTTTATTTTCGTCAAAGTCATGGCTGCCGCAGCGGGTAGAATTGGTTGCGGCTTGAGTAATATAAAATATCACCAATTGTTGAAGTCTCATTTAAATTAATAAAACTGCAGAGACAAGCATCGGCAGAAATAAACACCCCTGCCTCTAACCATTATATTATTGTTCGTATCTACACAGCGCCCAGTTCAGCCGCGTTTTAATACCTTTGTTAACTTTATTTAAAACTAAAAGAATTTTCAATATGCATGTTGACTTGTTAAAAGTTGTTAAGCTTATATAATTGTTTTAAATATTATTACTATTTCTTTAAATTCCCTTGAGCGATTTTTTACTTAGAAAGACACATTTTTATTTTGTCACCCCCCGTGTGATGGCACCCGGGGCGGCCCGCACCCCCCGCACCCCCCTTCCTACGCCACTGAGCCTACTAGGACATATTTCGGTTAAGTACCCGTAAACCCAGGCTTTAAATGTGACACATGACTTTTACGTCTTTTGCCGTCAGAACAATGCTGTAAAAGAACAGTAACTGGCGTTAGAAAAGACAAAATCCTATACGGTCCCACAAAACGTTCAGATAATTTAGCGGCTACCTTATTGATGGCACTGCTCTTGGGAAAGCTTTTGACCCACACAGCATCGCCTTCTTTGAATGGAACTGGGCTACGGCGCTTATTATACCTATTGGTACTTCTCCCATGGGAAATCCGCAAATTCCTAGCCGCTCTATTCCACATTTCCTTGACCTGCCCTGACCGATCCGGATCTGGCAACAAATCTTGGTTCGACCACAGGTTGGCCAACGGATCGTTAGGTTTAAATCCCAGCATCAAAGAAATGGGAGAGAAACCATGACCTTCGTGGCGAGCGCTGTTGAACGCAAATTGTAACCAGAATAAATTTTGATCCCAGTTAGTCTGATCTTGGGCATGGTAAGCGATCAAGGCGCTCCTAAGATTCCGATTAAAACGTTCCGCCAAAGATGGTTGTGGATAGTACGGCGAAGTAGTACAATGCTTAATCCCGAGCTCAAAACAAAATTTCCGAAAGGTGGCAGAAACAAAATAGCTGGCATTATCCGAAAATAGGTTGCGGGGAAAACCAAACAAGGAGAAAACTCTCTTCAAACATTCCACCGTATTTCTAGTGTTGGCCTCCCTGACCGGAAAAGCCACACAAATTTTGTGAAAGCATCAATTACAACAAGGATGTAAAGATTGCCGTTGCGCGACCTAGGAAACTTCCCCACATAATCTATGAATAAGCGCTCCAAAGGGGCAACAGGCACTTGAGAGCTGAGAAACCCCAAATTGCTCGCCTGGCTGGGTTTTGCCTGAGGACACCGCGCACACGCTCGCACTCGGGTTCTAATATCTGCTTCCATACCACGCCACACAAAGTACTCAAGAATTTTCGCTCCAGTCTTAAACAGCCCCAAGTGCCCACCCACAGGAGACCCGTGAAAAAAACTGAATACCATGTCCACTAGGACAGATGGCAGAATAATCTTCCCTTTACGTAACCCCGATCAGCGCTATGCAAAACTCCATTCTTTAGGACGTACTGGGATAGGACTCTACCCGCTGGCAGATCTTTGATCAAAGGGCCCAGTTCAGGGTCAGTTTCTTGATGTAGGGCCAGAGACTTGAAAGCCAAGGGAAAATCTGACATAATCCCACAGACTAAAGGCATGTTACCAGAATCCCAGATACCCGCGATAACCTCACTTTCTCGGGGCTTAATTTCCGCCCCCTAAAAGTTGGTTACCTTCATCACTTCCCGGCTGGTCGGGAGGCATACGAAACATACGCGATAACGCATCTGCCACCGCGTTTTCGGAGGGTCTGATGTGCTTGGCACAGAACTTGAAAGCTGAGAGCCGAACCGCCTAGCGGGCAAGTCGTCCGGTGGTCCGGGGCTTAGCCAGAACCCAACTAAGAGCCTGACAATCAGTTTCCAGGTCGAATTCACAATGTTCTAACAACGTCCTGAATTTCTCTACGGCATAAAGTACCGCCAGCGCCTCCAACTCATAAGCAGAGTATGCTCGCTCTTGCACCGTTAACGTTCTTGAGGCATACGCTATAGGTTTGCGACCATCCTCAAAATTCTGAAGTAACACAGCCCCCAAGGGTACCGACGAGGCATCAGTTTGCAAAACGAACTTCTTTGAAAAATCAAGAATACTCAGAATAGGAGGATTCATCACCAATGTTTTCAATGTATCAAAAGCCCGCTGCTGCTCAGGTCCCCATTGAAATTTCCTCTCTTTTTCTCAAGATGTTCAAAGGAGCAGCTCTGTCGGCTAAATTAGGTATGAACCGGTGAAAGAAATTGACCATACCCAGGAATCTAGCGACTCCTTTCGCGTCGCTGGGAGGCAAATATTCCCTAATAGCCTTAGTTTTCTCGGGATTGATAGTGACGCCTTCAGGGGACACAACATGCCCCAGAAAAGCCAGACGCGAAGAAGCCAACGTAACCTTAGCCGGGCTAACGGTCAAACCCGCATCTCTCAAACTATCCAAAACCAGCACAATATGATCTATATGTTCCTCAAAGCTATTAGAGTATATGACATGTTCATCCAAATAGTGGATGACAAAATCATACTTGACTTCGCCAAATATTTGGTCAAGCAGCCGAGTCAGAACTTGGGCGCCGGTAGCTAATCCAAAGGGGACCCTAGTAAAATCAATGAGGTTCCAGTCGGTATTGAAAGCAGTCAACCTTCTGGATCTCTGAGATAAGGGAATCTGATAATAAGCCTGGTTCAGGTCGAACGAGGTAAAATACTTCGCCTTCCCAAACAAACTAAACGAAGAATGTATATCAGGTAAAGGCACAAAATCTATCTTGATTTTGGAATTCAAATACCTGTAATCCATTACCGGCCGAAATTTACCTTCTCCTTTCTCCACAAGAAACATGGGGCTACTGTAATGTGAACTAGAAGTAGTTATCACCCCCTCATCCAACATTTCCTGGATACGATTTTTCATTACCTTAACCTTCGGAGGAGATAATCTGTACGGAGGCCTGCGGACCGGCGTATGGTCCAACAGTTCAATATCATATTCCAAAAGGTGAGTAAGTCCTAGTTTAGTGGTTAAAACTTCAGGATAACTATCCCAAACGCCCTTTAGAATCACTTTCTGGTCCGGAGACAAATGATTCAGAGTCTCCCCGATGGAACCATAATCCCAACTAGAATCTTCCCCGGAATCAGCAGTTAATAAGAGGTCTCCTTTCTTGCATGAAATAGGACCCGATAAAGGCCCCTTATGAAAAGGAACTTTGATTTCAGGAGAGAATTAAAAAAAAATAACTTCCCTAGCAAAATCCAGAACCAGACCCTATCCTTCCCCAAAAGGAACGCCCAAAATCTAGGGTACGGACAAGTAGGGGGCTATCCAAAATTTCGCCTTCCAAGAGAACCCGGCGATTTTAAATTTGATCATGGCCCACCCCAGGAATTCCATTTGTAAGGCATTGGCAACCAAACAAGAAATTTTCTCGGCAACAATCGGATATTTCTTGGGGGCTTTACTAATGTTATTATAAATGAATTCTGACATGATATTGATGGTAGAGCCACTGTCCAATAAACCAGCCACTTCCAGATTATCACATACCACCATCACATAGGGCAAACCTCTCCTAATAACCCCCCGTATCCGTTCCTCATTACCAACAGCGTGGACCCCTTGGTCTAGCGGATTACTATTAGATGTAAAAGAATAGAAGGCCTTGGAACCACGATGCATAATCCTTGGCGAAACTCTCCTGGGGCAATCCCTGAGAAAATGCCCAGGCTTGTGACAAAAGTAACAAGATCTGGTCCTCACAATACCTTCAGCTGGTCGAGGAACCAAACCATTACTGACCGTAACCCCAGGTTCCGGAGTAGACTTAAGTTCCGATACTCCAGTTCTCAACTCATCGGATAATGTAACAGATCCAAGCCTAGCCCCCAAAAGCGCCTAGGCATAAAAATCCTTTGGTTTCTTCTCAAAACCAACCAGGCTTCTAGTTCTCGGGGACATACCATCTAGAATATGTTGGACAATCTGAACTTCAGTTTCCTTAACTTGAAAAACTTCAGCATAGCATTTAATGCTCTGGACATAATCCCCAAAGGACTCTTTCTCGCCTTGGACGCGATAAAAGTAGTTTTTTTAAATAACACACTTTATCCCTGGCTGAAAAATAAAAGTCCAGCACACTGTGATGGAACTGGAGCAAATCCCACTCCTCCTTAACCGCGGTACCCACTAGATTCCTTAAGTTCCCCTTCAACTTAACAAAACATAATCCAAGAAGCTGCCTGATATTAAATCCAAAAATTTCGTTAATAGCCTTAATTTCAATCAGACATTTCAAAAATGCAATGACTTCATCCAGCGAATTATCAGTAAACTCCTCCAACTGACATATTGGCTTACCGAGGGGATGGTCCAATTTAGCAAAATTATTAGCACCTTCAAAACTTAGATTAAGAACAATGGGTTTAGGGGTACGCTGGAGCGGTTCCCTGATAACTGAATCATCCAAAAAAAATCTTTTAGGAGAAATTCCGAAATCCCTCATGACATTCCCAGCCAACTGATACCTAAGTCTGTCCTTCTCTAAAGAGACCTCCTGAAGAAGCAGCCAGAGTAATCTACTATGTTCCCCGGATATATCTGTTTGTAAATGATCCTGTAATCTATTTGAGATATGGTCCAATCGGCCCTGCAAACGTAATACCTGGTTTTGGGAGAACTGCCCTGTTTCTGCAAGTTCTTGGCATTGTTGAAAAATCTTTTCGGTTTTAGAAACTAATGTAGGATATTCATTCTCCATCTTTATGTCTTTTAGATTACTAACATCAACTGGACTTGACAAATTATCCTTCAGTAATTTAGACAAATTCCCAACTGAGTCTTCAGAATCCACTTTGATTCCACGAACTAATAATTCGTATATAATATCAGCCTTTAGTAAAAATTCTACTGGCACATATATCCTATTACTCATAATGATCGATTGAGAGCAAAATCCACCAAAGAAATAGCACAATCCCAATTTTGAAAAGTTCGCCAAACTTTATAAGAAGGAAGCGAATAAAGAACAGCCCTTAACTAACTGAATTTTAAGTAAATATTCATGTGTGACCGTAATTACATAAACTGAAAATAGTTAACACCAATTTAGTTTTAGCATACACCTTCACAGTTAAGCCTCAATAATATGCATAAGCTCAAACAATATTCCCAGAATACAAATCACTATTAAATTACAAAATACCGGAAAATTCACGGTAAAATCTTAATTTGAAAAGAAACGGATATCAAACTTGAAAATACTCGAATACTTAATATCCAGCTAGAAGTCACAAATCTGTTCCCAATCATTAAACGACATTAAATTCAAATTTCAATCTCAAAACCAAGTCAATATCAAGTATCGGACTTATTAACAAATAAATTCCAGGATTTAATTAGCCCAAATCTTAATCACCATTAGGTCACAAAATCGGTATGTAATTATTTCCAATCAATTGCGAATAGAAATCACTATTCTGTCGTAATCGATTTTTTTTATCTATATATATGTCCAGTTACAGGTCACGGTTAGGTTACTCAAAATTCAAGACTTTATTTCCCAAGTTAATTCCAATTAGAAACCAGCTTTAAGTTTCAGGAAACCTTCCAAAATCCACTTCGCTTTAATTTTCAAAATACATGTCCCCATCAAAATTGCGGAAATAGTCCCAAATATTAATTTCAAAATTCAAATTCAAGTACAAATCAATCTTAGGTTCTTGAAATATTCTCAGAATTAATTAAGTTCGGACAACCACTAACTGTCCGTCTTCCCAAAATTTTCGGAAAAACTCAACTTCAAATTCCCAAAATACAAGTCCCAGTTAATGCTCGAAGTATATTCGAAAATTTAAATTTTTCAAAGTTCAAGTTCAAAAATGAAAATCACTATTGGATCTTTAAAACAATTCGAGAAGTTAATTTTCAAAATCCCATATCAAAATTGAAATCACCATTAGATTTCAAACTGTAATATCAATAAACGAACACCTGGGTCCTACAAATCTCGCTCGCAAAAAATTAACCAAAACCCAAATAGCGATATCGATAATCACAGTATTATGATAAAAACCAAACAGGCCATCAACAATACCCAAAAAATGCCTAAACCCGAAATACTCGGATAGCAATTTGTAAATACCCGAAGTTTATTGTTAAGTTAGAAAATATCCCAAAATAATCATTGCTAACACACGCGATAGCAGGCTTGAAAACTGAAGTACTGAACATACCAGTCACAAAAGGTAAGTAAAGAAACTCGCTCTATCTTAATATAGAAAATAAGCGAGTAAATGCAGAACTACGCAAAATGGCAGGACAGCATGAAAATCTCCCCTACTCTTAGGAAGGAGACCAAAAATTATAAAGGAGTAAAATTTTACGAGAAAAGCCAAAGTGAAAAAATACCACCCTCGAAAAACTATATTAAAAAAAAACACAGAGCGTGAAATTAGAGAAATGAAATGCTAAAAAACCCTAACTACGCTCTGCTACCACTCTTGTTGTGCCCCCTTTTACCTTTTAGCACAGAATACATATGTACGAAGCCTAGTACAAATGCTTTGTTGAAGTAGACCGGGTTTTTCTCATTTCTAACTAATTTAACAACGCTACTGCTTATTTTTTTAATATCTGGTGCCCATACTCCCCGAGAAATAAAGGATTACTCCAATAACTGCACAACATTTAGGAGGAAAACCTGAAATATGCAGACAAAATAGAAAAAGGTAATAACCTTGCAGAAACAAATTTATTTCTAACTTTACCAATTAAACATAGATCGAAACAATTATTTACAGCAAATTCATTAAATAATTTAACAAGCTGAAACATCAAATGATCTTAATGTCTTACTCTATACCTTAAAATGATATATATACAAAATTGAATAAAGCACCTAAAATATCCTCATGAGGGTATTCTTCTAAAACATGGTATAACTACTTATTCCCTTCCCTTGTCCAAGAATATGCATTTATTAGACGTTTCAAATAATGTCCTCAAAAATTTAATCACTCTGTATGACGAAGAAAAACCCAATTCTTCGAATCACTCTGTATATACCGAAGAACTTCTGCATAACATTTATAGTGGCAAAATCCCCAAAATTAACTTGAAAAAATGCTCTGGTGAGACGGTGGTGAACTCCAAGAAACCTCGTTTTGAAAAACTATAAAAATTTAGCCCCTGATCTAACCTTTAGACAAATAGTATCTCTTTCAAAACACATTACTAGCTCTGTAAAATTCCTTTGATAACGGGAGAACATGTGAAAACAAACCATAACAGGCGAACATTAGACTGACTGAAAACTTGAAATAATTACAAATGGTGTAGGCGTAATTTCAAACTTAACTCCAGAACCGCGATACTGCATTATAATTAAATATAGCCGAAGAACGAAAATTTAGAAAAGGCCAAAACTGGGTGAGAACACTAAACAGAATTACTTTAAATACCTTAAATTCATGATAGAAAAAGCAAAGATCTCACCCGAAAACCATGATGAAGACGAAGGTCGCCATCACGGAAACGCCCACCAAACACTGACTTGAACTTTCATACGTAGAAACGCTCGTACGTGATCCCAATTATAACTGACGTTTCGATGCATGTCCCTGACCGCCCTTGCCTTCATACAGAGGGCAGCACAAGCGATATCCCAATTTCAGAAAGAGAGAAAACAGAGTTTACCACCGGGCGCGTTTTACTAAGCATTCATCATACCTTTACCAGAGATAGCAGATGGCGACAATACTGTTTGATAATCAAGATATGAGCCGAATTCACGGCTCAGGCATCAGGTCTAAAATTCAGGTGGCCAAGGACGCTTCGCGGTGCTGCCATCTTGCTTCAACCAAGCTTTCCTAACTAGCAGTTGGAAATTTGTCAGCCACTCCATCCTCCTGCTAGCTTATCTGGAAGTTGTCTTGCCAGACAGATTTTGTCAGGAGATCACAATACGCAATTCTCGGTCAAATTCCAGATAGGTTTTCTATCTGGCAGATAAATATGATATCAGGTGTTCGTCGTACAAGCCCTTAGTCTGAGCCTTAGGGACCTCTAAACGTATATTAATCCTGAAAACTCTACCAAGAATGACAAGTTCCTCTATCTATAGTAAGTCTTAAGGGTAGAGAAAGGAAAAATAAAAAAACCTAAGTTCGTTGCGTGGCGAGAAAGAAGACATGATACAGGTGTTTGGAGTGATTCGTCAACGGCCTGTTTATGTGTATCTTTACGCGTATTTATTTCAAAATTATCTATATTCAATGGTTCAGCCTCATGCAAAGCTGTATTGTTCACCACGTACAAGCATGCGTTTCTGCCTACGATGACTGGGTTATAACTGGGTCAGTCTTCCGATTGTGGGGAATTTCGTGTCCCAACCTTGCCAGTCTCGTAAATTAGAAATGCCTTCCCTTTTTACTATTTACTCGTATGTAATCATCATTTATCTAGTTAAAATATAAAGAAGTATATTTTTATTCTTATATATTGTGGTATTTAATGGCTTGAAATGTTGACAGGAACTACAAATTACCCATGAAATCAATGTCCCAACTCGAAATACTGCATGTACGAAAGCTAAGAAATTGACCGAGAAGTCTTCTAAAATAATTGTAAATACAGGAACTGCAGAAGGTATGCTTACTCTCATTGATGGACTTCTTCTTCTACTTCACGGTTTGGGTTTCATCCCGTTCCGGCTCCAAATTGCTGGTACCATCGTTTCTTTGGTCTTCCTGGTGTTCTTTTTCCTTGTGGTTTATAATTAAAAACTTCTTTGGGTATCCTATTATTTGTCTATCTACGTGTAACTTCCAATTTTCTTTATGTATTATGTATTATTAATTATTGCATTTAATTCTTCTACTTTTAATTCTTCTCGAATAGTTGTATTGGTCTTTCTGTCTAGTTTTGTTTATCCTGCTATAGATCTCAGGAATCTCATTTCTGCTGTTTGTATTTTTTTGCAAATGTTTGTTTGTATTGGTCCATGTTTCGGATCCATATGTGACTATGGGTAATGCCATTGATTTATACAGTTTAACTATCGATTCTGGTCTTACCTTATTTTTTAGTGTCCGTCTTAGTGTCCCAGTAATGTAACTAAATTTATTTATTTTCCCATGCATATCTAATTGATTAATGTAGGATATTTTACACCCAAGAAAATTAAATGTTGACTCTTGTTCTATTATCTTATTCTCCAAAACTATCTTTGAGCGAACTGGATATACACCCTTAAATGCCATTGTTTTTGTTTTTCTGTTGATATTTTCATATTGAAATCCTTTGCAATTGTATTCAGTGTGTATGTCATCCTTTGTAACTCATCTTCTGTTTTTGCCAGCAAGATCTGATCGTCTGCAAATAAAATGGTTTTCAAAATTCTCTTACCTATTCTAATTCCTCCTGTGGTCTGGTTTTTCCATAATCTAATTATTTTGTCCATATGTATGTTAAAAAGTGGGGTTGATAAAGGACAACCTTGTCGTACTCCACCTGTAATTGATACTGGCTCTCGCTTGTTAATTTTGATCTGCGTTCCTTTGTACATATTTTGTGTCATTCCTATTAAATGTAATGGTATCCCTTTTTTCATCAGGACATTCCATAGTTTTGTTCTCGATACCTTGTCAAATGCTTCGTTGTAATCGACAAATAGTAGGTGTGTTTCCAAATTATATTCTCTGTGTTTTATAGTAAATATGTTGTCTATACAGCTTCTTCCTTTCCTAAAACCTGATTGCTTCTCCAGGATTATTGCATCCATTATTTTATTTAATCAACAACTTAAATCTTCGCATAGATCTTGTATGGTGCACAAAGCAAGCTTATACCTCTATAATTATTTGGGTCATTTCTGTCTCCTTTTTTAAATATTGCTGTTACTTTCCCTATTTTCCATTCCTTGGGGATGTCTTTTTTTCCTCCAACACATATTGTACAAACGTAACAAACGTTCCTGAAAATTCCTCGGTGCAAATTTAATTAGCTCTATATTTATATTGTCTATTCCGGGAGCTTTAAAGCTTTTTCTCTTCGTAACTCATCTATTTCTATATTATCTATATATATTACACTTTCGTCGCTTGTATTTTCTTCGATTTCTTCCTCTAATTTTCCATCAGGAATTACCTGCAACTTTGCTTTGTCCTTCTCTTCTGAGTTTAAATTCTTTATGAATTTTTATACCTTATCTTGTTGTCCAAGTAGATTGTGTTCCATTTCTGCTATATATTGCTCCCAATGACTTCTATTTAACTGTCGTGTATACCTTTTTACGTCTGCTCTTGCTTTATTATAATTTATTTTGCTTTCCATAGTATTATTATTATTAATATATCTCAGATAATTTTCCTTTTTATTCTTGATTAATTCTTTCAATTCCTCATTCCAAACTCTGATTCCTCTCTTTGCTTTTGCTTTCTTTTTAGTACCTACAACTTCTCCTGCTGTTTTATATAATAGACTTTTTATTACTCCCCATTCTTCTTCAATTTCTTCTTTTTGCATTTCTTCTTTTGTATACTGTTCTAGTCTGCGCCTATATTAGATCTCTTATCGACTCATCGCTTAACAACTATTTTATATTGCTCTTCGTTTATACTGCTCTTCTTAGACTTATTACCATACCACCTGGTTTGTAATCTTATATTACTCATCAGTAAATAATGATCGCTATGTATACCACATCCCCGATATACCCTGGTGTCTTTAACCAGGTTCTTCATTTATGGTTCACCATTATGTAATCAATTATTGAGTGTGATCCTCTGACACTCCATGTATATTTGTGTTTTCTTTGTGCCTGAAGAATGTGTTTGTGATTCTTAGATTATTATAGCTAGCGAAGTTCAACAGCATATTTCCATTATTATTTAGAACTTCTACCCCATTATTGCCTGTTACATTTTTTATAGGTTCTTTTCCTACCCGAGCATTTAAATCCCCTCCAATTATTATATAGTCGTTAGGATTAATCTTCTCTATATTATCCTGTAGTTGTTCGTAAAATTCCTCACTTTCTTTTCTCCTACCTTCTTCCGGAGCATAGACTCCCACTACTGTCAAATTACCTCTTGGTATCTTAAATATCATTTTCATGATTCTTTCGTTTACCCAGTCATATGAAATAAAAGCCTTTTAAAATTTTTCATTTATCATAATTGCCACACCAGCTTGAGCTCTTTCTGTTATTTTTACCCCACTATAAAATATTGTATAATATTCCAGATCATTGCTGCTTTTTGTTTCTTTTTTGTTTCGGATATTATATCTATGTCTATGTTTTTATCTTTGAGTTCTTCCAGTTCGTCTATTTTGTTGTGTATACCCCTAACATTCCAAGTTGCAACCATGATCCTATCCTGAATCCCAATTCGTTTGTCCCTTTTCTTTGCGTTTGTCGTTTTCCGAAAATCAGTCCGGCTTTCCTATATTTGGAGCTTATGAGTAATTATGGTTTATGGTTTTACTTGGAGGGGTTACCAGCCTTTCGCATAACCCCCAACCTGGAGGACCAGGGTTTGTATTCAGAGTATCCTTCTCCTAGTCGCGTTGCCTTCTCTATGGCTTTCGAGTCGCGTCTACCCGTTGGTTTGTAATCCCTAATCAGAGTGTCCTTCTCCTATACGCGTTGTCTTCTCTGTGACTTCCGAGTCACGTCTACCCGTTTCCTTTTCTGCCAAATACGTCGTTCCGAAGGTCTCCTTCTCCGTCGTATCTGCTGCTGAGGTCCACTTCTGGAGTACCGTACTTCTTTGTCTGATCCCTACCCTTTGACCTGTACGGCTTGGGTGGCCCTACCAGTAGCTACGCTACCCCCGGCATAGCTCTCCGGGTCATAGGGATAAGCAAGCCCCACCACCAACTACAAGGTCTTGTACTCCCTTGATAATATTACGATAATTATTTTATTCTTATTTATATTGTGTTATTTATTTTTGTTTAAGTGCTCAACTGAGTGTCCCTGCATTACGCCAGTCAACACCGTAACGCACGTAGAAATTAAATTTTCGCCAACTATGCTATAGCGGCATTACCTACGTAATGCCTTGAGTTAATTGGGAAGAACGATTGCAACAATGTGGCAACCACAAAAATATTCCTTGTGTGGTTGTAGGAAGCATAAGAGCAAAAAAACCAGATTTTTCAGGAAAGTACCTTAATTGTGTGACAACACCGTAACGTAGAAAAAAGTGTGATTCTGCGATATTTATAAATATTTTTAGTTTAGCAAAGAATTTTTGGCTGTATTTGAAGATAAAGCATGTGATGAATCGTCATTTTTTTTCAGTCTTAACTTCGAAAACTGATGAACAAAAAAGAAAGTCCACCTCCGTAACGGTCAACTCCGTCACGAAGAAATTCGTTACGGTGTTGATCACTGGTGACTTTATTGGCTTGCATACTGGTATTATGTTTAATTTAATTTAATTTTAATTTAGCTTATTAATTGTATTTACCTCATTATGTGAATACATTATCGAAAACATGTCCACAACTTGAAATGAATGTCCACGCCATAACGCAAGTGTCCACACCATAACGCAAGTGTCCACACCGTAACGCTGTCTCCACCCCGTAACAATAAGTAAAATGGCAATAGATAGCACTAATTTTTAAATGCTTTTTCTTAATGAGGAGGCATTTATGCACTCTATTCTTAATATGCTTAGGATATGAAAATAAATATTTTACGTTAAAACGTCTGACCATAGTAACAAAATTTAGCATTAATTTTTTTTGTCCATTATAGTAAATATTTGAGATAAAATTGATTCAAGGTGAATCGCAAGCCAATGACCTATAGAAACAATAAATAAAAATGCTTTAATATTTCAGATTGTTAATATTAGGACCGCAAAACGCTCCGTTACGGAATTGACTGATATTTGCAACTACTGATATTAAAAAAAATTATATCTAAGTTAGTGATCAACATTGAGCTCGGCCAATTCACTGGGAATAGGTTAACATAGGCTAATAATCAACGAGATGACATCAATAAAACACAGTTTTGTGACAATTGTAATTCCAGCTTAACAATGGATGAAAATCCCCAAATCGTGAGAATGACCCAACTACCCTTCCAAGAATTTTTGCTAAAAAAGTTTCGGTTAGTAAAAATTCTAGCCGTTAATACAAATAGGTCGGCCTCTTGTAAAAAATTAAGAAAAATCGTTTAAGTAGTTTCGAAAAAAATTCTAAAAATGAAATTTTCTTCATGTAAAGTGGAAGTGAAATCAAGAGAAAGCCTTCGAAAAATCTTCATGTCGCATTTCCACATTATATCTAATCCAATATAAAATTCCGTTTGAATACGATTTTTCGTTTTCGAGCTATGATGTCCACAAAGACACACACAAAAATGTTTCTGAAACCAATATGTTTTACTCTATGTATTAATGCTAAAATAATATAGAATATTTCCTCTACCTATAGTACGTGTGTAAAACTATAATATCGGTTTAAAACTTATTGTCTCATATTTTTATCTACCTCATTAGAGAAGGTGTGGCTCCTAAACGAACCACCGGCTTTTTTCTATATTTTCTGATTCTGTTCCGGTTCAGATCGCTGGCATTTGTAAATGCGATAGTAGCCTACGGGAAATGGTAATCTGCGCCACTTCTACCTTTTCCCCCAACCTACACGATGTAAACTGCGTCACCGACATATGTAAACTGCGCCACCGACATATGTAAACTGCTCCACCGACATATGTAAACTGCGCTGCCGACATGTAAACTGCGCCACCGACATTTAAATGGCGTCACCGTCATACTAACGCACTAACATTTTTCTTCCCACTTCTTCAGACAAGACTAGCTATGAAATTGCAAAGGTGTGGTTAAAAATGTTAGGCTTAGTAGCTTTGTCATTTAATTTTTTTTTAAAGCAATACCCTAATTTATTTTGCATGAACGCTTCGTCACATGCTTCGTGAATAGCATGAATGCTATTAATTTTTTTTGCATGAGCACTTTGTTCTCATATGACGCCTTCTTAATAAAATCAAAATGGATATTTCATTGTTTATATATTGTTCTCTCCACTTGAGTAGACGAGAATACTTGTCATTTATTTTAGCTGTTCTTCTTACAGGTATCCCTTGTTCAATACTTCTCAGTTTTATGTAGGCACTTGTTTGGAACTGCAGAAGTGCATCTAACATAAGGAAGATGTTAGGAGAAGCGTGGTAAAACATAGATTTATATTTTGCGTGAAATGTTCTACTGCATTAGTCGTTTCTTTGCATTCTGTGGAATGTTCATTCGCCCATACTGAGGGTGCCGCAGTTTGCATATCTGTGTGCCGCAGTTTTGGCCTACATATCTCATTTTTATTTTATTTCAAATTCGGTGTCAACCGTGGCGCAGATTGCATACACCCTAGCCTACTATGTGTGTAGATTATCCTATGGGACAAATTTCCGGCTTACCATCGATAGTTGCAGGCCTAAGTAGCAGTTCAGAACTGTCGGTAAGTAACCACAATAAACAAACCTAAATGAACATATTAACAATGCCAGAATAATTACTTTTTGATATTTTCGATTAATTTGTGACAGACATGGGAAAGTCTGTTTATAGTCCAGTCACCAGGTACTGAAAATTGGGGTTGCCTAGAAAAAGGTCCGTAGTTAATGATTTTTTAGTATGTTGTATGTGGGTATTCTGTGCTGTAGAATCCAAGATTTCCAATTCGAGAACCCTGTGCGGACTTCAGTGCAGCCGAAAAACCTTGTCCAAATGGGTTTGATGTATTGTCACGTCCGCTTGCTGTATGAAGGAAAATAATATCCTGAGTATTATATTTGCACGAAGCTGACGAAGACAAAACACTGGGGGCATTACCTATCCCAATCTTTTGGAAATAAACGTTCTTTTCAGAAGAGCCTAATGCAGTCAGCAAGACTAAAGAGATCGACATCTTCACCTGTGAAAGTAACACTATCGAATCCAGCAACCTTACGTATTGCAGTTTTCACTATAATGACATCGGCTTCTTCTATTGCCTGCTGCCATTTCAGTCACCAGCATTTTTCTTTTGACAGTGTAACGGCCGTTGTTAACTAAAATAAAAGTGTTCTGGACTAGTGCAGCAAAGCCCAGTGATATCGTTCAGCTGCTTTGGTGTTCTGATAAGCGACGTCAATAAGGTATCCGTCGAATACTACTATGGCGTTACACCCAAAGTGTTTCTGTACATAGTCCACGTACACTGACTCGAACGTGCGTGATGTAGTCTTACCCCATACAACCTTACGCAGTCAATTACTGCACATTTTCTGCTGCTAAGGTCTTATTCCTGTAAGGAGTGAATGCTGAAATGGCAGCAAAGGAGGACATCATCGATAAGATCATTGCTCAGGAGGAATTACCAAGAGGTGATGCCGATTTGCCATTGGGAGCTTTTATGAATCAATATTAATGGATAATTTGTAATAATTTACACATTTTATACTTAGTTAATATATCCACATATCATCACATGAAGTATAAATTTTTATAAAATACATTTTTATACATCTTTAATTGTATACTTTATTCTTAAATGAACATCTCATTAAGAATGAATTTTCTATTGTGTAGGTTATTGAACGTTATCCATACATAAATGTTTAAAGATGAGAGTTACTAGGAAAAATGCTGCATTTTTCGCAGTTTTTCGATATTTTTAAAATTTTTCAAAACTTTGAATCGCCATATCTCGGTACGTAGTTGGTTTTAGAAAGACGTAAACAGTGCAAATAATAGGAAATTTTATGCTCTTTAACTTTTGTAATGGAGTATTTTAGGCTGAAATGCATTGTTTAGGCGTTATAAGGAAAACACTGAAAAAAACCCCAAAATTTCCGGGTTTTTCGGCTGCCCAGAAGTTCGCACAGGGTTCTCGAATTAGAAAACTTGGATTCTACACCACAGAATACCCAAATACAACATACTAAAAAATCATTAACTTCGGACCTTTTTCCAGGCAAAAGTGCCTGGTGACTGGACTATTA
This sequence comes from Ectobius pallidus, assembly GCA_964059195.1. Lineage (NCBI taxonomy): Eukaryota > Metazoa > Arthropoda > Insecta > Blattodea > Ectobiidae > Ectobius > Ectobius pallidus. The sequence continues at coordinate 64,280,430 of CAXKWD010000007.1, read as the reverse complement.
GTTTAAAACTTTGATACTGTTTTTATCATGTGATTAAGGACTTTAGTGAGCCTGGGGTTAGGAAAACATTAAATTTACTGTATTTATTGACTATTTAGTGCATACGTCTTTCTTTCGATTTGGACCAATAACATATAACAATGTCTGAAATCAGCTAATCACAGATATGGTTCATTCAATATTTATAGAATTTGTTTTATCGCCTTCTACAAAAGTGATGAAGCACGCCCTCTTTTCTGCATTCTAAGCATTCGGAGACTTAGGCAGTGATTTATGCGCACTCCACCACTGCCATAGTATGTTAAGATTCACTCTGCAAATAAAGTGAATATTACTCTTATCAGGGTCCGCCAGAAAAATGTATACACACTTTAAGGAACGAAACTATTTATTAGGTTTGTTCTTTAATTTAAATACTAATCAAACATCTACCGGTAGTACTTTCTTAGTTCAGTGGTTACATTAGATGTTCAAAATGTTGGCCGTTGGCGGCCAGACACATTACTGAACGATGAGCGGTCGCCGCAGCTACGTCGGTCAATGTTTCAATGGAGATCGCAGCACATGCCGCTGTAATCTCCTGGCGAAGTTCCTCCAACGTGCGTGGCTTACGTCGACAGACTTGATCTTTCACGATTCCCTATAAGTAAAAGTCCATAGGGGTTAATTCTGGCGACCGTGGAGGGAACTCAATGGGCCCTCTTCGTCCAATCAGGATCGTCATCATTAATCACATGCAGTAATCGTGGAATGTAAGGTTTCCACTTAGCACCTTTCAGAATTCGTCGTACACTTGTACTGCTAATCCCCACTTCACGCGCACATTGCGTAGCACACTTTTGTGGAGAAGTAATAAACTTTTCCAACGCGAGATCCGACGAAGCAGGACTTGTAGCTGTACGCGGTCTACCTGATTTTCCTTTATGAATATCACAAATCGTTCCATGTGCCTCAAACTTGCTAATAATGCGTTTAATTGCTAGGCGGGTTGGGGGTTCTGATTCAAACTCCCGCCTCCACTGACGCTGCCCTTCAACGGCATTATCATACCTGATAAACCACTTCAGAATGCATTTTCGCTGCTCGAACGTTAAGCGTGCTTCAGCCATTTTGTTTTGTCACTATCGTGTTGAAAGTAACGACATGTGTTGAGCGTAAGACCATACTACAACATACTGGTAATATAGTGGTAATATCCCGATACAATATCCCGATACAGTCTGACAAAGAGTGTATACATTTTTCTGGCGGACTCTGTATATGTCTTATAATGAGCATTATAATTACTATTTTACCGGAATTGTATTCAAAACTAAGAGTGATCTTCACAGCTGCCGGCCTATCAGTCTCCTTCCTTTATTTTCCAAAATATTTGAAAGCCTTCTTTTCCCTTATCTTCTATATTCTTTGGATTCATTTATTCCGAATATACAGTTTGGTTTTAGATCTGCAATTACACTGAGTAGTGGAGATCATATTAGACACTTACGGAAAGAAATTAGTGTGTCTTGGGTTATTTTTAGATACGGAAAAGGCATTCTACAAAATATGGCATGAGAGCGGCTTTCAGACACATTATATAGAGTATTGAAATGTTATCTCTCCAATAGAACATTTTCTGTGAAACACGAAAATTCTCAATCTTCTGTTAACGTTGTAAGTCCGTGTTTAAGTTCCTGAGGGGAAAGAATGTTTGTTTCAAACTAACATTGTTAAATATTAAAAAATACGGAAATTTCAACTCTATATTAATACTTTAGTAAGTATTCATATCATTTGCACACAGGTATTTTGTCCTCTTTCCAAATAAAACAACTTTTAAGGCATTACAATAGAAAACTACATAAGTCAGTCCAGAAGAACAACATTGTAAAAAGAAAAAACTTAAGTGCTGTCCAAAGGCGTAACTACATCTACTCATTAGAATGTGCCAATAGAAAACCTAATGAGCAGAGTTAAAAAAAAACTTACTTTTTTCAGTTTTTATTATAACAGTAGGCGTTCATACTTCATACACAGTTTCACTACAAAACAATACGTTTTCTTGCAACGTACTTATTAATTTAACTTCACTTCACAATACAGAATAGAAACCACTTCTTACTTGTACAATAGTCTTGACATCGTTGAAAATATTAAGTAAGATTATTAAATAGTTATTAAATAAGTATAGTGCTGTATGAGTTGTATATGACATCACGACTGGTATTTGTGCATTCTTATCACCGTGTATTAGTTTACAAGCAGATTGATAAAAATTAAAAGTACATATAAATATTATTCAGTAGGCTACCTTTTTCTAGTGCACAGTAATGGGGCGGGACTCTGATATGCTATTAGCTGGTATATACTGGGTATATAACATAGATGTGAAAGATTAGTGGTACTAAAGTAGGAAATCTATAATAATTTTCCAATTGCGGAGATTTTCCATGTCTCTGTGTATATATTTGCTCAAGATAGCGATTCTTATGTTGAAGGAAATAATTAGACTCATTGAAGTCCTTGTACAAACAGCTTGAGGAGATAAGGACTGAGTCAGAATGCTCTGATTTCCTGTTCTTGCTTAATGGAAATGAGAGAAACCGCTATCTTTTGGTCAAGCTCATTTGCTTCTCCCATATGCAGATGATGTTATGCCTTCTTACAATACAACTGTTTTTCGTTATGGGGTCAATCCATTAGAAATGAACCAGGCCAAGTTGCTCGACATTTTTGATTTTCCTAATTTTTTTACCAGTTATTTCCCAACTAAAGGTGAGTTCAAAACTATGGTAAAAACATTTTTGGGCTCATACGTTTTTTTTGGCGGCCATTTTAAGTTTGCCTTTTAACCATATTTCAGTCGAAAACATGTTTTGCACAAATGTATGTAACTCTGTTAATTTTATAGATAACAAGACAAAATAAACACCAAAATTATCAGAATGAAATGCTCTACATTTTTGTTTTAACACAATATTACCTAAGTAGTGAGGGAAGTGAAGAAAAAGATTCAAAACTACAAATTGAAAATTGACTTAAAACGGGAGTTTTAGTGCCGCAAAATTATTAGAAGGATGAAAGACTCGCCCTTAATTTCTTTTTCTGGTGTAGATCTACTATAGGACTACTCGCTGTAGAAGTTTAAAGCTTGAGAACTTTGCGGTTTTTTTATACAATTTTTCAAAAATGCCCAAAACCGTATTTTGGCAATATTTGAAGTAGAATATCTCAAAAGGGACTGAGTGAAAAATTATGAAATTTATGCAGATAACACCTCTTTATGATATAAAGATGTGATATAAATTTGGTGACTGAGACTCAACTGGTTCCCGAGTTATAGTGCATCGAATTTGGCCAAAAATTCCATTATACGCACACGAATTTTAACGGTAATTTAATAGTAAAAATCCACATTGTAATTTTAAATGCTAAATTTTAGTGAACCTAAGTATGTTACACAAAAGAGTTGTACATGTAGGCTACATTTCATCAGTTAGCATGACAAATTTATAATTTCCTCAAAGCTTGGAAGAGCGTTGAAATTTTGGTGCATAGTTTGCAATTTTTGGCCAACTTCAATGCACTGTAACTCTGGAACCAGTTCAGTCCCAGTCACCAAATTATTATCACATCTTTACATTGTAAGGAGGTGTTATGTGTATAAATTTCATAATTTTTACTCAGGCCCTTCTTAGATATTCTACTTCAAATAATGCCAAAATAGGGTCAATCCATTAGAAATGAACCAAATTAAATAAAAATTTTTGCTCAACATTTTTTATTTTCTTAATTTTTTTACCAGTTACTCCCCAATATTAGGTGAGTTCAAAACTAGAGTAAAACATTTTTTAGGCTCATACTTTTTTCTTGGCGGCCATTTTAAGTTTTCTTTGTAACATTTTTTCGGCCGGAGACTTGTTTTGCACAAATGTATGTAACTCTGTCAATTTTATAGATAACAAGACAAAATAAACACCAAAATTATCAGAATGAAATGCTCTACATTTTTGTTTTAACACAATATTACCGAAGTAGTGAGGAAAGTGAAGAAAAAAATTCAAAATTACAAATTGAAAATTGACTTAAAACGGGAGTTTTGGTGCCGCAAAATTATTAGAAGAAAGAAAGACTCGCCCTTAATTGTTTTTTCTGGTGTAGATCTACTATAGGACTACTCGCTGTAGAAGTTTCAAGGTTGAGAACTTTGCCCTTTTTTTAATACAATTTTTCAAAGATGCCCGAAATCGTATTTGGGCAATATTTGAAGTAGATTATCTCAAAAGGGACTGAGTGAAAAATTATGAAATTTATACAGATAACACCTCTTTACGATATAAAGATGTGATATAAATTTGGTGACTGAGACTCAACCTGTTCCAGAGTAACAGGGCTTTGAATTTGGCCAAAAATTGCGTTATAGGCACACGAAATTTAAAGGTAATTTAATAGTAAATATTCACTTTGTAATTTTAAATATAAAATTTTTGTGAGCCTAAGTTTGTTACACAAAAGAGTTGTATATGTAGGCTACATTTCATCAGTTAGCATGACAAATTTTTGGTTTCCTCAAAACTTGGAAGAGTGTTGAAATTTCGGTGCATAGTTTGGAGTTATGGCCAACTTCGATGCACTATAACTCGGGAACCAGTTGAGTCTCAGTCACCAAATTTATATCTCGTCTTTATATCATAAAGAGGTGTTATCTGTATAAATTTCATAATTTTTCACTCAGTCCCTTTTGAGATATTCTACTTCAAATATTGCCAAAATACGGTTTTGGGCATTTTTGAAAAATTGTATAAAAAAAACCGCAAAGTTCTCAAGCTTGAAACTTCTACAGCGAGTAGTCCAATAGTAGATCTACACCAGAAAAAAAATTAAGGGCGAGTCTTTCTTCCTTCTAATAATTTTGCGGCACTAAAACTCCCGTTTTAAGTTAATTTTCAATTTGTAGTCTTGAATTTTTTTCTTCACTTTCCTCACCACTTAGGTAATATTGTGTTAAAGAAAAATGTAGAGCATTTCATTCTGATAATTTTGGTGTTTATTTTGTCTTATTATCTATAAAATTAACAGAGTTACATACAGTTGTACAAAACATGTATTCGACTGAAATATGGTTAAAAGGCAAACTTAAAATGGCCGCCAAAAAAAACGTATGAGCCCAAAAATGTTTTTACCATAGTTTTGAACTCACCTTTAGTTGGGAAATAACTGGTAAAAAAATTAGGAAAATCAAAAATGTCGAGCAACAAATTTTATTAAATTTGGTTCATTTCTAATGGATTGACCTTATGCTATTAATGCTGTTAATGTGCAACCGGCTGCAAAAAGTATGGGCCGCCTAAATGTTATGTTCCAGATACAGAATACTTCGGAACCTGATGTTTTGGTGAAATAAAACTGCCGTTTTCTTTGTTAACTCCCATATATTTCGCGAAATAAGTATAGGCTACTTATTATTATTACTATTATTATTTATTTATTATTTAATATCAAAGTGTTTAACGATATTTTACCCTAGGGAGTATTAAGATTTTATTTATCTACAAACATAGGCAATAATATATCCCTAAATACTAAAGCTTAATGTATGGATATTAATTAAAGTGCATGAAACGGCTTACAATATATGGTTATAGTTATTTACTAATATTATAATACCTAGATACATTCTTAAATTTTTAAGCGATAGCTAACGAAATAGGCTTCTGTTATTTACAAAATATAATACATTCCTGATTACTAAAGCATAATATATTTATACTGCATGGAATAGCTAGTATTATCAGGTTATTTGCAATAAATGCATTTCTAAATTATAAAGTAATATGACTGTTTATAGTGCATGAAACAACTATTTGCAATATGATGCATTTCTAAGTACGTAAAGTAATATGATTGTAATGTATGAAATAGCTAACAATATAAGGTTATGGTTATGGTTATTTAAAAACATACTAAAGCATGTATAATGCATGAAATGGCTAACAATAATGACATGAATTCACACACATATAGGCCTATATATAAGACTAGGCCTATATATATATATATATATATATATATATATATATATAAAAGAAAAATCGACTATGATTTTATCTTTGAAAAAGTACAGACCTCTTACAGACTATTACATAGCGATGAGAAATACAACCAAAGTTGTTATAAACATTATTTGGTAATGAAGATAAAACTCCGTTTCAGTATTAAAAGATAAAAAAAATTAATAATTATTAGGGGAGCTTTTGTTAATAAAGAATAGCTATTTGCAAATATCAACCACATTCAATGATGTATGACATCTGTTGAATACCATAATATAACAATAATTATCTTAATTGATCATAAGAAGGGCTTGGAAGTGGGACCTGAAAATGTCTGAAATGTCTATAAATGGTATTTAAAATATGACATGTAAAATTGAAAAAAATGACTTAATATTTCATTATGTATATAAAGAAGATAATATACAGTTGTAATAAATAATATACAAAGGTCAAGATTTAAGTATTTTATTACTGCTTTTAACATTATGTTTTCTATTATTATTGTTATAGTTATATATTTATTAATGCATATTTTAGTTTTTTGCCTGATGATAAGGATGCCAAATCAATACGCATTTAACTGTCTGGCGGTAAGGAATTATGAGATCGCTTTATCTGTAATGCTGAAGAAGTTCAGCCTGAAGACAAAATAGGGAAAATGCAAGGAGAGAATGAAAATTTCCTAAAAAAGTGTCAGATAGAGAATAAAATCCCGAAAATGCAAAAAAGAAAATGCAAAATAAAAGTAGACTTTTTTGTTCGTTTTGAAGCGAGACGAATTTAGGCCTATACTATATCCTGCATTGTGTGTGAAGTTTCAGAAAAAAATATGACATTAATTCATCAACTTCCAAGCCCTAAACTTAACTTCTCGGCAGTTATAGAGACAGCGAGAAAGTTGAACGTGCTAGTAAGATATTGAAAAAGAAATTTCAAAAACCAGAAACTTCGCTTTTAGACCTCATTTTCGTACACAATTGTCACTTTTCGACCCAATATTAATTTCGCGCTTATTTCTGAAATCCAACAAATTTTGCTATATTTTGTGCATATTAATTTGCTTAAGAGTGATGTTTTAAACATCTACAAAGCTAAACTTAGCTAAAGAAAAGCTGTTATGTAAACTTCGCACTTATCGTTGTTACCAAAAATACTGCGCATGCACGCCTGCAAAGGCCTTCACAAGATAACACATAATTAAACCAAAGCAATTTGCTGTGTTTTATTTAAGGGTCTGAAATCTGTTATTAAATTGAATGGAAAATCAATTCTGGCTAAAGGTAGTGCGTTCTAAAGTCACATTAACCATCGATATCTTTTAAGGATTAAGTCCGTGTCTAACCCTTATTGGAGTGGAACGGAAAAGCTGCACAGCTAAAGAAACATACTGCCTCACACTCCACGTGGAGTCAAAGCTAAGTGTGAAAAATTAAAGAATGCATCCTGATCGGTTGCGAACGAAATTCTGTTGGCTGTTAAGCAAGTTCAATGGCTACGAAACAGGCCGAAGACCCAAAAAATACTATCCCATTGCCCAGGCACCCTGCGGTTCAAGATGTATTTATGGCGGTCTGCCAGTCGGCCTTTGATGTTATTGATTAACGTAACTTTAGAACGCACTATACACTAAGTTATCCTAACAATTAAATAGGAATGAGAAATATAAAATCCATTGGAGCAATATTGAAAAATATAGCCATGTAAATGAGCGGTCGTTTGAGTTATACAACTTCGGTCAACGTATACTTAGGTCTCAGACATTTGGGTCACGCTTTTTCGGTCAAAGATATTTTTGGGTCGTTATTCATTATGTTCTTCGGCTATTCACAATTCCAGTTGTGCATTTTGAGAAATTGCTCCAGAACTGGACACATGCAGTTCTTTCCAAAATTCGACATTTACAGTATTTTTTGTATCACTTTGATAGGACGCTAGGACCTGAACCTAACACGCGCAGATAGCTTATCGTCCGCCGATAGCAATGGATAGTGATGAGCAAATGCAAGACCAAGACCAAGACCAAGGCGGTCTTGGTCTTGGTCTTGGTATTGCACTCTCAGTCTTGGTCTTGGTCTTGCATAGGTAACCCTGGTCTTGGTCTTGGTCTCGGTCTTGCATCAGTAGTCTTGGTCTTGGTCTCGGTCTTGCATACTCGGTCTTGGTCTTGTTGCAAGAGTCTTGCAGTTTTATTTTACGCATCTTACTGAGATCAATGGCGTTTACATGATTTAAAGTTACACCGATTACATGTGTGTTATTGCTTGCGAAAGTAACGAAAGCTAATTGCTTTTAGTTCCTTTGACCATGTAAACAGTAATGTGACATCATGCTGTTTGCCGAAACGTCCATGGTGATATAGGCTAGAACAGTAAACTTTGAGTGTTCATTTAAATATTCTCTGTTATCCTATTGCAGAACTTTAAACTCAAAATCCAAGAGATGCTATACACTATTTGAGAGTGTAAAATTATGAATATTATATTGTACAATTTCAAATTGAACGGCTGCGGAGAAAAGAAGTAATATTAACAGGATGTGTATGAAATGTTTTGAAGATTTCCGCATAGGAGAGAGGTTCTATCTGACATGTTTAAAACTGTATAATATAGTAACAAAACATAACGGCATTGAAGCTGATGCTTTAGAAATTGTGCAATCTATAGGAAATCACACAATGTCCATTCGAAACCCAAACCATAGGCTGCAATAAATAATATTTCTCTTTGCATATACCCTAGTTCTAATTTATAACACATTGTGAACAGATCATTTCTGCACTTTAAATAGTTACTTTCTACTTGCTTACAAGTTTCGGGCCTTCAACTAATTGGGTCATAATTAATCATAACTATTCTTCATGCAAGCAAATATTTCTAGACCAGCCATTTTCTACTTTTAGTATCTTTTCTCATTCGATATGCATCCTTAATATAAATCAGCAGCAATAACTAAAACATCGCCACTGTTGTGTCAATAACAAAATTGTAGTAGTAAAAATAAATTTCAGTGGATGTCCTACCTATCATCAGCAAAATGTAGGCCTGTATAGCTACAGTACAATCAGATACGTAACTGTAAAGTAATAACTAGCAAATACCCGTCAAATAAGTTCCTGTTTTAATTAATCTACGGTTTAATTGTGTTTAATTGAATAATTAATAAGAATGCCGGGCGTATAACCTGATTTTTTAGACTTAAAGTGAAGTCTAAAAAAATCAGGAGAATGGAATGAGCTGAATAGCTGTGTTATATTTTGTTCAAGTAGACAGGAAAGATTCTAAAAGTGAGAGTAGGCTATGAATATTAATGTTAGGTGTAAAAAAGGATGTCATCGTTAATGAAATAGGTTACTGAATATGTTAATAGGCGTTTTAAATTACGGGGATACTGTTTAAAGTTTCAAATCCTCAGTCATAGGCCGCCCCATGGCTGAGTGGTTAGACCGCTCGCCCTCCACCGCATACACAACGAAGCTTTATAAAAAAAAATCAAGTAGCAAGACTGCAAGAGTCTTGCAGCTTGGTCTTGTTCTTGCCAGAGTCTTGCAGGGTTGGTCTTGGTCTTGGTCTCGGTCTTGCTTGGTCGGTCTTGGTCTTGGTCTTGCTAACGCTGATGCGGTCTTGGTCTTGGTCTCGGTCTTGCATTTTCTGCAAGACCAAGACCAAGACTGCAAGACCAAGACTGGTCTCGCTCATCACTAGCAATGGAGTAGGGGCAGAATAGAATGCATATACTGTACTATTCATTCCAAACTATGCTGTTCATAATAGCCCTAACCTATATACAGTCGGTCAAATAAAAAACGTCGGGACTCGTATGCAGTTAAAACTGAAGTTTTAACGCATTAGTTCACAAGTTTCCTATAAAAAACATGAAATACAGGTCATTTTCGGAACATATGAGGCCATGCGACAGGAGGGAAAAAATGAACAACGAGGGAAAAAATGAACTACGCGGAAAGCGCAACATACGATATTCAACTTAATGTATTGCCATAATTCATTTTGCTTTCTGTCATCGGCCATATACAAATGCTAGCTTGAGAGAAAGTGTAGTTAGGGCTGTAATTGACCTGCATTTTTCGGCCTCTGAAGCATCGAGAAGGTTCTATATGTCTTAAAAACCATATTTCTTAATGCGACCGGAAGTTTTCATAGGAAGCGTGGATCTGGCCGGCCGCGTATTTCGATGCTAGATTGGTTGCAGAAGTTGAACGTAAGTTATTGATTTTGCACTACAAGTACCGGTATTATAAAGTAAAATCTTAAAAAAATGCTCCTTGAATAATCATATTCCTTGCGAATTTATTAATATATTCATATTATAAGAATTTGCAACAAAAAATGTGGCGGATGTGAGACATATAGCCACAGCCTTCTATACATGTTCGTTTTGGAACAATACTGACTAAATAATCAAGAAAATACATGGAGAGACAAGAGGCAGGTGTGAACCTAACCTTAAGTCTTCCTGTAGGCCTACATGCGCATATGCTAGTTCGTGATACTTAGTCAAATACCGCCCGACGTTTTTTATTTGACCGACTGTACATTCCACACTCTTTCCCAACTCTGACTGTGAATCACTTTACTACCACCAGCCTTTTTGCTAGAATATCTATATTCGCCTACCATTGCGCTTATTAATGTATCACACTTCACTATTGAATGCTGTGAGGCTAACTAAGATGTTTTTACACGGTCTATACAGTATGAACTGGCAGGGAACATCACGTGATATGAAGGTCAGGCAGGTCTAGATTACTTCATCGTAGCCTACTGTGCATCCGTTTGTTTGGCTCAGGTCTTACCGATCGAGTTATACTTTTCCGGAATTCATCATTTTCCTATATTATTCTACTGTAAAAATAGAAAAGCGTAATTTATTTATATCACCAGTCTTTTTCTTTTAGAATTTAAATATTATCAAATGAATAAAACATAATACTAGATAATATGACATCAATGCAATAATATAAAAGTACAAAATAATGTTTAGCATTATCGCGGTGTTTGAGAACTGTACAGATTGCTCAGCGTGTTAACGTTTGTAAGACTACTAGCTGGTGTGAAATTTATAATTTATTACCTTCTATCTCTGTTTTTTTTTCACGAGTTCACAAGTTAAGAGACCAAGCTTTCTTCTCATGATCACCAAACCCAAGACATTATTTTAATAATAATATAATGTATTTATGGTTAGAGTCTTGCCGACCTAAGGGATCTAACGATAGCATCAGTAGTCTACGATAGATTAAACAAACTTGATCTATCTGCCCATAAACAAACTCAAGCTTCTTTACAAAGACTGTACAACCCATGGTAAAAACAGCATGATAATTAGCATGGTTACCTACTGATTGATGAATGAATCACCACAAAACATTGAAGAAGTTGAGTTGGTCCTCCCAGTTGTTGGTCATTCTTTTATCCTACCAGACCGTTTTTTGGAGGAATTGAGAAGAAACAAATAAATTGGGCACCATTATCAAGCCTAAAGGCTATCACACTATCTTCAACAACGGCACCGTAATATTAAACCTAAAGACTATTACACTATCTTCAACAACCGAATTGGCAATGGAAAAATCACAATAGTTCATAATCATTGACAAAATCAAACAAACAATGTTAAATGAAGGTAACAAGTTGCTACAAAAGCATTTCAAAAACCAATGGAGAGACCTTGCAATCTTGGAGTAACAAGAATACAGTGGACTGTATTCCTACTATCTTGGAGTAACAAGAATACAATGGACTGTATTCCTACTGAGAAAGAGGATGAATAAGATAACAGTATCTGTGAACCATTTGAAGTAGAAGATGATCTGAGGATATAAAATTTATTACAACAAAATAATTCTAGAAAATAACTACCTATCACTAAAATGGAGTGTTTGTTAAAATAAAATAAATGAATTATCACACAGACGAAATATTCATGCATTGTTGTTTTTATACAAATTAATTAATAATGAAATAGATGATATATTAATATTCTCAAAGAAATATATTTTTATGTTCCACGTTATAGATCTTATAAATTGCATAATCTTTTTTCATCCCAAAAGCCAACACTGACTCTCATAATAATTCTCCTCTTTATAATGTACTCCGACTATAGCCTACAATCAATTGCACAAAATGGACAATATAGATATTTTTAATACTAACAATAAAAATATCGTGAAAAAAATTTTAATTTTTTTTTTGCACGACTTAACTAATTGTGGTAGGCCTACTTACGAACGTTGTTGCCGTGGAACGTAAGTTGACATTCCCACACGGAATCTTGTTGCTATGTGCGGTAAGAGTTTCCGTGCGGTAAGTATTTACTTACGGCACATCATAATACAAGCCTTTATGGACAAGGCCCTCCAGGACAAATATTCGGTTCCCATAACAACAAACACATGCGAATCACTTTCTGAAATAGACATGTTATCTTCAAGAATGTATATAAATAATATTTTCAGGTAATATCACAATTAATATAATTAAAACTATATAAATAATCATCGTGCAAAAAATAGCACGCAATACTCGTGCCGTAAGCGCATAACGGATCTCGGAAAATTGAAAAAAACTCTTTCCTCGATCCGTATGCACCGCTTACGGTGCCGTAAGCGCATAACGGATCTCGGAAAATTGAAAAAAACTCTTTCCTCGATCCGTATGCACCGCTTACGGCACTTGTATCGCAATATACTATTTCATATTATGTTCCCTTGTGTAATTATCATATTGTTTGTGTTTGTGTTTTTCTATTCTGTGTGGTTTTTTTACAGTTATAGTATTAGTTTAATTATTTTAAATATAACTTTAAATATTTAATATTAGAATCTGGTGTATTAGTGCAAGCGAGAATATCGTAATTGGGCATCAGCCTGTAATATTCTTAGTACAATAAATAAATAAGGCATATAATGAAAATTTTAATTTTTGTACACAAAAATTAATTGATTAGGAGTTACACAATCCTACATTTTAACATGTTGTTAGTTACAAAACCCTACTTATTCAACAGTTAATTCCAAAACACTACATGCCCATAATATTCTATCCAATAACTCTTAAAGTATTGCATGCATTTAGTTCAAACACATAACTGAATCAATATTATTAATCCTAATCCCTATTATGTAAAATTCTTGCATACTTGAATGCAGTATACTCTGCAAACAGTTTTTCACATTTTCTCAAAATTTATAAGAAGCAAATTTTGGGTTTTTTTTGGAACTATACACCACATATGTAATTTAGATCACCTGTGCCATACAAATTTAGCCCTAAGGGATAAACAAGATCTCATGTAAGTATTAATCGGAGTTTTATTTGTACTCACAAACCATTTCCATCTCTCGAGTGTAGTGACGACATCTCCACAAACAGTTCTGTAGTCCCAATAGTTCCACAGGGTATACTCTTAAGTATCTTGGAAATGTTCAATGGAAGTCATATATTGTAACTGGATTCTTGGACTGCATAGAAGCAGTTTATACGATACATTAATACAAATATTTTATTTATTCAAAAAAGGCAAATTATTTCACTGATTTCTGAAAGAGGCAACAACAACGCACTTATACTAATATGGCATAAGATAGGCATATCAGTACAGATTTTGAGTTTTGAGATAGGCTATCAAAAGCTGAAATACATTTTATCGACCCCATTATATTACATACACAAGCAACGTTGCGTGTTCATGGCCCGTGCAGACAAAAAAAGCGTAACAGCCATGCATGGAAGATGGTTAGTGAACTAAAGATCTTCCCAACATTCGTAAAATGTATCTAACCTTATACCAGATGGATACCAGATGGATACCAGATTTGTAGGCCTACAAGAAGGGATAATGGTACGGTTTTTCTATCGGATCGCTACAATTAGAAAACCGTTGCATTATACAGTATCTTACATATTCCTCCCCTTAAAATACAATGTTAATATTAACGTCGAGGTTAGTTCATCAAATATCTTTCCATTGATACCTCAATCATATATAGGCCTAATATTGTCTCTCTTCTCGCGTAGGTTAAGGTTTCCTGACAACGACAAAAATATATAACTTAGACCTATTTCAAATTCCAAATTTATTATGCTAAGTATTAGTTTACACAATACAAGTTTTAAATTGCAAGCACAAAATATTACAAAACAAAATAATTCAAATTACTTAATACTATATTATAATATTATAAGATAATGGGTAGATAATAATCTGAAATTCACTCAAATGTGCAAGACTGCTCATACTCAGGTGCATTTCCACAAAGAGACAGTGAGCAGAAGAAAGAAAGAAAGAAAGAATCGACGTAGTTTATGAAAAATATAACGACTCGAAAGAAAGATATATAGGCCTATACGTATAGGATACTTAGAAATAGCTAACGTTATAAATTATATACAGTTTTCACATAGAGCAAGTGTTTAATTATAGCTTATGTTGGAGAGTTATTGTAAACAACTTTTGGAATACTTTAGAGTCTCGGCATTTCCAGACTCGATAGTTCGTTATTTCCATAAATTCGAACTGAAAAATTTGAATTAACAATGAATTAAAAATTAATAATCCGTCAGTTTTTAGTGCGCGAGAACCTGAGGTAAGACACAGACGAGGATGTGGAGAGAGGCCTCTTATCTCCGAAATTGGCAATTTTTAGATTATTGTAATGAAATATTTAAAAAAAAAAGTTCTGGCGAAGCCTCGTATCAAACCGACCAATTTTGGCGCTATAATGGATTGTAGTGTAAACTCGGAAATCGAAAACTATCGAATAAAATAATATTTATTGTGAGAACAAGGCCGACTTGTCCATATAGGCGAACTAGGCAGCCGCCTAGGGTGGAAATTTTTAGTAACATTTAGGTGCGGCAGCATTTATATTTTTTAAAAGATGAATTTCGAACGTGATATTACAATAAAGAAAAGTAAGAGTAAAAAAGGACAGCAAATTATAGAAATAAATTAAGTTTCTTGTTTGTTTAATGTAAATACAGTATAAAACTTATAATCTTTACAATTCAATGTATTTTTACTTCCTCTACCCGTACCATAGGTAGGCCCTACTATAGGTAGAGGAAGTAGTCTATTGTTTTCGACATCCAAATTCGAAGTTGAGTTTTTAACATAAATACACGTTTTGGGTTCCCTGAATCTAAAGATACTATTTTCGGAAACATGTATATATGTGTGTGTGTGTGGGTGTGTCTGTGTGGATGTATTTGAACAGGAACGAAAAATCGTATGAAAACAAAATTTTGTATTTGGGCCAGGTACCTTCTGAAGATGTGAAGCGAAGTTGGCGAGAAGTTTCTCTTATTTTTAAGGGGACTTTACATGAAGAAATTTTCGTTTTTCGCGATTTTCTCGAAAACGGCTCTAACGATTTTATTTAAATTTCACACATGGGTTGCTTATACTAACAGCTAAAATTTTTATCTGAAACATTTTTGCGAAAACAATCTCTGAAGGGTAGTTATAAGCCATCCTCACTGAATACGCACCCTTTGCAATACGGCCTTTTGTTCTATATCAGAATGTGAAGTGAGAAAAATATATTGGCCATGCTTAAAGTGAAGAAAGTTACGAGAGTACATTAATTAAATTTTATTTGGGTTACGTATCCTTCGGGGATGAAATGTGATGTGGTAATGGCATTCTCTTCATTTTTACAACCAATTTACATAAAGAGAATGTCATACTTAAATATTATATTATACTAAGAGGCTAACTTTTATTTGGGCAGAGGAAGTTATATGAATTTCAAATAAGATGTGCTTTGAATTTTTCCTGGTGCTGGTAATATATGATATTTTCCCGGGCTACTTATAATTAATCCAATTCACCACCTGGTTAGTAGCCCGGGAAAATATCATATATTCAAATAAGATGTTTTTATTTAAACCCTACACTATCTTGAACTGTTATAACGTCTTCATAAGAGCAAGTCTTTCTCAAACTACGCCAATTCAAATCAATTTTATTTAAGCACTTAAAATACCAGGCTAGAGAACGTGAAATTCTTTGTTTAACCAAATGGTGAAACTGGAATGGTTGAGGTGGCACTTTAGGGGAGCGCCGAAATTATTTCTAGCATAGGGCATCAAAATATCTAAGAGCCGGCCCCGTGCAAGATTAAATATATACTCTAATGAATTTTTTTAATATAATTAAATGTGTATTTTGTTTTGAACTCTATTGAAATAGGCTCTACAATGTTTAACTTCAGCAGTTTGTTATCATTTTCAAAAGACGCTTGACAATTATTTCTTTTACTATTAAGGCTAGTTTACACGATGACACCAGATTTCGTAACCACTTTCATGAAAGTGATTTCGTGAATCTATTTACACACATTTTCTTTCCAATGCAAAAGCACTTTTTATGTTATTTCTGAAGTTCAAGTTGTTAAAATCCCATATAATCGTTTAAAACACGTATGAATACAGGCATTTCACAATTTCCTCACTTCCCCATTTCATTTTACGAAATGCGAACAAGCTAAATAAGCGTATAATCTCAAAATTACTATTATAGTTTCGTGAAAAGTTGGAATCAGCCGAAACTTGTCGCCAGTACATCTAGCGCTTGCGCATTCAAGTAAAAAACAGTTGCGAAACTCAGTTACGAAACCTAATTTCGTCGTAAACTAGCCTTAAGACAATCTATTTGTTTTTGTTTTCTAAACTACTGTGCTATAATATTTAACATAAGTAAAAAATTTCGTGTAATTTCGTAAGTTCGAGTTTTTTATAGTTCGAGGTAGTCTCGAATTTCCTAAAACTCTAAAATATATTGAAGTAAAATAAAATGTATAACTATAACCATGACCTCAACAACCTTAATTTTATGCTCCCTTTCGACAATCTTATGTTATCTTCAGGGCATCTTGCTATGCGGCACGGATGCATTAATGATTAAAACATTAAGAAGACAATGTGTTGTATTTTGTCATTCTGACAAAATAATTAAAATCTTCAAAAAGTCTTAGACGGGTATGACGCAAGAAGAAGCATGAAGTTGGAACATATGTCAATGCTAGTTTTAATAAAACATCTGGACGTTTCTAATTATTTTATCGTCATGACAAGAATAAAAGACGATGCTATTTTGATTTTTAATAATTAATGCATATACGCCAGTATAGTAAGATGTCCTCAAGAGTACATAAGAGTGTTGAAAGGCCCAGACAGCATAAAATAAAGGTTGTTCAGCTCATGGTTTTAATTTAACACTTTATTAAGTGCCAGTATGGTACTTTATGAGATTGTGTGTGGGGACGAAAAATGTCTGTCCGTCTGTCTGTCCGTCCGTCCGTCCGTGTGTCTGTACGCGCGATAACTCAAATACGCTTTGTCGAATTTTAATGAAACTTGGTATACACGTTTATAATGTCCATGGGAAGAACCCTATTGATATTGAACCAAATCGGTTCACCGGTACCGGTGTAATGCCCAATTTAGTGCCTATTTTCTATTGTTTTACTGTTATCTTATAAGGCCTTGGAAATTAAAATACAGGTAGCTATGACAAAAAACACTATCGATTTACAAGCGCTTATCCAACTAGACCGTTAAAAGACCCCGGTGGCCGAGATGGTAACGCTTTGGCCTCACATTCTGGCGTCCATGGTTCAAAACCCGAAACCGGCCAATTTGAATTTTTTTTGACATTTTTATGTGAGTGTGCGATTGTCATGATATCACATATCTGTACAGTTCAGGTGATGCTGGAAGATTTTAATCTCATTAAAAAAAACTAGACCTTTGTTCTTCCGTAAGCCCTGCTTAATGAATAAATCTGGAGCTTAACTTGGAAATCAATTTTAAAAAAAACATATTCTGCATATCATAATTGCAGTCATAACTGTTTAAACAAAAACATACTGGCACTTTGTTACATCAGTTTACCTGATTTTATTTTATTCTATTCTATTTTATTTTATTTTATTGGTCGAGCTCTACGGTACAATATCATGTATTTTAACACTTCAAGACTCTAATATACATAGCTGTATTTGCCTATATTTGTGAGAATTTCGTATGTGACAGTAAACGATTAAATAAGAGTGTATTTGAAGAGTGGAAATAGCATAGGTTCTAAGAGCATTTTAGAAAATTGTGCAAGAAATAGAAAAAACCTTATATTTATGTACTTTTTTATTTACTGTTAATGAATCATAATTTGAAGGAAATTTACGATACTGCATAGCTGGGCACTTTATACAAAATATATTCTATTAATGAGTTAATACTATACAAACGTTGTAGAAGGTTCCAAGCCCCCTCCATCATTTCGTAACGAAGGTTCTAAGTGCCATAAGATATTAGTTTGAACAATGTTAGTGTTTCTATGACATACACTGAACTGAACAGAACACTACAAAAGAAAACTAACTCGCAGCACCTGTTACACAGAGCATGACTGTTCATAAAAAGACTGCATGGACAGGAAGATATGGCAATAATTTTTCAACATTCTTTGCTAGATGTAGACTCGTGGGAGACAAACTATGGAGGTAAAATGATCTAACTTCAGAAGGGCGCTTCCCGTATTTCAAAATGTTTACTTATTTCCAGTTCCTCCTCTTTCCAAAATATTTTCTTAGTAAGAAGTTTATGATGACCAGGGCCCAGATTCTAATGACATATCTTTTTATTGATGCTGTATAGACATTGCCAACTTGCAGATAAATCCTAATCATGGCCTCTAGATTATAGAAATGCACTTTTATTAGGTCATTTTTGTCATTTTATGCAATGTTATATTTTTAGGGAATTTATTTCAATTTTACCTCATTATATTGTCATTTTCGTTTCATTTGGTTCCTTATTTAGTCATTTTCATGCTTTTACATGAGTACATTAACTTTATTTTTTGTCGACAGCGGTGCTGTCTTTGAAGTGTTGTTTGTTTAATACAAGGACACACTTTGTGTTGAAGTGTTTTCATGTCTCAGTCGGAGACATTTACAGCTTTTACAATTATGTACAAATTAGTCTATAACTTTGTGTATACAATAATAATTATTTATAAATAAATTATCAGTTTTTAGATCATTCTTTATAATTATTAAGTCATTTTCTTCAAAATAGGATCATTTTATAGGTCATCATTTTTCAAACAGTTTTGGGTCATCAGAATCCGGGTCCTGATGATGACCTATTTTAATAACGCTGAGTGTTGAGATTTCGCACTTCGCATGTAAGTTAAATGACTCTGCCGCACTCTTCATAATATGTTCATGGGTATAGCATCTACTGTAATAGTGAACGGCACATAGAACCTACATGGGTTGGCGCATCGGAACCACATGGTGAAATAAAACATTTTTTCCAAAAAATGACACCTTTGAAATATCCTCTCTTCATTTAGTTACTTAGCTCAATGCCCAGTGTTCCTGGGCGTCTGTTGAAAGAATCGAACGGATTTACTAGTATGGGAACAATAAATCTAACCCGAAAGTATCAAATTCAATTCCTAATATGGTAATAATTTTATTTAACAGAAGTGTTATTATCTTGATGTAATAACTATGTATGCACTATGCAGGATAACGGTATTGTAACCGCGCCTGATTCCAATTTCTGGAAAACCCGTTCTCCTATCATTAGCTTATCTTATTTGCTTGATCAAAGGTCAGAGGAAAGAATTGTTATGTTTACTGATAGATATTTACTTGTGCAAAAATAACAGTGAGCATTCTTATCAGTTCGCGAGACTCGAAGACATTAATTCTAAGCGCTATATTAGTAGGCCTATATTGTCTTCTTAGACGGGCCACATACCGCTGGTGTCTAATGAAACCCTTTTTAAAAATTAATTCTTCGTGTCATACGCGGGAAAACTTCTGTCTTACCTTGTATATCAAGAGGTGGTTGGAAAAAAAATCCAGAATCAAAAGAGTAGTTAGCAAAATTTAATGTTAATTTTTTCACGCTCTGGGTCCATACCACAGGAGCGACTGATAGAGGAAGTTAGACTCTAAAATTTGATGTTGAGTTTTAGCAGTTTTGAGGTCCTCTGAGTCCAAAAATTTTATTTGCAGGAACATACCTGTGTGTCTGTATCTGTGTGTAGGCCTAGCCTACGACTGGAAAGCGAAAAAATGGTATCATAACGAAATCTTATACTTGGTTGAGTATCTTTCGTTAATGAAGCACGACAAGATATCCCCGAGGATGAAATAAGTGTCGAAAGGCCTAGACTGCATATATAGTCCAGTCAATAAAGTCGAAAAATACCAATAGAAAAAAAAATCATGTAGTTTTGAAATTTTGCAGAGTTGTCGGAGGTAGAGTCCTGAAACACATACTAAAAGTCCCCGAGGGTGGGGGGTGAGCGGGGGACAGGGGGGCCCCCGCAGAAGGTTCCGTTTTTAGGTTTTTCGCTTATATCTAAACAATGGTGCATCGTAGATAAAATGTTGCTGTATACAAAATTCAAGCCGATAAAATTTCCTACAAGTTTGATCCTACATATTTATTTATATTCCCAATAGGTTTCGAGATATCCGCCAGCGAAAATAACAAATTTTCGAAAAAAAGCTATTTCGCCTCGCGCTTTTCGACACAGTTTGTCTTCTAGCGCGTCAGCCCTTAGATATACAGCAATGTTCTCATGAAAGAAGTTGTAGGGAAATCAATTTTCTTTAAAATGAGTTGTCATTTGTTATTTTGTCTTGAAATGATAAAACGTTATAACAATTTAAAGTCTCGATCAAATTTCGAGATTTCTAAAGAAAACCATATATCGCACTTTCTCTATATTTAGGGTTTATATCTTTGTATATAAGCTGTATATTGTGTACTTACATCATGGAACTTACACAACCACTGAAGTTGAATTTATTAAAAATCCGATCACGGTACAAGCACAGTACATGTAGGCCTAATGGAAAATACATTATATTCCAGGCAAGAAAGGAAAAATAGGGACAAAAAGTCATGTAGTTTTGAAATTTGTCAGAGATGTGGGGGAAAATGCCCTAAACAACATAGTAAAAGTCCCCATGGATAGAGGGTGAGCGGGGGGTGTGGGACATTTTTAAATATTTCCCTCAGTTTTCCCACAATACACAAAAAAATATGGTTTCTAGCAAAAAACAGTTTATGCACAATATTAAAACACATAAAAGTTCTTATAAAATTGATCTGAATGATATTTCTGTAGAATTAATAGTTCAGGAAATAGAAGGATATGAAGCAAACTAGTTCTTAGAATAATATTCGTAAAAAGGTAAACATCACACATAAAACTAATTATTATTATTATTATTGTTACAAAGCTTATAAAAATCACATGGTATGAGTGCAGGTTATAAGAAATATAAATCAGGCCTGTTATCCGTTATATTTTTCGTTTAAAATATCATTTGGAAAAATTGTAAAGAGTTAGACATTTAGAAATTATAAAACCCAGTAGGCCTACATAGTACTTTAAATAAATGTTTAGTTGTCTATTTTTTCAGTCTCAAATACTGGAATCCTAGTACATCGTATGATAAGTTAGGGTTATATTTTTCTATCTACCGAACACTCAATATTTACACACATATACAACATTGATTAAAGAGTGCCTAAACAACTTATTTTGCTTGGACGTCATCAATTTTAAACTCATCTTCTTCTTCTAATGGTATATTGTTGGTGCATGTATCATGACATGTTCCACAAACGGATGAGCATTTAATACTAGCTTTTCGGCATCCGTATCTTCCACCGTTCCACCACACAGAGTTGCACTGTGACAAAATATTATGTGTAAATATTCCCAGGAGCTACATAGACAAGTAAACATTTATTTAAAGTAATAGGTGGGCCTACTATTCTTACAATTTATAAATATATCTAATTCCTTACCATTTTTGAAAATACCGATAATTTTTTTTAACAAAACATAAAACGGCTAAGCTTTACAACAAGAATGATGATAATAATAATAATAAAAAATAATAATAATAATAATAATTATTATTATTATTATTATTATGGCAATGAGTTTTATGTGTAACATTAACCATTAGTAAGTATATTTTTCTAAGAACTAGTTTGCTTACTGGCATCGTGCTAATTTAATTATCATCTACTTTCTTATTTGTTAAAAAATATAATACATAGGTGTATGTAAAACAGAATTTCCAGAACTATGTCATACTTCATATCCTTCTATTTCCTGAACTATTAATTCCACAAAAATATAATGCAGATCAATTTTATTAGAACTTTTATGTAGTTTAATTTTGTGCATAAACTGTTTTTGCTAGAACCCATAGTTTTTTTGTGTATTTAGGGAAAACTGAGAGAAACGACGTTTAAAAGTGCCCGCATCCCCCACCCCCGCTCACCCTCTATCCATGGGGACTTTTACTATGTTGTTTAGGACACTTTCCCCCACATCTCTGCCAAATTTCAAAACTACATGACTTTTTGCCCCTATTTTTATTTTCTTGCCTGGAATATAATGTATTTTCCATTAGGCCTACATGTACTTTGCTTGTACCGTGATCGGATTTTTAATAAATTCAACTTTAATGGTTGTGTGATATTTCTCCACTTCTTTCATTATGTAAATACACAATATACAGCTAATATTCAAAGATATAAGCCCTAAATATAGAGAAAGTGATGTACGGTTTTCTTTCAAAATCGCGAAATTTGACCGAAATTAAAAATTGTTATAACTTTTTAAAAATTGAAGACAAGATACAACTCATTTTAAAGTGAATTTATTTCCCTACAACTTCTTTCATGAGAACATTGCTGTATACCTAAGGGCTGAAGCGCTAGAAGGCAAAGTGTGTCAAAAAGCGGGAGGCGAAAGAGCTTTTTTCGAAAATTTGTTATTTTAAGCTTTAGAAGAGTTGAAAGAAAAACATGCGGGTAAGAGTGACTCAGTTTTACCTCAGTC
This sequence comes from Ectobius pallidus, assembly GCA_964059195.1. NCBI lineage: Eukaryota > Metazoa > Arthropoda > Insecta > Blattodea > Ectobiidae > Ectobius > Ectobius pallidus. The sequence goes on along the minus strand of CAXKWD010000007.1, from coordinate 64,257,478 downwards.
ACATAGTGCAACAAATGCTTTGCTTGTTAGTTACAGAATCGCACACCATATTGCATCGAAACCATTTTCTGTTGGAGAGTATATTAAAACAAGTTTGCTTATAGCAGTAGAAGATTTTTCTCCAAAATTAATAGAAGTTTTTGAAGCTATCAGTTTGTCACGAGATACTATTACCAACAGAATTCTTGATCTGGACAAAAGCTTGGAGAATCGGTTGATAGACAAAATAAAGAACATTGTTCATTTCCCCTTGCCATGGACGAAAGTACTGATAATAAAGATACTGCTCAACTTGCTGTGTTTATAAAAGGTCTAGATGGATATTTAGCTGTGATCGAGGAGCTTCTCTATACTTATCCAATGAAAGGTCACACACGCGATGAAGATATTTTTGAGTCAGTGATGAAAATAGCGTCAAAGTTTAAGCTTAAATGGGACAAGTTGGACTGTGTAGCAACGGATGAGGCTTCAGCAATGGTAGGAACAGGAATAGGTCTAACAAGGAGACTGCAAAAATTCCTTTGTAATGGATTTTCCTCTAATAGCTTAAAAGCCATTCACTGCATTATTCACAGAGAAGCACTGTTTGCAAAATCAGCTGCTTTGAATAATGTAATGTATACCTGTGTTAAGATTGTAAATCTAATCAGAGCGCATGCACTGCGGCATAGTTTCAAGAATTTTTTATACTCTCAGATTCCGAATACTTGAATTTGCCATACTTCTGCCAAGTAAGATGGCTAAGCAGAGGCAAAATGTTGCAAAGAATGTTTGAGATCTACGGAAAGAAATTCATACTTTCCTAGCAACGGAAGGGATTGCAGTTCCAGAACTTAAAGATGATCTTTTCGTTTGTGATTTAGCGTTCTTAAGCGATTTAACTGTTCACGTAAATGAACTTAACCTTTGTTTAAAAGATAGATATATGCTATGCATTCATGTACCACAGATGATTGTCTCTGTTGGACATTACCTGCTTTTGTGAGCTGAAGGCTTGGCTAGAATATAAGAACTGTGCTTCAATGTTGCCATTGCGTCTTTCTTCATGGTCCCTAGTTGTCCCACTACCTCTCAATTCATTACTTAAAAGATCTCTCATCCAATATTTGAGGTACCGCCACTGTGGCATGCGTCACGAGTCTGCCTACCTCTCAGGTGGAAGGAATAGGGATAGAGCACTTCGCGCTGTCAGTGCATTGCTTGCCAAGCCTGGGCCCTATTTCATAAAACACTACAGGTGTGACAAATACGACAATTATGTCAAGTCTGACAAATTTGTCAATATGTCACGACAATTATATTTTTCATAAATATTACAACTTTTCCTTACATTACAGGCAAATCAATGTAAATTGTCAGACTAAAAGAACCCATTTCATAAACGCGACAATTTTATGTCAAACCTAAAGATTACTTTAGTACGCTGTAGATGGCTCTCACATACGTGTCTCAGCATCGAATATGATACATAAGCAATCGATTATTACTATCGAAAATAGTTGAATTATATTTCTCTTTTAATACAAAGTCACTGAAATTGAAAGTTAGGTTAATCCATTGCCTAAAAACACTGGGTGGTTTCATGTCTATTTCTTCACCACTTTCACTATCCAATATCACTACTACTAGTGTTCATTATTAACAAGACAATTTAGCAAGTTTATTAACAAAGTTTAAATCACAAGTAAGTTTGCCAAGTTATGCCACACATTTACATAACCTACTCTGTTGGCTTACATATGAAAGATTGCCTGTCACTTCTGTAATGACAATTCTACATTTTTTGTAAATTTGTAAATATGTCAGCAAAAATTAATGTTTCATAAATGATAGGTATCCTAAGATTTGACATATTTGTCAGACTTTTACCTGTAAACTCAAAAGTTTTAAGAAACAACAATATGTAAAATTGTCATACAAATCTACAAAATTGTCATGACATTTATGTAAAGTTGTCAGCTTTTATGAAAAAAACAATTGTCAAAATGTAAACCTGTAAGACAATTTTATGTCACCTGTCACCTGTAAAATTGTAACTTTTATGAAATAGGGCCCTGGTCTAATACCTACGCATGCAGCCAGCCAGTGATAGCTTGGCCAGTGATGTCGGAGCTAACGCCATCACGCGGCGTGGACGGTGAACTACGCAAGTTCCACCACTTAATGGTTTACATGCTTTATATGCATATGCATATCTTATTTGACCAAGCTTGTAGACTTCTTAATTTTGTTATTTTAAAGTGGATTGCAGAATTTTGTAATTTTTCTGCCCTTTAGAAACTAAGCCATGCATTGTACAGTTCTAAATATAGGCCTAAATAATAGTCATGCACAATACAGTCCTAAACACTAGACAATTCTACATTATATAATTAAGGTATTCGTGAAATGCGATGTTGAAAAAATAAATAAAATCAGGTAAACTGATATAGCATAGTGCCAGAATGCTTTTGTTTAATCAGTTATAAAAATTATATGCAAAAAACAAGTTTAAAAAATTGATCTCCCAAGTTAAGCTCCAGATTAATTAGCCTAATTAAGCAGGGCTTGCGGAAGAACAAAGGTCTAGTTTTAAAAAATCAGATTAAAAACATCCAGCATCAGCAGAACTATAGCCTACAGATTTGTGATATAATGACAATCGCTACCTCCCAGAAAAAAAATGTAAAATTGGTCGGCTTCGGCACCTCGCTCAGTTTAACGGTCTAGTTTGATAAGCGTATGTAAAGGAATAGTGTTATTTGTCATAGCTAACTGTATTGCAACTTCTAAAGCCGTATACGGAGATTCTAAAACAATATGTTGTCATGATAACTGATTTGCATTTGATAAATTCTTTCTAATACATTACCATAAAATACGCACTAAATTGGGTATTACTCCGGTACCGGTCAACCGATTTGGTCCAATATCAACAGGCTTCTTCCCATGGACGTGATAAATGCGTATACCAAATTTCATGAAAATCCTATGAAGCGTATTTGAGTTATCGCGTCTTTCTAAGACATTACTATTAAAGTAGGGACTAAATTGGGCATTATTCCGGTACCGGTCAATCGATTTGGTCCAATATCAATAGGGTTTTTCCCATGGACGTTATAAATGCGTATACCAAGTTTCGTGAAAATCCGATGAAGCGTATTTGAATTATTGCGCGTACAGACACACGGACAGACAGACAGACAGAAAGACAGACAGACAGAGGGACAGACATTTTCCCGTCCCCCACACAATCTCATAAAGTACCATACTGGCACTTATAAATTTGACGTCCGAAAAATAAAAAGGTTACATACTTTATAACAGAATCTCTCTTTGGTCTAACATCAATAGACCTACTGTAGTTATTTTATAGGATTCTTTTTCCCTTTACTCTTATTAACCATGATTGTTTCTGCACTAAATAACATACATTGAAAGAAGTGTACTTATGTCACTTTCTTGCACTTAGTCCATATGCAGTTAGGGACATCCTATTTGCATACACTTTGTTGAGTATTTTGCCTAGCAACAGGCTGTATGCGAAATAATGAAAACATTCTCTAAGACTCTATCTGTAAGTTATATCACATGAACAATAGGCTAACCTGGAGTAACACAGTACCTAGAACAAAAATATGATATGAAAACAAGTGATTGGGTAGTTATTTTTCAATATCCATGGCTACAGAATTCACATTCCAATGTCATGCATTTGTGGAAAAATATTTTAAAACTCCAAACGAATATATTACTGCAACTTGTAATTTCTATACAAATCCGAAGTAAGAACGTGAGGTTGCTCAATATATTGAGAGCATATTATAAATATATTAGTTTATTTTTCAGTTTAGTGGAGAATTTATCTGAAGCTGTTTATAAATGATTTTACAGTATTAACAAAGAAATATAAACTTTTCCTAAGCCTTTGTGGTCTTACGGGACAGGTCTGAAGGGCCTATGAGCCTCTGGATGACAATGGATTTAGTATTGAATAATAATAAAATGTGCATAATTTCTTGCAGGTTCTTCAGAATCCATGGTGAACTTACGCAATTTATCTGCCAATGTTAAAAGATGGATGACTGGCGCGTTTGACAATATGGTAAATCTGTGGGACGATTTGGGCTTTCTCTCGCTTCAACGAGATGATTGACGATATTGGACAAGAGAGAACATAACTTGAGTACCACAATGATTCTACCTTGTAGAATAAGATTTAATCTCTTCCTCTTTCCCACCAACACATTTCCTGCAGTCATCAGTTTCGACACCTGAATCGCAAGCACCGCCTACAGTGCGTTCTTTTTAAAGCAAACCGCTTTACGACCGCTGCAGTAAAAAAAGAACGACAAAGTCGATCAGCTGAGAGCTTGCTCAATGAAACCAGCACTGTGTACTGACCTCCAACGTGGTTAAGACACCTGCAAATAACAGTTATACCGGGTTGGAAATAATACTTATTGTACAAGATGATGTACAGGTAAAATCAAATGGTACTAACTGTGCTAAAGAAGGCGTTCATACTCGGGAATTTGAACAATGATGTTAAAGTCATCAAGGAAATTTTTTATGAACACCCACTACGCCATGACAGTTCGTGCAGCAAAACCTTGCAGCAGTCGTAAAGCGAGATTTGCGATCGATGCACGGACTGTGAAGTGGAGATAAAGGGAAGCTGCAGCGAAATTAAAAAAAAACGCTTTTGATGGAGCAATGGTAAAGCGCTTTAGCTTTGCTTTAAACAAGAATGCACTGCGACTGTTTTGTGAATCCGAAAGCTTTAACAACAACGTTAAAGACGGCTATCAAACAGCTATTTATTTCGGCACAGCCAGATGAGGTGGTTGAAACCTGGCTCGGGAAACGATAATATACATAATAACCAGGCTTAAAAATTTAGTGCCCGATCGAATATGTTAACAGCAACCGTACTGTACAGACTTTGCTCGGCGTATGCCCTAGCTACCATATGCTAGTTCACGTGATAGTAAACAAACCTTAATACAGATATAGGAAGACCACAAAATAACTCACATTACAAGCATGCAAAACGATACTTTCTCCTGTTTGTGTCCCTCCCAAATGTTTCAATATATGTTTGCGTTTTAGAACAGTTTACTTTCGGCATGCCGAACACGAATTATAAATTTAAACACGCACAATGACAAGGTACACTGTTGACCAATTTGAGAGGCACCGTACCACAAGCGCATTCACTTCTCAGTACTACTATCAATTGCTGTCTTATCAGCCTACGCAATCAACCCCCACCCCCTATACTCAGGTTGTTGGTAACCGGAATCATCTCCCTCTGTGGGTTCGGGCACTAAGTTTTAAAGCCTGATAATAACCATACATTTACCGGCGTGGGTTTTACAGTCAGTACTACGTTATCTTACTGTGCCCTAGTTTGTGGGTTAAATCCCGGCCCAGGACGATGTATAAATGTGGCTGACATGTCTAGATTTGCAGGCATGTAAAACTCCTTCGTGACAAAATTCTGACTCACCGGGGACAGAAATTACTTCAATGTTGTTCCGGTAGGAGAATGACCTAGCCAAGTAATTCTCAGTAATAATACTCAATAGGAATAAGTGTTTAATGTTTTGCAGGTTCATACAAAAGCAACTAAGTTGAAAAATGGCAATTAAACAAGTGTATACGTTTCATAGCCAGGCAGTGTATTGAAGGAAGGCATTGTCTGGAAATCAAAGGTAATTTTTCAGATTTCATTTAAGATTAACATTTCTCAGCTATTTATACTTTAACAAGGACGTTATAGATGGCTATCAAACTGGCATATACGATTGGAGGGCCAGGCAGGTATGCTTTTTAACGGGGAATGCGGAAATTTCTAATATGTATGGTCCTTAATAAATATATATAGAAATACTTAATATATTATTTTATATTTCATAATTACGTTAGTGAGCATCTTTTTGCAAATCCGTTGTTGTATATTTTGCTTAGCAACAGACATACTTGGAAATTTTTGTGAAAACAATCTTTAAGGTCCTATCTATGAGTTACTTCATATGAACAAGGCTTCAACCCGAAGTAACATGGAAAACGCATTATGCCAGTGTAGAACTAAAAGTTGCGGGAAAAAATAAATGGTTGTGTTGTTATTTATCAGTTATGTTTCCCCTAGTCCAAAGATCATGAGAGACATCATGTCATATTTTGTGATAAGTCAGACATACCATCTCTATTCATGTCTTCAAGAGATCACAATGAAATGACATACGTTTGTGGAAATATATTTAGAAATCTAAATGAAATTACTACTCAACGTCTAAATCATATAGTTAACATTAACCACATAAGATTCTGAGATGGAAGAACTAAAAGGTGCTCAATATATTGAACATCTTATTAATATGTGTGTCTAGTATTCAGTTTACTGATGGAGCATTAGACTGAATTGTTGTATATATTGAACAAAGTATACAATTTTAGTTTGCCTTTGTGGCCAGATGGGTGAACGTACCCGGAATGTTTGAAGGGTCTATGACGTTCTAGATTCCTATGGATATAGCATTAAACAATGCTAAACAATGTATAATTTTTTGCAGGTATGACAAAATCGTATGTTTACAGTCCTGAAATATTTTGAACAATTCATGAACAAATTCAGCGATATAGCAACCAATGTTAAAATTAAATGCAGTCGCATTTGACAAATCTGGTAAATGTGTTGGATGTTTTGGATTTCCTAACTCCATCAAAAGGATTGAAGAAATGGACAACAGCAAATATAAGTTGAGTACCAAACATATATTTTCTACTATTTCACTATCATTTGTTCCTAGGTATTATATACATGTGTCCCACTAACCCGCATTCTAAAGTTAGCATTTTCGAAACCATAAAAATGTGCGGGGTATCCTAATTAGTAAACTGCAAGCTTTAACTATGACGTTAAACACGGCTACCAAATAGGCATATACGTTTAAAGGGCCAAAGAGGCATGAAGACAGAATCTGAAGTCTTGCCTGGAAGATGGAAATAATCCCGAAATTACTAGTTTCAACACCTGAAACATGATCGGAATATCCAGACTGTTAAACTGAAATCTTTTGAAATGATGTTAAAGACGGCTACCAAACAGGTATATACGATTAAATAACCAAAGAGGCCTGAAGACTGGTTCGGAAGTATTGTCTGGAAGATGGAAATTATCCTGAAGTTACTAGTTTCAATGCTTGAAACATGATCGGAGTATCCTGACTGGTAAACAGAAATCTTCTGAAAATATGTTAAAGACGGCTACCAAACAGGCAAATACGATTAAAGGATCAAAGAGGCTTGAAGACTGGAAGTAACGTTTGGAAGACAGTAATTATCCTGAAGTTACTAGGATCGGAGTATCCTGATTGGTAAACCGAAATCTTTAACAATGATGCCAAATACGACTACCAAAGACGCAAATACGATTAAAGGACCAAAGAGGCATGAAGACAGAATCTGAAGTCTTGTCTGGAAGATGGAAATTATCCTGAAGTTACTAGTTTCAACACCTGAAACATGATCGGAGTATCCTGACTGGTAAACAGAAATCTTTTGAAATGATATTAAAGACGGCTACCAAACAGGCAAATACGATTAAAGGACCAAAGAGGCTTGAAGACTGGATCGGAAGTGTTTTCTGAGAGACGTTAATTATCCTGAAGTTACTAGTTTGAACACCTGAGACATTATCGGAGTATCCTGATTGGTAAACCGAAATCTTTAACAATGATGCCAAATACGGCTACCAAACAGTCAAAAACGATTAAATTACCAAAGAGACTTGAAGACTTGATCGGAAGTAATGTCTGGAAGACTGTAATTATCCTGAAATGACTAATTTCAACACCTGAAACATGATCGAAGTATCCAGATTGGTAAACAGAAATATTTTGAAATTATGTTAAAGACGGCTACCAAACAGGCATATACGATTAAAGGGCCAAAGAGGCTTTAAGACTGGATCGGAAGTAATGTCTGGAAGAGAATAATTATCCTGAAGTTAATAGTTTCAATACCAACTTGAACGGAGTGTCCTGATTGGTAAACCGAAATCTTTAACAATGATGCCAAATACGGCTACCAAACAGGCAAATACGATTAAAGGACCAAAGTGGCTTGAAGACTGGATCGAAAGTCTTGTCTGGAAGATGGAAATTATCCTGAAGTTACTAGTTTCAACACTTGAAACATGATCGGAGTATCCTGATTGGTAAACCGAAATCTTTAACAATGATGCCAAATAAGGCTACGAAACAGACAAATACGATTAAAGGACCAAAGAGGCTTGAAGACTGGATCGGAGTTATATCTGGAAGACGATAATCCTGAAGTTACTAATTTCAATACCGGAAACATGATCGGAGTATCTTGATTGGTAAACAGAAATCTTTTGAAATGATGTTAAAGACGGCTACCAAACAGGCAAATACGACTAAAGGACCAAAGAGGCTTGAAGACTGGATCGGAAGTAATGTTTGGAAGACGGTAATTATCCTGAAGTTACTAGTTTCAACTCCTGAAACATGATCGGAGTATCCTGATTGGTAAACCGAAGTCTTTTGAAATGATGTTAAAGACGGCTACCAAACAGGCATACACGATTAAAGGGCCAAAGAGGCTTGAAGACTGGATCGGAAGTAATGTGTGGAAGACGATAATCATCCTGAAGTTACTAATTTCAACACCTGAAACATGATCGGAATATCCTGATTGGTAAACCGAAATCTTTTGAAATGATGTTAAAGACGGCTACCAAACAGGCATACACGATTAAAGGGCCAAAGAGGCTTGAAGACTGGATCGGAAGTAATGTGTGGAATACGATAATCATCCTGAAGTTACTAATTTCAACACCTGAAACATGATCGGAATATCCTGAATGGTAAACCGAAATCTTTAACAATGATGCCAAATACGGCTACCAAACATGCAAATACGATTAAAGGACCAAAGTGGCTTGAAGACTGGATCGAAAGTCTTCTCTGGAAGATGGAAATTATCCTGAAGTTACTAGTTTCAACACTTGAAACATGATCGGAGTAGCCTGATTGGTAAACCGAAATCTTTAACAACGATGCCAAATACGGCTACCAAACAGGCATGTACGATTAAAGGGCCAAAAAGGATAGAAAACTGGATCGGAAGTATTGTCTGGGAGACTAAAATTATCCTGAAGTTACTAATTTCAATAACGGAAACATGATCGGAGTATCTTGATTGGTAAACAGAAATCTTATGAAATGATGTTAAAGACTGCTACCAAACAGGCAAATACGACTAAAGGACCAAAGAGGCTTGAAGACTGGATCGGAAGTAATGTTTGGAAGACGGTAATTATCCTGAAGTTACTAGTTTCAACTCCTCAAACATGATCGGAGTATCCTGATTGGTAAACCGAAATCTTTTGACATGATGTTAAAGACGGCTACCAAACAGGCATACACGATTAAAGGGCCAAAGAGGCTTGAAGTCTGGATCGGAAGTAATGTCTGGAAGACGATAATCATCCTGAAGTTACTAATTTCAACATCTGAAACATGATCGGGGTATCCTGATTGGTAAACCGAAATCTTTAACAATGATGCCAAATACGGCTACCAAACAGGCAAATACGATTAAAGGACCAAATTGGCTTGAAGACTGGATCGAAAGTCTTGTCTGGAAGATGGAAATTATCCTGAAGTTACTAGTTTCAACACTTGAAACATGATCGGAGTATCCTGATTGGTAAACCGAAATCTTTAACAATGATGCCAAATACGGCTACGAAACAGACAAATACGATTAAAGGACCAAAGAGGCTTGAAGACTGGATCGGAGTTATATCTGGAAGACGATAATCCTGAAGTTACTAATTTCAATACCGGAAACATGATCGGAGTATCTTGATTGGTAAACAGAAATCTTTTGAAATGATGTTAAAGACGGCTACCAAACAGGCAAATACGACTAAAGGACCAAAGAGGCTTGAAGACTGGATCGGAAGTAATGTTTGGAAGACGGTAATTATCCTGAAGTTACTAGTTTCAACTCCTGAAACATGATCGGAGTATCCTGATTGGTAAACCGAAGTCTTTTGAAATGATGTTAAAGACGGCTACCAAACAGGCATACACGATTAAAGGGCCAAAGAGGCTTGAAGACTGGATCGGAAGTAATGTGTGGAAGACGATAATCATCCTGAAGTTACTAATTTCAACACCTGAAACATGATCGGAATATCCTGATTGGTAAACCGAAATCTTTTGAAATGATGTTAAAGACGGCTACCAAACAGGCATACACGATTAAAGGGCCAAAGAGGCTTGAAGACTGTATCGGAAGTAATGTGTGGAATACGATAATCATCCTGAAGTTACTAATTTCAACACCTAAAACATGATCGGAATATCCTGAATGGTAAACCGAAATCTTTAACAATGATGCCAAATACGGCTACCAAACATGCAAATACGATTAAAGGACCAAAGTGGCTTGAAGACTGGATCGAAAGTCTTCTCTGGAAGATGGAAATTATCCTGAAGTTACTAGTTTCAACACTTGAAACATGATCGGAGTATCCTGATTGGTAAACCGAAATCTTTAACAATGATGCCAAATACGGCTACCAAACAGGCATGTACGATTAAAGGGCCAAAAAGGCTAGAAAACTGGATCGGAAGTATTGTCTGGGAGACTAAAATTATCCTGAAGTTACTAATTTCAATAACGGAAACATGATCGAAGTATCTTGATTGGTAAACAGAAATCTTATGAAATGATGTCAAAGACGGCTACCAAACAGGCAAATACGACTAAAGGACCAAAGAGGCTTGAAGACTGGATCGGAAGTAATGTTTGGAAGACGGTAATTATCCTGAAGTTACTAGTTTCAACTCCTCAAACATGATCGGAGTATCCTGATTGGTAAACCGAAATCTTTTGACATGATGTTAAAGACGGCTACCAAACAGGCATACACGATTAAAGGACCAAAGAGTCTTGAAGTCTGGATCGGAAGTAATGTCTGGAAGACGATAATCATCCTGAAGTTACTAATTTCAACATCTGAAACATGATCGGAGTATCCTGATTGGTAAACCGAAATCTTTAACAATGATGCCAAATACGGCTACCAAACAGGCAAATACGATTAAAGGACCAAATTGGCTTGAAGACTGCATCGAAAGTCTTGTCTGGAAGATGGAAATTATCCTGAAGTTACTAATTTCAGCACTTGAAACATGATCGGAGTATCCTGATTGGTAAACCGAAATCTTTAACAATGATGCCAAATACGGCTACCAAACAGACAAATACGATTAAAGGACCAAAGAGGCTTGAAGACTGGATCGGAGGTAATATCTGGAAGACGATAATCCTGAAGTTACTAATTTCAATACCGGAAACATCATCGGAGTATCTTGTTGGTAAACAGAAATCTTTTGAAATGATGTTAAAGACGGCTACCAAACAGGCAAATACGACTAAAGGACCAAAGAGGCTTGAAGACTGGATCGTAAGTTATGTTTGGAAGACGGTAATTATCCTGAAGTTACTAGTTTCAACTCCTGAAACATGATCGGAGTATCCTGATTGGTAAACCCGAAATCTTTTGAAATTATGTTAAAGACGGCTACCAAACAGGCATACACGATTAAAGGGCCAAAAAGGCTTGAAGACCGGATCGGAAGTCATGTCTGGAAGACGATAATCATCCTGAAGTTACTAATTTTAACAACTGAATCATGATCGGAGTATCCTGATTGGTAAACCGAAATCTTTAACAATGATGCCAAATACGGCTACCAAACAGGCAAATACGATTAAAGGACCAAAGTGGCTTGAAGACTGGATCGAAAGTATTGTCTGGAAGATGGAAATGGTCCTGAAGTTACTAGTTTCAACACTTGAAACATGATCGGAGTATCCTGATTGGTAAACCGAAATCTTTTAAAATGATGCCAAATACGGCTACCAAACAGGCATGTACGATTAAAGGGCCAAAAAGGCTTGAAATCTGGATCGGAAGTATTGTCTGGGAGACTAAAATTATCCTGAAGTTACTAGTTTCAACACCTGTTAGATGAGCGGAGTATCCTGATTGGTAAACCGAAAGCTTTAACAATAACGTTAAACAGACATGTAAACAACTCCTTCGGGACTAAATTCCGGCTCACCGGGGACGGAAATTGTCTCAAAGTTGTTCCGGTAGGAGAATGGCCTAGCCAAGTGATTACTGAGGAATAATACTCAATATTAATAAGTTTTTATATTTTTTCAGGTTCATACAAAGCAACTAGCCTAATTTGAAAACGGCATCAAACAACTACATATGTTTCATAGCCATAGGAAGGCATTGTCTGGAAATCACAGGTAATTTTTCAGATCTCATTTGAGATTAACATAATTCTCAACCAATTAATTTTACCATTTCTCCGAAAAACACATATGCATGACATCATATAGTGAGGAATTCTTTACTTGCAATAAGTTACTGCTTAAAGTGCCAGGTTAGGGGATTAAATCGTGGAAAGGGGATTCTAAACTTTTCAAAATATATTTAATTTTGTTTATACTGTTTATATATTTCATGTAACATATATCCTGTCCCCCACAGCAAAGAAAGTCTCCGGGGGATAAGGCGCAGGGGGGAAATTCCTGTTTTTATAGAGATCCGTAACGCCTAATCTGTTTATGGTTAACTGGACAGCTAAGCTCAGCTCACCGGTTTCAGTTTACAACCCATCAAAAAGTCTGATCAACGTCTGATGTCACACTGAAAGTTCCGCACGCAGCGTGACGCATGTTTTTTTTAATGATTATTCTGTTGCATGTATTCTCTCTCGCACACGTCCTCTGTCCTCCTCGCACGGGTATGAGTCCACACATTCCTGCCACGTTCTTACTCTCTGTTGGCGGACAGTACTGTAGTCGACATTACCACGTGCCCCCATCTGCCTGATATTATAAAACCAAGACGGGGCTGCTGATGGACCACTGATGTTTCTTTCTTCCGCGCCTTCCCTTACACATCCTCTCTCTGCCTACTCGTGGGATGCGTCTTCGTTGAGGAAGGAACTACCCCTCAAGTGTACGCGGGGAGAAGAATGCATGTAGTCATGGTAGATTCTACAAATTGCATTGTTTCTATTTCACTAAAACTCTACACCACTTTAATCTACACATTAGCCTGTGTTCAAGCGAATTCTCTAGCCAATTCTTTATACGTCTTGCATGTTAGCTTATGGTCCTCTCGAGCCAACAACTGTCTCCACAGCCTAAGTATCCGGTAAGACAGTTGGATAAGCATTTCCTACACCCCATACAAAGTTACGAACTCTGTACTAAGGCCTAAAGACTTTGCCCCACTACGATATTAATGCATTTTTTGAATACCTCAAATATTGAAAAGCTCTGGCTTTCAAGTAATATATCTTGCCATGTACGAAATTCTTGTACACACTCTTTTAGAATTATTAAATTTGAGCTTTCGTTTCCCTGGTCAGACGATACAATTTTTCCACAGAGTGAGTCTCTGTATGCCTGTGGAATTGAGCTGAGAGGGCAATTGGTTGAATAACTGAACATGACTCACTAATGAGGAACTTTTGCCTTATGGAGATGAATGCGAGACATCAAAAATGCTCATTAGTTAGTTAAGAAAGAGGACCATACAAAGAAATCTGTATCAATGGTGGTCGTCACTTAAATCAGGGCGTGGCATAACTAGACCTATTGGGGCCCGGGGCGGATTTATTTTTGAGGCCCCCTCCCCCAAGAAGCTATCAACACGGCTATTTTTAACTTCTTTTTCTATAGCTAGCCTTTTTTCTCTTTCTGATCCTCTCCATGGACTAAACTATACGGAAAAATAATAGACAGAATAAGGGAGCGAACTCATGCAGTATTTATTGTTTTTAATTATTAAGCACAGACATTAGTGCAATAATATTAAGTTAACTGATTAACAAAATATAAATGTAGGCCTATGCATAATTAAAAAGCAATGAAATAAAAAAGTTATGTTTTAATATGAAAGAATAAAAAAGTTAACGAATATGTAATAGTCACGTTTAAAATTGTCTTCTTATACCTTTTACATCAGAAAATTGTCTATTTGTCTCATGAAAGTTTATTTTCATAGCCAAATTTTTCTCGATGTATAGTATTGTTAGTGCTAGTCCATTTAGTTTGGTGACACATTGTTGAGCGCAAGTAGTTTTGGATTAATTTCAGTTTTGAAAAACTAATTTCACGAGTTGGAACTGAAATAGTTAAAAACAACTTTAGTGCTACACATAAGTTTGGAATTGATGAAAGAAAGTTTTTGACCCCTTTAAAGGACAACATACATATTAAGTTAATTTATAAATTAAGACATGCTCTATTTTCTTCAATTAAATTAGACATTTTTTGCACGTGACCCACAGCGCATTTTCTAGAGACCTCTCGCGGTCGACTCATGAACTCATTGGTAAATTTCATTGAGCTAGAACAGAACTGGAGTTAGGAGTCCAGCACAGCAAGTGAGGCCGACTGTTTCGACTAGCTCCGCCTGGAAAATCTGGCAAGAAGCTATTTGTCTGCTCAGCAAGAAATGTCAAGTAGGCATATATGCCTGAAAATTTATTGCGATAGAGTGAACATTACCTTACCTTTAACTCCAAATAATTTATTTTTATCAATACGAATGGTTTTATCCGTGACTTCTCTTTCATTATGTAAGTCTAACCGACAAAATCGCGCGTATTCAATACAACATTTATTACTAGGGCCCAGATCCTTATGTTTTAAACTATTTTATTCCTTGCTAGTTAAGTGTGACATTTGAATATAATTATTCGTTTCATTGTCAAGAGTTACGTTAAATTAATATTACATTGAAATGTTTAGAAATTAAAATATATTTGATATTTGATAACACTTCTAGGCAGTACCAACTGCAATCGGTCACATTAGCTATTTACATCAATACACATTTTTAAGAATCTAAGCTATGAATATTTACAATCTTACAAACTTAATTACATTAGTCAAAATTATTATTCTAAGTTATACTAATGCCATAACCCAAGTGACACTAAATGAATAACAAATACTTGCAGATTACACATGTAATTACTTACGGTAAGTTGCTCTATTCTATTTGTAAATCTGATTCTAAGTATTCTTTAACATTATAAAAAAGGATTTTTTAAAGCTAGGAATATAGTTGTTTGTGAAAACAAATTTGGGGACATTTCTTGAAGTTTATATGGTATTTTTTATATAATGTTGTCCCAAATTTATTTGATTTCTGGTTTGATAAATAAGAACTTCGTGTTTGATAGCTTTTTATGTTATATTTGACTAATGACAAGACATAAAAAATTTACAAATTTATTATTGTTAGTAAGCCTGTCTCAAAAAATAGTGGTTTGCAATGCTCTATTTTTTAGCATTGGTTATTATTCTAATTGTTTTTTTCTGGATAAATAATACTTGATTAATTCCTACACCATTTCCGCATAGGCTACTACTAGATCACACCTTATTATGCTCTGAAAAAATGCATATTAGGCAGTCTTTACATAATCTGAAGATACTTACTTACTCACTCTATGGCAATGGACAATTCCTAAGCAAGCTAAATGAATATTATGTTTTATGGAACCCGAAGGTTCATTGCCCCGCTTACTTGAGTCCGCCATTCAACCCTATTCTGTGCTAACTCCATCCAGCCATCACTCGCAAATCCTACTTCCCTTGAATCTATCCTAATATTGTCCTCCCATCTGCGTCTAGATCTTCCAAGTGGTATATTCCTTTCGGGTCTCTCCGTCAATATTTTTTAAATATGTCTTTCTTCCCCCATGCGTGCAACAAGTCCAGCCCATTTCATCCTCAATGATTTAATTAGCTTTACTATATCCGGTGACGAGAACAGGTTATGAAGCTCGTCATCAAGCCGTTTTCTCCAGTCCCCATTTTCATCTCTCTTAGACCCAAATATTTTCCTAAGCACCCTGTTTTCGAACACTTTCAGATTTTGTTCTCCGCGAAGAGTAAGCGACCATGTCTCACATAATGTCTCATATAATACAACCGGCAGGATAATTGTATTATAAATTTTTATTTTTGGATTTGTGGACATTAGACGAGAAGTTAAGAGTTTCTTACCCGCATAAAAACTACCATTTCCTGATTTGTCTCTACACTTAAATTCGGCCTTAATATTATTTGTGTCTGTAATTATTGCTCCCAGATAAACAATTCTTTAATCTACTTATTAAATAGATTACACATGAGAGCCTTTTACAAATACTTCTAATCTAAGTTAATCAGTTTCAATCATTACCTACCGCAGCTCATTCTTTTATGCAAAACTAAGTCTGCCCATTGTTGTGTTTTTTTATTAGTTCTTCGATTTTTCCATGCATTGCCATCCTACCTGAATTATGATATAGGCCTATCCTAAAAATTGCTAAAATCTGGATTAAGGATTAATTACTAAATATTATATTAAACGTTATTATCACAATAAAATACACTTAAAATGAATGATGACGATTTTGAAGTAGAACAATATATTTCAATTTCTAAAGATTTGAACGTAATACTAATTTAATGTAATAAGTGTAGTACTGAATACATGCTATTTTGTCGGTTAGGCCCACATGTATGGAAACGACAGAAGTCACGTAAAAACATACGTATTTTTTTATATTAATTATAATAATGATATACTTTAAATATGTTAATATTAATTATTCTTAGAATGCATGCAAGAAGAACTGTCATACAATCATTCGTCAACAATATCTTCAATTTCCAAAACCAAACATGTGATAATTCCATAGAGAAAGGCGATTTGACGTTTCGTATTGAGCAGACAAAATAGTTTCTTGCCATAGTTTCCGGGCGAGACTAGTCGAAAAAGTGGCCTCACTTCTTAGTACAGGGGAAAGGCTGTAGTGCTAACTCCAGGTATAAATTCTAGCTCAATGGTAAATTTTTCCGTCAATGTTAAATGAAATTAGGACATGTTCTATTTTTCATCAGTTAAATGATACATTTTAGCGAAGTAGCCAACTGCGCATCTCCTAGTAAACTCTCGCGGCGACTCATGAACCTGAGAACAAAACATCGATAACTGGTGTCAATTGTGTTATTGGTAACACGTCAAATACGCTATTTTTTTACTTAATACAAACATTCCGATGAGTAAAAAAAAGAGATGGAACATTAATTTTTATATTAGGGTGGGGCATCCAAGGGGGCCCCCATAGTAAGTGGGGCCCGGAGCGGACCGCCCTCACCGCCCCGCCCTAGGAACGCCCCTGCGTGTAAAGCACAGACGAAGTAGTTCCAAATTCCCACACCAGGCGTCGTAGCGATCGTCATATCTTAAGAAACTCGCGAGCATACAGTAGGAGGTGTGTTATCACCAGGCTTTAAAACTTAGTGCCCGAACCCACAGAGGGAGTTGATTCCGGTTACCAACAACCTGAGTATAGGGGGTGGAGGGTGATTGCGTAGGCTGATAAGACAGTCATTGATAGTAGTACCGAGAAGTGAATTCGCTCGTAGTACGGTGCCTCACAAATTGGTCAACAGTGTACCTTGTCATTGTGCGTGTTTAAATTTATAATACGTGTTCGGCATGCCGAAAGTAAAGTGTTCTAAAACGCAAACATATTTTGAAACATGTGGGAGGGACTATTATACACAAACAGGAGAAAGTATCGTTTTGCATGCTTGTAATGTGAGTTTAGATAATGAGAAGTTATTTTGTGGTCTTCCTATATCTGTATTGCGGTTTGTTTACTATCACGTGAACTAGCATATTATGGTAGCTTGGGCATACGCCGAGCAAAGTCTACACAGTGCGGTTGCTGTTAACATATTCGATCGGGCACTAAGTTTTAAAGCCTGGTTATCACGAACTGTTGTGCAGTGTATTTGACAATTGTATTGAATGTATTAATGAAAATTCCTTATAAACGTAAATTACAGCTGCACTTCGAAATTAACTAAATTAAATATTTTTGTTATTTTAAAAATCTTAAAAGAAAGTTTTGACAATTTCCTTGAGGATTTAAGGGTCGCTCTACATCTCTTCTCTCTTCAAATTTCTTTCAAGCGAAAAATGAAGCGACATTTAATAAAGAAATGCTAGTTGAGGCAGATATAAAAGTAAATGATATCCTGAGCAACATAAGCTAGAAAAACTGGCAGTTCATACATAGTCAGTCTGAAAATATATCGCCCCATACTGCATCTTCTTTAATCAACTTTTCTTCATTGATATTGTCTACTTTTTTGGCGACATCGTAAAATAACATAGAAGGATATTGAGGCATTAACACCTGTCTCCAAAGTCCATTGTGTTATAGAGAGTTTGAATATCTTTCATGTTAAACATTCCTTGTAACTAATTTCTTTTTCCTGCCGCACGAAGCAAATAGCCACAAAGGTAAAAACTAATATTATTACCTGCCATAGTTAAGTCATTATCTTTAAGTGACATGTCTAAAGGGGTTAGGTTCGGTTCAGTAATCATTATTGAAATTTTCTCTCTTATTTGTTTCTGTATATTTTCCTTTACCTGCCTATATTTCACTATTTCTTTTCTTCCCATTGATCGCATTTGAGTGAAGGAAGTCAGCTTACATTGAATTGCATCTCCACAGTTTGCTTTAGAAGAATGGATTTCTTTAACAGGTACAATAGCAATTATTGTAGCTTTTTTCCAGTCCGATGGAATAACACTGTTATTAAATGAAACATTGCATACCCTGAGATAAGGGACAATTTTGTCCTATCCTAGTTTAACGATATCACCTGATATCTCATCTGGTTCTATAGTTTCTCCTTATGCATATTACGTACATTTTCGAAAATTAAAGAGTATTTTATTTTTA
Organism: Ectobius pallidus; assembly: GCA_964059195.1. Taxonomy (NCBI): domain Eukaryota; kingdom Metazoa; phylum Arthropoda; class Insecta; order Blattodea; family Ectobiidae; genus Ectobius; species Ectobius pallidus. The sequence goes on along the minus strand of CAXKWD010000007.1, from coordinate 64,238,600 downwards.
AGGGGTCGTGACTTCTTTCGGCTAAATTTGTTAGATGCGTGTCATCCACATTCTTTTGTTGGCTGATTACTTTAGTATAACTTTAGCTCAAATGTTCTGCTTTTTCTGAATTGTCTGTTATTATGTCACCTTACTCATCTTTTAACATCTGTATGTCGCCTTTATTTTTCTTAGCCTTCTTACATGTGAATTTGTGGACTGTTGAATATTTGCTAAATATGCGTTTTGAGCATCCTGTTTCTCTTAATTCAATTTTTAAAAAAATTATTTGTTTTTATTTTGGAACGATTCTCCCAATAACCTTTTATTATATTGTGTTCTAGCTTTTCTCTTCAGTTTTAGGATTTACTCGTTATAGTATTCCGGATCTTGGTTTCGCTTTGGTTTAGCATTTGAAACGAATGTATTAAACCCATCCTGCACTATAGCCTTAAAATTTTGCCATATTTTTTTCTATACTATCTATACCCTTAGCAACCAGGGATGGCGGTTGAGGCCAGGTAGGTTCCTTCACCCGCTAGCACCCTCACATTTACAAGGGCAGGAGATATAGGACCAACCGTAATTTCCTCCCCATGAGTCACCTAGTCTACTTCAATCAATCAATCTTAGATTTTTTTTAAATATGTCATTTTATCTTAAAATGTTTGTTATATATCAATTCTACAATAATTACAAGAAAAATGACACCAAACAATGTATAATTTACTTTAATAGGAACATAGGACTTGTAAGCAGTTTTCTCGTAACTTTTATTTATATAGCTTTATGTACTTTTTCTGAATTCGCAATTCCAAAAAATTATACCTTGTTTGGTAACATTTTTCTTCTAATGACATGGATAATTTATTTATATATATTTATTTATCATTTTAAGATAAAATAGCAACTTAAAAAAATCTTAGTTTGATTGGGTAAGTACAATACGTGACTAATGGGGTTAAAATACGCTACCGGGTAGGCCTACAGTATTCGTATTTATAAATTTAGACGTACCGGTACCGTACACAACATTTATTTACAGCTGTTTTAATTCATTAATGAGGTTTTTAACCATATGACAGTAATACGACAGAATTGCTAAGGGAAACAGTATTACGATTAAAGTCCAAAGATATTTATAATATTTATCAACAAGATATACAAATATTTGTACGTAAACATATTTATATCCTTAGGGATACTATGGAATCGAGATACCTAAAGAACATGCTTGCAGGCGTATAATAGTTTTAGAATCCTCCTCGAATCCTGTGCCCCCTTGTTGAGGCGTAGGGCCTCCAAGCTGAGGTTTCTGTACCTATGTTAATTTTGTTACGCTTATTTTCCTAGAGAGGGCAGAGGGACAGGTGGTAAGCCCATCGCCCCTTAACCCCTCTCCGGAAACTAAGGTATTACTTAGACGTGAAAGGGCCGAGAAATTTTGTCCAGAGGCTCTAATTTAGGCTTGGAGTTCTTTTACGTGCCGTAAATCTACGACACGGGCCCCCCAGCTTAAAGTCACTCCCGGAGGACTCCGTGCCCAGGATTTTTACGTCCTGAAAAACCCATCGACTGCGGCCGGGTTTGATCCCGCGACCTTCGGATCTAGAGGCAGGCACGCTACCTCTAGACCACCGCAAAAAGTTTTAGAGCAATAGCCTATATTAATAAGATAGTCTTTCAAGTTACATGCAAAGACTTACTGGTACTAAAGAGGAGTAACGCCGAAGTTATCTTGATCACTATCACTGTCACTATCTTCTTCACTGTCCTGATCACTTTCGCCTGGAAGTAAGTTTATAAGAAACTGCTGCGCACATTGTTGGTCTAGTCCTTCCTTTTTCCAGTCTGTATCCAATATGACCTTAACGTGGTCCACATATTTCTTCCACTGATCTGCTTTCACTGTGCTTATAGCCTCAAAAAACCAGTCCTGAACGTCTTTGATTTTGAATGAAGTGTTCCGTTCCCTTACAAATCCTTTGAGGTAAGACCACACCATCTCAATAGGGATTGTAGTGACAATGATATGGTTGAAGGAGTATTACTTTAAACCCCATCTTGGCAGCTTTCTCGTCGATGATGTATGTGGGTACATGAGGTTTATGAAGGCGAACAAGCTGGTAGAGTTCAGGTCTTTTTAGGTCATTCGAAAAGAGAAGTCCTTGCTCTTGTAGCCACTGTATCATGACAGCTTTAGTCGAAGAAGAAGTGGGAGCCTTTTCTTTTATCCTCGAGTGATATGGTGCGTTGTCCATCACTATTGTAGCACCACGAGGAAGAACTAGAAGTAAGGTGCCAAAGAACCATTTTTCAAATATTGCACTGTTCATATCCTCGTGGTAATCTCCCGTCTTCTTTGATTCAAATACCAACGGAGGTGCTTTGATCCAACCACTAGAACTTCCTGCATGGCGTTTACCTTTCCCTAATGGTGATGCTAGAGTGCATTTTACTGAGTCGTCTGTCCAACCCTTTCTTTGCTTTCATTCTGATTTATTCATGTTTCATCCAGAAAATATACTTTTGACAAATCCACATGGCGCATTTTACGAAGGAAATTACATCTTAATAAAGCGACTGAAGGTTTTTCAATCAAGATCTTCCTTTTTTGAAATTTCTTGTATCTAAACCCTAGGTATTTTATTACTGTTCGTAATGAGCCGTAACTTCCAGTAAATAAACCGGCTTCACTTAATAATTAATTAATTTAGACATAGTTGGTACCTCCTTTTTCTCATAATACGCCATAATATGACGCCGGACTGCTGCCATGTCAAACTCGTCCAGATTCATTACTTTTCTTTCTCTTGACTTTCCTTTTCGTGGTGTATGCAGGACTACGTTGGTATGAATTGGTAATTGATCTAGAATTTGTTCTTCCACGACTTCCATGGCTTCTTCCATGATGTTATCGTGGCTGTTAGTAATCGTCGTCACTTCACGAACTTGTGCTTTTATTCTTTGAACAGTTCTCAAAGAAATTCCGCATGCATCGGCAGTTCGTTGTAATACTGTACTTTGTTTACATCAAGTAAAGGTCCTTTGTTATTTTTTTCACTTTCAAAATACTGAATAACACTCGCTATCATTGTTATCGCCTGTGAATGAATTACCTGGCGAATTTTCACGGAAGTCATGGTGATGTGGCCTATACACTAAAACTCAGTAACTATAATGACATGAACATAGAAGCACATACGTACTGGCAACCTGAACAGGAACGAAAAACCGTAAAGGCTACTGCCTAGTCCAGAGTCTAAGATGTTACTGAAGAACTCATTTGTTGGTGCAGAAACATATGATCTACACTTACAAAGTCAGTGACTTACTTCATCATTTGTTAGAAATGTTCCTATTAAAGTAAATTATACATTGTTTGGTGTCATTTTTCTTGTTATTATGTGTAGAATTGATATATATATATATATATATATATATATATATATATATATATATATAACAAACATTTTAAGATAAAATGACATATTAAAAGAATCTAAGATTGATTGATTGAAGTAGACTAGGTGACTCATGGGGAGGAAATTACGGTTGGTCCTAAATCTCCTGCCCTTGTAAATGTGAGGGTGCTAGCGGGTGAAGGAACCTACCTGGCCTTAACCGCCATCCCTGGTTGGTAAGGGTATAAGTGCAACCCTGACCAGTCCGCTATGGGAATTTATTTTCTAGATAGTTTTAGAAACCACTTTTATTTGCATACTTATATTTCCAGAGGAATTTGTTATTATTATTACTGTTATTTTTATCATTGTTACTTTTAAGATCCCATTGTATTCGTATAGCCAGAAACAGGTGATTACTAATATTGAATAAACAATCGTATGGTCATATCAGACAGTTATCTAACACACTGTAGGTTTTTCTATACCTGCGTTAGCCCACAGTCATTAATTAACGTACTTTCTAATAGTTGTGAAGGACTGCCTTCTATCTTAGTCCCTGACCAGTCATTATATGGATAATTGAAGTCTCCTATAATTACCATGTCTGTGATTGAGAATGTGCCAGAACAAGCATGATATAAATTTTGTAATATTATATTTTCATCTCCAGGTGGCCTGTAACGCTTAGTAACTTTCTGTTGCTATTATGATATTTACGCATAAAAGTTCGCAATCTGAATCTTCCCATTCTTCAAAAAACAAAATCAAACAAACAAACTTGTAAGTTCATCCCTAACGCAAATAAAGACACCCCTCCCCTAGAGCCCCCTAACATATAAAGTATACCGTGGCGTAGTGGTTGAGGCAATGCCTCTAACAAAAATGAGCACCATGAGCAATCTTGGGGATAAAGGTGGCCGGTGCGTAAGGCTGACAACCTTACTACCCACACTACCGAATGTCTCAAATCTGGGAGCCTCAACTTCCTGGAACCCTTAGGCCTCCACTGCCTGTAAGGGAATACTTCATTACTTTTTTTACTTTTTAAAAACATATGTATATATAGGCTTAGTAGGGCTGAAACTTTTATTTGCAACATTTTTTCAATACATTCTCTGAAGGGTAGTTAAAAGCTGCTAATCCCCTTCACGAATCCAGGCTTTCTCTTGCCTCGCGAAAAAAAGACTTTGAATTAGTTTTAGACAACTGATTGTGCACTTATGAAATTAATCTATTTACTCTGTAGCCTATATTGGAATATAGAGGATAGAGAAAGTGACGTGTTTCACATCAGATTTTCATATTATTATAGATCCCTCCCCTTAATAAAAGCAAATTTAACTATCACATATTTTCGAGATTATGTATTAGTGTACATCTGGAATAGGAACTAAACGCCGGACGTCTGGTTATGAGCATACAGGAATTTCCAGGGATATGGTCCGCATCACAGGAATGAAGAGTGAGACCTATTAGCATTATATTAATTAACACACTGCATTGAGATGGAGAAAGCTCATAAGAACTCATCCATGGATGTGCATCAGTATAAAACTGAAGATGCTCACAATTCATCACCATTCTCCTCTGCACCATCTCAACCAGAAACATGAGGATCCTCCTGGTAAGTACTTACAGCTTCCGCATCACCCTGCCCAAGTGAAAGGAGTTTAGAAGTGACAGAGGGAAGAATCCTAGTGATTTGTGAAATGTTTCATCTTCGTGTCTAGTTTTTTTATCCGCACAGATAAGCAGTATTGTTACTTAGAAATAGTTCTAATTTTAATCAGATCTGTTTCAATCACTTGTAAATCTAAACCAGTAACAGTAACAGTAACAGTAAACCAGTAACGTGTATAGTAAGAATGAATATGAAATCGGCCAGTCACGTTTTTCCGTTTAGATAACTAGCTCCGCCCTTCTTATCACTGAACAGTTATCACACTTTTCTTTTACAAAAACACCACTTTGACCGAGACAAGCGGAGGATGTAAATTACAAGGCCTATTATTTGGTTAGGTGAGGCATAAAATGAGGAATAGACTAAATAGTTCAGCAGGCAATATAGAAAATGAATGACCTATGTGTGGCGCCAATTCACTCTCCATAAGTGTTCCAGTGATACCCCATATGTAAATGAAATACATTTGTTCTTACCTGCATAAATCAGTTTATCATAGACTATTCCATTCATACGCCGCGTGTTTGATATTGACTGATAATGTCTAGCAATTCCTCGGATATAAACCAATCATGATTGTTCATTTTGTATGCTTCCCAGGACCACAAGGATGCAATTTTATCTAATAAAACGTCAGTTCGTTTCTGCACACGTAAGATATCAATTAATTGATATGTGATTAATATGTCACCTGCTGCCAGTGAACAGAATAAAAACACATTATTTTATACAAAATAACTTAATTAGAAATTGAAATAATGTAAATGTGTACTGATTCAAAACATAATTTCGATTCGGTGCAAGTCAGTTCGTGTGCTCTTATAGCGTTCTGATGCTGACGCACTCTATCTTGTGGTAACGCACTATTGGTATTAGTACGGCAATAGGTATTGGGAACTCGAATCGATGTATGGACTGTTAATTCCTTTAGTATCCCGTGTTCTCATAGTGGCCAGAATATTGACAACAAAGTAAGGAAATTATTATTATTTACAACATCCGTTACATTTTATTCATAGAATAGTCTTAATAAATCCTACTCGAGGTAACGAGTTTCATCAGTATTTTACGGACCATAAGACGCACTTTTTTACTTTGAAAACAGAGCCTTGAAAGTTGGGTGCGTCTAATGGTGTGAAGTACATTTAAAAAATTAAAATTAAGTGTAAGTAAATAGTTATAAACAAGGTGTAGTAAACGATAAGATAGTAACAAATTTTGGCAGAGACTTCACATCAGTGTACTTGTCACAATCGTAAAATGAGGGTAGCTAGTATACAATGCGGAAAGAAAGGAATGTTGAGTTGTCTCTCCCGGGTGGTTTAAATGAAAGCAATGAGCTCTAAACAGCCTTATCCCGTTACACTTACCATATGCTCAATTGAGGGTTAGAGGGTGTAACAGTATTTTCAGTCTTTCATGAGAAATCAGTTCAGTTGTTGGAATTTACGCGGTGCCACCTGTACAGAAGAGATTTTCGTACAACGCAGGCTTTAAGTTAGTAATTTACACTGATTCCATTGTACAAGGTTATAATTTGTTTATGCAATGAAGTATATTATTCCCTTTGAATTTTTTTTTTAGAATCAGCTTCAATTTCTTTTCCTTTAAATTTCCATCCTAAAATCAAGGTGCGTCTTATGGTCCGGAGCGTCTTATGGTCCGGAGCGTCTTATGGTCCGGAGCGTCTTATACTCCGTAAAAACGGTTTATCGATAAACTCGTAATCTGTCGTCGGGTTACCTATGATAATCATACAAGAGATTACGAGTTTATCTATACATTCTCGACTATTTAATAAGACTATTTCATGACTGAAATGTAACGAATTATATAAATAGTAATTAATAGCTGTCTTACTTGAGTTGTTCAAAATTAAATCGATATTCTATCAGCTGAGAGATCGTGGCATGCTACATGAATGAACAATCGATGAATCGAATGAGTAACAAGATTCTAACCATTACTACCGATAGTGCATATGAGAAATAGTTAACCTAATTATGTTAAGCTAACATCAGAACAGATAAAAACACGAACTGGCTTGCACCGAATGGAAATTGTGTTTTTAAACAATGCATGTTTAAGAGATGGGTTCTCGATACTTTCGGTATCTCGTTATCCTCGATACTCAAGAAATCGACATCGAACGATTCTACTGTAAGTGGGCTAGATATTTCTTGGATATTATGTTAATATAATACTAAAACGTTTAATTAATATTGTCAATTTGCCGAAGTAGTAGATTTTAAAATGATTGCAAGGAGCACATATCTCAACTCATCAATTTCAAAACAGGAAGTAGCTGTGAAATATGTATGCTAACCTGTATGATACCAAGCTTAAAAACGCACACAGGATGCCAAGCAGAGTAACTTACAAATATACCTCAGGAATGTACCTAGACTGGGCGCGAAGCTGCAACGTAAATAAGACACTTAATATGAAATTAACCTTGGATTGACTTTTTGCGCCCTTTTTATAAAATAAAAATCGGGCTCCGTCACAACCTGGCTCATAAGGTCATGTCCATACGATTAAAATTCGCTGTGAAAATTTAAAAAATAGCGCTCTTTTCTAAAATTAAAAATCTGACTCCTTCCCGATTTGGCTTACAAGGTTATAGGTTTATGTTTAAAATTTGAGGTCAATCGAACGAACCATTGCTTAGAACTTGCGTCAGAATTAAACCTTTATTTGATCAGTAAAAGCTCCGCCATTTTGGGATATTTTTGGCGCTTTTTTTTCCGAAAATCAAACGGGCGTCCATCACGATCTTGCTTATAAGGTGCTTTCGTTTAAAATTTGGGTTAATATTGTTTAAAATTTGGTCTGACGAACTTATTACCGCTTAGAACGCGAGTTAAAACCAAAATGCTTTTTTGATCAGTACAGTACACGCTCGCTTCGCTCCAATAATTGAGCACGTGTCTATAACTGGACATACCGAAGAATCATCACTTCTGTTTATGGTTTCTGTAAAACGTACGAAATTTTATTGGTAAGTTATAAGAACTTTATTTCTATACGTAGGCTATGTTTTCTTCATTATCTGCTAAATAACATAAAAATTGTGGATACTTCTTCTACATTATCCTTGACTTTAGAAGCTATTGAATACAGGTGCTCGGTTCCTTCCTTGTAATATTCTAAATTTCCTGTAAAACTTGTTTTTCAAATTGTAAATTTTCTAGACTAAATTGTAAATTTCTTAGACTAATTGAAAAATAAACTGCATTACAGCTGGGCTTGCCTTATTTCACGGATTGTCCGCGATTTTTGCTGTTTAAGAACATGTCCAGGCGAATAGACTTAAAGAGTGGAAGAATTTGTTTTGATGTTACAAATTCTGAACTTGGTCAACTTAAATTGCTTCCAGGTAACGACACTTTGACATGACTGAAATTGTTATATTTACCGTCCCTATATTTCTAAATGGGGATACGTCATAGCGTAGTAGTTGAGGCGCTGCGCTACAAACCGGAAGGTCACGAATTCGATCGCCTATGAGGTCGTTGGAGTTTTTCAAGTGTCCTAACCCTTCCGGTGGCATATGACCCTAGGGTCGACTCAGCCTCTAACAGAAATGAGTACCAGGAGCAATCCTGGGGGTAAAGGCGGCCGGTGCGTAAGGCTGACAACATTACCACCTTCATGTACCGAATGTCTAAAATCTGGGAGCCTCAACCTTCTGGATCCCTCTGGGCCTCCATGGCCTGTATAGGGAACACTTTATTTTTTAAATTTCTAAAGTCTAAGGTGCTATTCACTGGCCATACATATTTTAAAATATTTACTGTTCTAGTCCACAATATTGGTTTTTAAAGTGGAGTTCGAAAGAAACTGTTAAATTTAATTAATGTGACACGAAAATTCTTAATATGTCTAATTTTGTTCTTCAGAATATGGTATTAATATTGACTATCAATTTGATGAACGGTATCTTGGTTTTTCACTCCTGATTTTTTACAATCCTAACTTCAGGACAACTAGGAATGTTCAGTCAACTAATACAATTAATAGATTGACTGAAAACATCCAATTCCAGTTTATTAAAATTAACAGGAAACGGTTAAAATTACTCAATAATGCTACATTAATTTGAATACTTAAAAAAAAATGTGTAATTACAATTACACCAATCCAAGAAACAAAGGTGGTCTGTAATAATTAGGCCTAAAAGTGTTAACGTGGAATAGGGAGGGCACTTCAGGACGTGTTTTTAAGTCGATTCACTTAACTAATCCTTTAAAATGTTACATTTTCTTCCATCTTGGAATGAAATAAGAAGATTTCCAAGATACCATGAAACTTGAAACTTACGTATCAAAAGCACATATTTTATGTTGAAAGAAATTACGAGGCTGGGGTTAGTACTCCGAAGGTTGAAAGAAAAAGCATACAAGCGATACCATAAGCTGGTAAGCGTACCGTAAAATATCGATAGTGGATTCAATCGACATGATGGTGTCGCCCACAGATATAGAGGAATAGATCGGCAGCGTCGTATCCTTAACTGCAGGTGGCAGTGAAGCCGAGTCCGGGGCGAAGAGGGGCAAGGGAAGCAGTGCCGACACCATATTGGTATCACCAACATGCCCGCTTAAGTACCACGTATTCATTACGGAAAATTGTTTTTCTTCCTACATAATTCCGAATTTATAGTGAAATGATGAACCACAGTGTTGTTTGGGAATCCCTGTAATTTCAAATACATACTATACCACTATATTGGAGGTCAAATTAACATCCATTTATAAATTTGAAAAATTACTATTGCTTAAACTGGGTCTATTACAGCTATTTTCACTCAATACTGGTTTACGAAATAATTGTCTGGGAAAACTGCAGCGAATGGGATAGCATCTTAAAAAGAAAAACATACTAATTATGACCCATTCATCCTACAGGGAATCATGAAGGCCACTCTTTAGAGATCTACAAATATTAACATTTCCTTCAATATATTAACTAGAGCTTCTAACTCATGTGCACATTAATTTTGACCAATACAACACACAAAATACTCACGAATACAACACAAGAAACAGAGTTGATAAATTCTGTTCCCATAGAATAACCCTCCTAGAGCAAACACCACAATACATGGGCTTTAAACATACAATAAAATTTCAATTGAAACAAAAGCATTAAATAGCAGACAATTCAAAATTAAAATTAAAAACTTGTTATTGCAAAGAACATATTACTCAATCAGAGAATTCCTTGAATATGAGGTTAACATATAATTATAATAAATAAAAAAAAAAGTGCGGGGAAATAATTTTTGAATTTTTTCAATTTTGGATTATTAGATTTTTCAATTTTGGATTGTTGGGTTTTTGGACTTTTTTAATTTTGGATTTTTGGAATTTTTAAGTTTTTGATCTTTTAATTTTTTTATTTGGAATTTAGGATTTTTGTTTTTATTTTTTAAATTTTGGATCATTTTTATTTTTTGGATTTTTTAATTTTTTAAATTTTGGATTCTCGATTTTTTATTTTCAAATTTTGTATTTTTTAAATTTTGTATTTTTGGAATTTCTATTTTTTAAATTTTAAATTTTTGAATTTTTTAATTTTGGAATTTAGGAATTTTTAAATTTTGGATATATAATTTTTTTATTTTTAGCTTTTTTAATTTTGGATTTTCGATTATTAATTTTTTATTTTTAGATTATCGATTTTTTATTTTTCAAATTTTGGCTTATTAGATTTTTCAATTTTGGATTGTTGGACTTTTTGATATTGGGTTTTTGGACTTCTTTAATTTTGGATTTTTGGAATTTTTATATTTTTTATCTTATATTTTTTTAATTTGGAATTTTGGGTTTTTTTGTTTTTGATTATTTTAAACTTTGGATCTTTTTTAATTTTGGATTTTTAGATTTTTTAAATTTTGGATTCTCGATTTTTAATTTTTTGACTTTTTAAATTTTGTATTTTTGTATTTATATTTTTTTATTTTTGAATCTTTGAATTTTTAAATTTTGGAAATTCGGATCTTTGGATTTTTTTTTTGCATTTTTTAATTTTGGATGTTTAAATTTTAGATTTTGGATTTTTTTATTTTTTAAATTTTGGATTTTTAGATATTTTAATTTTGGATTTTTAAAATTTTGGATAAGCCTAATCGTTGAGTTGATTGTTTTCTGTGCAGTCCGTTCCGTCACAGACCCACTAATTTCGTGACGATTTTGAGCGTAATAATTTCGTGACGATTTTGTCCGTCACGCAACTTTGGGTAGCTCTCGATTTACTCCTACCGCGGCTAAAGAAGTTTCACTTCAAAAAATAGTAAAAGAAATCATTCCATTTTCAAGCACTCATTAATAGCATTAGAAAAATAATTACATTAGTGTTAGATTTTCCTTATTTGTAATCGTGATTTACAAGTAATATAGCGTAGGCCTAAGCTAGAATATTCCTAGTGAGTCACCAGTTTGCTAGCCAAAGCTGAATAAATGTAAAAGATATGTGACTATAAATTAACATTAACTACATTAACATTTATCCTATAGAAGCATCTTCTGTATACAGACTTAAGACTATGGTACTACATGCACTTTGGCACTTTCGTTATATCAGTTTACCTGATTTTATTATAAGTGTGACGTCTAGTGCTGTAATGGCCAAATGACAATAAAACTGTATTTATTAATTTATTTACTGGATTGTGAAATTCCAATTAAAACAGCTTTAAAAAGCATTTCTTGTTTGATTCCCGCGCCGGCTTCCCTTCCTTTCCTCAGATTGTTGGTGATCGCAATATGGCGACGCAGCGAACGCGTTGGCTTCAGTCCCTCCCCTTACGCTGCCGATCTATTCCTCTATATCTGTGGTGTCGCCTCATCTGCAGTCAACTGTCTGCTTGTTATTCAGACGTTCCTATCTTTTGTTTCTTGTTACGTACTTTATTAATATGCATTTTTAGTCAAGTAAATTTATGCTTTAATCTTTTTCAGATAATCTCTTTCGTGTATTCGCTTATGAGAAATTACTAACATGTAAGATACAGTAAGAATGCTTTATGGAATTGAAATCAATTAATTTCACGGTAAGCAGCAAATTCCATGTGTTCAAAAACTAATACGGTGATTATATGTAGGCAATCATTATTTATCTGACAATTTTACATTGAACAGTAAGATTTTTTTTATTCTCTCCTTTTCTTTTAACCTTTGGCTTCGTTAAGGAAATACGTAGTTGAATATTATACTTAATCATAATCATTAGGCCCAACCTCACCATATTAGTCTTATTGTTAATGCAATCACAACCGCCAGCATATAGCAATTTTATAGTACACAAGAGAGGATTCTGTTTTCGTTCTATTATATTGATTACCTAGATCTGTTAGACTTTTCCCATATGTCCGCTGACAAGACATATTCATTTAAAACTTCTAAATACCTGTAACACCACCCACTAAAGAATGAAATAGATTTAAACAAAACCACATGATTATAGGATCTCTTTTCGTAATTTCCATTTGCTGTGATAGGCTCTTGAACGTTTCACTACTTCCGCCTTTTCCGGTTGCATTTCCTGCGTACTAAAGTAAATATCTGTTAAATACAGAAAATTTATTTTAATTCTACGTTAAGGACTGTTCATATTAACGATTATAATTACTATGACTTTAATGTAATGTGTTGACTGAATTGCGTAATAAATTCATTAAACGTCATACTGTTTGGTTATCAAACTAAGCATTTTTCTCCGGTAGAATATTAAGTAGTAAATGATTAATATTTTTACATTGGAAAACCTGTTTTAAACATAAAGAAGAATCAAAGCAGAACATGCTTCATCATTTCGTGTTGTAAAACATAAGAGAAGTAAGTAATTTAAAAGTGGAGATAAAGGCCTTATATTAATACTGTAATAACTTATTTAATACACTTTGTGTAAAGTTCGCTCAGCTTTTAATCTGTGAAATTGACATCGGAGTTCACCGGAATGTTAGAAACTAGCATGTAGGCTACGGTATTCATAAACAGATGTTAGCAGTCGTTAAGGTTACGACTCCCGTTACCAGGAAAGTGTTGGATGTAGAATGTAACGAGTTCCATGTTGCTTTTGTCAACTATGCAATCATTGATCTTGATATTAAGTTTGTTAAATCTCCTTGAAGCTTGTGAATAGCTAATGACTGGCTGCTAATAGTTTGAAAATCTTTTTGTTCTAAAAGCTTCTGAGATTCGAGGTGAAATCACCAATTCGCAAAATTATGGCTTTTTGTCGTAACAACGAACTCCCTACATTAAGAAAGGTCTTTTTAACAGTAAATAGTGATCTGATTTTAGCAATTACAATAGATCATCCCTCCGCATAATAATGGCTAGGGGACTGCTTTTTATGTTTTTATAAACACAATATAGTTCTTTTAAAATATTAAAATAGTTTTATTTTAATTTTTTTACTTCCACCACCCGACCATAGGTACTGTATGTATTGTTTTCGACCACCAAATTCGAAGTTGAGTTTTTAACATAAATGCACGTTTTGAGGGTCCTGAATCCAGAAATACTTTTTTGGGGAACATGTCCTTGAACAGCCTAGCTCCAGAAGGGAAAATCGTACGAAAACAACATTTTGTATTTGGGTTAGATCCCTTCTGAGGATGTGACACAATTATTGGCAACTGCTTTCTCTTATTTTTAAGGTCACTTTACATGAAGAAATTTTCGTTTGTCGCGATTTTCTCGAAAACAGCTCTTACGACTTTGTTTAAATTTTTTATATGAGGTGCTTATACTGAGAGCTAAAACTTTTATTTGAAACATTTTTTTCGAAAAAAAAATAATCTGAAGTGTAGTTATAAGCCACCCATACTGAATATGTGCTCTTTGCAATATGCCCTCTTGTTCTATATCAGAATGTGAAGTGAAAAAAATCTATTGGTCATGCTTAAAGTAAAGAAAGTTACGAGAGTGCATTAATCAGATTTTATTTTGGTTAAGTGTCCTTCGGGGATGCGATGAAACGTGGTATATTGTTGGACTCAGCTGAACTCCTCTGGAATGTGAGGAAAGACCAATACATCCCCTTATCTTTCCCCACATTCCAGAGGAGTTAAGCTGAGTCCAACAATATAACAACATTGTCTTAATTTTTTTAACCAATTTACATGAAGAGAATGTCATACACAGTATAATACTAAGAGGCTAACTTTTATTTGGGCAGAGGAAGTTATGTGAATTTCTTATATTCTTTACATTTGCAGACCTAAGTACAATAAACACATTGCAAGACATGTTAATTTATTTTATTTTTACTTAAGCTCTGAACCATAAAATTCTAGGAATACTTTTCGCTTAATTTTCAACAGTTTATAGAACACGATTAATTTTAGAATAAATAATCCCTGTTATTTCCAACTCATTCACGTAAATTCAACAAGAACGTTTTTCAATTAATCAACCAAATTTTAGAATACTTTACTTTTGGCGTATTGCTGGCGCAAACACGGCGAATAAACTACAAGTGTAAGGTTCTTAATAATGTCGTTAATTTGCTTCTGAAGTAAATGTGGATTTCGGTTCACTAACGATTTCCTTTACCGGGGCAATGGAGGTACAAAAAGACAAAATGCAGTGCTATGTTGGCAACAATGAGCAAGATGAAAAATGTAGGCAGGCATTATAAAAGTAATTTTCTAGTAGAATAATGATTATTATTATAACTTATATTAATTTTATTATTAATAGTATATTTTATAGCATGTTTATTAAAAACAGTTTTGCCATTTTTAGTTTTTAACGTCTTATTTAGCCTTTTTTTTAAGTTTTATAAGATTTTAATATTAGATTGCCCTGAAACGGATAATTATGTTAAAATAGCACAGGTAGGTAGCAAGGGACAAAATAGTTTAAAACCTAAGAATCTGAGCCATACTAATGACAAATCGGTTCTGAATTTGTTAACCGAAAACGATAGTAACGCTAGGTGGACCGATACGATATCCTTTTGTGGGTCGGGCATTATTTACGGCAAGTAAGGAAATTTAGCCGAGAGGGAAGGAAAATATACAGTACTAAGTCATCAAGATGAAACTTGGGTTAACGTGAACCACACAACATTAAAAGTATGGAGTTACAACACATAAAATCAAAGAAGCAGACTCTCCTATCGGGGTTCAATACAGGACTACAGAAACCAACAGGGAATAAGGGGAGAAAGATTGATCTTTTGCATAATAGGAAGCAATGACGGCTTATTAATGTGAGTATGAGTTGCTTTTCGAACAATAAACGAGAAACGTTTATGCTATTTATTTAATTATTTAGTTACTTATGTCACGTTATTATATCGTTATATTTAACGACTTTTAACCAGATATCAACACACCTTTCAACTGTTTGCTATTTTCCGCTATTTTCCGCGTAAAATTCCACGTGGCAGGCGGAGTGATACATTTCGCTTTTTTTTACATTAACTTTATTCTTTAGTTGGATGGCGTTATAATAAAATATGTTTCGTGTGAAATATTCGGTGATTTTGGTCATAGAGTATCGGGTGTCTTCCTAACGTGCAGCAAATGTACTCGTATGAGTTGAGAACTACTGTTCAGCCTCCCTGTCGAATTCGGGAATCCTTCTGGTGTTAGAGAGCACCATTCTCTAGTTTTCTCAGCTGTTTCTAAACTGAGGTAAAACTAATATCGGGGTATTGTGCACCATTCCTACAATACCGCGGTTTCCTGCATGCGTGTGCAATCTAAGGCAACCAATACACACGGAATCTCTGTTCCGAATTCGACTCATGCCCGAGTGCACCATTCACCGGTTTTATCAGCTGTTTCGTAACCGGAGTAAATGTAATATCGTGGTATTCTAAGAAAACCTGTGCACCATTGCTGCAATACCGCGGTTTCCAAACGCTCGAATATATCACGGTTACTCTGCTACGAAGCCATTTCCATGGAGCAATTTGTGTTGGTTTCTTCCACGGCAGCTAGTTTCGCGCTCTCTCTCTCTCTCTCTCTCTCTCTTCTCTCTTCTCTCTTCTCGCTCTCTCTTCTCTCTCTCTCTCTTCTCTCTCTCTTCTCTCTCTCTCTTCTCTCTCTCTCTTCTCTCTCTATTCTCTCTCTCTCCTCTCTCTCTCTTCTCTATCTCTCTCTTCTCTCTCTCTCTCTTCTCTCTCTTCTCTCTCTCTCTTCTCTCTCTCTTCTCTCTCTTCTCTCTCTCTCTTCTCTCTCTTCTCTCTCTCTCTTCTCTCTCTCTTCTCTCTCTTCTCTCTCTCTCTTCTCTCTCTCTTCTCTCTCTCTCCTTTCTCTCTTCTCTCTCTTTTCTCTCTTCTCTCTCTCTCTCTTCTCTCTCTCTCTCTTCTCTCTCTCTCTCCCTCTCTCTCTCTCTCTCTGCACGTCTGTAATAAATTGTCATAAGAATAAAATGGAATATTATATTCGGTATAGCCTATATGTCTGACTTTAAATTCGAACACCATCGATACCGTGCCAATCGTGATAATGAGTTGGTTACGCCTACTGGATGGGCCTGGTTTGGTTGAGGTAAAAAAGGAAGGTCACTTCAATCGATGTTACAGCACAGTATTTGCAAAGGTATGTACCATCGTTCATTCTCCAAATAGATCCCACCCTTCTCTCGTTATTCATGATGTTCAATTAGCTTTAGGCCTAGATATCGAAGATATGATATACAGTATTACTTATGGTTGTGTGCACATCGGCACTGTCGCATTTTCGTGCACTTTTTATTTTGCAATATCATCGTGCTCATCGCCACATACCCTTCGTGAACTGGGGGTAGGGGTGGACATAGAGACAAAGTTGGAATTACATTATTGTATTGAATGCAATGGAGTTCACAGTAACTGCTAGATAGACAGAAACATAAACACTTCCTTTTATTATTATAGATACATACTGTGTACATTAATATTATAATCGTATTGTTTAGAAATTATTCATTAAGTATCTGCCTGCGATTGAATGAGGCTTTGAATTAACCTAATCTAACCTAACCTAACCGAACCTAACATAACCTGACTTAACCTATCTACGATATCAACGGCCGGTTTCCTTAGCCGCGGTAGCTTAGGGGTGCTGCCTTGGAGCCGTGGTGAAGGAGGCTGTAGGTTTCAGTCAAGGCATATAGAAAAGGAGGTGGGTCGGACTGGTTTTCGCGTGGTGGGGGAACCTGATTCGTGACGGAGCTGCAGTCCCGACCCACGCGCCTTTGTACTGCCACAGCCAGTGTTGCTATGCCGCTTTGCCGATGTGTTTGTTGTGTAGAATACTGTCAACATGCCAGGAATGCGATGCGTGGTGCAATATGCAATAATTCATAATTTAAAATCAAAACTCGACCAGACGGTGTTTCATATTTCCGTTTTCCAAAAGACGAACGAATAAGGAATATTTGGATCGAACGTTGCAAACGAAAAGACAGTTTTAACCCGGGGACGTCTTATATTTGCTCTGATCACTTTAATCAACAAGACTTTGTTAGGGATTTTTGGAGTGAACTTACGAAATCGGGATCCAAGGGGAAAGAAAAAGAAATCAACAAATATGCCATTCCATTGTTAAACCTATTACCCAGTGGTAACAAGTGTGACATTGTAAGTTGAAATAAATCATCGATAGTTTGCTTTCGACTTACTTTCTGATGGTGTAGTTTCAATTGACTTCGAAAGTGGTTAAATAAATAAAAAAATCCATACCTCCAAGAAAAGGGGGCCGGGGATCCATGCCAGGAAAATGTTTAGTAATTGAACTAATGAAAATCATATTTTATGCTATTTTGCCTTGAAAAACTAGTTAGCAATTTGTTTTCTTTACTCTAAGACATTCAAACTTAAACATGAAATCGTTACCTAAGTTACAACACTTATTAGTATTTATAAGAAAAGTTAAAGCTATAAGTTATCAGTTAAAGTTATAAGAAACGTTAAATATCACATGAAACAGTGCAAATAATAGGCCTACTCAATATGTCTTAAAAGAAAGACACCGGACTATAATTAATAATATTTTTTTTCTTTTCCTGAGAGTTAGGGGGCCGCGGTCCCCCCCCCCCCTGCCCCCGGGTATGGGCGCCCACGAAAACGATAGCAGTCGAAACTGTAGGCGAGGTAAGCTATAAGGATTGCATCGGATGTAACTGTGGGACTGCAGCCGCGTCTTCACAGCGGGTGAGTGGTGGGGGAGAACCGCAGTCCGACCCACCTCCTTTTCTATACGCCTTGGGTTTCAGTCTCTACTAATAATGAATACCAGAAGTATTTACAAGAGGCTAGTACAACATAACCTTATGACAATGTATTTTCGTGCAACAATGGAAAGAAAAACTTGAAATTAGATTTTCCTTAGTGCACTATTTATACATGCCTGTAGCCTAGTTTAGGCCTAATTCTTTTTAAAAACTCTCCTATGGTTGATATCAAACTTCGATTGTGGTTTTACATAATTTTGTGTGAGATATAATAATAATACCATAATAATAATGCTATTCCATTTTCACTTTAGATTAGATTAATGAGGGGTAGTGTAAGCCCTTCGGCTTCTCAACACTGCGACCACTTCTAATTTAAGACTTTTTAAAGTAGCCTATAATTTGCCCGGGTGATGTCCAGACCTGAACCCGGGGATTTTTTGTTACTGAAAAACCCACTTCTAAAAACCCACTGCGGACCACTTCTAATTTAAGGCTTTTTAAAGTAGCCTATAATTTGCCTGGGTGATGTCCAGACCTGAACCCGGGGATTTTTCGTTACTGAAAAACCCACTACCCGGCCGGGAATCGATCCCTGACCGACATGGTGGTAGGCAAGTATGCTACCTATACACCCATAATGGCGGACCCATTTTCACTTACCTCAGAGCAATTAAGATCTGCAACTCAACAGAAATGCCAGAACCCCTGTTTCCTGCGTGTTCTAGGTCAGGCCTGAGTATTCTGCCAAATCGAGAACTGTTTCCTTTGTGAATCGAAATCTTCTTCTGAATTCATCATTTGAATACATTTCAAAGGGATTACTCCTATCCAGAATTCTCCGATGCGGATTAAACATCATCAAACAAGCAATTAGTCGATTACGCTCACGCAAAGCTACGTAGGCTTCCATTCTCCCACAGCTGACCAACGCAGATGCAGTTTTAAACCTGACTTTGACGTGGTGTAGATTTCACGCCGCGGCCGAAGTCGAGTTCGAGCTGATTTACGAGAAACTTCGTTTTAGCAACCCAAGTCATGGTTTTAAACCGTAGCTCTTAAGAAACCCCGTTCAGACTTCGTTTCTGCAATCCACTATTAGGGTTCCTGGAGATTAAGGCGCCTGGATTTTTAAATTAGCATCTTACACACTAGTGCCTTCACCCCAGGATTGATTCTGGTTCGTCTATTCATTTCTGTTAAAAGGTTGAACCGATTGCAGAACCACAGTGCCATCACAAACTAGCAGGGTTAGGGTGATTAGGCCAGTTGAATCATCCGAGTGAATTCATCAGGGATGAAACCCGAAACCTTCGAAGCCGTGTCTTTTATTTCACGGTTTATTGCATACATTCGAGAATTGTAACTTGGTTTGAATTCTATATGAGAAGGGCTGCCTTATTCTAATATGTCAGTGGATCAGGTTAATTATCTACTCTTATACAATTCAACGGCCCTAAATAGCGTGCTCACTCGCTCGCCCGCTTCGTGAAACATCGGGTATACCCGGCGATGTTCGTCTCTCGCAGTCTAAACTTTCACGAAGAGTACAAAATTGGGAAAACAGTTTCTTTATTATATAAAGCCTAAGTGAAATGAACACAATAACAAATATTCTAATTTTATTTTTACTTACAATTTTCATAGCTCTGAACCAGAAACATTTTTAATAAACTACCAGTGTAAATTTCTTTAAAATCCTGGAGTCAATTAATAATGGCGGACGAAGCCGGGGGCGTTACTTCAGAGCAGCGGGTAGAATATATCATAGGCTATTCTGGATTATTATTATTATTATTATTATCATCATCATCATCACCATCATCATCAACATTATGTGTGTATTTTTGGAACCCCACATAGGGGGGAGAGACGGGTTGGGAACGGCCCTAAGCACATAGGCCACATGTTTGGGCCTATTGTGCCAATCCCTGATAATGGGATGATTGACATCCCAAAGGGCCCCCCGGAACACATTCCACCGCGAGCTCCCATGGAACTCCCCAACATCCAACCAGTATCTGAAACCATACCATGTGCACCACGCCTCCAGGGTCCCTCAGTGAGACCATGCGCCACGCTTCCGGTCCCTCATGGAGCACACCAGAGAGCCCCATTTGCGCAGCACACCACCAACAACCACATGACCAGAAGCCACGGAGCAGGACATGAGATGCCCGCAGCGGATGCTGCAGTGGGAGATGATCCGAAAGCCGGGAAACGTAAGGGATGATAATGAGAGGGAGTTTGAAGGTGAAGTGGAATGACAGGGGCAAACGGGAGGATCCCCGAGAAAAAAAAACCCAAAGCTACTGCTTTGTTCACCACGAATAACAAGCCCGCCTGTCTCCGATTTGAACCCATGATCGCTTGTATTCCAGGCCCACGTTCTAAGCATGAGCCGCCGCGAAGACAAAGTCATTATCAAGCCATAATATCTCCATTGGGGCAAGACCTCCTGTAAACAGGAATAGCTCAGATATTGAAACCTTTGCATCACTATACAGTTTATCGCGGTCTTTAAAAGAGCCACAGATTAAAAATTGTGACAAGATTGTTTTTAATGTGTTTATTATTATGTGTTTCATTAAATTTATTTACGAATGCTGAAATGTGAACTGGTCTCAGACAAGCTTAGCAGCTTGGTATTTTTTGCATTCCTTAGCTAGTAAGTGTTACTTACGAAAGTTTTTTACATGGATCGTAACTTGACATTACCACACGCAATCTTGTTGCTAGGGGCGACGGGCAGAAAGTTACTTTACCGCCCGCAAACGCTTATTTGCGGGCTGTAATGACCAAGGCCTCTCCGCTTTATAAATATTCGGTTGCCATAAACAATAACAAATGCGAATCACTTTCTGAAATAAACATAGTGTATATACATAATATTTTCTTTTAATATCACAATTAATATAATTAAATTGATATAAGTAACCGTCGTGCAAAAAATAGCATGCAACACACGGGCCGTAAAGGCATTTACGGGTCTCGAAAACTTGAAAACCCTCGGCGCAGGCGCCTCGGGTTTTCAATCTGTTTCCTCGACCCGTAAACGTGCCTTTCCGCCCTTGTGTCGCAATATACTATTTCGTCAAGTTTTTAACATCTAATACACCCTTTACTTCGAAAAATGAAATTCTTTAATCACTGCTTATTGTCAGTAAAGTAGGCCTATAATCAAATATTTTGCTAAATGCATTCGTTGATTGTTGATTAAATGCACTTCGTTGATTGTTGACTGAATGGATTCATTAATATAGAAAGATACTTTAAGATCTTCATTTTATGAATATAGGAATATTTTGTCTTTTCTCTGTTGTAATTTTTACGTATTTCCTTGCTTTATCAATTGATAGGCCTAATGCTGCTTTACTTTTGATGCTGGAGTATAAAACTTTCTATGAATAGTCTGTGTACTGTTACCAACAGTAGTTTATATAATATTCTTTCTGTCACCAGCTTATTATTTTTAAGTGGCCCAGAAAAAAAATTGTCAATGAAAGTATAACAATTCCATAAGAATGTTTAAATGCAAAGTATATTTGAGGTGCTTAAATGACTATATAGCATAACCTCTTTAAATAGCTACTATATTTCGTCTTACATCTTTTGGTGGTCCCCTTTCTGGGACTCGAATGCAGTGTCTCCAGGGGAGGAGCATTGTCTGTGGATCACATACAGTACATCTATGCAGCACTTGGAAGGATATTCCCTCTTGTGTGAGTAGTATGACGCAGCGCCTCCTCTTGGATATTTGCTAACATTCGCAGGACAGTATATAGAATCCGTGGTTTGCCATGTACAATAATGGAGGAAATCATTGACAATTCCACAACACTCAAGACTAAAAACTCATTCTCTCGTCCCAAATTTTCTTTCGCCTTATTTACGGTCTTATCTTCGTCGGTGTAGAAAAATATGGCAGTAAAAGCAAGCTCTGGTTAGCACTTCGTTATGAACAAACAAATGCTCTCCAAATCACACCCAACCAGCCGATCAGGATTAAGTTGCACTTGCACTTGCACTTGCAAGACTAGCGTCATGTAAATACTCAATGCAAAGTTTCAACAAGGGTCAGTTTTGGGTAGCGCATAATGTTGCATGCTATATGAAAATACGAGTAATACTTGTTACGTTTGTTGCAATTTAAATGACATCGTACACAATCGTACCCAAACGCTTTGTTTTCTGCACACTTGCTTTTGATTTTCATTTCCAAGGCATTTTTACAGTCTGCTCATAACAATTTGCCTACTTACGATATTATATAGATAGACCTTTCAGTAATATTATTCGTTTATATTATAGATCTGCTTTCTGGTGCTGGGCACAACAATCAACAGAGCTAACTGCGAAAAGAATGTTCAGAAGAGGGGAATCATCGGGGGCTCTAGCAGTGTGAACCATGGCCACGGAGGAACCAGCTACATTTCCGTTAATGTGGGATCACAGAAAAACGGAGGTCAGCATAGCTCCGCTGGATATGGTCAAGGAGGTCAAGTTAGAAGTACTCATAGTGGTGAAGTTAGCTCCGCTGGATTTGCTGATGGAAATGCACAAGCGGGTTTGTATAGCTCAGCTGGTGAGCATGCATCAATAACTACAGGTTTATATGGCGGTCATTCTGGAGGCTATTCAGGAGGATACGGAGGTGCCATTGGGATTGGAGGTGGAGCTGGATTCGGAGGAGGTGCTCCTAGAGGCCCCATTCAAGTGAATACAGTTACTCATCAAGTACCAGTACCCGTACCACAGCCATACCCTGTCACTGTTAACAGGCCTTATTTAGTAAGTATTCCTGTCCAGTACCCAGTCGAAGTTCCTCGCCCGGTACCTGTTCCTGTTCCAGTTCCACAGCCTGTCACTGTTATCAGACCAGTTCCTGTTACTGTGAACAGACCGTATCCCGTGGCTGTACCCCAACCCATCCAAGTGCCTTACCCACAGCCATATATAGTTCCCGTGCCTCAGCCAGTACAAGTACCAGTACCACGACCCGTAGCAGTGCCTGTACCACAGACCGTAACTGTGGAGGTGCCGCAGCCAGTTGTGGTGCCATCTGGTGTTGGTGGGGCTGGAATAGGTGCTGGTTTTGTAGCTGCAGGACATGGTTATGGAGGTTCAGGTGCCGGAGCAGGATATGGTTATGGAGGTTCAGGTGCCGGAGCAGGACAAGGATATAGAGGTTCGACTGCTGTAGCAGGACATGGATTTATAGCTTCAGGAGCCACAGCAGGATATGGATTTGGAGGTTCAGGGGCAGCAGTAGGACACGGATATGCAGGTTCAAGTGTTGCAGGAGGGCATGGAGTTGTAAATTCAGGCTCCTCATCAGGATACGGATTTGAAACTTCAGGAGCCACTGGAGGACACGGATTTGGAGGTTCAGCAGCCGTAACAGGACATGGCTCTGGAGGTTCAGGGGCCGCAGCAGGACATGGAGTTGCAAGTTCAGGAGCTACAGCTGGGCATGGATTTGGAGGTTCAGGGATCGCAGCAGGACATGGAGTTGCAAGTTCTGGAGCTACAACTGGACATGGATTTGGAGGTTCAGGAGTCGCAGCAGGACATGGATTTCTAGGTTCAGGCG
Source organism: Ectobius pallidus (assembly GCA_964059195.1). Classification (NCBI taxonomy): domain Eukaryota; kingdom Metazoa; phylum Arthropoda; class Insecta; order Blattodea; family Ectobiidae; genus Ectobius; species Ectobius pallidus. Next base: position 64,214,759 of record CAXKWD010000007.1, on the reverse strand, counting down.
CAAGTCACGGATTTGAAACTTCAGGGGCCTCTGCAGGCCACGGATTTGAAGGTTCAGGAGCTGCATCAGGATATGGGTCTGGTTCCGGAGCAGCAGCAGGACATGGAATTGGAGGTTCAGGTGCTATAGCAGCACACGGATTTGGAGGTTCGGGTACTGCATCAGGACATGGATTTGTAGGTTCAGGCGCCGCATCAGGTCACGGATTTGAAAGTTCAGGTACTGGAGCAGGACATGCATTTTTAGGCTCCGGAGGCGCAGCAGTTCATGGATTTGGAGGTTCTGGTGTCACATCAGGACAAGGATTTGCAAGTCCAGGAACCGTTCCGGGACATGGATTTTCAGGTTCAGGAGCTGTTTCAGGACACGGATATGCAGGTGCAGCAGCTGTTTCAGGACATGGATTAGGGAGATCAACGGGAGAAGGTCATACAGAAGGAAAAGATAGCAAACAATGATCACAGCATTAAGTTTCCACCAGTTTATTACCTGTTGAATAAGACTGACATTAAATGATCTTCTGTTAACATTCTAATTTCATAGAAGAATAATATTATTTATTCTTCCCTTTGACCTTCTTCAATTCACATCCCTCCTCTGTTTATACCGTGCCATGAGATGCAACTTTCAGGTCATCAAAATTTTGCAGAAATTGAAGACCATAGAAACAACAGTTTCTTTCACACTACGGCAAGTCTGAACTGAATTTTATTGCGAAATATCCCAGAGATACAAGTAGGTTATATATTTATCAATCTATGTGTATAATAATATAATGTTGTAGTCTTTTTTACTCACTAGTTGTTGTTGTGGATACTGTTGTAATCCGGTCACTCCATATCCTGGATGTATTCGGCGCGTCATCGAAATGCCACCTATTCGTATTACAAAGACAGTATTGTGAAAACGTAGACAGTAGAGTGTCTTCTGGAATGATTATCTCTCTCTCTCTCTCTTTCTCTCTCTCTCTCTCTCTCTCTCTCTCTGTGTCCCTGCCACCTTTGTCTCTCAGAACTGGTACCCCTACCACCTTTCCCTCTTTCTCCTCACGCGCCAGCCACTGTTCAACTCCATCTGTGCGTACTGTACCAGTAAAATTAATGGTTATGTTCTGTGGTTGTGACGACTCTTTTTCTCAGTTGTAACACAAGCACGCTTTCGTTTCGCGGTCAGTACTTCCTGATAATCAGATACTCCCTTTCTTATATGTTAATAAATAGCCTTTCATGCACGTAGCTCAACTGTATTATGATTGGTTTGTAATAATGACACTTACGTTACTTGCACCTTCTTTCACTTTCATCTTTTAGAATTGTTTACATCACTAAAAGTTATATAAGATTGATTATAAATTTGCAGGATACACTTGGTGGCATTAGTATCAATCCGGTACTTATGTCCGGTAATGCCAATATTTTTTATACGTTAAATAATTTCAATCATGTAACTCTTACAGAATGTTTAGATGTGTTTACCGTAGAGGTCGGACAGATTCGGAACGTCTATGGGGTGCTAGTCAGCAGACCTAGGAGATGACGCAGTTTGCGCGCGTTCTGTTCTGCCCTGCCCTGCCCTGGTTGGTAGTGGTGGGGAAGCGCGACATTGTGTGCGCATAGTTATTCACTGTTTAGACCTGTGTGTGAACGTTTGTTGACAACCAGTGGAATCCGCCTATGGAATATAATTATTATATTATATTAGCACGTGCTCGCTCGCGATTATTTACTCAACTGCTAGATGTTTTATTTAACATAAAATATTAAAATATTATATTTATTAACGCTCACGTTGTTTTTACAGAAATGGCAGGAATTACATAAACTTTATATATACTAGCTTAAAAGGCCCGGCGTAGCCCGGGTTTTGTATTTTGTAATATGAAACTAACTTATGGAGGACTTTCGATTTTGAAACTCTAGGTCCTTATAGACTATAATATGTATGTAGAATTCGAAATGAGGAAGAACAACGTGTGACAATCAGACTATTCCCTCAGAAAACGCTAGATATAGCTTTTTATGGCTCATAGAGGATGTTGAATGTTGCATTCCATTGCTTCTACACACCATGTCTGGGAGGAGTGCAAATAAGAAGAAAAAGAAATTCCGGTTACATAATATTGTATTGTCTTGACAGAAAATTGTATTTATCACTCTCATATTACCATACAACCGTTTCGGGGCTGAAGTAAAAAAGAAATTCAATATCACTTTCATACTTTCCTTCCCAAAGACCTGGGACATAATATACTGCGCGCGTAGGACTTCTTTTAGATGCTTAGAGCCTCTGATAAACATTCCTAGGCCTATTTCTCAACTAATACAAAGCCTACATTTATGAGTGACGTAGGCTATCAGTGGATAGGATTTGTTACCGACTTCCGATATAGCATACTCACTGCCACTACTGTAAGTTGTCCCTGTAATACGACCGCTTATTCTACATCAAAATGTGAAGTGAGAAAATGATGTTTTCCATGTCGAAGGTAGAGAAAGTTATGTGACTGCTTTATTTTCGTGGATTTTATTCTTCAAGAATTATTTTCACATTTACATCGATAGTATCAGAATTTGTTAAAGCCCAGTATTATAATATAGTTTCCAAAGGCCTATGCGAACACCGTAAACAAAACTTTCGTTATGTAAACAATTGAAAGCAGAACTTTCTAACCCTGCCTCATTTCACAATTCCGACTTTTCCCGTGGATTTTCCAAAAATTTTCTTTCATACAAACCTTGTCCTGACAATTACGAACACAACAAAAAAAGAATCAGCCAAATCGGTCGAGCCGTTCTCAAGTGATATTCATGTTGTGTCATAATTCATATGTTTCTGAAGGATCTTTGTGTAAGATTTCATAAAAACTAACCAAAGAATGTAGACGGGTATAGAGATTATATATTAGCGGTATAAAACAGCTAAGGGAAGGATAGTATTGTTGAATAGAATTTTCTCCTGATTCTATAGGATCTGGTTTTGTATAATCCTTCAAAGAATTTAAATTTGTATAGGGATTGGAAAATAGGGGTAGAGAAGAGCTAAGGTATGATCCTTTTCTGTTATTATTGCTGCCTTGAATTGTCTCTTGATTCTGCAGAATCTATTTAAAAATCTGCTAAAAATCTTTCGAAGTATTTAGACTTATATATATAGATTATGTAATAGGGTAGAAAACTGTTCGAAGAATGTAGATTTGTACAGAGATCACAACGAATGGGTAGAAAACAGCTAAGATGTGAACTGTTCTGTTTTTCAAGTTACTTAAAATGTTCTTCTGATTCTACAGCATTTGTCTTTAAAATCTTGTAAAAATCTCTCAAAGTATCTAGATTTTAATAGAAATTATATAATATAGGTAGGCCTATACAACAACTAAAGGGTGATTTGATCTAATAATTTGTTGCCTAGAAAATATTTCTCATTCTAGAGGTTATGTTAGTATAATTTGATGAAAATTTGTTAAAGAATATATCCTATATTTGTATAGTAATTACACCTTATAATAAGGGTAGAAAACAACTACGGGAATTTTTATATATTAATATGTACAGTACTAATATTATTATTACATTGTGTAGACTATTGTAGAGTATTAATTTGTATTAATATTGTAATCATATATATAAAATATTTATATAAATAATAATTTTCTCCGGGTTATATGGGGTAAGTTATGTAGGTAATGATTGGTGAAACACGGCCAAAAGTGTACATCTGTATACAAATTATGTGACGACAGAGATAATATAGACCTAATAAACTAAGGGATGGTTTGTGAATTGCAGGGCAGGGAAACTTTCATGAGCAGCACAACGAAAAGAGGCGCAGGATCTTTAAAATCGACGTCTCAACATAACAAAAAGGACACAAATTGCTTCGCAATACATTCTACATAAATCACACAATATTTCAAAGGATTTTTCCATGAATTTTTCATTAAAAAGTATCATCGTCTTGCCCTAACTATAACCCGATAGCATGCTCTTAAAGCCTCGGCAATTCAATTTTAACTGTAATACTTTTCATGTTGATAAATTATATTAAAATATGAAAAGGGCGTAACAAGGTATTAAACTAATAAGGCATTTGATAAGGTAATTAGAAATAAAAATTACTAGCACAAAGGATCAAAAAATAAAATAAATAATTCAACAAATATATAAATAACAGTAGTGCAGATTTACAAGATTAGGAAAAAGTTTAATTCATTCTTTTTCCCCAGCGGGTCAATCTTTCAGTATGGGTACAAGTAGCCAGTTAATATCCTTTATTATTGAGTCCACGATTAAAATATTTAAGGATTTTTACGTAATTGCTAGTAGGCCTATTTTATAGAATAAAAAAGACCTCTGTACCGTTCCAATAACTTTATCGCCTTGAGTAATTACCACTCTATTACTCGTAAACCATTCAAAATATAAACGTGGTACTTGCTGTATAATAAAATTCAAATATTTCCCTAAAGCTTACATGCTTGAATCATTTTCTGGTCACAGAAATAAACAAATTGTCGAGTAGTCAAATATGCTTCTTCCTGAACAGTTCACGGTCGTCAGAAATCAGTCCGACAACTGAAGCGCATGGAATAATTACCACTTAATTACTCGTAAACCATTCGAGGTATGGGGCTGGAACTTCATTTGTATTAAAATTCAATTATCTCACTAAAACTTTCTCGCTTGAAGTTTTTTTCGGGACACAAAAATACAAAAAATTGTCGCATAGTGAAATTTGCTTCTCCCTCCATGAATTTTGTGCAACGGGTGAAGTTTATAAAATAAAATAAAAACATTTGTGCCCGCTTTTTTAAGGCTCTGTGTTAACCAACAGTAGGGCTGATGTGTGTAGATTATTCCTGCACAAATTTCACAGGAATCCGACCAAGGGTTAATTAAAGGTTACGAGTTTAATCGCGCGGTGTAAGATTTTCCAGACTTAGTAAAAGCTGACTCCCAGTACCCAGTCTAGCCACCACGTAGGCGTGGTGATAGCTAGTAGGTAACTCGCAACGAAGCTGCTAATAGGAATCACTCACAGACGTTACGGAAATGACTGAGCTCTAACTGACTAGTATTCTGACTAGTATTCTAGAACACTAGACTCTCGTTTCATTGTTTCTAGCATATAATCCCAGCATTCCCAGGAATGTGTATTAAAAAGTAGTCAATGTAGAATTAAGAATTAGAGTAAAGGAGAAAAGGGGAGAAGAGGACACATAGAGAGAGGAAAAGGAGAGAGGAAGGATTCAGGAAGGAGGAAAAATATAACTTTATAGGCGACATCATCGCCGCCATCTTGAAAGGATCGTTTTAGGAAATTACGGGTTGTTTCGATTCATCTCCTTAATATCAGTAACACGCTCAACTGAACAATGAAGTTTAAGAAGACATGTTCTGCAAATCTAAAATGCTTTAATTCCAATTAATATTCAACTGTACAGTTATAGGAAACATTATTAGAGTAAAACTAGTATGAAAATTATCAGGACTCCGTAGACTATATAAAGGACCAAGGAGGGCTATCGTAGTCCATCACTGAAATGCGAAAGTGTGGATTTGAAATTGAGTAGAGCCAAGTTCTACTTTGCAAATGATGGCATGGCTCTACTGGATCACAAGAGAAAATGTTAGCAGATCAAAAGAAAATTTCCCTATGCTTAAACAACCTTGAAAAAATTATGTCCGTTATAATAATATTAGTAATATTAGAAATATTGCACAGGAAGATATTAGATTTATGACCTTTTTAAGCCCGAGAATATAGGTACTCAGCTGATCATCTGTCCAAAGCACAGAATCTAGAAGAAAAGACAATTATCTGTCGAAGAAAGAAGTTCATCGCCATTTCCACCGTGAATCCTTTGTACTCTTTATCTAGAATGATTATACAGCTGATTGTCATAGCGATTTGTACGATACAATCCACTTGTTTCTGTGTATGATAACCGTTAAACTGTTGAAACAATTAGTTAAGATAAAATATTTACATTTTTCCTGGTTAATAAAGAAATAGGTAATGGCCTGAGTCCACTCGTTGTACCCGTGTAGTAAATAGAATGTTTTAGCTTGGAAAATAACCTCGAAGATGTTTTGTTTTAGAACTTCTAGATTTTCTAAGGCACTGAAAAAGAAAATTGCCATTTTTCGCAGTCATACCTGTGGACCATGATTCTAGTTTTAAGTTGTGATTTATTAAGTGCCAGTATGGCACTTTATGAGATTGTGTGGGGGACGACAAATGTCTGTCCGTCTGTCTGTCTGTCCGTGTGTCTGTATGCGCCATAACTCAAATACGCTTTTTCGGATTTTCACGAAACTTGGAAAACACATTTATAATGTCCATGGGAAGAACCCTATTGATACTGAACCAAATCGGTTCACCGGTACCGGAGTATTGCCCAATTTAGTGCCTATTTTAATAGATTATATTAGAAAGGCGCCATAACTCAAATACGCTGTATCGGATTTCCATGAAACGTGGTATACGCATTTATGACGTCCATGAGAAGTACCCTATTGAATTTGAACCTAATCTGTTGACCGGTAATCTGTTGTCTATTTTAAAGGCGCAATAACTCAAATACGCTTTATCGTATTTTTATGAAACTTCGTATACCCATTTATATTGTCCATGGGAAGACGTATATTGATATTAGACCAAATCGGTTGGCCAGTAACGGAATAATGCCCTTTTTAGTGCCTTTTATGTTAATACATAAGAAGTCGCGATAACTCAAATAGCTTTATTGGATTTTCCTTAAACTTTGTATACCCATTTATAATGTACATGGGGAGACGTCTACTGATATTGGACCAAATCAGTAGACCGGTACCGGAGCAAAACCCAATTTAGTGTCTATTTTAAAGACGCGGTAACTCAAATACGCTATATCGGATTTTTATGAAACTTGGTATACACATTTATAATGTCCATGGGAAGACGTCTATTGATATTGGATAAACTAGGTTGACCTGTTTCGGAGTAATGCTCAATTTTGTGCCTATTTTATGGTAATATACGTATTCGAAAGAATTTATGAAATGCTGATCAGTTATCATGACAACATAGCCTATTGTTTACTGTGATCTTATAAGGCTTTGGAAATTAAAATACAGTTAGCTATGACAAATAACACTATTGCTTTACATGCGCTTATCCAACTAGACCGCTAAACTGACCCAGGTGGCTGAGATGGTAACGTCTTGGTCTCACATTCTGGAGTTCCATGGTTCAAATCCAGAAACCGGTCAATTTTACCTTTTTTTGTATTCCGCATATCATAACTGCAATCATGACTGATTAAACAAAAACATACTGGCTCTTTGTTACATCAGTTTACCTGATTTTATTTATAGCTGTCTCAAAAGTAAGTTACGCTTTTTTTTTTATCCGTGTGGTAGGGGGGAAAAGTCTGAGAGTCGCAGGGAATTTGCGTCAGGGTGTAGTGGCAGCACTGTAAAATTCCTGTGTGTGTGCGTCCATCGGTCCAGCAGTTAGGCTCCAGTCACTATTAGAGATGGGAATCTGTTACTTTTTTTGGAACAGTTACGTTACTGTTACAGTTACACGAAAGTAACTGTTATTTATAACCGTTACCTGTTACTTTTCTTGTATATTACGTAGTTAATCGTCAGATCACTTCCCACTTGTAGGGGAATGCCCTTTATCTCCCCCCCCCACAACGGTTATGGACGTAGCCAAGGCTGGGGCTCTAGGGAGGGACCCCCGAAATAAAAAACAGTTGTAAAATTAAGCTTTCAATTAGGGATGATAATCGATAGCTAAAATATCGAGGTTAAAATCGGAGATAACCATCGATATGACGATAATATCGGCCTGAAAACATCGATGTATTTAGACAAAAAACATCGATGTATATTTAAAAAGGGCCATGGTATCAGAAAATTAGGCAAAATTCATAAATAAACAGAAGAATTTCCATGAAAGCAATCGATGTAAAAAATCAATGTTTTGGGAAATTAAGCTCCTGTAAATAAAATTATATCGTAGAACCAAGGTAGCCTATTAATCTTCTTTTTGTTACAAAAACATCCATGTCGGGGAGAAACATCGATGTAGCAAAAACATCAGTTGTTTTCCATCGATGTAAAAAACATCGATTATCGTCATGAAAATAAACTTTTTGGAATTTTCCTGTGGTTTACAGCCTAAAAAATATAAGTATACAAAATTTCTAGTTTCTAGCTCATGTGGAAGTGGGCAAGCATTCATGTCAGTGAGCGAGCCCTTTTTTCGGAGGTTTTTAGGGCTAAAAATATAAAAACTACTTTTTGGCATTTTCCTGTGGTTTACAGCCTAAAAGTTATATGTGTACCAAATTTAAAGTTTCTAGCTGTAATGTCAGTGAGCGAGCCCTTTTTCGGGGATTATAGTGCTAAAAATTTAAAAAAAATACTTTTTTTGGAATTTTCCTATGGTTTACAGCCTAAAAGCAATGTGTGTACCAAATTTAAAGTTTCTAGCTCATCTGGAAGTGGGCAAACAGTAATGTCAGTGAGCGAGCCCTTTTTCGGGGGTTATAGGGCTAAACATTTTTAAAAATTACTTTTTTTTGGAATTTTCCTATGGTTTACAGCCTAAAAGCTACATGTGTACCAAATTTCAATTTTCTAGCTCTTCTGAAAGTGGGCAAACAGTAATGTCAGTGAGCGAGCCCTTTTTCGGGAGTTTTTAGAGCTAAAAATTAAAAAAAACACTTTTTGGAATTTTCCTGTGGTTTACAGCCTAATAGCTATATGTGTACCAAATTTCAAGTTTCTAGCTCATCTCGAAGTGAGCGAGCCCTTTTTCCGAGGTTTTTAGGGCTAAAAATTAAAAAAAAAAATACTTTTTGGAATTCGCCTGTGGTTTAGAGCCTAAAAGCTATATGTGTACCAAATTGAAAGTTTCTAGCTCATCTGGATGTGGGCAAACGTTAATGTGAGTGAGCGAGCCCTTACTCGGGGGTTTTTGGGCTAGAAATTAAAAAAAAAAACGTTTTGGAATTTTCCTGTGGTTTACAGCCTAAAAGCTATATGTGTACCAAATTTCAAGTTTCTAGCTCATCTGGAAGTGGGCAAACATTAATATCAGTGAGTCAGTCAGTCAGCCGTGTAGCTTTATATTATAGGGATTTTATTATTAGTAGTAAAATTATCAATATTATTTCGAATAATTTACTACAGTTATTGAATTCACATTTCATGCTATATACCCACATTCTAAGTTTAAATTGTCCAGTAAAGGCAATATCGTATTTTGACAAATTTTTAAGTGGTATGTAAAGCAAGAAATATATATGAGATCAGACAGCATGAATTCTATGCATGAACTCTTGACGCCCATTAATAATTAAAAAAATAACTTTTTAATTTTTTTTATTTTTTTTTATTCTTATTTTTATGTAATTTTTATTTTTTAATATTTTTATTTTTTAATATTTTTATTTTTTGTTTTTTTATTATTTTAATTTTTTATTTTTTTAATTATTTTTGTTTTAATTAAGAAAATAACTTTTTAATTTTTTTATTCTTTATTTATTTTTTATTCTTTTTTTTGAAATTTTAATTTTTTAATATTTTTATTTTTTAATATTTTTATTTTTATTTTTTGTTTTTTTATTATTTTAATTTTTTATTATTTTTTATTTTTTAATTATTTTTGTTTTTCAAATATTGGAAGTAACAGATGTAACGGAACGAGGCGAAAGTCACGGATAAAACACTTGTAACAGAAATATTAGAATTAACTGTAACAGGTCAGAGTAACTGGAGCAGGTGGAAATAACAGTAACGGGTCCAAATAACTGGAGCAGGTGGAAATAACAGTAACGGGTCCAAATAACTGGAGCAGGCGAGAGTATCAGTAACAGGTCAGAGTAACTGGAGCAGGTGGAAATAACAGTAACGGGTCCAAATAACTGGAGCAGGCGAGAGTATCAGTAACAGGTCAGATTAACTGGAGCAGGTGGAAATAACAGTAACGGGTCCGTGTAACTGGAGCAGGTGAAAATAATGTAACGGGTGTAACTCTCGACACGTTACTTTGTTCCAGACCAGTTACATTCGCTCGACACCGACAAATTTCTCAACGCAACTAATAATAACAATAATAATAAGTAAATAAATAAAATAAAAATAAAAATAAAAATAAAAGTATTAAAAAAACCCTGAGAAAAAGGAGAGCTGCTGAGAAATTTGGAGAAACTATACAGAATTCTTATATATTTATATATATTTACACGCTAGCGGCCGTAATTTTGAAGATATTTGAACCAAATTTTATTATGTTATTTCTAGGCCCAATAGTTAATGAGCAAAATTAGCCCAAGGGGGGTCGTGGGAGGGGGTTAAATTTTGAAAAAATTATATCTCGGCCCCTATGAAGTATAGAGAGAAACTTTGTTGGAATAAATTAGAGTACTCCCTATGGAGTTCACAGTGACAGTAACGATTCGGGGGTTTTAGGGGTACGAGTAGGGGTGGGGGATGGAAATTCGAAATTTTTGAAACCACGTCTTGTGGGGTATCGTTGAAAAGCTCTTGATGAGTACTCTACAAATCAATACCTAGTTTCTCGATAGCTCTCATATAAGGCAAGATTTGAATGTTTTAAACAAGTGCTCTTTCCTCTTTTTTGCAGTTATTATTGCGGGTTTATCATGCCAAGGCTAATGAAGAAGAGAACTGCGCAGTGACAATAAATTAAACCAAAAGTACTTCGAAATCTACCTCAGCCTGTAGGCCTGCCTAAAGGGATTTTATTTCACTTCACACAAATGCAATTAATAGGAAATGATCAATCCCCGCCATTTCATGCAGATGTCTAAACTTAAATAGATGAATTTTCGCTTCTCATTGCAATGATTGCTCGATGGCGTAGTGGGTAAGATGAAGGTTGAATAGTAGGAAAGGGTAAAGAAGTGGTGAAGGGGGGGAGTCAGAATTTCCAATACTGTTAGTTGTTCCACCATTCACATCTAGATGTCTGGAGTGGGAAGAGCTAAAGGGACGACCTGATTTTCCCTCGTTTTTTAATAAAAAAAATCCCGGGGGAGGACCCCCATTTTTTGGATTTCCAAATAATAGCAAACTTTCGTCTGTGTCGGTCCCTCCTTTCAGTATTTTCTGGTTCCGCCTTTGGTTGAGACGAAAATAAGCTATCCTAGGAGGAGCTTTGGTAACCGTTACTTTTGATTTTTTGTAACAGGTCGTTACCGTTACATACATGTAACAGTTACAAAGTAACAGTTACAAGAAATATTCCCCATCTCTAGTCACTATGGAGACGCCGCTTGCTCCTACCGCCGGTTGCGAAGTTCGTGGTGTTACTCGTATTTTGACAGCTGAAATAAAAATGTGACTGAAATTCATCGCGAGTTCTATAGTGTTTATGGTGAAGACGTTATGTCTCAAGCGTTAGGCGCCGATCCGTTTCAACATTTCAGACATCTTCAACAACAGTCCGAGCGCGGGAAGTGGAAGGGCAGCAGCTTCGTTGTTCATCTTGTAATGTTGTTCTCCCTTCAATGAATGATTGGCGCCAACGAGAAACAATTGGCCTTGATATAACGTCTGCACCATAATCACTACACAACTCGCGAGGAATTTCGGTCGTATTTTTATATCACCAAGAGCAAGGTGCGTCTCCATAGTGACTGGAGCTGACTGCTGGACCGATGGACGCACACACATGGCAAGTTTACAGTGCTGGCTGACACTACACCCAGACGCAAATTGCCTGTGACTCTCAGACATTTCCCGCCTACCACACGGATAAAAAAAAATTGTAACTTACTTTTGAGACAGCCTCGTGGTATTTTATGAGATTGTGTGTGGGGACGGGAAAATGTCTGTCCATCCATCTGTCCGCCTGTCCGTCCGTGTGTCTGTACGCGCGATAACTCAAATACGCTTTATCGGATTTTCATTAAACTTGGTATAGGCATTTATAACGTCCATGGCAAGAAACCTATTGATATTGGACCTAATCGGTGGACCGGTACCGGAGTAATGCCCAATTTAGTGGCTATTTTTATGGTAATATATTAGAAAAGAGCGATAACTCAAATACACTTTATCGCTTTTTCATGAGATTCGGCATACGCATTTATGACGTCCATGGGTATACGACTATTGAATTTGGACCAAATCAGTTGACCGGTACCGAAATAACAAGTATAATCCATATTAATTTTGTAATGAATATAAAACGCTACATTATTATTTATTGCATGGCCCACAATATAGGCGAATATTAAACATAACGTAACAGATTGCCAATCGTTTATTGACATTGTTAGCCCGCCTTGATTGATTAATTTCTTCATAATGATGTCAGTGTAAATAATAGTGTAAATAAAAGATTTAAACACAACTAGCCGTTGAATATGCTGTAGGCCTATAATTTATTTTTGTATGTACATAGTAGTGTAAATTATAACTATTTAAAAACAAATCTAAAATATATTCTACATTGTGAGCTGTTTAACTTATCTTATCAATACTGCCTCTACAACAGAAATACACAGCAGGTGAATTATTCAAGGAAAAAAAATACAATGAATTATGAACTACAATAACAATAACAATAATTAAAAGAAATACATTTCCTCAAGGGCTGAAGATGGAGGAAAGGTTCCCATGATACTGGTGGCATTCCCCCTTTGTATGGCAATGCTGATACGTTGCCTCAAATATTCGCCTGCCCTAGGATCCCCTGTTGCAGTAGCAAGTCTTCTACCTATCTCTGAAGTTAACTCCTTCGCTTCTGCACACCAAGTACCAAGTGTCTCGACAGCAAACACAACAAAATGATACTGGTCAATTATGTGAGAGTACTTCTTTAACTTCAAAGATACAGCAGAAATCGCAGCCGAGCCAGGATTTTTGCAGGTGACCGGCAAATGTGATGAAGCTAGTGTGTCGACACAGGTTGCATCCCATAAAAGTGATTTACCCCTGACCCAAGGGATCAAGGTCAATCCGTCGGGTCTCTTGCCATCAGATCGACTAAGGCCAACTGGCTCCAAGATAGTCGGGACACCAGCAGAGACTAAGGCTCTTTTAATGAGGTCGTTGATCATGGAATGCCTGGAAAACCTTCCTGCGTTCTTCGGACAGCTTAACCCATGATGGCCGTAAGGGTCAACTCTGGCGCCGCACTGGCATAGGTGTGGATGACAGATTTTACTACCAAGCCGCAAGCCTACAGCGATCCTGAAAGGCACATCATCCATTAGGGTACCTAAGTTAGATGAAGGTAAAGCTCTCAGCCAGGAGCCAGCTTCGTATTCACGAATGGTAAGAAAACGTGCTTGATCAAGGTCAGAAGGAGAAGAAGAAACGAGAAGTTGGTGTATACGTATGGTGTTTATATGATCCCACTCCTTCTGTACCTCTGGATGAGTCGGAAAATCCTGTTCAGAGTTTAAAAGTCTCCAACTTTCAAGAGCCTCCGACAAATGGCAGATCTCAATTTCATCACCATGATTTAAAAGAACAGATTTGACAAAATCAGAAACGCCATGAGCCGAAGCCAAGAAAGCAGGAATACAAATATCGTTGATCTTGCGCACACCAACTCCTCCAAACTTAATAGGTAAACTTGCCAGTAACCAGCTTTTATCATCAAGAGTCAGATTAAGTATGGATTGTAAGCAATTTCTCACAGTATCATCAGCTTCATTGACAATAGATGGATATAACCACAAAGGGGTGGTGCGAAGAAAGTATGTTAATTTGGGAACAAAAAAACTACTTTTTAGGAGAAAATACGCCGTGTGAGAATGAAGCGAATTCAAACATTCAAACATTTTCTTCATCAACTCCAAGTTCTGCCTTGCAGTATGTTCCACAGCGTCAAGCATGATGGGAGATCCAAGTAGGTTTAACTCAGAACTAGATACTATTTTAATTCCTGGTGTAATTTTCTGAAAAGCAGAAACAACGTCTTCATCTCTGGCAGAGCAGAAGTATAGCTCACATTTATTTGGATTAATTTCCAATCCAATTGCCCCACATTCATCAATGATCTTCTGAAGATCCTCAAGTACAATATTAGGTTCGTCTCCTAGAGTTCCATCGTCCAGATAGAAAAAATTTAACTTACTCTGTAAGTGTGAAATTGTGGGATGAATTGCAAGACTAAAAACCATAGGGCCCGTGGGATCACCTTGTTGTGCTCCTCGCTGAGATGGAATAGTTTCGGAATTGAAGAAAAGGTGTGATGGTGTCCTATATGCTTGCCATAGAAAGGGGCATAGGTTGGGAACTTTCTCCTTAACCATTGCTAACAAAGAATCTCGTTCGATACAATTGAATGCATTTCTGAAATCAATTTTAAGGAGAACCTTATTACTACCTGCGTTCTGGCTAAGGTATGTGCGAACGGTGTGAATAATTTTCTCGCATCCCTTTGGAGTTCCAAATCCTAGTTGATGAGGGCGAAAATATTCCCCTAGGGCCTCCCTTGTAGATGTACAAGCCAATTTAGCCACAAGCCTCCGGAAAGTATTTCCAATTGCAATTGGACGGATGCCACCATCTTTCTTCTGAAGCGATATAAGTGAAGCTCCAAATAAATAAGGTGTAATGGCTTCAGGAACAATGCCTTCTAAGATGAGGTTACATAGTTTTGTTATGCTGTGCAATAGCCGTCTACCAGCATCCCCTGCGGATAGAGAGGTAAGATCTTTCAGATGTTGAGGCCGTATGCCATCTAACCCAGCAGCAGAACCAGACGGGAAACTTCTTATTACTTGCAAAACACTTGAATATTGATATTATATTGTGCAATATATAGATACCGATATCTACATTACATTTTAATGTTAGTATTTTTCTTATTCGTTTCTGTGCAGCAATATACCTAATGTAATTCCTGACAGATAGATTTCAGATGGATTTAAACTTGAAACAAACCTGTCAGTGAATCGTAGGTCTATTGCATCATTAATATTATTGCCAGCGCATTTTGTTTTTGGAGTTTAACTCGGAAATCTATTACAGAAATAACTTCTTTTCTGCATGGGCCTATCATAATTGCAATTATCACTGATTTAAAAAAGCATTCTGACACTTTGTTATATCAGTTTACTTGATTTAATTTAATCTGTTTTCTACTGTATACATATACCCATTATTGTTGGTACTCTTTGTCATGGGCAACCTGCAGGCGTTGCAGGAAGAAAAAAAATGTCACAGTGGGAAAATACGTACAAAAGACTTTGTAGGTTTATAATATATATATATATATATACAAGATATGAACAGCAACTACTTTTCACAAAGTAAGGCGATGGTACCATGGGATGTACGTCACGGGAGGATACAGTATATGGACACATTATTTGGTGGTAGCATTGGATGTACGGTTATAAGAATAGAGGCGATGGTAATTTAGTTGTGAGTCACCCGCCGTGCAGAATGGGCATGGCAAGATATGAACAGATTTTTAGGTCAAAATAGTCACTATCCGAAGGAAAAGTGCCAGAAGTGTTGGGGAATAATGTTCATCCGTACCGAACTTTAAGGTATCATGGAGAGGGTATGTGTGCTTTCATGCTTCCAACATTGCAATACCTAAGGGTAGGTACATGCCGAAGATGCCTTACTGTACTACCTTGTGGTCGCGGTTTAGGTCACTACCTTGCTGACACCTCCGTGTAAAACAAAAGTATAGATACTGACGCGCCCGCACATGTCCAAATATACCTTACTACCTTACTGAGCAGTTTAAAGTGAGGTTTACCATGAGGTCGATGTCAAATCAAAATTATTTGTTTTACCTTGCTGCCTAGAGGGAGGCAATGAGTTTATGGTCTCTTGTGATTGGTTTGTTCAAGGTATCTTGTGATTGGTTTATTCAAGGTCACTGGCTTTCTTTGATCACCAGACGCCCCTCCACCCGTCTATTAGGGTGTTTTACACTATGTGATCCACTTTTGTTTTGAAGTCCAGACTCGTCACTTGTTTCTCTCCTCGTTGTTTATTTGTGTGCTAAAAATAGATAAAGATGCTTTAATAGATTTGGTAGTTAATATTCCTGCATTGCGGGATAAACGTGTGAAAGAGGATTTTTTCACCTGAAGCAAATATTCTTTCCTTCGAATAGAGTCCCATTACATCAGATGTAAGGGTAGGACATAAATCCGGTACTAGAGGAACAATATGTTGGGTTACAAAGGAAATAATAAAATAATTAAAGGATCTAGCCTCTGGAACTAGGGTTGGAGGGCCAAATTACGTAATAGTAATTAAAAAAAAGGATTGATCAAAGAAGGTTGAGAGCAGTGAACTTGACGCAGGCACTGGGAACAGGGATCCAAGGATCCCTGGAATACAACTTATAGTCTAACATGTTATAAAAAATGCAACTTTATTATCACACGATGCATTAAAAGAAATAAATTAAATATACTTAAAGAATGAACTGAATATATACACTATGCAAATTGGCGGGAATTAATAGCACGTGGCTAAAAATATTGTAATTACTTCAGATAATAAATTATATAATGTAAAAATTGTAATCATTGATATAGTTAGTTGAATTATATGAAATAACTGAAATATCAAGATTGAGCGTAAATTACACTAGTATAGGTCGATGCTAAGTGCACAATGTATTACACAATAGCAAGCAAGCCTAACTGAACTTAACACACGGATGCGTTAATTAAAAGAACTGTAAGACTGTGGTAATTACTGCAGAATAATTACGAGCGTAAAACAAAACTTGATGATTGTAGTTTTGTAAGAAATTCGGGGTTTTAAGAGAACTTGAACTTGGCGTTTCACAGTTACTCGAAAACAGCGCGAATTGAGAGAACACTTGCATGTGTCTGATCGCGATGCAGTCTGACGATGAACTGACTTGGGTAGCTTGGCTTCTCATAGGGCGTGCAAAGAATTGCATCAGACAAAGGCGCGAAAGCCGATTACACCATGTTACGAAATGCTGACTGGACGAGGGAACTATATAGCGGATATTTGAACAGAATAACTCACTAGACATGTTGCTTGCACGAACATCAGGAAAGACACAAACCAGAGAATAGGCGCCGACTTAGGGGGGGCAAGGTACTTTCTGCCCCCCCCCCCAAAGACTTAAGATTTTATCATTTAAGGCCTATGTATAGCTACTGAAAATCCAGTTCTTGCCCCCCCCAGAAATATTACCAAGTCAGCGCCTCTGACCTGCACTTTCCAGTTTCAACTATATGCCTACTTACGTTGGCTGCACTGGACTGCGGTTCTAATGACTGACAAATAGAAGCCATTTGACTTCGAACATTTCATTCTAGTATTAGTCTATTCTTTCTCATTTTTCCGTTCTTAAATGTATTACGTCTCAATATTAATGGTATTAATCTATTCATACAAATACAGATACAAATACAAAATTAATAAAAAACCGTATAGTTCGTATACAAAGGCTTATCATATAAGAGAAAGCATAATGGTTTAGATACATAATATTCTCACTCATGTGTCAAGCTTATAAGTGGCGCATTGGTTAAGATGCTTGATCGAGGAACTGGAGGTTCTTCGTTCGAGTCCCTTTTCTGTATTTTTTTTATTCATTATATTTTTAAGATTTAAATGCAGTGTTTGATTTTTAAATTTTTAAAATTACCTGCCTTACACTTTTTGTCAAATCTATAAGAGTAGATCGAGATTTCACGTACTTGGCACCCTGGGCAAAACTTTGTTAATCGCCCTTTTTATTTTTTTACTTTTACCACCTACCCCGAAGTTACTGTTTTGGTGTTAAGTTTTACCGAAGAATAAACCAGTAGTATCCCGATAGCATTTTATTATTGCAAGTAAATCCAGGATTCACAACATTTATTAAAAATTAAAAGTAATTATGTTTCGGAGAAAAATGAATGATTGCTATTGCAGTTTCATTTCCAAAACAATTACCAGAAACCTCTGAAAATATTGTAGTATGTAATATAATCGATCTTGAAAATTTTCAAAAATATTTAATATAGGTTATTTGGTAATTATAAAACATATGCTACTTTAGATTAAGTTATGTTTGAAAACATATTATTAGGCTACAGGTACCATATATTAAAACAAATATTTTAGAACAAAATAGTTATTTATGATCCAAATGTTAAAACGAGATTTTATTTTGCGAGTTGGCTATGTTTGCGAAAGGAGCCCGTAAGTGCGAATGCCGCAAATCTACGAGCAAAATAAATTATCTTTATCACGTGTATCATATACTATTTTTTAGACAATCGTTAAAATTTGTCAAATAATAATAATAATAATAATAATAATAATAATAATAATAATAATAATAATAGAAGTTAGATTTATGATAAAGAATTAAACCCTGTGGAGCCAGCCATATTGGAAAGCAAAGACAACCTGTTACTGATTTTCTACAATTTCTGAGAACTTTCACATTTAAAAGGGCTTAGTGAATTTTAATTTTTTTTATCAAACTGAGTCTATTTAATAATCATATGTAAATATTTTTAACAAAAAGAGTTTTTCCATGTGAAGCAATCAGAGTTGGTTACTCTGGAATGTTATAATTTCATACCACCCAGTAGCATAATTTTCTCATTTTAATTAATATAATTTAAGATTAAAAGTGCTTTTAACTTCTCTTCTCTAAAACAAATATTACCATATTTCTACTTTCCTGAGAAAAGTACCTGACCCAAAAATAAAATGTTGTTTTCATACAATTTTCCGTACACACAAACACACTCACACACTGAGACACGCACACAGACATGTTTCCAAAATAGTATTTTTTGATTCGGGGCCTCAAAACGTGAATTTATTTTAAAAACTAAAGTAGGAATTTCGGAATCGAAAACGACACTTCCTCTACCTATAGTACCTATGGTAATGGGCAGAGGAAGTAAAGAAGGAGAATCGTGCGAAAAGTGGAACATCTTGTCCCTCTACCTGAAAAGAATTTTAATAGGTTTCGCCGCTAAAGGCGATCTTTAAATTCGCCGAGGGTTTCACTACTGATAAGGTTTTATACGCTACAAATTATATTATACAATAAAATATAAGACAGCTAATTTTAAAAATAAAAAATCATAAACTGTATTTGCGTCTTGAAAATAGTATTAAAAAAAAGCACCCTGCCTAGGATCGAACCCCAACTTTCTGCATAACTATCCAGCACCATAACCACTTAGCTACGACACCACGAACTAACGAAGTGAATATTTATCATGTGAATGTGTACGATGTTCCAGACATAACAGGATAAATCTTTGTGTAAATGAACGATATGGTTTTTTTTGTGAAAATATGGGTTCGGAATAATATTACATTACATAAATATCGAAAATTACTAAATGGAAGAACAGAAAAATGATAATTGAGGGATTAGAAATAGTTTCGAATGTTCAAGGCCGAATACAGCCGAATAATGCTGATCGGCACCTCCTTGTCAGTACACAACGAAGTCGAGTAGTTCATTTGTCAATCTTTGAAACTGGCAACCTAATTTGTAGAATGGAAAGTGCAAACTTACGACGGCCCAGGTATAGTGACTTAAATGTGTCAAAGATATACGATATGTATGTAGAAAAGCGAAAAAATGAAGGTGTAAATCCTGAAAAATTCATACTATCGCCATATTTTCAATAGTAATTTCAACGTTGCCTTTCACCAATCAAGAAAGGATCAGTATGATAAATCTTTTAAATACCAGCACTTGACTGATGCGGAAAAAGAGTAATTTTTCAAGAAAGTTACGATTCCCACATTTTCAGAAAAGAGAGACCACGTCAATTGAAAAATGTTTTAAAATTATAATCAAAAGAAGTAAAAATCCACTTCTTAGTTTGATTTTAAAGCAGTTCAATACTGCCCTCGAAAGCCAAAGCAATTTTCTACAAACAAAGACCAGCAGTCTATAATGTAATCGTGTAGAGTGACTCAAACGACGTGAGGAGATGGCTGATCATGGAGCGTCAGAGGTGGCATCAGTTTTTAGTCATCTGAAAATAATCCAAGATGGGAAGAATATTCCGCTTGATGTTTGACAGTTGTGACGGAAAAATAGGAATGTTATAGTTTCAAGGATGGTGTTATAGGCCTATGGTGTCAATATTCTGGATATTCGTATGGGCTATCATATCTTCTTTGAGACAGGACATTCCGAAATAGAGTGTGACAGTGTTCACGCTCACATAAAAAGTTCTAGCAAAGTGATGCATATATTCGATCCCAGGGACATGCCAGGAATTCTGTTAAGGGGGACAAACTCAACATAATTACAAACACAACGATTCTTACTTATTGGGCGAAACTATCGAGTAGTCTATAATATTAAGAATTTGTGTATTGTTGTGAACAATAATAGTGAGATTGCAACGGTAATTTTCTAAATAACTGTACCGCAATTCTTGTTTCGGAGACTTGGCTAAATCCTTCATTACCATCTTCCTCAGTTGCTCTTAGTGGGTACTCTTTCATAAGAAATGACAGAATAGGTAGTAGGGGTGGAGGGGTGGCAGCCTACATTCATTCATAATTAAGACCTAAGATAAAATTTCAATCTATTAGTTATGAAGGTAGACCCGAATTTATATTTATAGAACTAAATGCAAGTATGCAGAAATATCTTATATGTGTTATATGTCTTATATGTCTTATAAAGCAACTAAAGTTGGTTGCCTGAGTGATCTAGAAACCCCATTGTTAGAACTTCTCCCAAGATACCAACATGTAATCGTTCCTGGAGACATAAACACGAACCTACTTGCTACAGATTCTCCTAACAGAAAACAATAACAAAACATGTTTCACTCCTGTAATATGACTACCCTTCCACTAGAGCCTAGCATCGCACTGACATTTCAGATACCGGTACGTTACTCGATATAATTGCTACAAGTAATCCCGATAAAATATTTACTCACGGACAAATACCCGTACCTGGACTATCCCATCATGACCTAATTTATGCTGTTTATTCCTTACAATGCCCCAAAATCAATCCAAGATTTGTTACTTATCGTGATCTGAAAAATGTAAACGAGGCTGACTTAAACAAAGAAGCTTTACTTTTACCCTGGCACGTAATATGGGAGCAAAGAACTATAGACGAAAAAGTTGAATTGTTTAATAACATGATAATCCAACTGTATGATACAATTTCACCAATAAAAACAAAACGCATGACTAGGCCCCCAGCCCCATGGATGACTGAAGACATTATAAAGCTAATGAACGAACGAGACAACGCTTACCGAAAATACAGGCGTGACGAAAATGTTGACAACTTAAGAACATATAAATATTTAAGAAATAGAACTACACAGACTACAAAGAACGCTATACCTATATGGAACGCTATACCTAAAAATCATGGGATTAGGTAAATCAAGGGAAAATGGCGATGCGACCACAATTCGCCCAGACGAACTTAATGAATATTTTATGTTTGCAGACTGTGACGATTGATGACCAGAGCAAACGAGATACGATTTATGAACTACCCAATATTGACGTGCAAATAAGAGAAAAGCTATTCTAAGCTATTAAAAGCTATTCTATTAAGTATGTAACTCCCATCGATGTTAAGAAGGCCCTGAATCGTAACAAATCTAAAGCACAAGGAAGTGACAATATTAGCATAACGCTCATTCATAATATTATCGACGTTATATTACCGACATTAACACATATCTTCAATGCTTCTCTAATGACATCAACTCACCCCAATTTGTACGACCAATACCTAAAATGACACACCCACCCTCCCAAGTGATTTCCGACCTATCAGCATATTACCTACTGTCTCAAAAGCACTGGAACGGATCGTACATAAACAAACGACTGACTTTCTTAATGAATACAAAATTCTTTACCCTTATCAATCCGGATTTAGAATTGGACGTAGCACTGCATCTGCACTACTTAACGTCACTGAAGACATAAGCGAAGCCATCAACAAAAGTGAAATAACTGTGTTAACTCTCCTAGATTTCAGTAAGGCGTTTGACTCTGTAGACATTGGCATACTTATTTCCAAACTCCGTTCTTTACAATTGTCTGAAAGCTGCATCCGCTGGGTTGATTCTTATCGTCGGGATCGCCAACAGTGCGTGTTTACTTGCAGGTCGTCTTCTAGGCCAGTTAGAGAATCGAAACAGGGGTGTATGTCGCAAAAGGTGGGGTAGAAGATTTTATTTTTTTAACTTGTATATATGGATACAAACATGTAAAAAAAACAAAAATGCTAACATGGGCGACCCCGGGAAAACTTTTGGCGGCAAAAAACCTCGAAATTTTAGGACTTTTTTTTTGTTTTACGCCTATAACTCCTACACGGTGCATTCTAGCTAACTTTACAATTTAATTAATTAAAGGGCATTAAATTCTGCGTCGAATGAGTACCATAACGTAATAATTCGGTCAGGTAGTATGATCGAAAACCACGGTCAAAGAACGACGATTTTTTCCAACTTTGCCAAAAACTGAGATATAGTACTATACATGAGTCTGCAGCATGGAAATGAGTACTCTGAGAGAAAAACTCATGAAATAAAAGTTGTAGAACATCAAATTCTGCGTCCAATGAGTACCAAAATTGTCAGTTTCGGGGAAGTACACCTCTAGAAATTGGCGATCTCCCGGTGTATGGTAATTGGCATAAGAATCCCATGAAGGTACCGGTGAGTTGCAACTCTAGCCAACCAAACCGGAAGTATCTTTCTATCACATTTCTTAATAGTAGTAGCAGTAATAACAATAATAATAATAACAATAACATAACAACAGTAATAATATTATTGTTATTATTATTAGTATTATTATTTAACAATAATTTAAGTATAATTATATTTAGTGCATGTCTAGTGTATAGTGTCTATGTATGCAGCACTCACCCCGCTTCCCTCCAATGCTGCAGAAGAGTGACAGTATTTCGCAGTAGTGGATGGAGGCTATCTGCTTCATAAAGTTCTTTGGCCACCCAACTCCTCTTTCGACACCACGCCAAGAGTTAATCCTTTTTTTTTTTAAATACACCATGGGTCCACGAAAGTTGCCGTTGTATTCGACAGATAGGCCTACCCTGCTCAGAGTGGCACCAAAAGATCTGAGTTATTGCGGCGGATGAAGATTCGCCATTCCCCCGAAGTAATCTTTGACGTAAATATAAGCTAACTAGCTAACTTTACAATTTAATTAATTAAAGGGCATTAAATTCTGCGTCGAATGAGTACCATAACGTAATAATTCGGTCAGGTAGTATGATCGAAAACCACGGTCAAAGAACGACGATTTTTTCCAACTTTGCCAAAAACTGAGATATAGTACTATACATGAGTCTGCAGCATGGAAATGAGTACTCTGAGAGAAAAACTCATGAAATAAAAGTTGTAGAACATCAAATTCTGCGTCCAATGAGTACCAAAATTGTCAGTTTCGGGGAAGTACACCTCTAGAAATTGGCGATCTCCCGGTGTATGGTAATTGGCATAAGAATCCCATGAAGGTACCGGTGAGTTGCAACTCTAGCCAACCAAACCGGAAGTATCTTTCTATCACATTTCTTAATAGTAGTAGCAGTAATAACAATAATAATAATAATAATAACAATAACATAACAACAGTAATAATATTATTGTTATTATTATTAGTATTATTATTTAACAATAATTTAAGTATAATTATATTTAGTGCATGTCTAGTGTATAGTGTCTATGTATGCAGCACTCACCCCGCTTCCCTCCAATGCTGCAGAAGAGTGACAGTATTTCGCAGTAGTGGATGGAGGCTATCTGCTTCATAAAGTTCTTTGGCCACCCAACTCCTCTTTCGACACCACGCCAAGAGTTAATCCTTTTTTTTTTTTAAATACACCATGGGTCCACGAAAGTTGCCGTTGTATTCGACAGATAGGCCTACCCTGCTCAGAGTGGCACCAAAAGATCTGAGTTATTGCGGCGGATGAAGATTCGCCATTCCCCCGAAGTAATCTTTGACGTAAATATAATTAACCAAGTTGCTCAGGAAACGTTTTTGGTCAATGAGTTTAATAAAAGTCTTCTCATTCAAGTCCTGAAAAGTCACTTCGAAGATTGTGACATTAAAGTCAATCAGGCCCATGCTGACTTGCTCATTTCCATGGCCAAGGAGCATGAAGCTGTCACAATAATTGGAGAGGACATAGACCTTCTTGTGCTCATGATAGGGGTTGGCCAGCCATGCATCAGCTTGGTCTTTCTGAAGCTACTGATGTGCAATATTTGAGAACATCTTTCAAATTCGACCAATCCATCTCCAGTCACATCCTTTTCATCCACACGTTTAGTGGATGTGATACGACATCTGCTATTTTGGTCAAGGAAAGATGAAGCTGAGCAGCATGGTCACCTTTTCGAAAGAACTTCAGGACATCTCCCGATGCTTCGTTGACCCATTCACCAGCCATGATTAGATTGATGAGGCTGGTGATCTCTACATCGGAGATCCCACCAAAGTAGCTCTGGATGAACTGCGCCAATCCACGTTCAGTCAAGCAGTGGCCAAGGGAAAAGTGGACCTTGCAAGACTACCACCTAATTATGATGCTGCACGCCACCATTCATATAGGTGTTTCCATCAAATATAGACATGACTGGGTAAAACAAGAAACCTTGAAGAAAGAGGATGGGTGCGTAGTAATGCGGGTCTAGTGCCACTAAAACCACCAGATACGTGACTCCCTTGTCTCTACTCAAGACAATGTCATGCCCTTGCAAGATAGCGTGTAGTAGAGCCTGCTCTTGGCGTAAGGCTGTTCTGAAGCACTACTGTGGTCAACAATGTGACAACACTTTATCCACCGGTAGTTGACGATGATGACGACAAAGATCACTTCAACCAGCTATTGGAGCTCGAGGAACAACCAGAGGAGGATGATAAGAGCTTCCTACCACTTCCACTGATGCTAATAGAGGAACTGGGCTCCTTGGTTTATTTATATCATACACATTTTTAAACATATATTTATTGACTAATGGTTTTTCAGGTACTTAGAATGGCTTTATTTGGTGACAGGTTTCGGGCTTAGCCATGCTACCCTTGATCAGGCTTATTAACATATTATTTCTATTATTAACAGTTTTTTTATAGATTTACATCATGGTAAATTAATAAAATACCGATATGGTGTATAATTATTATGTGTTTTTAAATTACATCCATGTATTCTTATTTACTCATGTGTTTTCACATTTATTGTCTCCTTATTCACATTTTAAAATGATTATTTGATGATATTAAAGCAAGAATAACTCTGTAGGACAAACACCCGTACTGCTGAAGAGTTCTAGCTCATAGGTACCTTCATATGCCAATTGCCGGACACTGGGAGATTGCCAATTTCGAGAGGTCTACTTGACCGAAACTACAATTGTTGGTACTCAGTAGACACAGAATTTGATGATCTACAACTTTTATTTCATGAGTTTTTCTCTCAGAGTACTCATTTCCAAGCTGCAGACTCATATGTAGTACTATATCTCAGTTTTTGGCAAAGCTGGAAAAAATCGCCGTTCTTTGACTGTGGTTCTCAACCATACTATTTGACCGAATTATTTCGTTGTGGTACTCATTCGACGCAGAATTTAATGTTCTTTAATTAGTTACATCGTTACATCGTAACGTTTTAGCTAGGAAGCACTGTTTAGGTGTTAGAGGCGTAAAACAAAAAAAACAAAAAAGTCCTAAAATTTCGAAGTTTTTTTGCCGCCGAAAGTTTTCCCGAGGTCGCCCGTGTTAGCATTTTTGTTTTTTACATGCTTGTATCCATATGCACATGTTAAAAAATAAAAGCTTCTACCCCACGTTTTGCATCATGCAATACCTCTACTGACTGGCCTATTCCTGGCGTCCCGTGAAGAGAGGAGTCCCCCAGAGATGAGTTCTCGTCCCTTTACTATTTTCATTATATGTTAACGACATTTCAACAGTTCTCCGACACAGTAGACATCATCTCTATGCAGATGATCTGCAGATTTACATTCATACTAGACCCGAAACGTTACAAGCTGCTCTGACTCAACTAAATGACGATCTCAATGCTGTATCTAATTGGTGTAATAAATTTGGTCTCAAATTAAACCTAGATAATTCTCAGGCCATTATTGTATGTCTTCAGAGATTACTCTCAAAATTAGATTATAGTATGAATCTGCAAGTTATGGTCAACAATAAGCAAATCTTTTGCAGCTCCTCCGTGAAGAACTTAGGGTTCCATTTGGACCAAAACCTTAGATGTGTTACTCAGGTAGCACAAGTGCGCAAGAAAGTATTTGCCATAATCCATTATTTGAAACGTCTGAACTTCTGTTTACCATTTTCATTGAGGAAGTCCCTAATTGAAAGACTTGTAATGCCTCATTTTGATTATGGTGATGTTTTATGTGGCCTTAGTAAAAGCCTTGCCCTAAAGTTGCAGCGCGCGCATAATGCATGCATTCGCTTTGTGTGTAATATCCGACTAGCTGAGCATGTCACACCTTCCCTTCAAACATTAACTTGGCTCCGTGTCTGTGAAAGACGATCTATGCACTCTCTTTCTCTTCTTTTTCAAATCCTTCAATCCTCAACTCTCCATTACCTGGCTAATCGTATTCAGTATTTATCTTCAAATCACTCACTAAATACCATATCACAAGAAGATTCTCTACTTTCAAAACCTATCCATAGAACATCCATACATTCCCGGTCTTTTACTGTAACTTCTGCACGTTCCTGGGATCTTCTTCCCTCCAGCATCAGGGTCTGTTATACGCTGTCAGCATTTAAAACTAGGCTAAACGAATATCTATTAAAAAACGCTAATTTTTTTTAGTTGTAAAACATTTCCTCTTTTTATTATTTCTTGTATATTTTATGTCTAATTTAGGTTACTTCTTTTTCACATTTTGCTAAAATAGTTTAATTTTATGTAACATAGACTCAATTAACTACTTTAGGCTTTAAGGCCTTAACTCTGCCAGATTAAATAAAGATTTATTATTATTATTATTATTATTATTATTATTATTATTATTATTATTATTATTATTATTATTGTTATTAGTATTATTATTACTATTGTTATTATTATTATTATTATTATTATTATTATTATTATTATTATTATTATTATTATTATTATTATTATTACCGTGAGTTAAATTCTCAATGAGGTTAATCCAAATTCAAGTGATAAGTTTTGAGGCAGGTATCAGTATTTTATTATTATAAATTGAAAATAAAATTCAAATAACTAAATACATTAATGTTCACTTAGTTTCCTAATCCCTAGTTTTGAACGCCAGGTGAATTTAACTAGGCTGCAAAGCTTTTTTTTTTTAATTAACAGATTATGTTCTCCTGAGCCACAGCCTTGGTGAAAGATTATTATAAATACAATGATGCAATTATAATTGTATACTTGCTAAACTCGGTATAAAATATTTATATTTTTTTATTCTCCTTGTAACAACTACAGGTTGACAGAGACGAAGTGCCTACCAAAAATTTAATGAGACCACAAGACACTCCAGAGGGGGGCATCTGCTCCCTTGCCCCCATGCCGACGCCCATGTTCCATCATTACGCCGTGGTTAGAATGGTGTAGAAGCAAACTCTTAATGTTACATAAGTGGAGCAGAAAGACATTTATGACTACAACAACTTTCAGAAATCTTTGTTAAAAATAAGAAAATATATACTAATGAAAATAGTGTTAGATGGCTAAATATTATATGGTTTCAGTATAGAAAGGAAGGCAAAGAGCACTTATACTTATGACTCCGCTCAAGAGTTCCACAAATTTGCCATACAGAAAAGGCCATCTCGGAATTTTTCAAATGAACACGTTCAACTGAAGAGAAAATATCATGGCTTGATAAAATTGCAAGCAGAAAAATTGAAAGGCCTGAAAGACCTTTAATCCCATTTCTCTTCAACAGTTTATTTGAAGGAGAGGAAGTGGTACAGGATTCATCATAGGCAGAATGAAGGAATACCAAGACTGGTTATATAGAGACTATCTAGTACTAGTATCCTTAATGCAATTGTAACTTTCATTGCATTGTCCAGTCCATAGGCATAATTTATTTTCTTTGTACATTGTATTGTTGTAACATTGTTATAACATTATCTTAACTTTTGTGTATACATTGTTCAGTAGTGAACATTTTTCTCCATTATAGTGATCAAGTCACAATAATTTTGTTCTTATAAAATTGTTTTTCAGTCAACAATACAGATATGCACATTATTCAGTTCTGTAAATTATTGTCATATTTACAGCAATGTATTAAACATATCGTTCAATACTATTCAATAGTTAATCATTTCTTTGTTAATAAAATTACATTGTCAGTACGGTGTTACTTTCTCGTACAGCGTTAACTCCTTTTTTTTTCCATCAACAGCATGCTCCGTTACACGATGGTAGCACTACATGTCTATAAGCTTTTGCATTGAATCCTAGTACCGGTACTTAATACACTAAACATTGATTATAAATGTCTTGTGCTTCACAATCTATTCTTTCGTTCTTTATGTCTTACGCTAGTCTACTTCCATCGTTAATTACGGTAAGTTTCTGGTTTAAACACACTCTTAGTCTATGTTATTTTAGCTTGTTTCCTTAGCCTATTGCCCTTATCCTATTTTCCTTAGTCTATTGTCCTTAACCTATTTTCCTTGGCATATTTTGGGTAT
This sequence comes from Ectobius pallidus, assembly GCA_964059195.1. Taxonomy (NCBI): domain Eukaryota; kingdom Metazoa; phylum Arthropoda; class Insecta; order Blattodea; family Ectobiidae; genus Ectobius; species Ectobius pallidus. Next base: position 64,186,050 of record CAXKWD010000007.1, on the reverse strand, counting down.
GAATCTACACCATACTGTCCGTTAACACTAGCTTCGTTATTACTCAGCCTAAACTAACATATCCTATCGCTTTCAATGATTCAATTCCTCAAAGTCTATTGAATTTACAAATAAAAGGAAAGAGTTTCTATGGTTCCTTATCAAGCTGTTTTTCGACACTGGCCAGTTTTCCCGTTTTAGAACACTGTTCACAAGTTTATTTCTTTCATTCGATACCATTGGACACTCATAAAGGATGTGATCTACTGTTTGGTTTCCGCTATTGTAGGGGCACATATTGGGGAGCTGACAATCTTGAAGCGGTAGAGATATGATCTTGTTTTGCCGTGTCCGGATACCATTGCAGTGAAATTTGGTGTGGGCCTGAGGACTGTTTTCAATCTGTCTTTGATGAATGGGAAGAACTGCTTGGTCTCTGCTCCTTTTGTTGTCTGGTTCCATTGCATTAGCCACTTTTCTATGCTCTTTAATTTTATACTTCGTTCTACTTCCGTTTTTGGTATCTTCTTGTATACAACAGGTAGATCGTCCTGTTTTGCTGCTTCCTTAGCGAGTCTGTCTGCCAACTCATTTCCATAAGTTCCAGTGTGAGCCTTCACCCACTTAATGTAAATCGTCCATCTTTCTTCTTCAAGCTGTTTGTGTTTTTGTGTAATGTCATCTATTATTACATTTTGGTGTTGGCTATTTCTCAAGAGCTCTATGGTTATTTGGCTGTCAGTGTATACTATTGCTTTCGTTTCAGTAATTCTGTTTTCTGGATTTTCGTGAAGTGTGTGTAGAGCTTGCAGAATGCCTATTTGTTCAGCTTGGTTATTTGTGCAAAGATTATGTAGTTTGAATTTCAATTTGTCATATGTATGCTGAGGTAACTTATTAGAAAATTTTAAGGACATAGCATGAAATTTGTTTTGTTTTAGATAATCTTACAGGCAGTTCTAATAAGAGGTAGTTCTATATTGTATTATAATTGTGTATATCCTGACCACTATTATGCTGAGTCCATGTTTCACCGTTAATAGACATTTCAATATATACAGATTAACAACAGTCAACATGTTCTCTTTCTTAAACAACGGTCCGCAATGTTCATTGAATTGGGCACCTGTTGTTATGCGTATGGCCTTTTTCTGTAAAATGAAAAGTTTGGATACACCGGGACTATTTCCCCAACTTCTAATCCTATGACTGTATAGTCGCCACCAATTCTTAAGAGCCTTGACTCACTCCACCTCCCGAGGCCCGGGCAGACTTTGCGGAATGGTTTCAGAATGAGTCCTTCCTAATGAGGGTAACTTATTGTTCGGTAATCCCAGAGGCAGTGTATTTCGGGAGTCACCGATCGCCGATAACCATTTTTACACCTGGTCGGAAAAAGGACATATTGTTATTATACACTAACACAGCGTATTCAATGGGGCACACGACACTGGACTGAACAATCTCCAGAAAAGACAAAAACCTGTCAGTATTTCTTCTAAGGCCTTTAATGAGGGTAGCCTATTGTTCTATAGTTAACTATCTCAATAGGTAAGTAGCAGGAAAAAGAGTTATCTGGATAGCTGCAAGAAATGAGGCTTGTAAGAATTGGTGGCGACTATAACAGTGAACTATTGAACAAAGCACAGTATGACATTCTTAAATATGGCTTGACTGTTAGTGATTTCAATTGACGCAGCAGGTAGATAACTCTGGATAGCCTTGAGCATAAATGCTCGATATGACAGTCCCAAGATACTTTAGGTTTCAATATTAGTCTGAGTAATTTAACATTGGTTGGAAATTGAGCATTGTATTTTTAATGAGAAAAGTATCTTTTGGGTCTTATTAAGATTAAGACTAAAACCATTAGTCTGAAACTACATGGTGACATTATTTAGAGATTCAGTAATTTGAATCTTTAACAATGGACAATAATTATATCAGAGTGATACTAAGATGTATCGTCGGCAAGCAGGACACATTCAATACTAATGTTACTTGGTAGATCATTAATGGCTAATAGAAATAAAATAGGATCCAAAACCGAGCCCTGTGGAACGCCACATTTAACAGGAGTGATACATGCTTGGGAGGAAGACCCAGAATTTCGTACTTAGACAGTGAAGGACTTAATTCTTAGGCTAATAGGCTAAGATTTAAAAATAAAACTAAATAGGTATTTGATAAATTCACTAGATACATGATATTTTTAGGTAGGTTGTATGACCTTTGTACAGTGACTTGGTAACAATCCTAAAAGCAAATAATTTAATGCTGTTGTCAAGATTGTGGGAACTGGGAATAGATTTCAGTTGAATTTTAATTGACACATGTCTCTTTAGATAAAGCCAAGAGAATATTGAAAGTGTGAGGATGAATTCTTGTGTCAGCAGTGCGTGGGAAACCTTTTAATACACCGAATTGAATTTAATGAACACAGCAGAGACATGCCTTATCAGAAGCTTTGTCCTTAACTTTGTGATTATATTCTTTATCATGCTAAATCCAAGTCCATTTCAATTGACCTCGTTAAAGGAACTAAAGGTCACTGACATATAAGACAAAAGATCTGAAATCGCCACTGGTGCCTCATTATCTTGCTGGGAATTAACAAATTGAAGGACTCCTTCGAATAAGGTTACCACCAAGAATATGAAACATTTTCACAATAAGGAAGGACATTTCGTTCGCTCATATGGGCTACTCGTAATTATGCACTTTCAGTCTTATGTCTCGTCGATACAGTTTGACACTAAACTACAAAAACAACCTAAAATATCAAGAAGAAATCTAAAGTGGTGAAATTTATAGGTAAATATCCCAGAAGGGGGAAATTGTAGAGATTAATGAAACAAGTAAACTATTTAAATTATCTACGTTGCAATATGTCATTCAGTTATGAGACGATGACCTACAAAACAACATAATACAAAAGCGATTGTGTACAAAAGAAAGAGTTTACCCTTTCCATAAATATTAGGCAGGTAATAAGATAATATAGTCAAGTAAAGAGTTCCCTATACAGGCCATGGAGACCCTTAGGGTTACTGGAGGGCAAGGCTCCCACATTTTTAGACATTCAGCACATGAAAGTGGTAAGGATGACCGCCTTTACCCCCAGTACTCCCAGTATTGCTCCCGGTACTGTTCCTGTTGGCGACTGAGTCAACTCAATTGAAAATGTTCAGTAACCTTATCTGGGATCAGGAACTCGAATTTCTTGCGGATGACGGCAGGTAGACAAAGATACAATTGAATTCCTTCCCGGGGATTTCGAAGGAGGTTACTGAATTCATTTCATGATAACAAACGAATTCCATGCAATTACTACTTGAGGTAATATAAAGCTGAGTTAAATACATTTTACCTGAGGTAACCTTTGTAAACTGAATTCAAAATAAAAATTTCGTCTCATAAAGCAATCATATATTTTAATGATGAATTTAGGTCACAACTCATAAAAGGGAAATCGATCGTGTTTACAATTGGTAAATAGGACTCTAGTTGGCGCTTCGATTCATGTTACGTCATAACCCCTCAAGGTCTTTGCTCGCTAGTAGGCAGTCTAAGAAAATGTTATTCATACTTATGAAAAGGTATTCGGTTGCCTCTCCCAGCGGTCCCCGGAAGGAATTCGTGTAATCTCTCTAATTACCCTCACGCAATTCGAGTACCGTCTTATTTGTGGCAAGGAATTATAATAACTCTGCGGGGATCGAACCCCCTACTTCTGGTTTTTAGCACAGTGTCTCAACCAACTGTGCAATTGTACTATACATACAATATAACAAAACATTCTGGTAGATATTCGAAATAAGTTCTACAAATCCAACGCACAAGCATGCTTGCGTATTAAGATGTCATTGTGCAACCTACTTTTTTGTCATACTTGGCAGAATAATATTTCACTGGTGGTAAACGCATCGTTCAGTTATTCACGAACTTAGTTTCGTTCCTACAGATTTTGCGACTGGGAACATCTTGGGAGATTTTCACGATTATTCTAAGTTAAAACTCACGTGACAAAGTGCATAAAAAATGATCTGATTATATATGAACACACGAAAGAAAGGACCTGAAAAATATTTGGGTGTTTTACAGATTACTGAAGAACTAGAATATCCCAGCAATAGAACATTGCACAGGAATTTTAATCTCAGCGAAAGGTTCCAATATGAGATCAAAAAAGATTTACTAGACCTTGAGAAGATAGGCTACTCCATATTTTATTTTTCCACTGCGTAGGTTCCAGATTTAAAATAAAACGGCGCATGACTCAATAAGTAAATAATGTATGTACAACAAACAATTTCTATAGATAACTGATAACGAGGTACAGCTAGCACCGAAATAAGCTCATACCAGTAAACCCTAACGAACCAGTTTGTTTAAACTTTAAGAAAAGCTATTTCAAAGTTTGAAATAGTATTTCTAGAACAACCTCGTCCCGAAGGACAACTATAGAAGTATTACTGAGAATAGACCTATCCGCATATAGCACTTCGAATTATGCTGATACCGCCTCCTTTCCTTCTTCTGGCCACAAGAATTAATTTATTTACTAAAAACATTTCTGGAGATGTGCCGGAAAAGAAGTCCTTTTTAAAACTTAAAATTAAGCTGAATTTCGTATACTTCGCCACTTTCTATATGGCTATAAAATGAACTGTACAGCCAGTTGTAAAAGGGATGGGCCGACTTTTGTTCGTTAGAAAACTAGTTCTGTGGAGCAGTTCACAAACCGCATAAACAGCAGTTATTGCTGTGATGTTTTTTCCTTGACATAAAGTTTCGCCTTCCGTACCGAAAGTTGTGAATTCGATTTCCGTTAATTTTTTAATAAACAAGGTTATGCTATTTTGAACTTCCTGAAAAACTGAAATAAATATTTTATTTTTATTTATACTAAGGCTAACAAATGCCTTAAGCCAGGGGTCGGCAACCTGCGGCTCGCGAGCCACATGCGGCTCTTTGGATGTGAAGCTGCGGCTCTTTAGTTCCATACGCAAATATTATTTATTTTAAAATTAAAAATCGTTCTGAATCGATTAACGAGGATTAGGCACCGATTCTATCTCTCAGCCACTTGTACTCGCTTTTCACCGCACCCCTCCCCCGTGACACGCGTCGTAACTGTCGTCAGTCCGTCGGAAGCTCTCGAATGACGCCGTCGTCGGATGTTTCTATGTAGGTTTTCATTCGCTTTCGACGCAAGACAATTTGGCGTCTTCACCAGTGCTTTGGCTGTGACGTATAGTTTGTTGTTTCAAGTAAAAGAGTTAGAAGCGAATTATCTTCTCAAAGTTATGTATGTACACACACACACACACACATATATATATATATATATATAATAATAATAATAATAATAATAATAATAATAAAACCAAAGTAAAGGTAGGTAACATAATAAGTATTATATTTTAAAATGCATATTATACATAATTTCTTCCAAATAAGATACCTAACTACTTTTTTGAAGTCAATAAGAATTATCAAAAAAGAAACAAAGTACTACTATTGGATATTACCGTGAAAGTGTTTTTAATAAAATATATATTTAATAAATTACCTATTTTATTATTTATCTATTTTATAGCTTTTATTAAGTCTACTTAAAAATTAGCGTTAAAATAATAATTATAAGTGTAAGTACCTATAAATTGTTACTTAATAAACCTATTTTCGAACTCTGAGGATCAAAGTAGGTAGGTATTTGCAGTTTTAGATTGTTTATATGTTTGGCAATTTTCATTGATTTCGGCATAACACCTTTACTCGTAAACTAAGTATCTAATATTTGCCAAAGGCAGGGTGCTGAAACGTTTTGCTTTCTGCTTGAATGAAATAAATATATTCCTGAATGAAAAAGGCATTAATCACCCTGAATTAGAGAACGACAAATGGTTGCAAAAATTTTACTTTATGATGGATATCACAGCGAAATTAAATGAGCTGAATCTAAAACTGCAAGGAAAGGGAAACCCAGCCTATGTTTTGGTAGAAGAATTGGTTTGTTTTGAAGAAAAATTAATTCTTTTTGCAGAAGATATTCAGAGCGGTAAATTACTTCATTTTCAATTTCTAAAGCAATATCGCGATAAAACCAGTGCAACTGTTGACACGAATTACTTCAGCACAGTTATAAAAAAATTAAAGATGAATTTGCTGACAGATTTGATCAATTCAAAACCAACAAAACCACTCTAGCATTCATAGTAAATCCGTTCAACACAAATAGTAACGAAATCCACATTGAGCCATTTGGAATTGATACTGGATCTCTAGAAATGCAATTGATCGATTTAAATAGTAAAGCTTTGTGGAGTGGAAAATTTACAGAGTTGAAAAGCAAGTTGGAAGAGTTGGAGGTCCAGAAATGTATGTACGTAACGCAACAAAAGTGGACAGCTTTAAAAGAAATGCCTCGAGTTGAGGCACTTATATTCGACGCATGGAATAGTCTTCCAGATTGCTTCAGTGAGGTGAAGAAGTTGGCATTTGGAGTGCTGACTATCTTCGGATCGACATATTCGTGCGAGCAAGCGTTCTCTTGCATGAATATAATTAAAAAGTAAAGTAAGAAGCCAACTAACAAATAAAAATTTAGAGTCGTGTTTGAAACTTAAAACAACAAGTTATGAGCCAAATTTATACAAACTTTCTAAAACCATGCAAAGCCAACGCTCCCATTGAATTTGTTTGCTCAAATGTATGTTATTGAAGTACAAGTTAGTGTTGTAAGAAAATGTTTAATTGTTTTAATTTTTTACTTAAATAATAAGTAATTATCTAATAATGACATATATATATATATTATCTAATTTGTTGTGAAAAACACTACTTATATAATGAGTAAATAGATATTTTTTTTCTTATGAATAAATAGATTAGTTTTCTTTTATCAAAAAACTTTATTTATGCGAGTACTATTTATTGTTGGCAAGAAAAAAATTTGTGGCTCTTTAAAAGCTTTGACATTTTGTAAATTGTAATTTGAGGGAATCCTGATTCTAGTATTAAATATAAAACTATAATCATGATAAATAGTAAGCTAAATTAGATTGAATATAATACCTTCAAATAACTGGAGCTATTAGTATTTTATATCAAATTGAATCTCAGATGATACTTTATTAAATCACACTTCATATGAAATAAATAAATGAATAATATAGATTAAAGATAAAATAAGTTAATATTAAATATAAGAATATTACGGGGTGTAGAATGTACCAGACAAGATTCCGAGTATGTCACAAAGACTAGCTCGCTTGTACCATTCATTCACGGCGGGTAGCCGGCGACAGGTATTGTTAACAAGCAGTACTTCCTTTATGCAAAAAGTGATACAAAGGCGATGAGAGCCTAGTCAAAAGAATATACTTGGAATAGGACTTGGGAAAAGAGTACTGAATGCACATTCTAAGAAAATTGAAGTAATAGCGAGAACAGGAGGACAGTGGAAACTTGAGAGTTGTATCTCGTAGCGTCTTTAAGCTTGGGTCTAAAGGGCCAATCAAAAATGAGCTACTAGCTAAAATATGGTTAAAATACTATAACATAGAATTTCATTTGTTAGTGTAAGAGTGGGGGATTTCTCTGAGTTGCCACGACTGTAGAACCTCGCCATTTTTAATAGAAGACTGTTCTGCCGGACTCGTACCCGAGCGGACGTACCCTCGTCAGCTAAATTGTCCGAGTGGATACAATTGTATTCCACTCGATTTTATATTCACGTTGGGCAGTTACCCAACTTGGATAATTAATCTTTTATAGTAAAGATACCCAGTATTCGCGACTTGTGGTAATAGCTAAGTTACGGCTATTACCGAACTTAAATTCAGTGTGAAGCAGTAAGTACTTGGTCGACGAATCAACATTACTATAATTACTCCAAGGAGGGTCATTATAACATCACGTGCTAATAAGTAGGCAGAAGTAATAACTGATAAACTTTAGTGGCTACGTTCTACAATCGAGACATTATATACAGTATCCACTACGAGTAGATTTAGTAGATATTAATTGGACTTAATATTGATTGGATAATAAATCAACTCATACCAGTATTAAATATTTTGATATCTAATTACTATAATTAGTATAGCCATTCACCAGACCCAGAATCCCCCTGTAGAAACGTAAGAGTTTAAATCTTGTAGCTCGACTGACTAACCGAGGCAGGTTCAAAGAAGCTCAGCAAATGTAAGTACTGCATAAAAACATTAATACTTATAGAGAGTGAACCTTCATAGTGGCATTTCCCGACAGTAAGGGGGTGAACCGCTACAAATTTTTGGCTCTTCCGACTCAAAACGTTGCCGACCCCTGCCTTAAGCAACATGAAAGAAGGCCTGCTTTTGGAATTAGAATCTTGTTCGCTTGTTAGATGTATGACCAGAAAATATAATAATTAAAATAACTAGGGATTGTTTGCTGATATGGCACAAATTCTTCAGATAACGTAATGTATCCAGCTTTATTTTTATTAACTTTTAATGTTAATATTAATTATTAATACATAAAAAGATTACCCGAATGGGCAAGTGCTCGTGTTATTTATATTATAAAATTAATACACAATTAAATACAAATAAATGAAATAAAAAATAACTCGATATAACATAAAATCAATACCAAGAAATATATAAATAAAAAATAAACAAAAAATACCATAATAAATGCTATGTTTAGAGCCAGAAGAGGTTAAGTCTTTTGATTTTATTAAAGGCAAGGTTTTATTTCTTCTTATATTGTAGCTATGTAGATCAGATACGTGTATGTTACGGTATTTGTGAAAGTATTTCAGAAGAGTGAGCTTATAAATCTGTTCTATAGTCATAACATTAAATTCAGGAAATAACAATTCTATTGGATATTCTATAGGCTTTTTAAAGAAAACTTTTATTGTTCTCTTCTGCATTAGATTCAAAGGACTCAATACAAAAGTGCCACTTCCTCCCCAGCCAATGATACCGTATTGGATGACAGATTGTATTAGAGCTAAGTAGGCTATCCGTAAGACTTCAGTTGATAAATGTCGTCTTAGACCGACAAATTTGTACAATGATTTTTGTAGTCTGGTACATAAATGTGTTATGTGTTTGTCGAATTTCAGATGACAATCTATAATAATACCAAGGTATTTGACCTGATTTGTTTCCTTCACAGCTTGGCAGGTACATGAGTCAGATTCACAACAGTTGGTATCATGGATTCTTAAGCACAAGTTTTGATCCATAATTAATTGTGGAGTACCAGCAGTTGTTAAGGAGAATGGAACACAGTTTGTTTTACCTACATTTAATACTAACCTATTGCAGTCAAACCAACTTTAAACTACTCTTAATCCCTTAGGCCTATTAACTAATTTGTAAGTTTCCTGCCAAGTTGGGCGGAAAATAGCAATACGGTTTCATCGGCATAAGAGTGGTAACAGCCATGGAAATTATTTAAGGTCCAAATGCAGCAATTCATTGATATAAATAACAAAAAGATTAGGACCCAAAATTGTTCCTTGTGGAATACCTGTATCTACTTATCTGACATCACTGATCTGATCCTTAATTTTAGTTATTTGCGTTCTATTATGTAAATAAGACCGAAATAAATTTAGTGTAGTACCTCTTACTCCGATTTACTCTAGTTTTCTGTAAGTATCTTGTGGTTTACTTTGTCAAAAGCTCCTTGCAAATAAAATAAAAAACCTAGACTTTTATTTCCCGCATCTAATTCTTCGATAATTTTCCTGTGACATTAATTAGGGCGTTATTTCGAAATCCAAATTGATCTGAAGTCAGTATAATATTTTTCTTTAAGAAGTCCACCAATCTATTTTTATACATTTTTCTAACAATTTAGATAGGCTGGGGAGTAAGGATATAGGTCTATAATTATTATTTAAACTATGTTTTTTCCGCTAAATAAAGCGTTAAAAACTAAAAATGGCTAAAGCTGCTTCTCTAGTAAAAAAATAACAATAACAATAACAATAATAATTAATCGAATTGTTATTGATCTACTGAAATTACATTTAATATACCTGCCTACATTTTGCATCTTACTCATTGTTGCCCGTATATTATTTTGTAAGATAAAATATAGCATTGCGTTTTGCAGTGGCGTAGCGTAAGGGTAGACTTTGAGACTAACTCTACCTAAATAATATAAGGAAATAGTGGATTCATAAACAAATAAATGAAGGCAACAACAAGGCAATAACAACCATTAATCAATATAAACTCATTAGCCGTGTCATCAAAATATTTTCGCCGCTGTATTCCCCAACCCCAACCCCAACGCATAAAGCGTCAACTTGTGGTGCCGCGTGCTTAGGCAGCTTCGAAATCTCACGATGCGGCAGTGAAGACGAGCTGAAACTGAACGATGATTCGGCCAGTCTAGTTTCATCAAGTGCGAGTTATATGACTTCTCCCACTAAACGTTAACTTACTCGTTGCAAGAGCGGCATAAAGTCACCACCAAAGAAACTGGAGAGATTTTTAAGAACGCTAGTCTCTTCACTCGAAAAACGGTGAGTTGCTTCGGCAGCACTGGGCTGTGACGTCACTTCCCGCATCACGCCACCAAATTTGAATGTTAAATTCAGAAAAACGGATTTCACAACTCCCAGCAAGTGTTCTGCCGCTCTCGAAATACTCACGCGACTTTCTCTACCTTAATAAAATTGTTACTATTTTCTCTCGTTTGATTCCAGCTCTTAGAAAACACAACATAATGTTCTCTACCTTAAACGTTAAAATTACAGTTTTCTCGCTCAATCTCTGGGACTTCTCACGCGACTTTTTCTACCGTAATAAAATTGTTGCTATTTTCTCTAGCCTTATTCTACCTCTTGAAAAACTCACAGGATGTTTTGTACCATAAGAATTGAAATAACTATTTTCTCGCGTCTTCTTCCATCTCAGGGAGCTCTCACACGACTTACTCTGTCCTAATTATTTTTTTCTATTTTCTTTCGTCTTATTCCAGCTCTTTGAAGACTCACACACTTTCTCTAACAGAAGCATTGAAATTACTATTTTCTCATGTCTTATTCCATCTCAGGGAGCTCTCACATGAATTGCTTTACCCTAATAATTTATTTGTCATTTTCTTTCATCTTATTCTTCCTCTTGGGAAACTCACACAACGATCTGTATCTTAAGCATTAAAGTACCGGTAACTATTTTCTCGCGACTTATTCCACCTCTTAGAACACTCGCACAACTTTCTCTAAGTTAAGCATAGAAATTACTATTTTCTCGCAGCTTATTCCATGCCTGACAACTCTCGCATGGCTTTTTAACCTTGTTAAATAATTGACTGTGTAGAGATAATATTATGTAAAGTTAAGTAATGTTGAAAGAAGAAAAGAACTGATGCCAAAAGTAGTCTCTTCAGATACCTGCTTTCTTGAAGAGCGCTCGAGTATGAAGCCGGACAATAGATTGAATAAAGGGAAGGGTACGGTAACATAAACAATACATTCCTCAGTCCAATGACTGAGTTGGCCAAGAATTGCGTATTGTGATCTCCTGACAAAATCTGTCTGACAAGACAACTTCCAGATAAGCTAGCAGGAGAATGGAGTGGCTGACAAGCTTCCAACTGCTAGTTAGGAATCATGGTTGAAACAAGATGGCAGTGTTCCGAAGTTTTCTGGCCATCTGAATTTTAGAACTGATGCCGGAAGATTTAATTTACATAAAATTGTCATTTTATGCTCACATATGAATGAAATAGAATTGAACAAATAGATTAATGCACTTAAAACGATATGTTGTTATGTAATTTAATTCTACAAATACAAATCCGAGCTGCCGCACCTAGCGGAGGACTACCGAACTACAACAAACCCACCTCTCTGCTCAGCGAGGTAAGGACCATTTTACAAATCGTTACTGCGTTCTTGCCGGTAGCAGTTCAGCGATAGTATTACGAGGCATCTTCCAGTTAAGCTATCTGGAAGTCACGTATCTGGAGGATTTGTCGGCAGGTGGTAATACAGACCCTTATTAATTTATCTTAAAATTGTGATTATTCCAACTTCTAAGCTTGATTTAGGCGTTTTTCTAAAATCGAATCTTATACTTATTTTTTTTAAAATCTATGTACCTTAGTTTAGTTTAAATTCCAAATCCACTAAAATTCGATAATAATTAATAAAGATTGTGGTACTAATACTAATACTACTACTACCCGACTAGTAGTAGTATTAATAGTAGTACTAGTAATAATAATATACTTATATAGGCATATACGAAATCTAATCCATGTGCATGATATTAACATTATTTTATTATTTTAAACACTAATACAATGGGAATTCGTGTATCATTTGAACAGTTATAAATTAATATTTGAAAATCCAGTTTACCCAGAACCCAATGGCAAGCTACGCCACTGGCGTTTTGTAATTTTGTCATTTTATATCCCATTGTCCCGGTAAAGGAAATTTTAAGTGAACCGAAATCCCTGGTTTCTTTGTAAGCAAATTAAAGGCATTCTTGGAAAGTTTATAGTTCTATTTTATTCACAATGTTTGCTCCAGCAAGACGCCAAAAGGAAAGTATTCTAAAAGTGGTTTTATTAAATGAAAAACGTTCTTCTTGAGCTTATAATTGTGGTGGAGTTGGAAATGACAAGGGTAGTTCTAAAACCAAGCAAAGTATTCCTAAAGTTTTGTGGTTCATACCCATACAAATTTAAGAAAAAATAAAATGAAATAATATATTTTTTCAATGTGTTTATTGTACTTATTAAAGAGAATCTTTAAAAAATCGTCTGAAAATGGTAAGAGAACTAGATTAAACATATTTTAATCTCTCGGCAGGATGGTATATTCGTTCGTTTCCCATACTTCCTGCATGTCCTTTGATCCAACTGAGACACACATGTTTTGGGTATTCGTTTAATCTTCTACGTACTGATGTTCCAATCGGGTGGCGGTTGAATCTGTCATTAATGGCGGACTGTCTGCACTGTCCATATTTAGCAACCCGCAAATACGGGGACCGTTATTGTATTTAACATTATAACAGTTATAATAGGCTACATAAATACCGGCATCATTTCCTGGTGCTACGATGCACAGAAACCTATCCTCATAGCACTATAACTATAACAGAAAACCGACTTAATGTAGACCTGCATCTAAGGCCTATCGCTTTTATCGCAGAAAATGTTCGAAAATTTCAGAGAAGACTGAACAGATAGTTCTTCTAATATTCCACTAGGAGTGTATATTTTGTAACATTGTGAATGATTAATATTCCTTTCTTCAGTATGTGAAAGAGAACATGTTGACTGTCGTTGTATACATATATATTGAATTGTCTATTAACGGTGAAATGTGAAATCAATGAACATAACATTGGTCAGGATATACACAATTATAATACAAGATAGAACTACCTCTTATTAGAACCGCCTGTAAGATTATCTAAAACAAAAATTGTTTCATGCTATGTCCTTAAAACTTTCTAATAAATTACATCAGCATACTTATGACCAGGGCCCGGATTTTAATGACATGTCATCTTTTTATTGGTGCTGCATAGACATTGCCAACTTGTAGATAAATCCTAATCATGGCCTCTAGATTATATAAATACATTTTTATTAAGTCATTTTTTGTCATTTTACGCAATTTTATACTTTTAGGGCATTTATTTCAATTTTACGTCATTATTTTGTCATTTTCGTGTCATTTGCTTCCTTATATAGTCATTTTCATGCATTTTCATTGAGTATATTAACTTTTATATCTTCAATAATCTCCGTATGCTGACAGTAATTTGCTGCATTCCTTAATAAGGTAGGAGTTACAAGCTTTTTTCTTACGGGTAATATTTTAATAAATTACTAGGTTACCATAATGCAAAATTTTTGTAGGATTTACTTTAAAACAATTTTCTTACTTCTCTTCTCATATGCTCCAATCAAGAACAAAGAGCAGAGTTTTTAGACCTACAACATCCTTTCTGCATTTACAGTTTTTTTTCAATTACGTACAAATTAGTCTACAACTTTGTGTGTACAATATTTTTTTTATAAATAAAATATCAGTTTTTAGGTCATTCTTTATTATTATTAAGTAATTTTCTTTAAAATTCAAGGTCATTTTGTAGGTCATTTTTCAAACAATATTAGGTCATCAGAATCCGGGCCTTGCTTATGACATTAGCTTACCAAGATTCAGAGCCACCCTACGGAGATGGTTATAGTCGCCACCAAATTATTAAGAGCCGTGACTCGCTTCACGGCCCGAGGCCCGGGCTTCCTATGCGGAATGGTTTTACGATGAGTCCCCTCAAAATGAGGGTCACTTATTGTTCGCTAATCCCAGAGGCAGTGTATTTAGAGAGTTGCCGATCACCGATGACCATTTTTCCACCGTAGTTGGAAAAAGGACATATTGTTATTATACACTAACACAGCGGGTTTGTGTTCTGTGCGACCCACGACACTGGACTGAACAATCTCCAGAAAAAACCTGTCAGTATTGCTTCTAAGCAGTGTCAGATTCTTAATGTTGTAACTTGCTCTTATCGCTGTCGCTGCTCTTTCGGTAATGTGGACACTGAATGATGATGTGGTTGTCTGTAGAGTCATTCCTAGATATTTAAATGTGTTTGTTACGTTCAGTGGGGCGTCGTGAAGCAACAGAGTGTCTCTTGGTGATGTCCTTCCTCCTTTTCTGAATATCATGTGTTTTGTTTTTCCTATGTTGATTTTAAAATAGTTTTCTTCTGCCCATTCTTCTAGTCTGCTCAGAACTGTTTGTAGTTCGTCTTTATTGGTTGATCCTAATACCATATCGTCTGCGTACATTATTAATGACGTTTCTTTGGTTCCTTTTAGTACTATTCCTATGCCTGCAGTGATGATGCTGATCGGATCCCCTTGCAGAACACCGTTGGTCTGGGTTATGATATCTGATGTGGACACTTCGTCGTTGATCTGTATCGTATTGTACTGTAAGATGGTTTTGATAATTTCAGTGAGTGTGTTTTGTGTCCCAATCATTTCTCCGAGTTTTGTGATAAGCGTTTTTGCGGTTTATGTAGTCGAATGCTTTTGTGTAGTCTATAAAGACTGCGTGATATTTCCCTTTAGGGTGCCTTAATGCTTCTTCTATTTGGTCCAGGAGTACTTTAACTGCTTGAAGTGTGCCTCTTCCTGCTCGGAATCCGAATTGGTTATCTGGGATATTTCCGGTTGTGTGCTCTGTCAATTTAACTGTTAATAATTTTGTGAATATTTTGAAGGTTTTATTCTCAAGCGCTACGCCTCTGTATGACTTCAGATTATTCGTTTCTCCTTTACCTTAATAGAGGATTTTTAGAGATGCATTTCTCCACTCTCTGGGGATTGTTTTTCTCTGTAGGCACTTGTTGAATAGATCTGTCCACATCTGTCCTAGTTCGTCTTTGGATTGTTTTAAGTGCTCATATGCAATTCCATCTGGTCCAGTTGCTTTCCTGTATTTTGATTCTGTGATGGCTTGTTTCACTTCTTCCTCTGTTAGTTGAAGTGCTGTCTCTGCATCCGGTTGTCTTTCATCTGCTGGTGTTATTGGGTATGCTAACTCTTTGACTTCCGTGTTTAGGATATTAGAGAAATGGTTCTTCCACTCCTCCATTGGGATTTCTCTGGGTGTGCTTCGGCTTTTCTTCCTTATTGCCAGGAAGGGGTCCTTCTTAGCCTCTAGTGCCAAGTTTGAGGCCTCTTCTTCTATGTATTTGTTCATTTTGTTTTTTTATGAGGAGTTTGTAATTTATCCTTTTATTGGCGTAGATGCTGAGGTCTTCCAGAGTGTTCGATGTTTTTGCCGAGTGTAGAGCTTGGAGAGTAGCTTTCCTTTCTGGATAGCATTGTTGATCAAACCATTTTTGCGCTCTTCTATTTGGTGGTAGTCTGCAAGCATTTTTTATCGTCTTGTTGCTTATCTCCAGTGCAGTGTCTATTTATCCTCTGTATATGAGCTCTCATGCTCTGTTAACTGCCGGTAGGTTTTGGCGGATGTGTTCTATGTCTAGCTGTCTCGAGATTTTGGGGGGGGGGGTTTAGATTCGTTGTTTTGTCTCTTGTCCGTACTTATTTCGAAGATAGTTTCGATTGGTATATGTTTGTTGATCGGTGCTGCAGCTGAGGTCCATGTCCCTGTTTGTTTTATCATTTTTAATTTTTCTCCTTTGTATAGGGTTAGATCTATTCACTAGTGCCGTTCGGTGCGATATATGTGGGCATATCTCTCTCGTTTGCCAGTGTGTAGCCTTCCTCTTCCATGGCTTCCAAAATTATGTCTGTTTTTGAGGTATGTTTGTCGATATGGCAGTTGAGGTCGCCTGATATAATAATGTTGTCGCTGTTTCCTGTTTTTGAGATTTCCACCATTATTTGTTCCATTGTTTCTTTAGGACTTGCGTTTGGTCTGATGTATAGGGCGATTAGCGTCAGTTTCGCGGTTCTTATGACTAATGTGTTTTCTTCTTTGTGCAGTAATTTGAAGGTCCCTAGTGTTGGTTTGATGAAGCAGGAGACTCCTCCTGAAGGTCTTCCTTCGGTTGGGGTGGCGAATGAGTGTATCCCATAAAATCCTTTTATGTCCAATGGTTCTGAGAGAAAGGTTTCTGTAAAGGTCATCATGTCGTATTTTTCTGTTGTCTCCGCTGGTAGAAAAGATACTGCGTTTGTTTAGTCCTTCTGCGTTCCAATTGAGCGAGTTAATAGTCAAGTGAGGCTCCCCATTGCTGTTGTGGTCGTCGAAGGGAATATCGTTTGATAAGTGTCCCTTCTGGCCAGAGGTCAGGGGCATACATTTCTTCTAGGTGTTTGAAAGGAACTCCTAGTTTGAAGGGTTTGGTTTTTCCCCTTGTCTTCAGTTCCTCGCATTCTAAGTCTCCTGTTATTCCATTCTTCCTTAGATATTTTTCCAGGGCGTCTGGTGTTGTGTTGCCGTTTAGTCTGCCAACGAATATCCAGGCATTTTTTGGTGCCGCCTGTAGGTCTTGATCTGTATTGGGTTTTGTCCCTTTGGTTTGTCTTGTTCTTAGTGGCTGAGAGCGCCTCGATGTTGCGACTTCGGCCCAGGTCTGGTGCCCTTCTGTATCTCCCCTGTCTGCCTGTATTTCACTGTTCGGGTCTAGATATGTTTCTTGATCTTTATTTGTTCGGTTTGGAATCTGAACTTCTGTGGGCATAGATGGCTTTTGAGAAGACTTGGCAAGCGGTATCTCCGCAGTTTGTCTTTCTTCTATTGGATTAGTCTTTTCTCTGTTCCATTGGTCCCTGTTGCTCCTAGCCAAGTGCTCCGTTTGCTGTAGTTGGGTTACTAGAATCAGTGACATTTTTTGTATTAGTATCACACTTAGCTCCTCCATTTTATTTTTCAGTTCTTCACATGTTTTACTGTTTTGTGTGACTGACTGTTTTAGCTCTTGCTCTATTGCTTTGAGCTCTTCACATGATTTTTTATTCTCTGTGACCGTTTCTTTTATTTGTTGTTCTATTTATTTCTCTTGTTGTGAGGATGTGTTAAGTCCATATGTGTCCAGGAGTATTCTGCACTTGTTGCACATCCATAGTAGACTTGTTAATAACGTACGGGCTGGAACTTATATGGGGGGAACTAAGCACCGCTGATATGAGAAAGATAGAGAATGTTAAAACAAGATTTTTGAAGAGGGCGCTAGGAGCAGGGAAATATGCACCTAACAGGATGATCTATTCACTAACCAGAGAAACCTTCTATATCGAAGATCTACGAATTACGCACCAGCTGCCAATGACCAGGTCATACGAGGAAGAACTAGACAGAAGAAAGCGGAAACAAGAACAAATTGACACAGATTTCTTCGGGACAGAGGCAATGTTAAACAGGGACTGGACCGGAACAAACCAATGCCAAAGATATACAATAATAGGACTAGCGATCCACGGCTACCACCAAATGATATGCACCAACAAAAGATACCACCAAGCCGGGGAACTGTGTGCGAGCTCTGTGGACAAAAATGTGAACAATACCACTTCACAAAATGTAGAAAGAGAACAAAATCTCTAAACGACTACCTGAAGAACAGATAGGCATTACAAGACTTATGCTCTTTCGAGTGCACCTTTCTTCTTTATTTATTGCTCCTAAGGCTTTTAATGATCTTTATACTTAAGTCGCAGGAGGAAGAGTTATCTGGGTAGCTCCAAGAATTGGTGGCGACTACAACAGTAAACCCATTTTATAAAGCGGATTAGTTCTATGATCAAGTAATAACTCTACTATTTTAATTTATTTTAATCTATGTTTAATTTCATTGTTATTTTGACTATACCATTACATACATTTTGTATGTAATCAATAACAATAATAAAGCATCGCGGCAATTTTTAAGTCTATGTGCACATGAAGTTTTAATAGCATTTCATTTCTTAGCCGAAGAGGGCTATGGTGCTATAATATTTTCCAAAACTTAACGGCCTCGTTTCACTCCACTGCCCAAGGACCAAAATAGCTTTGAGGAATGCTTTTACAATGCGTCTCCTTCTAATGAGAGTCACCTAATTGTTCGCTAATCCAAGAGTGGATGCGGTGAGAAGACTTCGGGAGAAGAAAGAGGAAGACGATAGACAATATTTCCAATGTTCAAGTGTATGCAGTGTCTCATAATGTGAAATTTCAATATTACAGTTGGAGCAGAAAATCTCATCTATTTAGAGTAGTAGCTGGAGCACACCGATGAACAAACATTGAAATGTAAATTTAAATGAATACCGGTGAGCTTCAGCTGTAGTGTTAGTAAAATAGCTCTAGAAGTAGAAGCAGTAGTTTTATCTTTTAGTTCATTTATAGTGTAGTTTCACTTTTTGTAAGTTCCGACTACTGGTCTCCAGTAGAAGGAACAAGTAGAGTAGGTTTTTCTTCTTAATAAAAGGACATGTAGAAAACATAGAATACTGTTAAAACATAGCAAAATTAGTCCTTAATACATAATCGTAAAATGAAATAATTGTATAAAGGCAATTAATAAAAGTCATCCGATTAAGTCCTGGCTTTTATTGAAGACGCCAGGATAAAATAAATAAATAAATAAAGGACGACTATTATTATTGTTCGCTAATCCCAGAGTCAGTGTATTTAGAGAGTATACATTCTTCTGATGTGGCGAAGACTGTCATTTTTACGGCTATTACGGCTAAACAGCAATAATTCCTACTGCCAAAGTATCTACAGAATTACTATTACTATTATTATTATTATTATTATTATTATTATTATTATTATTATTATTATTATCACCATACAGCTGGTGGATCCTCAGTCAGTAGATGTACAGGAAAAAAAAGTCTAAGTATATAACGTCTACATTTTAGGTCTAGTAACAAATGATCTCATGTCAAAATGTCTACAGAAATAATATCTAAAGACTTTGTACTGCTACAAATTTCACTGCCAAAAGTCTACAAAAATAATGTATAATAGTTTTATACGGCTAAACAACACTAATGCCTACTGCCAACATATCTACATAGACAACACATAATGGCTTCATACTGCTAAAGAACAATTCCTGCTGCCATAATGTCTACAGAAATAATGTCTAATTGTTTTATACGGCTAAAAAACAGCAATTTCTACTGTCAAAAGTCCACAGAAATAATATATGTATAATGGCTTTATAAATAAACAACAAGGTCTACTGCCAAAATGTCTACAGAAATGTCTAATTGTTTTCTACGGCTAAAAACAATATCTACTGCCAAAATGTCTATAGAAATAATGTCTAATGATTCTGTACGGCTAAACATCAATGTCTACTGGCAAAATATCAGGTAGGAAAATTTCTATATGCTTCAAATGTAGCCTATTCATTAAAATGCTTTAATAATCCTGAATTGTATTGCCTTCATTTTCGATTTCTTCGAACTGCAACGTTAACCTACAACTTAAGCTCTTAAATAATTGGAATTTCTCCCGTTCTTTATATTGCCGATAGTCGGAAACCATGACTTCAATTTGGCGTAAATTTGTGATATAGGTTTCTTTGTTAGAGTCCTCCCAAAAGTTGATAGATGAAGACAGTATTATCTTCCTGGTCTAACCTTACAGTTTCCCAAAATTTCCAAATATTTCCATATAAGTTATAACCATCCTCTGGAATTTGCGGTGGCATTCTTTCGACTGTGTTGGTTGTTCTCTGAAAATGGTTTAACACAGACAGGTTCAATGATTTTCCAAATACCGTAATTGAGGAAAACGCGGGAGAATTGGTGCTCTCTTTCCTCTCCTGGCAACCACTCACACATAAATCCTCACGATGTAATTAGCTGCAGATTCAAAAGCATGACTTATGTTTTCTTGTAATCTATCGAATATAGTCTATTTTCCAACTTATCAAGATGTCTAAATGGCAATGATATTAATTGTCGGACTTCATTTCATGATGCGAACTTTCTCAACAATTTTGTACAAAACTGAAGGTCAGTATCATCACCTAGCAAAGTAATGCCATTGTTGCAAGCACCATTTTCTTAGAAACAAAATTCATTTCTCCGTGGGCTTCATTTATTTATTTTTAAACATAATATTATCTATTACATATTACTATACCGTATATTATATTATATTTTTCCCTTTCCATGTATCACTTCACGTTTTGTGTATTTTTATTTGAGATTTCTGTATTAGACCTTTCTGTTCTTGGAGGTACCGCATCTTTATACATTTATATCGATAGCCTTTTTATTTCTTATTACTAGACTTTTTTTACCAATGAGACATTTTTGCTTTAGACCTACTGATCTGGAAGCAGTGGGTGCAACTATTCAGCTTGATACACTAATACAACTTCGACTGAACGATTTACAGAAAAGGGAAAACCTGACAGTGCTGTTTCTAGCTTTTTAATGAGGGCCGTCTATTGTTCACTAATCTCTACTATTAAGTAGTAGGGGGAATGTTATTTGGGTAGTTCCAAGAACTGGGACTTTCATGTATACAAAACACACTTTATCTAAGAACTTGGATGAGTTAAGCTGCCTCACAATTCACATTCAGTGAAGCATACAGGTGGTTCGGAGTTCAAGTTAATCTGCAGGTGCCGACTGTTGTTTCTAGCCACCACCAACCACAATCATTCGTGAAATCACTCATAGTAAGCCATGTAAATGTGTTGACTCTGGACCTAGGCTCTGGACCTAGAATAATCACAAAGAATAATAATAAATATGAATGAAAGAAGTTATTTTATTGTTACAACAAAAATAAAACAACTGTTTTCACTATTCGTTGCACAAGCCGTTAGGCTGTCCATACTGTAACTGTGCACAACACGCCAACAAGCCAAAACGTAATCATACCATTTAAACTAACAAACACACAACAAAACTTTCAAGACACCAACAAACCCACCGATACATTAACAAAACCCGCAAACACACAAACAAAATTATCCCTCAAACAAAAATATGAACACGACACCCTATTTACATCTGATGCCTGTGTAGCTATATGAAATATCATCCCTTTACACCCTTGATCCCACCCTCTCGGTAAGTTCCATCCTAGGCTGTCTCACCTGAAACATAAATTTCCCCACCCCTTCAAAAAATATGGTATTATTCAAGAGATCATATGTCGCCAACTGACCCCTACACGATGCATTGAAAAACTGGCAGATGCAGCTGCCTTGTACATGTAGCTAATAGGCCTACAGTCTTCTATCATAAATGAAATATCTGTCCAGTAGGGTTTCTAAGGATGGATGGGCCCCTCTTCCTTAAACTCCGGTGTCTTGCATAAATTGTTTCCTGTATTATTTACTAAATGCTTACTTGATACATTTACAGTATAATTCACTGAAACTCACCAGATGTGCCCTGCATCACACTTTTCCGAAGCGGCATTCTTTCGTAGATAATTAATTAATGATTTAAAATCTATCTTTTTTACATAATAAATAATGTAAAACCGACAAAAATCTCAACAGAACTAAAACTCTGGGCAAAAAGATTTGTTGAGAAATTTGAAGGAATCACCCTGAGGACCTTTTTTTTTTTTAAATTAGCGGGGAGGGCCCCCGGGGCCTCCGTTTTTGGAGGGATATTCCATAGCCCCATACCCTTCGTAATTGCAAACTTTTGTTTATGTCGGCCTATTCCTTCAGTAAGTTCTGGATCCGCCCATGCATCAGGGATATGGTAGGCTACTGCGCAGATGTTTTTATAATTTTGTATTTGCTAGATACTATCTCTCGGTAGAAGCTGCTTTGACCGATAACGTGCGATCAAGTTGTAGCCCTGTACACAAATTAAGGGCGCTATTGGCAAAGGCGGCGTTTTCGACCATCAAAAGTTGGGTCAGTTCTATTACAGTTGAAAAGTTACGAATTTTCTCCATCATTGCAGACCGAAACTTTGTAATCTGTTCAGGAAGGATAGAGATAAACTGATGACTGAGTAATATGCACAAAGTTTGTTTGCTTTCTCCACAATTTCCCTGTCTTTTAACTCGATGAATGGCAGGAGTAGTGCAAATTTGCTACGATGTCATGCTTTCAAAGAGTGCTCAAGCTGCTGGATTATTATATCTAGGCAACTGTTAAATAAACACTAAGTTTTCGAAACTTTTCTTCTGCAGTTTTTATTCTTTCATGAACTGCCAATTCGTCAAAGAATATGGTATAATGTAATATAATATAATAATAGTCATTATAATATTATTAATATATGAACAAACCTTCACATATTTTGTCTTCTTAATTCCTCTAAAAATCTTTAAGGGCTTCTTGAACCGACAGGCCCCCCACATTGCGAGCCCGTTAGTTACGCCTCTGTATATAAATAATTAGTTGTACACAGTAAGTAAAAAATAAAATCCACTCAGAGTGTTCTAATATCAACAAGAGCAGTAATAGTAATGATATGATATAATAATAATAATAATAATAATAATAATAATAATAATAATAATAATAATAATAATAATATAGCCTACTTATTTTTCTAAAATAAGAATCCGAATAACAACTAAAATTTCTTAAAATTATTAAAATGTAACATAAATTACTTGTCTAAAATAATAACTTATGTATAATAACAATAAGTGATCCTAATAATAATTAAAAGTCTTTAAAATATGGCCAGTAGACCCTATACGTCTGGCAACACAAGGAACAACATGTAGCTCACATTTTCACTCCACGTAAAATATAAGTTTATAACCTGAAGATGGCGAATTAACGCCGAAACGTGTCGTGAAGACTATACCCGCAATTTCAAGATAGATCATATATTTTTATTGAAGATATGGTTGCATTTGAATATTTCTAAGACTTTTTTTATTATTAAGACTACTTATTTTTAATATATATATATATATATATATAAGTTATTATTTTAGAGAAGTAGCCTATTTTTTGTTACTTTTCTAAGAAACCTTATATGTTGTTATTAAGACTCTTATTGTTAATACGCAAAAATTAATATTTTTAGACAAGTAATGGGTATTACAATTTGCTTGCAATGATTTTATAAATTGACAGTTTTAAACTATGTAAGATTTGAAGCTTTCACGGCGCTGATTA
Organism: Ectobius pallidus; assembly: GCA_964059195.1. Taxonomy (NCBI): domain Eukaryota; kingdom Metazoa; phylum Arthropoda; class Insecta; order Blattodea; family Ectobiidae; genus Ectobius; species Ectobius pallidus. The sequence continues at coordinate 64,162,480 of CAXKWD010000007.1, read as the reverse complement.
CTCAGGATGGCTTCACGGTTATCAGCCGTGTCAACATCATAAGATTCAAGCTTTCGACCATCTTCCCTCTGTGGCCGAAAGCTTGATCTTATAATGTTGGCACGGCACAGAGGGAAGATGGCCGAAATCTTGAATCTTATAATGTTGACACGTGAAGCCATCCTGAGTTTTAAACTGGTTTGGATAATTATTGTAATCGAGCACTGCGGAATATTGATATTAATAGAGATATTACTCAGTTGGAAAATAATTGATATTTAAGGCCTGAAGGCCTGTTGTCTAGTTCAATTACAGTATGATAACATTTTAATTGGCCAATAACAGATAGACGGAAAATATTTTTTTAATCCTCAAAACGTATATTTAAGCTAAATACTAAAAAATCAAGTTTTAGAGAAGAACATAATATTCCCTCTACCTATGTATCATACGGGTAGAGAAATAGCCTATCACCCTCTCTTTCTCCAACCCTTCCTCTCATACTATCATTCACTCATTCACACGCTTCAAATACGAACAAAACATTTGCCTTTGCTAGTAATTTCGAAACAGTTAGTTGAAAGTGTATGGTCAGCAAGGCCGTGCATTTGCATATACATATACATCTGCAAAGTCATTATCTTTGCAAGCGATAAGCTTTTCCCGATAAGATAATATGTTTGAAGAAGATAACAATTATACATAAGTTAACTCGTACACTAACAATCCCAAGAAATCATCTTTTTTTTTAATAAAACGGACGTAATTATGGAGTTAACTTACGAGTCACTTGTACGCAATGAACTTGAATATACATCAGAGATCTGGAATCCTAATAAGAAAAAAAAATTATTTATACTGCCGAGGTTTCTCTTCCACTTCACCAGAGTAGCTATACACACTATACAAAAAATGCGAAATTTGATAAAGATCATGAAATTAAAAACTGTAGGCTGAATGATACAGACACTCTCCTGCATGCTGCCTAGCCCCAAGCTTTTCTCGAGATGGACAAATTCGCTCTTAAGCCACTGTATGATCTTAAAATCAACCATTGTTCGGTCATTCAAATTTAAATCATTATTTGTCCTCATATCATATCAGTCTCGAACACTATCCGTATTAGTCAAACACTGAAGGCAGTAGCAAAACAACAGTTTTATTCGCCATTATTGTTATGGTACAATATTACAGGTTTTGGGAATTATGAAGCACAATCCTCTCCCCTTTTTCCTTTTTACATATTACAGCGATTACAGCTATATCGCTTTTAAATAAACAAAATTAAATGAATTATTAAATAAATAAATAAATAAACACTCTTTTTTTAACTTTCTCTGCCATTCGAAAATACTATTTACTGGTTTGTATTTTTTACGTGGCACAAATTAATATATTTTTTTAAATTATTAGAACAAACTAAACATTTTGGACTCATTTCAACTAAATGGAAGCATAAAAGGCTGTAACGAACAACAGCAAAGCACACAAATTAAATTGTTTGTTAGTAGAGCAGCAAGGGCAACGATTGGTTAAAACAAAGGGAAAATAACAAATCAAAATCTAGTATCGATAACTTCCAATTAATTTCGAACGATTGCGAGAAAAATTCAATTATTTTGTTCATGTCAAAAGTGACTGTTGTGGCATTATCTACTAATAGTTTAAATTTTGTTTTGGAAACTTTAATAAAATATCATAAAATTAAGGAAGATAGCAGTTTTTCAAAGTTGAGTCTTCATTGCCAGCCTCAGATTCTGGTTGTCAATGGCGATCTGGCGATCGGAAATTTGGTGCCCTATTTAATGTGTGGTGTGAATCCACTAACCACGGCTTCAATAAGCAGTTTATTCCACATTGAATATTGGTATGAATATAAAATCAGGTAAATTGATAAAACAAAGTGTCATATGGAGTTAATAGGCCATATTTGAGAAAATGTTGAGTTTTATACCACGGTTTCTTGAGAAAGTTTGACAAAAATAAGCTAAGTGAAGGAACAACGAATTCCTGGTGTCGACAGGATCCCCTTATTTTTTGACAAAACATCTGAAGGCATACAAATACACTGTCGTTACTGTCACTTGTCTTCAGTTCCCAACAGCATATTCAGTATGTAAATTACTGTTTAAAAAGCATATGACAGTTAATTGGTCGCTACTAAATAAATAGCTAATAATTCAAAAGTAAAAAAGAGGCTTGCACAACCTAATTTCCGTTCACCCTTCCATCCTATCACACATTTAAAGCTGTTCATACTCAAACTCGTACTCTTCACCATACAACTCTTCCAACTCCTCTTGAACGGAAGCACTGTTAGTGCAAGCGCCGTGGCAATTGCCACAGACAGGTTAGCAGTGGATGCCGGCTTTCAGTCATGCACATCTCATACCGCCTCATACTGCAGCCTGTAGTACAACGACAAAATATGGAGTTGAGCACGCTGTCAGGTGCAATAGGGGCCTCGGTCTTATTAGGAGTCAGATATCCCCCATCTTCTCTTGTTCAATCCCAACGTTCAGGTTTGAGAGTTTCATTTCCAAACCACTGTTGGACCTATAGAAACACTCTGCACGAGTGATGTAGAGCAGCATCGTTTGTAGGTGGCAATGAAGATAAGTTAGCTTTCATCTTGGCTGACGATTTGAGGAAGCACATGTACCTGTGGATAAAACACAATAGAATAGAATAGAATATTTATTTATCAAACAGCATGCTTCAACGAAGTTAGTACATGAAATACAAAATGAAATGTACCAGTACCTGTGATGATTGAGGTCATGCTCGTGGGGTGGGGCCTGATACATCAGGAGGAACATTTGTTCCCCAGCTTCAGTCATGTCTCCTGGTGTGGATGTGGAGACGTAAAACACTTCAGCGATGTTTTTGGTTTCGTTAGGAAACAGCTGGAAACATTTAACTATGGCTGCATTACTTTTTTTCATAAATCGCAGAAGTGGTATCGTATCCAGTGAAGCAATGGATAAAGAGAATGTACTGGCTGAATGGCAAGGCCAATGTATTCTAAAGTTAAGGAAGTTTTCCTACTGAACAGTAGCCACCATGTTCTCATCAAAGTCTATATCCACTGATGTTTTGCTTGATGCCCTGCGATGTTGTTCAGTTCTTTTCGTGGAATTCGTGTTTTCGTAACCGTCAAAAGCCACAGCAGAGTTGTAGCCGTAATGGTTGATGATGTAAGGCATATATTGATCGCAGATGGATGCGAACTTGGTGTTGTTCTTCCACTTTATGCTAGCTTACACTTCAACAGGTATTTTAGTTTTCTTGGTAATTATGGTCCTCTGGAAAACCATTAAAGGCTCGACCAGCACTACTTCATTGTAAAGTTTGACAGTGTTGCTCATAGCAGCCAATAGGACTATTGCATTCTTCTCACACTGCTTCATTTCTGCAAAGTTCATTCCAACAAAAGTTTCCATTGTACGGGTTCCGATTTCCACTGCTTGGTAACAGTTGATGTTGTTGGTTCCTATTACAGTACTCCGGTTTTTCAACCGGAGTATCAAAGAATCGCGTACAGCAAAAGGCGGGTGATCATCCAACCACTGAGCAAGCTTAGTTAAAACCGTCGTACACTAATTACTTAAACTACATCGATTAGCTAAACAATAAATAACACACATAAAAGTTCACACTTCATACATATATAATATATTAGTTATATGGGTAATTTTATACATACATTCATGTGTGTATATTTATAATATTAGTTATATGAGTAGTAAATACCATTTATGCTTACATAAACAATAAATAAAGTGATACAGAGAGTTGAAGCCCTTGAAAACGGAAATAAAATGAGCAGTTTACTAGCGGAATCTCGAAATCGACTCCGAAATTTAAAAACGCTGTAACTTTTAAGTATGTGAAGATAAATTACCAAATGTATATATATTCTTAAGGGAAATTTAAATCTCTACAACTTTTTACTCAAATGTTTCCTGTAAAATGGAAAACAAAAGAATTGGGAGGGCAAGTTTGACGAAAAACGTGAGGCGCCACAAATTTGTCTTCAAATTTTCCAAATTTACCGGCTCATTCTCTGAGTCGGTAACACATAGGGATAAATATGAATATAGCGTTTTGTAGGGAATTTAATAAGCTTTAATTTTAAAAAGAATAACATTTTCTGTATGATGCACCGTTTTTGAGATATGCGCCAAAAACTGAAAAAAGGGACGTTTCAGCCTCCCCCCACCCCCGCGGCACCTGAAATTGGCGGGAAAATATTAGGCGTTGTTCAGGGGACATCCCACTACACATTCGTGAAACATTTGGAACTACATGATTTAATGCAGCAAAAATCCTAATTTGACTGGGCTAATAGTGTTAAAGCAGTGGAATAACGGAAAATACGAAAGTTAAGTTTTTCTGCAAAATCTCGGAATTTACGCATAAAGTTAAAATTGCTCTAACTTTTTAAAGGGTTAAAGATAAATAGTACAATATCATACATTCTTAAATCAAATTTAATGCTCCACAACTTCTTTTCTTATTACATTTTCGTAGAACGACGGGCTGAAGAGTCAGAAGGTCAAATATGGCAAAAAAGTGAGGCAAAATATATTTTTTTCAAAATTAGCGAAATTTGAGCGCTGATATCTCGGAAACAATTGAAGATAGCGAAAAACTGAATGGAATTAATCTTGTTGATAATTTTGTCAGCTTTAATTTTGTATAGAGTAGTCTTACCTCTAGAACCGATAGTTTTCGAAATATAAGCAAAACGCCGAAAAGGGGATCTTCTACGCGCCCCCTTGCCCCCCACTCATCTCCTAGGAGTGGGGACTTTTAGTATGTTTACCTTCTAACTAGTCCAAACAAAGTCCCAGATTCAAAAATTGTGTTCCTTCCATTTCCCTCTACACATTGACTGGTATAATGCAGTGAATCTCCGGAACAATGCGACACGCACTTGTGGGCTCAATAAAATAGAGTACTGGACTTGATCTATAGATTTAATGGATACATCGGTCAGATTTGTATGTTGTGCAAATATTAGCCACTGGGCTATATATTTTGTAACTGTGTTCATTCTTGTATCCGTATTACTTCTTGTTCATTGTTGAACAGATTGTAATGTTGAAGATAGATTACAAAACTTTTTGCATAAGGATGCTCAAGTATAAAGTTGTAACAAACAAATTAAACATTGCATTTCTTATTATAAAAATATATAGTGGAATTAAATTATGGTTGTAAAGCAAGTATTTATCTTTCTTATCTACTAACATAAGCGTGAATTTGTTGGCCTCGATGGACAAAAAGAGTTTACCCCCTCCAATAAAGAAGTCTGTGTCTTTCCTTGACCCACAGATTAGCTAAAGAAACTTGTGATATCCTTTTTTATAACGACACAATGTAATGTGATGCTTTATATCCATCACCAAGGTCAAAATATTGATTGTCTTTGAAGTTTTCAATAATGCTTGTTTAGTGCTTCATCGACCTCAAATCTTGACTTTGTAAAATTGACATCACATCGGTACCAATCTAATGCAGTAAATAGGTGCTGTTGGTCCTTTGTTTCTTTTAAGTCGAAGGATAGAAACACTCTGACCAGAACGCCCTTTATGGTATGAATGATTGAAGACACATGTCAACATCTGCACCTATATAAGCATCCTGCGAACAGGATGGAGCGGTACACAGGTGTAAACGAACTTGCATTCAACTTCATGTTTGTTCATCGACAGAACGGCCTTCTATACCAAAGACTGTGAGTTTGCTTCCTTTAATTGGTTAATAAACAATATTACGCTATTTTGAATTCAACAAAAAAGTGAAATAATTAAATAAATAAACATATTTAGTTTTCTTTAACACAAAAAACAAACGCCATAACAACACAAAAAAAAAATTCGTTGTTGATAGGTGTATGGCCAGAAACTTGTAATTAAAATAATTAAGAATCGTTTGAGATTCTAATGTACAACCAGTATTACTCTCTCATTTCACAGATCACCTATTTAACGAGTGTGGCCATTTTGCTTCCTAATATAATAACCATAATACATGGCTATAAAATTCAGTATTGCCCCCAGTGGATTTTATGATGTTAAACTATATTCTTATGTAATTCTTTAAATAATCTAGTGTATCCAGAATTGATACTCCATTCGATTCAATAATAAATATCAGGTTCTTAAACAAAATACAGCGAATATAAATTATTTAGTTGTGTGTTATCTTGTGCTCGCAGGCGATGAGACGAGAATGTGCAGTATTCTGTATCTGGAACTCGAAACGTTCTGACGGCCCACCCTTCTTGCAGCCGGCTGTACGCCTCTTTTTGCCATGTTTTCTACTATCTACACATAATCATTAGAGAGAAACCTTTGAGAACAGTGTATACAAACTTATGATTTGAGGCACTTTCATTAATTTCTTTACTCGAAGTATACGTCTTGAAATTTTCTCGTTTCGCAGTCTAGTAAAGTGTCAGTGGCCGCATAGTAATACGTCTCTACCACCAGGCAAGATGGAGTAAAATGATTAAAGTGAACTTCGGTTTCCAATGTGAAGGAGACTGGTGGCTTATACGTACCTCTCAGTCAATGTGTAAGAAAAAATCTGATGTGAAAGTCACATAACTTCCTCTGCCCAAATAAAAGCTAGCAGTATTCACATGTCCTTGTACAGAATCGCAAGACACAATTTTACGCTAATTATGCTATAAATACCTTATAGCCCTTTCTTTGAATGTTGCGACTAAAAATGCAGGCAGGATATGGACAAAACTGAATAGAAGAAACAACAAGTGACTGCAAACGTTTATTGAACTTCCTGCCGTTAAGAATAATTTCCGAAATTTATAGAATATTCCTCTCAGATTTTTTTACTGTAGGCTAAGCATGGCCAGCAATACATCTTTCTCACTTCACAAGCTTATATAGAATAAGAGCCGTGAATGTCCGCGTATTGAGTTGTTCACCAGGCAAGACAGTTTCTACAAACAGTGGGTGGCTTACAACCACCCTTCAGAGATTTTGTTGTTCAAATAAAAGTTTCAGCTCTTGGTATAAGCCCTCCATGTGCACAATTTAAAGGAAATCGCAAAAAAAAAACAGATTTTCTTCATGTAAAGTCCCCTTAAATATAAGAGATGGTTGTCGCCAATCTTCGTGTCCCATTCTCAGAAGGTACCTAACTCAAATACAAAATGTTGTTTTCGTACGATTTTCCGTTACAAGAGGCCGTATTGGAAAGAGCGCGTATTCACAGTTGGTGGCTTATAACTACCCTTCGGATAATTTTTAGAAAAATGTTTAAATAAAAGTTTTAGCTCTTAGTATTAGCAACTCATGTGCAAAATTTGAAGAAAAACGTTAGAGCCGTTTTTGAGAAAATCGCGAAAAACGAAAATTTATCCATGTAAAGTCCCTTAAAAATAAGAGAAATTTGTCGCCAATCTTCGGATCACATCTTCAGAAGGTACCTCATCCAAATACGAAATTTTGTTTTCATACGATTTTCCGTTTTGGAGCTAGCCTTTTCACAGACATCCCCAGACAGATACACAGACACACATACATGTTTCCAAAAATAGTATTTTTGGATTCAGGGGAACCTCAAAACGTGTATTTATGTTAAAATCTCAACTTCGAATTTGGGGGTCGAAAATAATACTTCCTCTCATAGGCGTAACCAGGCCGACCATATGGGGGGGTTATAGCATCCAGGGGGTCTGGGGGGTATGGAATACCCCCAGGGAGAGGGGGGTTCGGGGGTCCTACCCGGAAAATTTTAAAAATTAAGATGCACAATAACGAGTTTTAAGCTTCCCACGCTTTATACTCGTACTAGCTTAAAAGACCCGGCGTCGCCCGGGTTTTGTATTTTGTAATTGGAAATTAACTTATGAAGGACTTTAGATTTATAAATTCTAGGTCCTTATATAGGTATTTATAATTTGAAGTAGAAAGAACGACTTATCACACTCAAACTATCCCCTAAGAAAATGTTTGAAATAGCTTTTATGGCTATATGTAGAATTTTGCATCCCATCGCTTGTACAGTACACAGCAAGCCCGGGAGGGGTTCTAATAAGAAGAAACCGAAATTCCGGTAACATGAAATTGTATTATCGTGGCTGAAAATTTTGTTTCTCACTGTCATGTTACCATAAAACCGTTTTCGGAATGAAATTAAACAGAAATACAATATCACTTTCATACATCTTTTCCCAAAACATATTGCCTTACCTCGTATTGTTTTCTCTATTTCCAGGCTAGAGGAGGTAATGTGGCTGCATTATTTTCGTGAATTTCATTCTGTGATATAATAATATATATATTACCATACCTCGTATTGTTTTCGCTATGTCCAGGGTAAAGAAAGTTATGTGACTGCATTATTTTCGTGGATATTGATAGTTCTCTCATTTGTCAAATTTATTCTACTTTCATTTTTTTTTCCTTGGCCATCTGAGACCCGCTGGTAACAATATGTTTTAATGTCAAATGTGATTCGGATTCGATAATTCTGTGTAAGAAGGGATTAAGTATTCTCAAAAACATTTTATTTTTGGCATTTAGAATCAGAATTTTTCAAAACCCTTTCTTAGTGAGCACCTACATTATGAAACGAAGGTACTGTCAAAATTCCATGTCTCTACCTGTTATAGTTTAGGCTGTACGTTGATTCCTGTCATTCAGTCATTAAGTCAGTCAGGACAAAGCCTTTTATATATATAGAGATTAAATAATTTTTTTTTTTTTTTTTTTTAAATTTATTCTGCAGATTTACAATCTGTTCACATAAGAACATTCAGTAAATGGTATAAATGGCAAAGTAATGATGTCAGAGCTGTAAAATACAACTCTTTAAGGTAAGTCATTGAATAACAACTCAGGGATGTCCAGGTCGTGGTGTAATGTAGCATTGGAAACATACCACGGTGCGTTAGCAAGTCGGCGAAGAGATTTGGATTCAAATCTTCTTAAGATGTCAATATTGGAATTGCTGGCAGTGCCCCAAAGCTGAAGTCCATATGTCCATACTGGCCTTATTATGGTCTTGTAAAGTATAACTTTATTATACAGGGATAGCTGAGATTGCTTATTTAATAACCAGTACAATTGTTGAAACTTTAGTTTGGCTTCTTTGCTTTTCGTAATAATGTGATGTCTCCAGGTTAGATGAACATCTAAATGAAAACCAAGGTATTTTACATGCTCTACAACTGGTATTTCTTCGTTATTTATTTGTATTCTTGGGCATTTTTCTCGGTGTAAAGAAAAAGTGATATGCCGAGATTTTGAACTATTTACCTGAATGAGCCATTGATTTAGCCAGCGTTGTAATAAATCTAAATGATTTTGTAAATATCCTGAGGCTAAAGTAGGATTTTCATTTGAAGCAAGAATAGCAGTATCATCTGCAAATGTTGCAGTTATGGTATTTTCTGTTGTTGGTAGATCATGTGTATAAAGAAGATACAGAACTGGTCCCAAAACACTACCCTGTGGGACACCTGACTTTATGGGATGAAATATGGAGAGTTCGTCTTTAACTTTAACTTGAAAATGTCGATCACTTAGGTATGATGTAAGCAGCAGATAATAAGGATGAGGAAGTTTTAGTTTTATTTTGTACAGAAGGCCCATATGCCAGACTTTATCAAATGCTTGTTGAATATCCAGGAAAGCTGCTGTACAGTAACGACGTGATTCAAAATCCTGTTGTACAATGTTAACAATGCGATGGGTTTGTTCAACAGTAGAATGGCATTCTCGGAAACCAAATTGAAAGTCAGGAATTATTTCAGAGAGCAATGGTTTTAGTCGTTGCAGGAGCAATTTTTCAAACACTTTAGAGAGTACAGGCAAGAGACTAATCGGACGATAGGATGCTGCTTCAGTGGGTGGTTTACCAGGTTTAAGAATACAAATTATCTGTGCTATCTTCCATTGATTTGGAAAATGGCTACATCGGAGAATAGCATTAAAAATTGATGTAATAAATGCATATCCTTTCTTCGGTAATTCTTGTAGGATTCTACCAGTAATTAGGTCGTAACCTGGACTTTTTGCAGGATTAACATGATTCTTTATTGTCCTTTTAACTTCACTTGAAGAGAAAGGTTTAATGGGGGGTGATAATTGAAGTGGAGCAGACAAATACTTAATAATGTCGTCCTCAGAAGAGCTCTTTTGAGTAGAAGGTTCGAAAACCGTTGCTAGATGTTCTGCAAACCGTTCTGCTTTTTCCTTCCCACTGCGAGCCCAGGTGTTGTCACTGTTCCTGATGGGTGGGATGTAAGATTTTGGTCGCTGTAGTCTTCTTGTTGCTTTCCAAAGTGAATAGTTTGATTCCACATTCGGGCTTAATGATTGGAAGTATTGGGTGATGGATTCATTTCGGTAAGACTGTAATTGACTTTTCAATTGCCGGGAAGCTCTGTTAAATGCACATCTATCTTCGGGTTGTCTTGAGCATTGCCATATACGGCGTAACCTTCTTCTTTCTTCAATTTTTTCCATGATGTTAAGTGGATATTTATTTTGTTGTTTGTTACTAGTAGGAGGTGTCGAATCCCTTGCAGCTTGCTGTATAGTAGTTGTTAGATGTTCAATGGCTTCGTCGATTTCTGTGCTATTTTGAAGAGGCATATGCGGTGATAATTTTTCTTGTACTCTGTCTTTGAAATATTTCCAGTCAGTGAAATTATTATATAGCTTTGGAGGTGGACAATATTCAATAACAGAAGAGGCCAGAGTCATTAATACAGGAGAATGATCTGAGTTTAAGTCATAATTACTTTTTATTTCCATTTTTTCTAACGGCACTCCTTTGATTAGAAAAAAATCCAAGAGATCTGGAATTTTATTTATATCAGTGAGCCAATAAGTTGGTTCTCCAGTAGACATTATTCGAATATTAAGTTCTGACAAAGTTTTAAAAAGTTCTGAACCTCTTGTTGTATTAAGACGAGAACCCCAATATTGATGTTTTGCGTTGTAGTCTCCACCCATTATAAATCTCATTCCAATAGATTTAATAAATGTAGAAAAATCTTGCTGCGTTATCTTATGTTTAGGTGGGCAATAAACAGCCGCAAGTGCTAATTGACCCCATGCTTCTGTTAACATAATAGATGTAGCTTGTACAGTAAAACTTGTTCAAAGCGGAATCGTATGGGACCAAAAGAATTTTCCAAATTGGACAAGTTTCCGGATTACACAAAATACACTATGCTAGGCTACATAAGTGTTATAAATTACTGTACCATGTGCCAAAAATGTGAATTTGTAATAACTTATGCAAATACTGTAATTAATTACAAACCTTAATTCCTGTACAGCAGATATTCTTCACTTTATTTTTATGTACAGTAAAATACTACACTATTACTGTATTAATAATTAATAACACTAACACAATATAATTATGCAATTACTGTAGGCTAACTGTTTTCTTGCCTCATTATCCCTAGGTTTATTTCACTTTTGTCGGCACATATCGGGACATGGGTCCGGACAAAGGCAAGTTTTTAGCCCGCGCATTTACAAACCATTCCCACACTATTTCATTAATTTCTTCATTTCCCGTCTTCTTTGCTTTTCTCTTCATTTGTCCGTTCCCCTTCATCCACTCCTCCCTTAACTTATCTTTGCTCTTTAAAGTTTCGTAAGTTTGCCTTTTACCGCATTTGAAACACAAAATTATTTCGCGCACAGAAAGTTTGTCTCTCTCACTCGCCTCGATCGCCTTCATTTTTTCATTGAGCGTGAGCGATACGTACTTTTTGTTCGACACGATGTTACTAAAGATACAAACCGTACAAGCCAACTGAAACTGAAGCCTGGCGGAAAATACAAAACAAAGCAGGTAGCAGATTTCTTGACTACTGGGTAAATTCCATTGTTGGCCGAAACATAAAGCCACCGCCGTGTATAGGCCCACTCTAACGGAACTCTCAGGGCTGTACAATATTCGCGCTAAGAAGTAACGTATTCACACAGACGTGAATAACAAAATATATTATATTGTAATGCTGCTTTTCCGCATTATAGAATAAATTGGTATTTAAATCTTAAAATTTGCATTCCGTTTCCGCGTTAAGCACGTTCCGTTTTATACAAAATATTGACATTTAAAAATGTATTGCGTGCGTCGGGACCGAAATATTTGTACGCTTTGGACAGATTTCCGGATTATACACGTGCCGCTTTGAACAAGTTTTACTGTATATGCTTTGTCTTATAATCAGGTAGGCAATGATGTTTAATTTTATTACGGACAATGACTGCTGTTCCACCATGGGCAGTTCCATCAGGATGCTGCGTATTATAAACAGTATAACCTGGTATGTTTAAGTAGCTTTTATCAGTAAAGTGTGATTCCGAAATTAACATTACGTCTATGCTGTTAACATGTAGGAACAATATTACTTCTTGTCGATGTTGAAGTAGACCATTTGCATTCCAGAGAGCTATGTTACATATGCAAGCCATAATTATTTGATTTTGGACACAATGACAGAGAGCAGGTTAAGTAGTGATCCTATTTGTTCAGCTTGCTGTTTGAGTATATTTTCAAATTTGAGGAATGATTGTTGAATAATGGTTGCTATATCAATTTCATTATGTTTGGCTGCTTGGGCATAATTATAGGAGGAAGAAAACGGAGGATGTGAGGAAGAATGCAAAGGCGGAAAATCTGCAGCATTTGGCTTTGGTTGACTGGACGAAGGTGAAGTTACTGGTCTCGAGGTAGTCGGATATCTCCTACTTATAATATCCCGATAAATTGCGCATCCTTTGTAATTGGCTGGGTGACTTCCCGAACAAAGAGCACATGTTGCAGGAGTAGAACGGTCCTTCCGACACGTTTCAGATAGATGGTAATCTCCACACTTGACACATCTAGGAGATCTCTTGCAGTACTTTCTTGTGTGCCCATACATCTGGCATCGCATACACTGGACTACATCCTTCTTTTTATAAGGCGCTTCAAATGTAATTTTTGCATGCATCAAAGAGTCAATTTTATAGATATCTTTATTATTAGTCTGGGGTTCTAGATCAACATAAAATAAAGGCAATGGCTCCTTGGAAACTCTGTGTCGAATATTGTAAATATTGCGAACCTTATGTCCTTGTTCCTGTAATTCCGAAATAATGGATGGTACATCTACAGAATGGTGCATATTGCGAAGGACAACCCTAAAAGCTCGTTCTTGTTTTATTTGGTATGTGTGATACATAGCTTTTTTGTCATTGAGTAATTTGACTAATGACCTATAAGCTTCTATAGAGTTTGGTAATAATTTAACTTTATCTTTGTACATTTTATATGAGAAATCTGATTCAGGAACTTTTTGCTTAATGCAACTTAAAAGTTCTGGCACTTTTACGACATCTGGAATAAAAATAGGAGGAGGTTTCAGTGGCACTGATGCCGAGGAAGACTCTGTAGGAGTTGAATTGTCATTTACGTTCGTAAGTGTATCGAACTGATTATGCACAGGCACAGGTGCAGTAATAGTTGGTGTGAGCCTAATTTCCTTTTCACTTAATTTACGCTTCTTACAGCGTACAAGTTGCCATTCAGGGTTAGTTTCAATATCACAGGACATTTCCAGTGACAAATCTTGTTGCGTGAAGGGGTCAGGATTTGAAATCCTTGCTTCTGTATCGTTTGTTGGAACAGACTGCATTAAAGTGTTATTTGACTTACTATTAATAGCTGATAAGCCACTTACAGTTTTGCTGTTCCAGTCCTTTAGATTACTGTATGTTCTAATATTAGTTTTGTTCATGAATACAAACTGTGTATTTGACAATTTTTCATTTGCAGGTCTCTCTTTTACTGATGTTGAGATATCAGATTCACCATTGTTTTGTATGCCCACATAAGGGTCCGTCATATTAGTTAACGTTTTTAGCACTTACACTGTTTATTATTTAAAGATAACAGTCACACTATCACAGAAACAACTTTTGCACAATTTAACACCAAACACAAATAATAAACACGATAAAATATGAAATTATTGAAATATTTTCTCCTCTATTCAGAACTAGCTGTTGCTACAATATTAAGTAATTTATAAGCAGACTTTTAAAAATTGTGCAATTTTCATTTTGGGGTTTGAACCCCTCGTTACGCCTCTGCTTCCTCTACCTATAGTACGGGCAGAGGAAGTAAAAATATTTCAACAGTTGGTAATTTAACTATAAACACTAATATTGTAGAAAATACAAATCAAATTGTTACCATTGCCGCAAATTTAGAAAAACGAAAAAATGAATAGGCCTACAGCATCATAAAAGTTAGAATAGGAGAAAGTTCTCGACACCCATTGTATCGCAAACTCGAAAAACGTTTAATTCAGATATAAAATTGATACGACTTTTCGTTTTCGAATGATGCTGAAATTTGCCTGAGTTCTTATTTGTTTATTATTATTAGGTTCAGGAGACTTCATGAAAACTCGATATCGCAGTTCAGAGATGAATACAGTACTTCCTCTAGCATGGCTTACTTAAATGTGGGTTTGGTCAGTGTAAGTTTCATTTTAGAGTTAGGTTTTGGGAAGAATTTTATAGGGAAAATCTGATGTGATACACTCATAGGCTATAACTTTATTTTCATTTAGCACAAACTAGATCAGTTCATATTTTATAGGGAAAATCTGATGTTATACACTCATATAACTTTATTTTCGTTTAGCACAAACTACCTCAGTTCATATTATGTTATTAGAATAAAAGGCCTTATTGCAGAGAGTGCGTATTCCGTTGTCTCAGTTTCATGCAATGGTTTCTTCTGAGTTTGGTCAAAGATTTCTGGCTTATAACTACCCTTTAGACAACTTTTGCCAAAGAAAAGTTTGAACCAAATGCTTTAGTTCTCAATATAATCACCTCATGTAGGCCTACAGAATTTAAATAAAATCTTTAGTACCGGTATCATTTTCGAGAAAATAGCGAAAAATGAAATTTTCTTCATGTAATGTGATAGTAAAAGCAAGAGAAAGTCGTCGACAATCTCCTTATTATATATTATATCGTCAGAGATTTCTAACCCAGTTATAACATGTAGTTTATATATGATTTCTGGTTTTCCAGCTAAGATATCCACTCACATATACATAAACACATCTCTGAAAATTGCATTGTTTTATTCAAGGGATTGCAATAGTGTATTAATGCTAAAAACGTTAGATCGAATTTCAGAGTGGAGCATATTACTTCCTCTACCTACCTTATCCGAGATAGAGGAAACAAAAAGGAAGACTATAAAAGTGCTAAAAGGCACAAAAAGAGCTATTTCAGCTAATACTGTCCCTCTTGTTCAATGTAATAGAAATCAACCAATAACTCATGCAACTATTTCGTACATCATATTTAGTATCTTACCTAACACTATCAGTCACCACAGGAAGGGAAAAGATGGCTGAAACAATAAAATTGCATTAGCTAGATCCATTTAAAAAAAAAAAAAATCTTAGGAGTGCTGATCACCTATGAATTTAATTTCGCTTTACTGGAAGCAGACCTTAAAAGGCCATTAAAACAACAAGAGCATTGGAATAGAAAATAATAGTGCCGTGATAAGTAAGTTGTAAAACAAGCGGCAGAAAAAGTGTAAAGGTAGTAGTAAAAGGGAAGAAAAGGGGATTGTGGGTTGAATGTTGGGAAAAGGAGAAAAATCTTCCTAAATAGGAAAGGAAGGTAAATTGCCTCCATTCTCGGCTGTTTTCTTTCTACTCATAATCTTTACTAAATTATAATAATAACTATTACACAGCGAATAATTTAAAAACAGGTCTAGGTGTTTTAACCAAAATAAGTGAATATTTGCCAGTGCAAGATAATTCTTCTTCACGAAGCACCTTAGTCGAACATAATAAATTGATAAAGCCTCGAAGTCGTATGAAATAATTGAAGACGAGAAAGATCTAGTAGTACCGGTACCGAAGGCTGGATGTTTGACCAGTCCAGAATGTGCTCCATTGTCCGTGTTCGCCTGCTAGAGTTGTTTAGACTCCACGCAATACACACAGTTGAACGTTCCCGTAAGGACAATGGAATACATTCCTTGCTCATTTCCTCTCACGTAGTCAGAAGTAAAATCCACACACTATGTAGGTAAATAAAGCTGGCTATAACACGTAATGAATGATAATGGGGGGAAAAGCTGATTGCAAGCAAAAACAAATTTTAGAAAATTTTGGTGCTAAAGCATTCTGATTTGTATTGAATAACATTTCTGATATGTCATCTAATAGGCGGTACCGTTAGTGCATAGAGTATGTGAGCAAACGCGTTATTATTATTATTATTATTATTTTTTATTTTTTTATGTTTTTTTTTTATTAATTTTATTATTATAATAACAGTATTATCGGCTGTCGATTAGAATATTAGCTATCCAGCCCCCTTTATTCAATAATAATTACATAAAAATGTCCCCATATTCATCTCTATTATTTTTCAGATGGACATTTGCAAACGTAAGCTAATTACTGCTCTAATGACTGCTGTTGCTCTAAAACACCATTTAAAAAAGGCACCCAATTAACATTTTTTTTCTTTTTTCAACATCATTATTTTATACAGTATTCTGTTTTGTACTTTTTCATTTAAGGAAGTAGAGTAGCGAAATTTGCGCTAAGCATTTGTGTCTTTTAACCGAAAATTATTGTCTTTTATTCAAGATTAATAAAGGAACGTTGCACAGCATTATTATTATTATAAGAATATTACTAAAAAATATGATTATGATAAATTTAAAATGTGAAGTGCAGAAGACCCATTGTAACAACTACTAACTGTAAGATAAATTGTATAAGCTACTAATCAGAAATGTACACCTGGAAAAAATAATTTAGCAACATTAGCAAAAATTTTAACTCTCGCATATTCATTGCTGTAGAAGTTATAGAAGATTAATGTACCAAATTCTTCTTATTTTGCATTAATATTTTTTCTCAAGTAGAAACTATCTGTATTTATTAATAGGGTTCGTTTGATAATACATGTACAGAACGAAATAGTTTTATGAAATTCCTATAAGAAAACATGTATTATGGAAGTTATTAGAAAGGGTAGTACAGGATTTATGTGCACTATAGATTCTAAGTGTATGGAAAAACAAATTTAAAATATGCAAAAAAGTGCAAAAAATATATAAATATTTTACGTAATATAAAGCTATAACTGACAAGACGAGACAAGAAGCTTGGTTTGAAGATGCGCGGTAGCAATATGAGCTAGTTGAATGGCTTCGACGCGGCATTCCTCCACAGGTCACGATTCATATCCCATCTGATCAGATATAACACGAATTATCTCTATGCATTTAATATTGCAAAAATTCTAACTACTCCTTGAAATTGAGCAATCCTGGGGGTACAAGCGACCGGTGCGTAAAGCTGACAACTTTACTACCATCATTTCTGAATGTCTAAAAATATGGGAGCCCCAGCCCTCTGGAATCCTAGAGTTTTTCTTCACGTCCTATATAGCGATCACTTTTCTTCACTTCTACTGTTTAAACTAAACTTGTAATAGGGAACTTCGCCCAGTACCGGTCACTATAAATTTCTAGTAAATGTCGTAGCCTAGGCCTATACTTTTTTTCTACCTACTAACAAGCCTGAACCATTAAGATTTTGGTATCACTCTCTCCAGTCAGTGAGAAGCTTCGATGAAAGAAGTTAATTGTACGAATTGTGTTTGCTGCTACTAAGCTTGCGGTCTCTGTATTGCTGTTCGTGGTGAGTTGATTCACATTTTATTATACTTTCTTATTTCTTGATTCGTAGAGTACATAAATACGCGTACATAAACTGAACACAACTGAAATAGGTCTAAATGTAATTACATAATTCATGCATTTATCAAGATGTCGCTTTTGCGCAGAACCCGACAGTAGTAGGCCTAATTTTCCCAGTACCTGACATATACATATTTTAATATAAAATTTTAAAGACAATTATTTTGCTCCCTCGACTTCTCTATGAATTCATTTCCTGGAACATCGTCATCCGCAACACAACTACTGTCTGTTAACAGAAAAGGACAAAAGGAAAAAGAGGACAATCGCTCTTGAACTTGAAACTCTTCCTGATTACACATGCCTACTATTTTTGAGAGTCGATAGGCCTATGCCGTCCTTATGAGGGAAAAATATAAGTGAAAAAGCTAAATTGTTACTTCCATTCCTTATAAGAAATTGCTGAAAGTAAAAGAGCAGAGAGTGAAAGATAAAAAAATGTTAGGCCTATGGTGATAGAAGAAACTTTAACTGTGATAGACGAGAGGGGTGCAAAGGCGAAAGAAGCTGAAGCACCCAAAAGAAAGCGGAAATTTTATTCCAAAGAAAGACAGAACGGAAATAGAGGATCAGATGAAGAAGAAGAAGAAGAAAAAAAACAGAGTGCCTTGAAACAACAAGAGACGAAGAGTGGGTTCAGCGCATAAGAAAATGTTTTGTGACCAAATGTCCAAATGCGTTTAATTTAACATTGTTAAAAGTACATGTTGCTATTGTGTTAACTTCTTCATTTTCACGCAGAAATAGGCTGCTAAATACGATTCATCACATCACACAGAATTGAAAATGTTTCACATTTTAAAAATAAACGTGATTTCTGTACCTCTCCGGTACTGGGAAACAGTCTCTTCTGAATTAATTTTTTTTGTAATTATATAGCATAATTTTTATTTTATGGGACGTAAATAATATTTTGTTAATTTATCTTCAAGCCAGGTGTTTAGAATGATCTTTTATACTTCTCTTAACGGCATTAGGTTGATAGGATTTGCATAATCCACCCTCGACTATACCCAAAAGGAGATGGGTTAGGATTGATTTAACCCTGCAGTTTTAGTTTGCTTGTTTTTCCTCTAAAGTTCAAAATAAGTCATTTTTTGTCACAAACTCTTGCATTTATTTTCAGTTCGTACTAATTTTTTAGCTCGGAATATGCAGTACATGACACATTTGTGACGTGGTTAAATAGTAAAGAATGTTTCGTCTTCAGTAGAAAAATTCCTTGGAATTCCCAAGAAAAGGTAGTGTTTTTCTCCCGACTCCCACCCCCAGTAAAAAAAAAAAAAAGTAGGCTACTCTGAATCATTGAGGGATACAAGGGGTTGAATATGCTAGTATGATATGCGTAGCTTCTGGGCGCAGGGATTAGGTTTTCACTGTTATGTAGTAATACAGGCCCTAGTAATAGGTCTACATAATTCTGTGTACCATATGCCTATATCTGTGTTAGCCTATATCATGAATACTGATTAATGGTGACTTCAGTAAATATAATATTCTGCATTGCAATTGAGATATTTCAGAAAATTGGCAACTTAACGATTTTATAAGAGACTATTTTACGATTTTTAGAACCTATTTTCCAATTTTTAGAGCCTATTTTAGGTACCTAAAACAGCATTTTTAGCGACCTAAAAGTCCGAAGTCTAGTGATGATATACACATGTGATTGGTAGAAATTCCACGCATTCTTACATTGATTCGTGAGTTAAATCTAAATAGCCTTAATAATTATGCTGAAATTTACCAGTCGATCGTTATCTGGTTTCACCACGTCGGGCATCAGCTAGAGTCCTCTTAATAAGCAGTCACAGTTAAAAATATTTGTGACACATTGTTACGTAAACAGAAGTTTTCTTGTCATTGGATACAATACCAGCGTGTTAAAATACAATAACAGTACAAAGATATCACCTGTCCATAATACAGAGTCCTATTTATTCGTACCAATTGTAAAGAAGAGTTATAAAGTGCACATTAGAAGACCTTTACCCCTTTCTCGACCTTCATCCAACTGTCGATGATTCACAAAGAAAACCATAAAACGTCATATGAAGCAAATTCACAAACAGATGTTTCACGCAGATGGTGAAAGAATGTTGACGTACTTTGTATCCTCAAAAACCAACTTCTTCTTATTGTGATTATTTAATGCGCTGCAATTAGTAATGACGTTACTTGTGCTTGGTCAATTGGCTTGTAAAAAGCAAGGGTCTTTAACATTAGTAAGTTAATGAGTTATTTTGATTTTTTTTTTTTGCAGGCAGCGTTAATTTTTTTATGAAAATGTATTGAGCAAAACGTATGTATCAAACTAGTATTAAATAAAGTGTTATATTTATTAATATAATGCGATATGAGTGTTGTCAGTACTTCATTGGAGAATCGAGAAAAAGTACGGAAAGACGAGCCGAAGGAAAATCTTTTTAAATTGGACAATCGAGGAAAAGTATGAAAAGACGATCCGAAGGGAAGTCTTTTTAAATTTCCGATATTTCCCTATGGGCTTAAGGCATAATGTATTGTATACTATTTTTCTATGATAGCGATTTCCCTGATGATAAAAATGTTACCGACGTGAAAAATAATTGATCAATTAGAGCAGCTATTGTCAAGATAAAAGAGTAGCAACTTGATCACTATATATCGATTACTTCTCTGCAGACAGCGTCCTTGAGTGCCATACCAGCACTTCTGTTCTATGGCATGTGGGAGGTCTTGTTTGGAACTTAGCTGTCTGTTATAATCGTAAGACAATGATAAGAAATAAAAATAAATCAGGTAAATTGAAGAAAAAAAAAATTCCCAATCGAAATGACAGCCTGTTAATTTGGAACAAGTACGCACAGGCCAAAAACGTCAAATTTCGTGTTTTTAGCTCATCTGGAAGTGGATAAACAATGTCAGTGAGAGAGGGAAACATCTCAAAGGTTTTTTTTAGAGTAAACGCTAAAAATGTGAATTGAAATTTTTCCCTGGGTTATAGACTAAAAGCAATACGTTTGCCAAATTTCAGGTTTCTAGCACATGTGGAAGTAGACAAACAACAATGTCAGTGGGTGGATGATTTATACCAGGCATGTCAAACCCACCTTTCACGAGTTGATAAATTGAAGCCCAAGGGTCGTATGTCTAAATGAAACTTTATCCTTTTTTCTTATAAAATATAAGCATTTTTTATATTTTTGAAAAGCAACCGCGCGACTTTTAACTTTTTCCGCACCATAGAATAATACACTAGGCCTACATAATATTATTCTTGCCATTTGAAGCTATGTATATTACAATCAAAATATTTTAAATACAGTAACTTACACAGAAAATGTGGATACCCAAAATAGCATAACTTTAACACAAAATTACTTACATCTTTTAGGTTTACGTTCATTACTCAATAAATAACAGTTTTATGTTGGAATCATAATGACTGAAGGCAGAAGCATTGTGGGAATCTTGAAAATTCTGGTAAATAGAAAAATTAATTAAGCTCCCGCTTACCAGTTGCCCTTCCCAAAGCCTGGGCTTCAATTTAAATTTCTTAATATTAATATAACTTACATTAAATTACAAACTGATCTTTCCCTTGTAATTTTAAATGCAATGTCCTGCAATATCTACCATGAATTTCAAATCTTTAAGCCAATAACTACCGTCACATAGCTTATCTTTCGTTTCTAAGAAAACTAATTTCTTCTCCAAGGAGCCAGAAGCGTCTTAAATCTTGATGACAAGACAAACTTCTCAATAGGACGGCAAGATGGCAAGATCTTAAATCCACCAAGAAAATTGATGTCCCCATGATGATGTTCGTTTCAGTCCCAGAAACTAATAAGGCAAAATCCAATTGTAGAAGACCCGTATTTTAAAACCGAGATCGTCTTCATAAAACACCCAATATCACACGAATTTTGTTATAGATAGCTGTGTAGAGAGGAGAGGCTGTCTTGGCGAATGATTCGGTCCAACCCACCCGCCCTAAATGAAACACTTTCTTTAATATCATGATCTAGCGAAAAGTTGCTTGTTTTCCGCCATTTTTCTGTCCTCGAATTATGAAGAAACTCATGATCGGACGTTGAGGTATGATGTCATACCGCTAGAGCAGCTTTAATTGTGGATAAACAGGTTGACAAACCTCGCGGGAGATAAAATATGGCACATTTTCGAAATCCGTTGATTCAGTACATTATTCTAAAATGCGTTTGTGTTTCACTACGGCTGCCGCCTCCGCTTCGCGCACCTACTGTGTGGATAGTATTATGCATTATTTAGACTATCTGGCACTGATAAGCAATATACCGTACAAGAAGGACAGTCAACCTGCCTCGCTCAGAAACAAAAAAACACCCCATCGTCCGTCGCGTGAACGGGTCCTCTAGACTGGGATTATGCCACGAAGGTATGCCACGAATAAAATTCATTATTTTCTTTACGAATGTCAATATATGGTCCATTTTTATTGTTTTGAGCATAGTGTTTCATTGCACAGGCACTGCATTGTATAAGAATATTATAGGAGAAAAATTCCTCCGACACTGGGACTTGAACCCAGGACCTTTGGCTATTCGCGCCAATGCTCTACCAACTGAGCTAAGCCGGAGTTCAATTCTCAGCGCCAACATGCGAATCCCTTTCTAAAATAAAACATCTATCTTCAATAATGTATATACATAATATTTTCAGCTAATATCTCAATTAATATAATTAAATTGATACAAATAATCATCGTGCAAAAAATAGCATGCAATACTCGTTCCTTAAGCGCATAACGGATCTCGGAAATTGAAAAAAAAAAACTCTTTCCTCGATCCGTATGCACCGCTTACGGAACTAGTATCGCAAAATACTATTTCTAAGCTTCAAGTGAACACAGAAATGACACCTGGAAAAAATATGTAACACAATTTTTATTGTAGACTATTGTTATTGTAGACATAGACTACTAATACTGTACAAAGAGAAAATAATAGCCTAAATCTCTTGTCAATTTAATTAAATGTTTGTGAAAATGTATGTCTGTATATTTATACTAAACTCGGTGATAGCATATGTAGAAATTCAATCCCCTGTGATTAGCAGCACCAAATGAAAAGGAACATGAAATCTTGACATTTACCATTGGTAGGAAAGGTTAGGACTATTCCATTTCCCCTTGCGAATTATCAGTCTCTATCGTCTTTCTCTGTCATTATGTCTCTACCTACCTTCAACATGGGTGTCCAGTGCTGAGCATCCTGTCTGGTGAAAACCAAAACTTTAGCAATGACGTTCAAGATGGTTATCAACCCACATAGTCCGGAAGTTTGTTGGAGGCTGGTAGTTTTCAATTCCGATCATAATTTCAGCCACCTCTCATTCTCATCTTACCTACAAGTCTTCCACTTGTTTCTCCACCATAATTACTATTAATTAGTAATCATTGGTATTTGACAATAATGAATAATTGTGTTCATTATTGTCAAATATCAACATCCAACTGATACGACCATGGGCGTACGGTGAAATTTGTTCGGGAGGGGTTCAATGTAAGGTCGTCTCAGCTCAACGTCCCTACGCACACTGCAACTCAATACTTTCTAAATAAAATCAGGTAAACTGATATAACAAAGTGCCAAAAGCATTTCATTTAATCAGTGATAAGTTAATTGCAATTATGATGTGAACAAAATAAGTTATTTTTGTAATCTATCTCTGAGTTAAGCTCCAGATCGATTCATTCAGCAGTGCTTGTGGAAGAAAATACTTAACCTTAATTCAAACTCGTAGGACTATACACTGATATATGAAATTCTTAAAATACCATATGTCAACATTTCACAAAATACGCTGGGGAAGAACTCCACTTAATTTACGTAGGCCTAATTATTTCACAGTAATATACCTTCTGTATATAAACAGTATTCAACTTTTCAATGAAATAAACATCTCACTAGTTTGATAATTAAATGCAAAGGAATATGTCATGGCTAACTAATTCCAAAGCCGTATATGATCAGTGTAAAACAATATGTTGTCAGGATAACCGATTTGCATTTGTTAAATTCTAATATATTACCATAAAATAGGCACTAAATTGGGCATTACTCCGATACCGGTCAACGCATTTGGTCAAATATAAATAGATTTCTTCCCATGGCCATTATAAATGCGTATACCATGTTTCATTAAAATCCGATAAAGCGTATTTGAGTTATCGTGCCTTTGAGACACTAAATTGGGTTTTATTCCGGTAATGTTCAACCGATTTGGTCCAATATCAATAGGCTTCTTCCCACGGACAATATAAACGCGTATAGCCTACCAAGTTTCATTAAAATCCGATAAAACTTATTTGAGTGATTGTGCGTACAGACACACGGACGGGCGGACAGACATTTTCCCGTCCCCCACACAATCTCATAAAGTACCATACTGGCACTTACTAACTAAACAGTTGTATTGTGATCAGTAATACACTATAATTAATAGGCTATGCAGCATAGTCTTTGAAAATGTTTTTTTTTTTGAGGTTTCTGTCCATTTCTCCTTTAAGCTAGTGTGTAAATAAAAACTTTCTTTTGACAAAAATTATCATAATACTGATGATATATGCACACCATGGGCTAGAATCCACATGAACTCTTTATGCCGAGCACTGAAATCAGGTAATATCGAGATCCAAGGTGTGAACCATAAATAGTGGTGACACTAGCAGATTTATAAGCTCTAATCAGATTTGAAGTTACACACTTACCGAGTATAATGAATCAGTATATCTGTATCAACAAGTAGATTGCAGAGGTATTAATTTCTTAAGTCCATTCCAGAATAGGTTTTTGTGTATTCAAATTTTGCAGGAATTAAGCTGAAATGAAATGAAATCCTGATAGGCCTATCCTAATGATCACACTACATGGATAGCCAGGCCGCCAAATCATTCGGGAGATTTCAAAAGTGGTTTTATTTACTAGTAATACATCACTGTTATTAAGCTGAACAATTATGAAAACAAATCTTAAATAGCCTAATGTTTTGATATGTGCGAAATTTTAAAGTAACAACCGAATCACAGTGTTCTTTTATTTCGTTATATGATATAATCTTAAAAATATTGAAGATGTTTCGGGAGGGTTTCGACCCCCTGAACCCCCCCCCCCCATACCGTACGCCCATGGATACTACCTTTACCCCAGGAGTTTTCAGGAAATATTCCTTTGTAGAACTCCAACATTATAACCGATGGTGTAACAAAAGAGTAGGCCTATTATCCTATTTGACAATATGCAATTTATGTTCTGGATTTTGTAAAAGAAGATACAATTTCAAACCTGGGATACAAAGAATTCCATAGCACTGTAAATTGGATTTCTTCTCGTAAATGAGACAATTGTCTATCAGACAATGGAATATCATATAATCTAAGTACAACTTTTATTTATAAAAAGTTAAGAAATGCCTTATCTATCCATATATATATATTTCTCTGCCAGTCCCTCTCTTAGTCAATGTCATTAGCTATACCACCTTCAACATGGGTGTCCAGGGCAGAGCATCCTGTTTGATGAATCCCAAAATTTCAGCTCAAGATGGAAAGCAGAAAGTTTGTTGGAGGATGACGTGTAAGTTTTGTCTTGCAAACGAAGGTAGTTTTAACTTTCAGTCTTCATTTCAGCTGTCTCAAAGACTTCTGCTCGATATTTGACAATTGTGTGTATATTAAATTGTGTTTACTTCTAAATGAATCTGCCAATAGCCATGGAATTGATAGATATGGCAACGTGCAATTTACGTTCTTCTAGATATAAAAACAAACATACTCTTGAACCTGGAGAAGGAATTAATTCAGTGACTTTGTAAATTGGATCTCTTCTCAAAGACAGTGAATAAGGGAATAAGTAATTTCAAATTTTTATTTTATTTCCTTTATTTTAATTGTTTCTTATACAGAAAATAAATTGTTTATCCTTGCTCATAAGTTTAAAACCTCTTACTGTACTTCTTACTTCTTACTTACTAAGTTTAAAACTTATTTCTCCAACACCACAGCTCAAAGCTCTCTAAATATTTCCTTTCCATTTTTCTCAGCATCCAAATTTTAACTCCATATAAATCAACACTCCGTATGTGGCACTTCATAAACTTCTTCGTCAGCTGCAAATTTAATTTCTGGTCAACAGAGTTTTCTTTTCGTTGGAAGCAGTTTTGACCATTGTTATCTTTTCCCTAATTTATTTCGTGGTGTGGACATCTCTTGTAATAAAGCTTCCTAAATATTGAAATTGAGGTACATTCTCTAGTACTTTGTTATCTATGAATGGTTGCCAGACGTTCCGGTTTTGTATGAAATAATTCGTGATGCCCGTTTGTGTCTGTTTTTTTTCTCCCATTTGGTTGGTTATCGACTGGTTGCAGCCAGAATTATTTCTTTCTGAATGACAAAATTCGTTTTGTATAATTATTAATCGAATTTAAGCTTGCAGATTAAACATTAAGCATTTTGTAACAAGGTTTTTGTTGGCTGTTGATGTAATATTGTTGTGTTAGTGTTTGATAACAGTGATAGTTTCATAAAAGACTGCAATCCCTAAGGACAATAAATTTTATATTGTGCAAGATTTCCTTCCTTTAATTTTGAATTTTCTAAGTTTTCATTTTGAGATTTGAACCAAACTGTTATTTAAACATTGATTCACCGGTATTGTAATAATTAATTTTTCTAATTAAAGGCAATATTCAAATCAACAAGCTGTAGCAGAATTTTGAAATATCTATTCTGCAAGAGGAACAAAAACAGTTTCTTTTAAAATAAATATTTATCATAAATTTGATTTAATTTTAATTTGTTATGTTAGGTATATGATTAACATAAAGGTAAAGTTTTGTTGCTCAGTCAAAAAAGAAGAGCCATGCCAAGCCTCGTGTAATTATATAAGGCTATAATTGTGTTATTATAATTTAAATAGCTTTGATGAATACAGTTATTAAAAAAATGAAAAACTACAAATTCCTGAAATTCTTATTGCACCTAAAAGACATTTAATTCCACAACTTGGTCAGTTTTTATATAGATTAAAAATTCAGTCACAAATTTACGAAGCTAAACGTTCAAATAAAACTAGCGTAACGAAAAGATAGAAAAATGTTTTCTCGTAAAAATAAAAGGTGAAGCCAATAATTAATTATTAGGGCCTATTCTACAATTTAAAACAATGGTTATTTGAATATAGAATTTTCAAGTATCAGCATTATTGTTATACTAATTTACATAACATCGTTGGTTTCTTTTTGCTTAAATTTGATAAGTGTTCCAGTCTCTCAGCTAGACTGTGAGACACCTCAATATTTCATTTTTCGAAATCTGCATCTCTTTTGTTTGACTTTTCCGCATATATCTCCATTTCACATATTCTTTTCGTCTCCACCTGTTGAAAATAAAGATGATTTTTTTTAACTGAGCATAATAAGTAGGTAATAACTTAATTGATATTTCCATTTCCGGGCTGTGTGGCCGTGGTCTGTCCGTTGATATTGCTGACGTTTCGCCACGAACTACGTCGGGCATCTTCTGATGCTAGATCGTCGGAAATGGAAATATCATTGAACGCCGGCCGTGAAAGCAGAGGCGTATCCAAGATTTATTTTCGGGAGGGGCTGTGGTAAGCTTAACGCTGTTATCACTAGGGCTCAGAAGTTCATGCTCTAAAAATGCTTGAAAATGACCTATAATATGACCTTAAATTTATGAAAATATTACATGAAAAATTTAAAATATGGCTTAATATTTCTAAATACATATTTAAGAAAGGGAATATACAGTATTATATTAATTAATAATAATAAACAAAGAGCAAGATTTAAGTACTTTATGTTACTACTTTTTTATTATGTTTTCTATTATTGTTATGTTTACTATATTAATGAATGCCTCGTAGCTAAGACAATATGAGATTGCTTTGTCTGTAATATTGGAGAAGTTCATTCTGAAGACAAAATAGGGAAAAATGAAACGAAAGAATTAACATTTCCTAAAAAAATTACTAGTAGAAAATAAAATGCCGAAAATGCTAAAAAGAAGTAAGCTACTTTTGTTCGTTTTGAGGCGAGACGTATTTATACTACATTGTCTGTGATGCCTCAGAAAAATATGACATTTCATCACCTTCCGAGCCCTAATTATCACACACAATTATACAGAATTATACATTAGAACAACGGAAATACACTACAATACTCAATCAAAGCAAGCAAGTTTGTTTGTTCATGTGTATGTCATAATCAAACCTTAATCTAAAATAAATAATTAAAAGTTGAGTTAAAGAACGAAATTAGGTTTTCATGCTTCCCCACTATTGGAAAATTTATCAAGTATTATTTCAAACACTCTCGCTCTGCCGCTATAATCAACCCCAGATGCAGAACTGCCAGCTTCATCAGCTAAACGAGCTAACTAATGTGTTCATGCCAGCTTGAGCCGCTTAGGTTAAAATTCGATGTTAGGCTGAATATTGTACATACTGGCATGTTAGTGTTCGCATTTCTATGTCACAATTCGCTTTTCATCTTTTACGAATTAAGACGTGCAATAAAACTGTCTACTATCTGAGAAATTAAAATGGCCTTATATGCAACATATTAGCATTACTTAACCTTTCGGGGGGGGCTGTAGCCCCCTCAGCCCCCCTCTGAATACGCCCCTGCGTGAAAGCCTTAGTAGTTATATCACTTAATTGTTTACGCTTTGCAAACATAGATAATAGACTACTGGATAGCAGTACATTTTAATATTATCCAGCATACGCTATATAGAGTGACCAGATCTACCTACACAAACAAGAAGACAGTAGGGTAGGAAAATGAGGACAAGCATAATGGAAGCCATGAAAAAATTGACATTACACAGATATGGAGTTTAGAAAATGTAAAGTCGAAAACTTTCTTTCTTTCTTTCTCGTAGTTTAACCTCTCCCTTTTAGGATTTAAGCGACCCAAGCCGCCCGGGCCTTATAGGGTCGCGACCTGTCGGGAGAGGGATTATCTTTGGATCACACACATACTTTTTTTTACCAGACAAGGACATGGAGGGCCTCCCTGGATGAGTGATCAGCCCAATGCCGGGGCCACCTCCGAGACAACACGAACACATAGGACGAGACACACCATTCACACACACTCCAAACAAGGCGAGGATGGGATGAAGATGATGATGACGGCCAGATGATATCTGGGGACCACAAGGGCCTAAAGCTACCCGACATTTGTCTCAAAGGTGCGGAAAAACCCAAGAAAAAAACCCCACCTAGGTAACTTGTCCCGACCAGGAATCGAACCCGGGCCCGCTGGGTGAGAGGATTGAACGCATCCCCTGAGCCACAGCGGTGGACATGTTAATAAACATGAAATTATTTTTTTTAACAATTTCTCAGTTTGCAGATATAAACCATCATGTGAAGTTCATAGTTATTTCGCTAGGGCGGTTTTCCTTGCAGAGTTTAAGTTAATTCTCAATACAGTATATAAACATCCTGACAGCAGTGCTGTTGAGATTTTTGACAAATTCAATTGTCAACCTGTTTCGTCCATCAGCTTACTGAGACGAAATTATACGGGTAAAAGACACACTCAGCTTTAGCGTTGTGGGCTGGGGCTTGGGATACAAACTAGATTGTAGTGGTGTTAAGGTACTCATTACGCAGGGGTGCCCACAAGGGGGGGGGGTTAAGACGCAGACTGCGTCATTGAAATTTATGTGGGGGGGCAAAATATTATCATTTATGAATTTTCTGGGGGGGGGGGTTGAAAATTGTTGCAAAATTAGAGTTTTATATGTTAAAAATAAAAACAGTCAAGTTCTATAACTTCAAAAGGTCTCTTCTAATTTTTTATAAAGATAAAGATGAAGAATTTCGACAGCCATGGGTGCCCATACCCGGGGGCGGGGGAAGGGGTGCAAGGAAAAAATGTATATTAATAATTATTGTAGACAGGTGTTTTTTTTTAAGACAATTATTTGAATTGCAGAAGTTTTACCAAATCGACAACATGGAAGCAGAATCCACAGTGGATTAGGAAAGGGGTGTTCAGGGGGTTTGGACCCCCAAAAGTCAAAACCTAAAATTCTATATTTGTATTTAAAAAAATATTTAATTAAACAAGATTTGTTGGTGTGTCAAATATGATATAGCAGTTATTTTCTTTTCATAACATAATGAGTAGGCCTATTATGTCCACTGTTCCATGTGTTATTCAACTTTTCTTATAGATAGTAATAAGTAGGCCTATTATAACTTAGGTAACAATTCCTTGTTTAAGTTGCCATGTCTTAGAGTATAGTAAACAAATTTGCTAACTAGTTTTTCAATGCTAAAGTAGCGTAAAATGTGATTTTCATTAATTCAATACTTAAAAATTTTCCGGGGGTGGACCCCCACTTTGGTAATGATTTCTTATGTACATTGGCATGTCTTAGAGTAAGGTAAAAAAATTTCATAACCAGTTTTTCAGTGCAAAAATAGCGTAAAATGTGATTTTCATAGGCGCCGACTTAGGGGGGGCAAGGTACTTTCTGCCCCCCCAAGAATTAAGATTCTATCATGTAAGGCCTATGTATAGCTACTGAAAATCCAGTTCTTGCCCCCCCAGAAATATTTCCAAGGCAGCGCCTCTGGTGATTTTCATTAGTTCAATATTTAAAAATTTCCCGGGTGTGGACACCCGAATTAGGTAACATTTTCTCGTTTACATTGGCATGTCTTAACAGTATGGTAAATAAATTTCCTAACTAGTTTTTGAGTGCTAAAATAGCGTAAAATGTGATTTTCATTAGTTCAGTACTTAAAAATTTTCCGGGGGTGACCCCCCCCCCTTAGGTAATGATTTTTTATTTACATTGGCATGTAGTCGAGTAGCCTATGGTAAACAAATTTCCTAACTAGTTTTTCTGTGCTAAAATAGCGTAAAATGTGATTTTAATTAGTTCAATATTTAAAAATCTTCTGGGAATGGACCCCCGACCCCCTTTTTGGGGGGTATTCCACACCCCCCCAGCACTTTCAACCTTCCCCGCAATTATTTTCTACCTATGTCATTGTTGCACTTATTAAATTATTAATATAATGTTACAAAGTGGCCCAAGAAGTTAAAGCGACAAGAAATAAATTTAAAAAACTGCCCCCCCCCCTAGAAAATATCATACGGGCGCCCTTGTCGACAGCCAATTGGGTTGGGGGTGAGCAATGAAGTTTGGGGGGTAGCAATGAAGTTTGGGGGGGTTGAGCAATTTAGTTTGGGGGGGGGTGAGTCATGACGTTTGGGGGGGTGGGCACCCCTGCATTACAAACGACGAAGTCATCAACTATTATATACAAAAAAGGACATTTTGGAAGACTAAAAATTTGTTCGAGGACAGAGGACCAACACTTAAAAATGAAGGCGTGTCCTCGAAAAAGAGGACGTCTGGTCACCCTAACGTTATACAACCGAGGCAGATAATGTGTTATTAATCGACCAGTAAGTTTACCCTTTGTCCGAAAACAAACACGACTACAGTTAGCTGCAACTGGTAATACGTGGAAGGAATATTATTAGTAACTTACCGGACTATTTTATGTAATAAGCGTTTATTCGGTTCTTTTATCTGTTATTGACTTTTTTCCGTAATAACTTATGTGTCAACTTAATACGTAGGCTTAGGGTCACTGAACTTTATACCTTATGGTACTCATTCGGTCGTTGTTAAAATTATCTTTACTATTAGTAGTAAACAAAGACGTGAATGAATGATTCCGTAGAGCATTGTTATAATCTTTTGCAACTTTTGCTCATGGAATAATCTAAAATAATGGTACAGCAGCGAACGCTTTAGCCAGCTCAGCCGTATGCGCATTTCATTATCCACGGCCGACTTGAAGCTCGCTGCGCTCCTCGCATTTCCCAGCTGGAGTGGCGTTACTATCGCGTGAGGGCGGAGTCACACCACCACACCACTGTGTGCTGACCAATAAGATACAGCAGGGAGCGAAACGTCACACGAGTTACTCACTCGTTTGTGTGTATTCGTTATCAATGGGGATCCCTCAAGAGTCAAGAGTAGTGCAAAAGCAATGGGATAGAAACATATTGCCTCAGTTGCCATCGTAAGGGGAATAGAAGCAAGTCATTATCTCAAGAAGACATATTCACAGTGATTGCTTTCACACTTGGTCGATAACGTGAAACAAGTTTTCGGTTAGAAAGGATCGTGTGTTGAGGTAGCGTCTGTTGCAACTGTCAGTGAGTAACGAACATAACCAAAAATGAATCTCTCATTTGCTGGATGTGGTTTTCTGGGAATATACCATGTTGGTGTAGCTGGCTGTTTCAAGAAATATGCACCACATCTTCTACTTGACAAGGTTTCGGGGGCCTCAGCTGGAGCTATAGCAGCATGCAGTCTTCTCTGTGACCTACCGTTAGGTAAGTCAGCTGTTCTTTATTGGAATCTGACAGCTCTCCTTCATTTCGGATTGTTCTAGGGCGCGTGACACTTCCAGCTTTTTGTAGAAAGCAGTTTGATCTTTAATGAGAGAAAACATGAATTAATGAACTTAGGTTACGCGCCGATAATACGCTTTATGGTACAGAAGAAACTCATAGTACTGTTAGGTGAGGCCTATAGTTAAAAGAACAGAATGAAATTAGTTATGATTTAGATGGAATTTTGTTTCTGATTTCAATCATATTAATTTAATAACATTGGCAGTAGTCTACTATTTGCATAGTAGTGAGTTGGCCTATTCTTTTTTCTCTATTTTGTAAAAAAACTTTATATTGTAAGGTAGGCCTAACTGCTTTCTGTATCTTAAATAATGTTTTCACCCCTAGACCTAGTTTTGAAATAGAATCGTGAACTAATTTCTAAATAATAGCATTGATTTCCTTATTTATTCATCAGCAATCTACACTTTCTGTTTATCAGCTGATGAATGATGAACTTAGCCCATGTATATTGTCATTGCAAAAACAAAGTTGAACAAACTTCCTTAGGCCTACTGGTTTGAAGGATGAGTGCTGTATGGTAAACAGCCTATAATTACAGTGTTTAAATTTTACTTTATCTTATTCTAATTTTCATATGGTAAACAGGTAAATTATATAAACTTGTTTTAAACGTATATAGATAACAAGATGATTTATTTTAGTGTGAAGTATTAAACTTTAAAGGCATTCTTGTTTGTGTGTAAATTAAACATCTCGCGTTGAGTTTATATTTTCACTAGGGACCATAACATAATATTCAGCAGGAAGTGTTTAAAGACATGCGCTTGAATAATTGGCTAGTTTTACGTCCATTTTATAATATTGAATATTTTGAATGTAATACTGTAATTTAAGATTTTTCCCTTTCTTATTGAGTGTGTAATTTTATGGTATAACCTAATTTGGACTTGCTGCTTATGGCCTAATGACAAAATGAATTCTATTCTAATATAGTAGGGTACTTTATTGTATGTAAGAAGAATAGACCTTTGTACTAGTAAAATCTGTTAGATTTTTTTTTCCATAAAGCTCGTTTTAATCAATGAAGACAGCTTTAATTTATGTTTTATAGTCGTTTCTTCGGTTTATTATTTTATTTTAAACTTAGTGTTGTGATTTGAGTTTTTGGAATTTTTATTTTATTTTGTTAAGTTAATGCTTTTTTATTTTGTATTACAATTTTACCACTTTTCGGAATATTTAGGGCCTCTTCCTATTTTTCATGTCAATTAAATATGGTTACGATTATCGTGATGAAACTGGGGGCCAAACTAGGGAAGTAAAACAGTAAATTGGTTGCAATCCTTTCTGCTATTTCAATAATAAAAATTCACCTTACGCTTTCAGACTGATGGGGAATATGTGATGCTTTCTGTGACGATTTTCAGTTCAGCCCGTAATATCAAAATGACCAAATATAATTAGGCCTATCATCCTTGCCCTGGAAATTATCGAGAAGGAGCCTGAAAATGTTGACGTTCGAAACCCACGCGAACACGTGACTATTATACGTAAAATGTTTACTTTCTTGAGTGGCTATTTACTTAAGTGACGAGCAAGTAGAAACAATGACCTTCATCTGGAGAGTGCCCTTCAGAATAACGTTACAGGACTATATAGTGGAGTTTCTTCCCCCCCCCCCCACCCCACCCCCGTATTTGTCGTACGCCATAGTGTTCGCAGCACATGTCTTTCGTGAGCCCAATATTTTTCTAACTCTTGGAAACATTTTGGATTTTGGAAGTCTCCTGGATGCCATTTATTTTATTTTCAAACTTATCACGTTATCAGCATATTACATGCATTGCATTATATAAGCCTAAATTATTCAGTTTACGCACTAGTGGCAAACCTTGCTTTGTTTGTTTATTTATCTATTTATCTGTCCCTTCAGTCTCTACTGTTATTGAAGCGTACTAGGTACAACACGCCGTGGTTTGATTCCACAATAGCTGTTGAGTTATAAATGGAAATTACAGAACTGACTTTTTCAGGCCATTTCCGTGAGAAAGAGTATTAACTTACCACACTACGAAGCAAATGAAGTCTAATCGGGCGAAAGTTTTGGGAAAAATCAGTACTTCGAAAACCGTCAAACTGTAGGCTACTTCAAAATAACCTTGAATGTGTCTGAAAATTTTTCATTAAAAATCTTCCGCAAATATAGTGCTTCTACCTTAGCACAATTCGTAGTATGGAAGCGAATTATGTTCCAAATGTAACGGCAATTTTATAATTAGTAAAAGGAACCTGTGGAGGGGAAAGACAACTGTGCTTTCGATCCCCCAACACACGACATCCCTAATGTAATTAACTAATTAACAATTTGTAGAATGGAATTGGTCTATAGCCTATATAGTGATTTTTTTAAAATTATTATATCTGCAGGTTAACAGGATCTGTTACTAAGTTGCAGCACATTTCTATTATAAAGTAAATAGTAAGTAAATTCCAATTGGAAATTCGCTTCTGAGGAGCGAAGAAAACTAATATTTGAGTCTCGATAATTCTCACTGATTCTTTTAATCGCGTTTTTACAGGACGTTGTTATGAGTCCCTAGTATGCATAGGCCTACTTCAATTTACAATAGATTAACGAAACCTACAAAAACGTGGCACTTTTGTCACTTACTGTGTCACTTCATGTTTCTGCTGCATGAAGAGGTTTTAGATAGCCTACCCAATCCATAAACAACTAATACATTAATTATTACGTATATTAAAATAAAATCTACATCTTAGAGATATATCACGGATAATACGGATTTTTGGGTAATCGAATCTTGGATATTCAGAACTCTGCTGGGTTTTAAAATGTATAAACTTAATGCAAATTTAGTATAGATTTAACATGCCGAATATCATTTCATTTCATTTGCATTATCCTAAAATACGATAGACTGTATTAAAGTTCTCTAATTCTAATTAGGCACACGTGTACCTCCCCTTAAGTTCGTAATAAGGTTTTTAAAATTCCTTGATTTTCGATATAGGCTAACTTAGTTATAGAGTCATTTTATTTTGGAAGATAGATTTTGTAGTCAGTTGACTTCGTTTAATGTTTGGAAGTAGTCTACTTAAGTAAATTTAATTCTTGATTTCATTATTATAGTTTCGGCTTGTCTGTATAGAATAAATTTATTTTGAAAATTAGTATTTATGTGCTTGCTTATTTTTGTAAATGCGATTTAGTTTAATCTATATTACGAATGGATATTGAGAATGAAGCAAACTTTTTTTCGTTAAGTAATTTATTGTGATTTTTCTGGATGTCACAGTGCTGTGACATGAGTTTGGAAATGTGCCAGGAGTCTTGACATAGGGGCACGTACACGCGCACGAAATTGTATACAAAGACAGAGATGAGTCGTAAATATATCGCCAGCGGACTTGATAACAGGCCGTTAACTTGTATGTTTTTCATATAACTGCCATGCAAGACCATGAGAGATCTCCGTTTCACAAATCGACTGCCTTATTTGTGTTATTTATATTCTTGTTAGCAGAAATGCGTAGATTCTGTATCACCCACTCAAGTCAGCTGGGAGTACCGACTACCGGTACAAAGAAGTAGGGTTCCTTGCATAGATAATAACTTGCTGTTGTTCCTATAGGAAGTGTTTATATGCCAGTGTGTATGCATGGAATATAAGGGGTAGGAAGGGCTTGGAATGATGTAAGGTATTGCAATAAAATAATCTGCAAATTCTTTCAGATGTAAATGAATTATGTTTAGCATGGTATTGGGATCTTGCAACGAAATGCAATGATAGTAATATTAGAAGGCTGTTATTTAATTGAATGTGGGATAAATGTAAATATACTCGTAAAAGGCATTATGATCACCCCTAGAAAGCTATTTATTTCCCCGGTGAAAACGTTGTCCGTTAGCAATAGGGATGCGCAGTGGCGTAGCAAGCTTTGGTGGTACCCGGTGCGGAAAATTTCTTGTCCCCCCCCCCCCATTTAAATTATTAAAAGATGGAACAGTTCCAAGTGTTATTTTTGGGATAGTCAAAGGCAATCCCACGTATTATTGTTCCCACGAGTTTATCGATAGATGCAGCTGCAACGAATTTATCTCATGTAACTCGTAAACTCAACGAATTATGCAAAATTAATAATAATTACTTTGTTACATAAAAATAAAACTAAGCTCCGAAGTCATGATATACTATGCATCAACCAATCATACAGCGATTCGAGTTACCATGTCGTCGCCATGTTGTAACCAGTGCTACCATTGGTGCATATAAGACATAATAGTTAACCTAATTCAGCCAATTTTGTTAGGATTAAGGGAAGATATACATATCAAGTACGTTATGCTGAACAGTGTACATTGTACTGTTAAACGACAATGAATTCTATTATTATTATTATTAATCTAAAGTGCGTTATAGACAGACAGATATACATTATTTTCATGAGCGACAGACTGTGGGTGTTACTGTTAATAAAGCGAACAATTAGGCCAAAATGCACTCCCGAAATTGTGTAAATTTTTATTTTTTTTAGTGATTTTTTAATATTTTTTATATTTTGTTTTCCAAGCGAAATCTCGAATTTTGGACAGATGAATTTTGATAAAAGGACAAAATTTTGTATTTGTGTCAGATACCTTTCAAGATGTGAACCGAAGATTGGAGACACGTTTTCCTTATTTTTACATAAAGAAAGTTTTCTCGAAAACGGCTTTAACGATTTTCTTTAAATTTTTCACGTGGGTTGCTTATACTAAGAGCTAAAACTTTTATTTGAAACACTTTTTCTAAATAATTCTCTGAAGGGTAGCTATAAGCCACCCACTCTGAATACGCGCTCTTTCCAATACGGCATCTTGCAACGGAAAATCGTACGAAAAGAAAATGTTGTATTTGGGTTAGGTACCTTTTGGGGATGTGACACGAAGATTGGCGACAACTTTCTCTTATTTTTAAGGGAAGCCTAACTTTTATTTGGACAGAGGAAGTTTTGTGAATTATACATCAAATTTTCATAGGTTGATCCTAAGAAATGTCATAAACAAGTAATGTGACTATTTTACGGAACTGTATTATTAATAATCTATTCTTAAATATGCGCTCATCCCAGTTCAAAATCTAGATTGAAGGAGACTTCGGAGTCAACTCACATTCGAATTTTATTTTCGTCAAAGTCATGACTGCCGCTGCGGGTAGAATTGGTTGCAGCTTGAGTAATATAAAATATCACCGATTGTTGAATTCTCATTTAAATTAATAAAACTGCAGAGACAAGCATCGACAGAAATAAACACCCCTCCCCTAACCATAATATTATTGTTCTATCAACACAGCGGCCAGTTCAGCCGGGTTTTATTACCTTTGTTGATTGAATTTAAAACTAAAAGAAGTTTCAATACGCATGTTGACTTTTAGAAAGTTGTTAAGCATATTTAATTGTTTGAAATAATATTATTACTTTCTTTAAATTCCCTTGAGCGATTTTTTACTTACAAATACACATTTTTATTTTGTCACCCCCGGATGATGGCACCCGGGGCGGCCCGCACCCCCCGCACCCCCCCTTCCTACGCCACTGGGGATGCGAAAACTGCACATTTTCATCCAGCAGCTGCACGCAGTTTTCTGAGGGTCCCGCTAATCCTATCCAGATACTGCACACTGATTCAAAAGTTTAAATGACTATTCTATCTGTCATGAACTTGGAGTTAGCGATCTGTACAAATTATCTTTTGTATGAGATCATAAATAAAAATTATTATCATCATCATCATCATCATCATCCTAGCGGTCCCGAGTTTAAATCTCGGGGACGGCGGGCGTGTCATTAGTGGTAAACAAAGCTGTGACCTTTGGGGGGTTTTCTCGGGATCCTCCCGTTTCCCCTTCATTCATTCCACCAACACTCTCCACTTCAATTTCCTTTCCCCCCTCATTATCACCCCGTTCCCCTTTACTGGTTTTCGGGCCAGCTCCTGTTGCAGACTCTGCTGCGGGCCTCCCCCGTCCTGTCCCGTTGCGTGTGGTCAAGAGTTGCTGGTGGTGTACCGTACCTCTGGGGCTCTGAGGGACCCTAGGTATGTGGCGCACTCCAGGGTGTGGAGTCTGTTGACAGGGGGCCTTAGGACATACACACCATTCTGTCTCCTAGGGGGTGCACAATGGGCCCGCCTATGTGGCCTACGTGCGCGAGCCCGTCAGAGCTCAGCCCCTGAGCCGACAAGACAAGACAAGATCAAGATCAAGATTCATCATCATCACGCACTTCCAGGTTTTCCGTAGGCAAGATATGACAAGCAGCGTGAATTATTTTTGATGGCTTGGTATTGATATCATCGACGGCTTTTCTTTTCGTAGCTGCATTAATAATTTGGCGGTTTAATTTGCTTATATCAACAACATGGTTATGCTCACCATGTTTTCTAATAGTTTCGTTATTGTTCAGCATGATATAAATTTTCGCATTGCATTTTCTCTCACAACACCTCCACTGTAACTTCACAGTTTTTCAGTTCCCTACCTTTATAAAATATCATACACCAACTGAAACAGCGCTCCATCTCAAACGAAATGAAATTTGTTTGGTAAATAATGCATTTTCTATATGACCATAATCGACGACCAAAACAGCGTGCAGTTTGTGACCAGAAACCAGGCAGAACATTTTGGTGCGCAGTTTCCTTAAGACCAGAAACCAGGTAGAAAATTTTGATGTGCAGTCTCCATAGGCCCTATAACCAGAAATGAGTTGAAAATTTTGGTGTGTAGTTTCCTACACCCGATAGGGATGATTGTATTTTAAAAAGCTATTTATTTAGGCCTACCCGGTCAGTACTCTCAAATCGACATATTAATTTTGTGTTTTCTCTTATTCATCGAATTTATTAGCCTGACGTTTTCCTAACATTTTATTATATCATCGAATTTATTAACCTGAACGTTTTCCTAACATTATATATATATATATATATATATATATATATATATATATATATATATATATATATAATATTTTATCCAGCCACAAGCCAATTTTTCCTGAATTATCTTGTTTACCTTGTTTTCCTTATTAGTTACAAACACCCACAGCCTCCTTTACCTCAGCTCCAAGGCAGCTGCCGAGGGTAAGGAGATAGACACATTTGTAGGCAATGGTAGGCTGTGTGTTATTATATTTGCGTGTACAATAGATAAGTTTTTATGTGATATCTAATGAAAACATCGATGTCCTTCTAGAATAAGGAAGTGGTTTCAGTTGTAAACACTCTTACGCAATTCTGTCTAAATAAGCACCTATTATAGTCTATGCTGTTCTTCAAAAGTGGGATCTTCTTATAATAATATAATATTATAATTATATGGAAGACTTTTCCTTTAAATTGGTTTGAATTCTCGGCATGGTCATTAATTTCTTACGTACGCTAGGCATGCGTAGAGACGTCTTATCATAGCATGAGAAGCTACAAAGATAATAAAAATAACTGCGTCTCAAGAGAAAAATTATACCTATAGGTTAAAGGTTAATAAGTTAAATATAGAAGGCCATTCTTTCGCATTTCTCTTATTCGAGGCATAAGAACTGTTTATTCCATCGGGGGGGGGGGGGGGGGGGGACTAGGCGCTTTTCCTTCTATAAAATAATTCATTCATATTTTTCCAATAGGGTCTCCAAGTGGAGGTTACTGTTACCCATTTGAATTTTGTTACGCTTATTTACTGATAGAGGGCAGTAAGCCCATCGCCTCACAACCCCCCCCCCTCCCGGAAACTAAGGTATTACTTGGACGTGAAAGGGCCGAGTGTTTGGAGTTCTTTTACTTGCGTAAATCTACAAGTCTCCCCCTCCCCGTTTATAGTTCCTCCCGCAGGACTCCGTGCCCTGGATAGTAGGTTTGGGTTTGATCCCGCGATCTTCGGATTTAGAGGCAGGCACGTTAGACTACCTCTAGACCACCGCGGCCGACTCTTTATAATAATCTTAATTGTAACGCTTTATGTGACGTATCGTTATTGTTTTCTTTCTTATTTTGTATTTTAAGGGATGGACGAAGTGTTTAACTTGAAATTTTGCTCAATTAATTATAAAGTAAACTTCAAGTAAAGTTATTTTGTATTTTAAGGGATGCTCGAAGTATTAAGCTAGAAATTTTGCTCAATTATTTAAAATTAAAGTAAAGTTTAAAATGTAATATTGTAATAACTCAAATTATTTTGATTAATTATGTTAATTTTTTTTTTATCAAGATTGAAATATAGGCCTATCTCCTCCGACAGATGTTAAAATATGAACCTGACTTTTTGTGTGAGATTCTAAAAATTTATCGACGATTTTTTATGTTGTTTATCATTTTTGTTTAAAAATATAGAAAAGTGAAAAAAACTGCACTGTGAATATGCTATTTTTCTAAGAACTAAGGCCTGCCATATGCAGAATTTTTTTTAGGCACACTGTGTAATTTGTAAAGTATATTGTGAAAAAAATTCATAGCTCTATCTCTATTTTTGTGGGAGAATATAGTTTTTCAATGGCAAATTGAAAATCATAAAATTGCCATTAACGTTTTCATGCACTGCAGTTGAAAGCGTACTGAGGTTTAAAAATTATGTTTGCAGCACCTGTAAAATGCTTCTAAACGGCATAAAAATTTTCAAGGTATACTTAAGGTATGCTTGA